>JARHVA010000118.1:5545000-6262500 GCA_037957365.1 Torreya grandis
CTACATTTTTACATGCCCAATGGGATATACATGCCCAATGGGATATACATGCCCAATGGGATATGCATCCCATACAAGAAAGGATAATAATATGAAATTATTAGATCATCTAATGAATGCTTAAAAGTCTTAAAAATCAAGTTTTATCCTCATTTTTCATGTATTTTTGTTTGTTTTAGCGACACATAGTTTTCACAAAGACTGGCATGGTTTAGTTTGACCGACATTGATCTCCTATAAACCAACATTGGTTACTATGTGAAAGGACAAACATAGTATAAATCATGATTTATGGGGTTTTATTTAATATTATATTTGTTATAATGTGTTTTATAAACTTTCATACTCTCTATCTAGTTATTTTCCTGTAGGATCTAGAGAGCTTTTTATTTTTATGCTTGTTTGTGCTAATAACTTCTTTTTGAAAATCATGTTCTATTTCGAAATTTTTTTATAGGAACTAAATTTGATTACCATAAAATGATGTCAACCCTCTGTGGACTAACTAAAATTTATCTCAATGAATTGACATTAGTCCCTGCATGGATTGACATTAATCTCTGTGACAAGAAAATAGAGACCTGAGAGCAATTTTTTAAATCTTATTTTCTCATTTATATTTGGGCTTCTAAGAAAACATAAATTGTCTAAAAATTTTAGGTAAAAATTAAGAAAAAGGCAAAATTTTGAAAGTGTTTAGATCTTAAAATTTTCATTTGGTGCTTAAAAATAATTTAGTGGCTTTATGCTTAGTTATTTTATGAAAGATTTTACAAATTTTCAACAAAGGTCAAGGGATAACAATTTTATAAACATTTCAATTTAGTGCATTAAAATAAAGACTCACACTTATATTACATACACTTAAGAGTGTTTTTTTTTATGCTTGTTTTTCTAAAGATGTTTATATATTTTTAAATTTATTGATGTACGTATGCTCTCTCCCCATCCCCCTTAGGGAACTCGGGTGACCAAAAGTGATCTTTATTTGCCTTGTTGATTTTAGTCTAAAAGTCATGAAAATAGTTTCATCAAGGCCCTCCCCAAATCCATATGAATTAGGTGATCCAAATGTGACATTAAAGTCTTTTCACTTGTCATTTATTTTTCATGCATTTTGGCTTATGAGCAGGATTTCTTCACCTCCTCATGGGTTCTCTATGGAAGCATTGACCCAAGAATTCATCTCCCTACATAATTTTAACACCAATCTATAGTGATTTATATAAATCAAGGGTGATCTATTGAGATGCTTATTTTGAGCAGTTAAAATAATCTCCATTAGTGGTACTCCAACTAGGACCATAGGGGCAATTCAGACATCACATTATACTAAGCAAGTGATGGATGTAGTGGTTTTGAAAAGGACAAGAAATTTTTGAAACAAGTTTATTGACACAAATGCAATTGACATGAGGTATCTCTAGTGTTATCCAAACTTAGGACCATATAGAAATGCACAAAATTTTAGTTTTACAACTCCACTTACTGCAGACATACTGTTGATGTAGGACAAGTACTCAAAGTTCCATGTCATGATACAATCTCTTGATAGAAGGGGGTATAAAATCCCTACGTATTCATGTAATTTTATTTTTATATTAACACTTAAAATCCTCTTAAGAGATCGTATATAGATAGAATTTGATAGTACCATATAACCTTATTAGTTTTAGGTCTTAGATGTTATACTTAGTTATATTTTATCATTTTATCTTTTACTTGGTCTTTTCAGGTCTAAAACTTATTTGAAAACCAAAACACATCACAAACAAACACCTTTGTTATCCATCATTTTATTTGAATGAGGAGTCATTACACTGACCAAATCAAAATCACTTTTTTCCTTGTTTAAATCATCATTTGAAACGTTGTGTTTGTCTTTTATAAACAACATTATTATTATACCCATTAGAGTCTAGACCTTTTCTCACTTTATGAAATCTCAAAGCATTTCATTTTTTTATCTAAATTCAAAATCTCATCTTTCTAATTTCTAGGCGAATGTGTTAATCAATTTGCCATTTGCACTTGGTTTGAGTTAACTTGAGTATGATTTATCATTTGTGTTGAAGGTCATTATATAGACTCATCATCATTGTTATCCTAATTATGGACTTAAGTTATCTTTCATTCACTCCCACTCTAATTTCTTGGAACATTTTACATGTTATTACCACATGGTAGCGTTGTGCTTCCCTTTCGGTTTAAGCTTTATACTTAAGAGTTCTTGTGTGTTTTCACAATTTGAACTTTTTGTTTCATATTATTATCTTCCTAATTAGAAAGACACTTTTCTAATTTTATAGTCATAACTTGTTATAGTTGTACCTATATTTTATGGTATTGGCATATCTTTGACCTAAGTTTATTGTGATATCTTTCACTTTAGGTTTCAAATTTATCATACCCTCTTCTAATTTGACAATTTCAACCCACCAAAGTTGAGTAAATTCATGACCATTTATTCTAATTTTGTGGTATTATGCCACTTATTTTATTATAGTCTCTTTTTACCTTGTCACTTAGTTGAAGAAATTAAGGCACACCTTTAAAAAAAAAGTTTTTAAAATACATTTCACATCTTAGAAAACATAGAGAACAACCTTCTAAACATGACATAAAGGTATACTCATAGTAGGGTCCCTTACAACCCCAATTAAAAAAAAAATTATGATGGAAAATATAACTCCATGATGTTTGAAGACATTTCAATAATTGTAGGATCTGAAGAAGACTATTTTGAACATCAACCCTTGGATGACAAGGATGAAGCCCTTATAAGGTTGATTGAATTAGGCACTAGATTTCCATCAAACTTTCCTATGGAACAATTACACAAATTGGTTAAGGTAAAATAACAATAGTGAGAATAGTACCTCGCTCATATTACAAAATCAAACATTGATTATTATATGAAGGAAAGGAAGTGCTTGTAGATTCAATACCTAATGATCAAGATATTGCTACAAAGATCAAGAAAATAAGTTAAGAATATGTAGACCAGCTTATCACAGACTTAATGGACTCTTTATCTTCCACTTCAATACACAATAATGCTTATAAAGAAAAATAAAATGTAATAGAGAAAATAAAGCATACTTTAATTGAGAACACATATATGATAAATCATGGCATCTCAATTGAACAAAATAAAACACAAGAGGTTTTGAAAAATTCTTTGCCAAAAATGGAGAATACATTTTTAATCACCAAGAGACTCATGTTCCCTTGAATATCCAAGGGATAAAAAATGTATTACATATTGAGGAAATTATTCATAACACTTTGGCAAGTTACTCTCAACCAATGCACTTACAATTCATGATGTCAAATTTTAGGGAATGTTTATCAACCCAAGTATTAGTGGCTCACTTACTTGACTCAAGGAGTAAACCAATTTTTTTTATAGATCATAGGGTTTATATCCCTAATAAATTGATGAAACAAGGGCATATACCACCCCAATAGAATTATATTCCACCTACAAATGTACCAAACATGTGAGAGTGGAATTCAATGAAGGAAATCAAATATAAATTGTAAATAGGAAATCAAATCAAGAAGTATAAGATTTATGAGATATGTCCATATCTTTTCAACTTGATTATTCTCCAAGTCCCCTTTCTACTTCATATTGAAGCACCCAAATTTGAAAAATACAAAGGGAAGGGTGACCCTCGAAAACATATCTAGGCATTTTTCATATTATGCCAAAAGGTAGTTTATATGAGTGTTTACTTGTTTCGCTTATTTCCATGAAGTTGAGCAATCAAGTTACCTAAGGGATCAATGGTAGATTGGAATGATTTATCTAAAATATTTGTCAAGCATTTTTCTTATAATATTAAACATGATTTAACTGTGGTTGAATTATGAAAAACTAAACAACAAGATGGAGAAAGATTCATAACATATCTACAATGATGGAGAGCATTAGTTGGATGCTTTAAATATAATTTTCTAGATAAACAGCTGGCAAATATTTTTTCATAGAACTTACACCTTGAGTTGGCACTAACCTACAACTCGTTTGTGCAAATACATTCAAATAAATTATAGATAAATGTGTATAGATTGAGAAGGCACTTATTACCAAAGTTTTTGTCAATATTTATTTATAGGGTCAAACATCTAATCAGACCTAATAACCTATTCAAATTATTGCAATATAGAAACCCAAGGGGTTCAAAGAAACAAAAACATGGTAGGGAATGGAGTGATTGAATATAGACACATACAAATGGTGTAGGCTCTACCAACCCCAAATTTGTAATTAACTCCACGGAATCCACCAACTAATTTATAAAGTGTCCTTACACAAAGGGCATTCAATAAATACCATTGTAGAAAATTTTCTTGTTTAGATTTTATGCTTATTCATGCACTTAGTAGTCAAACCAAGTCAATTTTGTACTTGATACAATTAGGCATGAGCATAGTAAAGTCTATGTCACACAATATTTAAAAGCACTACTACACTATCATCAATCCCACACAAGGAATAAGTCTTGTGCACTCACTTGAAGCATAATAGTGAAGGGACTGAGGTCCACATTAGGGTAGTTGAAACATGGCACAACCTTAGTCTCAATGGGACTTAATCATTGGTAATATGGGTTTAGTTAGTCTATCAGTGTAAGTTTATTTTGGTTAAGATAAATAGGCATAAGCCTATTAAAGGACACAAGTCTTTGGTCACAAGTTCATATTTGGCTAGATGTAGTTCTTAGTGGCACAAGCCAAAGGGATAATAAGTTAAGCATCCTTCAAGTGCTTAGCTAAATGAATGGAATGGCTCATGTTTTGGTACTCACTCTTCAAGGTAGCACTCTAGGCATGGTTACTAGGGACTTGGTGCGTATTGGTTCCAACACTAGTAAGTTTTACTAATAATACAAGTCAATATCTAGCATAAGGATGCCATAAATGGCTTGATGCAAGCCTTCAATTTGCAACAAATACAAGCATGGAGGCTATGCTATCAATACTATTAGATTTAATTCATAAACACAAAATAATATTGTAATCATAAATAAATGATCAACACCTAATTGTTCTTAATAACATTCTTCATTAATTCATAGTTTCAATATACAAAGTTCATAACATGAAAATAAATCATATGCTCATCTTATAAACTACTCATGCCCAGTGGTTCACAAGTGAGCTTGGGCTATACATTCAGAATTCTTAACCTAGTTCATGCCAATTATAATATAATATTGGTGTCTCAATTTTAGCATAGTTTCACCACCATTAATCCTTTTTTTAGACTTCAGGTTCACACTCATTTTATAGGTGGAGGGGAATCTTCTTACAAATTTGGATGGGTACACACTAGGTGTTGAGCTATGGTTAGGGGTTGTTATACCACTGAATCCACTACTCTAACACTCGCACTTTCTAACTACTATATGTAAGCACTCAATAAGATTCTCCTCCAAACCTATGCACTAAGTAATTTCCTACTAGTTAGCATAAGATATTTGAATATTCTTTTAGCTGGCATTAATGGTTTCAAAAGGGCAATCATTTGTAATGAATACTATATGCTTAGATGTGTCGAGTTGGCATGGTCCACTTGGTATCACAAAAATGGGCCCAACATTAATATGTGATGGATGATGTAGGGGACCATCCACCTTATCTATGATTTTCTAGGGTGTTTAAGGTACTTTGAGTCATAGAATAACACTACTTCTCCTTCAGTCAACTCCTTACACTTGATGTGCTTATCATGCTAGAAATTCTAGCATACCTTTTCAATTTTCTCACTCCATCTTGCTTGGGCACATTTTTCATCCAAGTGATCCAAGTATTCCAACCATATGCTCAAAGACTCTTGGTTGTTTAAGTGAAAAATCCATGTAATGCATAAAGATGGAATTAGGAATTCTATGAGAAGAACTGCATTAGTGACAAACACCAGTTGAAATGGTATAACCTTGTTTAGGTGCTTATATGTCATGTGGTATGCCCATAGTATTTCTAAAACATGATCATCCCAATCCTTGTGACCAACATCACATATCTTTGTCAATCACACTCCTAAGATCTTATTGAATGCCTTAGCTATGTTCTTTTCTTGGGGATGATATGGGGTGGTCTTGCGATGCATCACCATGTATTCAATTAAGAGGATGTGCATCATCACATTGATGAAATGATTGCCTCTATCACTAATCAAGATTAATGGGCACCCATATCAACTTATTATGTTCTCTCAAATGAAGCACATGGCTATTACAAATATGTAATCTTTTATCAGTGTGACTGTTAGCATATTATTGTATTTACCTTAGGTTATTTACTAAGGTAATTTATGTTGGTTAGTTGCCTTAACCACTTTGGTTAAGAGGTTAGTTGTTTGTTCGGTCTTTGCTATTTCATGCAAGCCGATGTAGGTTAGTTTTTGTATACCCGTCTCATGCTTCACAGGTATTTCATTTGTTTGCCTATTTAATAGGCCTTCATGCTTGGTTGAACATGTTGAATAAGTGCTCTGCTATTCTCAATCTCTCTGTGTTTTATTTAATCTAATATGGTATCTGAGCCTATGGTTTGTATAACCTGAGTGGAGGTTTGTGGAAGCTAGAGAGAGGTCGGTGTCTTGCCAAGGAGGAGCTTTAGGTGCCCAGTGGAGAGTCGAAGAGAAAGAAAGCATCACGGAATTTGGAAAACTCAACCAAAAGGTCTAAAAATTGCTAGGAAGCATCAGAAGGCTAAATAAGACCAAAAGGAAGTGAAAACAGGCAATTTTAGAGTCTCAAAAGACTCTATTGAATTTCTCTGTGCAAGGGCACCGTACGGATTCAACAAAATTAGAAAAAATCATTTCTTCATCTTTTTTAATGAAACAAAAGCCTAAATCGTGAGTTAAATCAAAACTAAGACATTGGTGAAAATGATTTGCAATTTGGTTGAGAAATAGGCTCAAAATCTTTGCCTGAAGTTTCAGAGGTAGGCCAATTTTTTGATTGACTGAATTTTTTTTATAAAATTTTTAGCCTAAAGTTTTAATATTTCAATTATTTTTATTTTTTTAATTGAAATAAATCAAAACTTTAGCCAATAAGGGTTATTAGGGACCTACTACTGACTAATAATCACAGAAGCGTCTGGGAAGCTAAAAATTTCACCATTTTTTGGGTTTTTTTATCTGGATGTCAACGGAGAAAGATTTTTTTAAATCGGAATTGTAGTTTTCCCAATTTAATTATTTTAGTGGTAGAATTTTTTTGTGATCTTGAAAATGGTATTGAGTTTGTTGCTGAAAATGGATAGGGTTGTTCAGTGTCAATATAGAATCAGTGTGTAGAAGGAATTAAAAAAAATTATTATAGTTTTTCCAATTTTATCATTTTCATGAAAAACTAGGTAAAATGGCTAGTATTCAACACCTGTTACTACCACATTCTCAAAAATTGATTGGCAAGAACTTTAGTTTATGGAGTCACAAGGTTTTGACAATATGTGAATATCTGAATATTGATCAAATAGTGCTTGGTAAAGAGCAAAGGTCTACCATTTCTACCAATGACTATGATAAATGTCATCGTGAGGCTCTCATGTTGTTAAAATTGTCAGTAGTAGATAATCTAATCTCAGAGGTTAGAAATGTGACTATAGCATCAGATTTATGGAAAACTTTATCTTCAAAATATCAGGCTTCTGAAGCCGATAGAGTGTTATATTTGAAGAATTTGTTGTTTTCCACTAAGATGCAGGAAGGTGGCTCCATTTCTGAGTTTTTATTGCAGATCAAGAACATCAGTGACCAGTTGAAAGAAGTGCAAAAACCTGTTGATGAGCAATATTTGATTGCTCTTGTTATGCAAAATCTTCCACCATCATTTGAGTCATTTGTGGAGTCCTTGCACATGATTGCTAAGATGCAGACTTTGGATTTTGAAACATTGTCTACATTGCTATTGCAAAAGGAGAGATGACAGGAACAGGCAGTGTTGTCTACATCCACTTCCACAGAGAGTGCATTCTTTATCAAGGAAAAGGGTAAGTAGTTTGGTAAAAATAGCTATCCATCATAATCTTCACAAGTAAGTGGTAATAAGAGATCTAAATGGAAATGTTTTTACTGTAAGAAACTTGGTCACCTTAAGAAAGATTGTAGGAAAAGACAACATGATATGGCTAACCCCAGAAAGAAAGCTCATCATGCGAATGTAGCTGAAGGTGAAGGCGAGGAATCACCAAATTTTGCTTTCATGGCTTCCAGTGGTAATTCTATGGTGGATCGAGCTTGGTACTTGATTCAAGGGCATCTCACCATTATACATGCCATAAAGACTGGTATGTGGATTTTGTTGAAGATAATAGTAGTAATGAATATGTATCTTTGGGAGATGGTACAACATATTTTGTAAAAGGATTTGGTAATGTTCATATAAGTTTTGATGGTAAAGTAAATTATACATTCAAGAATGTTAGGTATGTACCGGATATGAACAAAAATCTTCTTTCAATCAGTGAGATCACCTCAAAATCTAATTTTGTTGTAAAATTTCAAGAACAACAATGTTTAGTCACCACTAAAGATAACAAGATTATTGCTGTTGGAATCAGTGAGAAAGGCTTGTATAAGCTTGCAGATCCAATCAAAGTAAATGAAAGTGCACTTGCAGTAGTTGATAGCACAAGTTCACTATGGCATGAAAGGTATGTGCATTTGAATTTTTAGTATTTGACTACATTAAGTAAGACTAAGATGGTTAAGGGGATTCCTTCTATTTGACATAGTCATCATGTATGTACTGGATGTCAGTTAGGAAAGCAAGTTAGACATTCATTTGATGTTGGTAAAGCTTTGAGAGCAAAGGGAGTATTGGATTTGGTACATGCAGATTTACATGGTCCAATGCAGACACCTACCCCTTTTGGTGCCTGTTATTTCCTATTACTGGTTGATGATTTCTCTAGGAAAAAGTGGGTATACTTTCTAGTGAAGAAATCTGATTGTTTTTCTAACTTTCTTACTTGGAAAACTATGGTTGAAAATAGGCAGGATAGCCAGTGAAATCTCTTAGAATGGATAATGGGGGTGAGTTCATCTCAAAATAGTTCAAGGAGTTTTGTGCCACTGAAGGCATACACACACAATACACTACACCTTACACTCCACAACAAAATGGAGTTATGGAAAGGAGTAATAGGATGGTGATGGACATGGCTCGCTGTATGGTCCAAAGCAGAAATGTCCCATATAGGTATTGGGTAGAAGCAGTGAATAAAATAGTATACATCCTCAATAGAAGTCCTACAAAAGCTTTAGAGAATATGACTCTAGAGGAGGCTTGGTCAGGTCAAACTCCAGATGTAAGTGATTTCAGAATTTTTGGTTGTGTAGCTTTTGCAGTTATTCCTAGTCAAAAGAGAAAAAATTTGGATGCAAAAAGCAAAACAAACATGTTTGTTGGATACAGTGATCAGTCAAAGGTCTACAAATTACTTGATGTTTCTACTAACAAAGTTGTGGTAAATAGAGATGTCATAGTAAATGAACAAATGCCATACTTCACAACAACTGGTCAAGTTTCAGATATTGAGTCATTGTTATCTAATGATTCAATTATTAGTTATAATGTGAAAAGTGAGCAAGATTCTTGTTCATCAGTGGAATCACATTCCAGGGAGGGAATTGATATAGGTCATTATGAGGTTCCAGCAGAACAACCAAAGAAGCCAAAGTGGTATACTGCCACAATTGAAGCATTAAAAAAAGGAGACTTGCCACAAGGTGTGGAAGGTAGAAGACTGAGATTAGGAAAGTAGTTTGGTAATAAAGGTGAGCATGTCAATCTTGCTCTAACAACTGCTATTTCACAAGTATTTGAGCCTAATTCTTTTTTAGAGGCCAAAGGGAAGTTTGAGTGGGAATCAGCTATGCAATTGGAATATGATTCCTTGATGAAAAATAAGACTTGGAAGTTGATGGAACTACCATCAGGAAAGAAATCCATTGGTTGTAAGTGGATTTATAAGGTAAAATACAAAGCAGATGGTTCCTTGGACAAACACAAAGCTAGACTTGTTGCAAAAGGTTATGCATAAGAGGAAGGGATTGATTATGAGGAGAGTTTTTCTCTAACCACCAAGATGGCAACTTTTCATTTG
Organism: Torreya grandis; assembly: GCA_037957365.1. Taxonomy (NCBI): domain Eukaryota; kingdom Viridiplantae; phylum Streptophyta; class Pinopsida; order Cupressales; family Taxaceae; genus Torreya; species Torreya grandis. The sequence goes on from JARHVA010000118.1 coordinate 5,555,135, forward strand.
ATTATTGCTATTGCTGCTCAGTTTGGATGGCAGGTGCACCAAATGGATGTAAAGAGTGCTTTCTTGAATGGAGATCTGGAGGAGGAAGTCCACATGGTTTAGCCATAGGGTTTTCAAGTTCTTAGTAAGGAACATCTTGTTTACAGGTTGATCAAGTCCTTGTATGGACTTAAGCAGGCTCCTCGAGCCTGGTATACAAAAATAGACTCATATCTTAGGGAGTCAGGTTTCAAAAGGTGTAACTCGAAACCAACTCTCTATGTAAAGGTGTTTGGTGATGATATCTTAATTCTCATTATATATGTTGATGATATAGCCATCACTGGGAGTATTACTAGTCTCATTCAGTAAATGAAAGCTGATGTTTGTTGTACTTTTGACATGGCAGACTTAGGACTACTGAAATACTATTTAGGTGTTGAGTTTTGACAAAGTGGTAATACTATATTCATGTCACAGAATAAGTATGCCAATTCATTGCTAGAAAGGTTCAAAATTATGGATTGTAATCCAACTCACACACCTATGGAAGCAGGAGCTAAAATTTTAATAGACATTGATTCACCTCCAATTAATGAAACAGTGTATCGGTAGCTAGTGGGTAGTCTCATTTACCTCACTACCACCAGACCGGATATTTGTTTTGCAGTGAGTTTTCTATCTCGTTTCATGTCTAAACCATAGGAAGTCCATTGGTTAGCTACAAAATGAGTATTAAGATATGTCAAAGGTACTCTTGAGTTTGGCATATTGTATAAGAAGTCTGTAGATTTTGAACTTTTAGGATATTCTGATTCTGATTGGGCAGGTTCAGTTGATTCAAGAAAATCTACAACAGGGTATGTTTTCACTTTTGGTTCAAGAGTTTTCTCATGGTAGAACAAACTACAAACTACAGTGGCATTATCTTCAATAGAAGCAGAGTATAAAGTTGTGGTCAGTGCAGGTTGTGAAACCATGTGGATAAAGAAAATTTTGGAGGATCTTCAGTTTGAGTCATCAAAGCCTACTCTAATTTTTTGTGACAACCAAAGTGTTTTAAAGATGGTGAAGAATCTAGTATTTCATGTTAGGACCAAACATATTCAGGTTCACCATCATTACATCAAAAATTTGGTTACAAATGAAGACATCAGTCTCTTCTACTGCCCCATTGCAGAGCAACCAACTGATATAATGACCAAACCACTTGGTACAGACAAGTTCATAAAATTCAGAGATAAACTTGATCTTGTTTTTGGTTTAGTCATTAAGGGAGGGTGTTAGCATATTATTGTATTTACCTTAGGTTATTTACTAAGGTAATTTATGTTGGTTAGTTTCCTTAACCACTTTGGTTAAGAGGTTAGTTGTTTGTTCGGTCTTTGCTATTTCATGCAAGCCGACATAGGTTAGTTTTCTTATACCCATCTCATGCTTCACGAGTATTCCATTTTTTTGCCTATTTAATAGGCCTTCATGATTGGTTGAACATGTTGAATAAGTGCTCTGCTATTCTTAGTCTCATTTTCTCTCTATGTTTTGTTTAATCTAATAGTGACCTCAACCCACTTAGTGAAATAGTCAGTGGCCACCAAGATATATCTTATACCTATGCACCGTGCTATGGGAGTTATTGGTCCAAAATAATAAATGGCCCATTTCTTGAATGGCACTTGGGAAATAATGGGGATGAGAGGCATCTCATCCCAATGGTTGGGCTTCCTAGTTTGTTGGCATATGTCACATGACTTGGCACACTCCTTTGTATTTTGGAACAGGCTTGGCCACCAAAAGCTAGACTAAAATATATTGTGCACTATTGTATCTCTAATGTAATGGCCTCTTGTGATTCCCTCATTTGATTCTTTTAATATTTAGTCCCTTTCATATTATAAAACACATCGATACAAGACTTCATCTTTACCTAGTTTGTATAGCTCACCCTTAATAAGCTAGAAGGGGATGACATGAACCATAAGTTACTTCTTCTCCTTATTTGACATGGTCTAGGGTGCAAACCCGAATGTTAGAAAAGTAACAATCTCTACCAAGTCTTCATGGACATGCTTAAATATGTATAGCTATGCATCCAGTATGTCATCTTTAATTGGTGTCATCACATCACTATAATTTATGTAGGACAAATGGTCTAGCCCTAAGTTCTATTGTCTAAGTTTAACAATAATGGAGAACTAGAATTCTTGGAATATAACTATCCATATTAATATACACCCATGAAGGATAGGTTTTTTCATGAGGTACTTGAGTACCTCATGATCATTGAAAAAGATGAATGGGGTCGCCAATAGATATTGCCTAAATTTTTGTAAGGCATAGATCATTGCCACTAAATCACACTCAATAGTGGTGTAATTGCATTCTACTTGCATAAATTTCCTACTTAGAAAGGATATGGGGTGTTCCATCTTTCTCTTACCTAGTTTCACCAATATCATGCTAAATGCAAAGCCTAAAGCATTGACATAGATGTGGAAAGGAGTAGTCTAGTCTAAAAATTGTAGAATTGATGTGCTAGCCAAATTCATCTTTAATATTTCAAAAACCTCCTCCTACACCTTTCCCAAATATAAAAATTCATCTTTGTGTAAGAGCTACTCTAGAAGCATGACAATATTTTCATAGCTCTGTATAAACTTCCTCTAGTAGCCACAATGGCCTAGAAAGCTATGAACATCTTATTGCATTGAAGGAGTTTGGAGCTAAATTATGATGGCTATCTTTACAAGGTCAATAAGAAAACCATCCTTATTTATGATGTTCTCGAGTAATGTCTTAAAGGGGGTTTCAAAGGGGCACTTCTTTAGGTTTAGTGATATCTAGAGCTACCTGCATCTCTCAAACATGAGGCATAGATTGTCATAGTGATATTTGACAAGGCCATATACAATCCAGTAATTGAGATAGAATTGGAGGAACCTATGGATTAAGTCCTTAAAATTGGTGATCGCCACTCTAGAGAATATGGATGGTGCATTATTGAGTCCAAAAGGCATCATATTATAAGAAAAATAACCACATTTAGTTACAAAGGTTATCTTGGGCTTATCCTCCTCAATATGCACCTAATGGTAGCCTAAAATGCCATAAAAAAGTATAAATTTTACAACATGTGATGCCATCCAAGACCTCATTGGTGAATGGGGTTTATAATGGGTTGATGATGTAGGTGGCATTCAAAATTTTGTAGTCAACATAGATCTGTATACACCCATACTTCTTAATGATTATGACCATCGAGCTCACCCATTTAGACTCTTGTATAGGCTAGATGATGTCCATGAACAACATCCCATCAATCTCTATGTTCACCTTAGTGGGTAGATTGGGATTCATCCTAAATAGACACTTCTTGATAGGCCTCACACCATCCACCATCTTGATGCTCATTTTACCAAGGGAAGGGTAGGTGCCCTTTATGTCTTGATAGATACATGGGAATAAGTACCAAAATTCCTTTAAGAGGTCTATGATTCACACCATCTCTACCTCAGACCAATAAGCAACTATAGTGGCAATCTTTGGCTCTCCTTCTGCACTGATGTCTACCTTAGTGGTCTTAAGTGGCACTCGATAAGGTTCATTCCTCTCTTGATGAGAGTCTTTAACCTGTCTTGTTCCCTCCATTATTTAAATTTGAAGATGCATTATATCTTCTTCATTTAGGGTGATATGATCCACAAGGTACACAAGTTTTTGTGTTTTTATTAGAGCCTTCTAATTGTGGACCTTTTAGGTCTTGTCATCCTCCTCACTGGAGTCACTGTTGAGCACCTTTTCTCCAAAAAATGTTGGGAGTGCTAGTCAATTATTCTTGAACATGTTTCTAAAGCACTCTTCTAGGATGGTATTATCTTCAAAAACTACCCTATGAATGACTTGTCGTGGCTCTAGTAGCTCTAAGTTATGTGAAGAGAAGGAGAAGGTATGTATAAACCTCTCTTTAAGTACCTCCCAGTCTCCTATCTTATAGTGCATTTCATTTACAACATACCATACTTGTGCCCATGTTTTCAAAGCATTTCATAAGGCATGCACCCATAGGCTCTTGGGTATATTCTTGCCACAGATAGTCTAGGTTTATTCACATAAATGCACATGCATGACTACGTCAAAATTTCCTGAGTAAGAAGGTATGTCTAAGTCCTCATTACTCTTCCTAAACCTAGTGCATATTTCTACCTTCACACCTTACCACATTGGAAAGCCAGGCATCTGTATTACCCATAACTAAGTAGCAGTGTTATTTAGGGTATACACTAGTGCACCCATTTTATCTATTTCCTTGGGAATGCATGCTTCAATGTCATGGGTATATTATTCTACAGGATTAATCCCTCTATATTTTGGGAGTGCTAAAATCTTCCCTTTACTCAACTAAGATACCCTTTTCCCTACCTTTTTGGTGTGGGGAACCAATTTATTTTTGGTGTGCATAATCCTAATTAGTCCCATTCTAGTTGGTCTTGGCTCAGTTGTTTGCACTAGGTGAAATCTTTGGTCAATAAATTTATAAGCCTCTTCGGTCCATCTATTTTAGGCTACATTAGTTGCATCAAAAGTTGATTTTCTATCCTCCCATTCGAGCATTCCTTGGTTTTTTGGGTTAAGCTTCTCAATGTGCTCCATCATGATGCTATAAATGTGGTTGATCTCATAATTAAAATCAACACTTTCTACATATGGAGACCCTTGATCACTTGATAGGGGGATCACCATTCTCTCTTGGCCATTCCTCAATTTCATGTGATACTTCTTGAAGCGCATGTCCACATTGTTGGCATAGCACCATGGCCTCCTTAAAATCACTAGATAATTATCATAATCTACCAACTTGATCACCTCAAATTCAGCTCAAAATTCAATGCCCATAATATCTACAATGGCACTCTTCAAGATCCTGATAGGTTATACTCAGGTTTTCTTGGCCATAAACAACATATGAGGGGAAGGATTTAACGACAACCATCTCATATTCTATTAGGTGGCTCTGGTGAGAATATTAACCTCTATTCTCATTTCTAAAAGGACCTCACAAATAGACCATCCTTTGATTGTGGTATTTATTAGTATTTATTGGTCATACTCCATGTTTTGAGTATGCCTTACTTCACATACCCACTCAATATATGATGCAACAACTTCAATCATCTGAGGCATGGTTTCCTCATCTAGCCTCTTCCCTATGTGCTCTAAAATCAATTAAATTTCTTAGCAAGGGAAGCATCCCTTTAGATTACAAGAGGAATAGGATCTTGGTCAACTCCTATACTTCAACCTCCTAACTATCTTGCTTCCTGTGCATGGTGCTTGCCTATGCCTCTAGATATTTATCCAGTTAGAGCTCTCCTTGAAAATTTTGTATTACACTCATAACTTATTATAGGATCTATTTTTGTTGAGTTGGGTTAGGGTAGGGTATAACTTTTGGCTTAGGTCATATTATGCATTTGGTGTGGCTTGACTCACCATATTCCAAGCAAAGTTGTTGTGTTGGCATAGGAGGTGGCTATATGGTGAAGCCACTCCAACTTATGGTATGTACCTTAGGTGGATATTTATAAGTATAATATGCCTTGGAAGCCCATTTATCTTCTTTTTTCTCATGCCTAACCATGGTGGCACCCTTATTTTTATTAGGCTGACCTTGAGTCAACTTTTTGTATAAGTCTAGGCAATTTTTGATCATATGTGATCCTTGACAATACTTATATGTTAGGTGCATGGGGAAGTCATGATGATAATGCTCATTCAAGTCACACTTGTAACATGATCATAGTGGGAATATTCCTCCATAATATCCTCCACCTTGCCTATGCATTCCTTGTTAATTCTCAGCTAGTATTTTGTTGGCCATAGCCTTCATTTCCTTGACCCACCTACCTACTAGCTATGGTCATTGCCAACCTTGCACATCTCTCCATATTTTGGTGCATCTCATCAATGAATTGATAATATGATATTGAATGGCTATAAGTGTCTAACATCTGGCAATAGATGGTAGTGTTTACTTGATTGGCATGCTACAATAGTGGATAATACTAAGAGTTATGCATGCCATGACAAACTTCACAACTACAAAGTAAGGTATGGACATTTCTTCATGGGAAATTATTATTATTATGCCCCTTCATATCATATTTAGTACACCATAATCCACTCTGAGCATCATATACCAAACCAACAGTCAAATTTTATAGTTGGGAGGCCATTAACATGATCCACACCTCCATAAATGGGTTGATCCTAGTGTCAGTACTACCTACTACCTCAGCCTAGAACATGGCCTTAATCAATTCATAGGGGCCCATGAAGGTATTTATAGATATAACTCTCTTGAAAGGTAATAGCAGGTCCCCAAAAAACTATTACACATGTTTAGAGGGGTGGATATCATATGGAAGATTAGATCTTAAACTATGCATCATATAGGTGCATGTTCTCAAATAGCCTTTGGTTGATCTCCTTGGGTACCATTATGCTCTATTGATCAAACTCAAGAATATCAAATTCCTTTAAGAATGCCTCATTTAGTATATCATAATCAATCATAACCTAGTTCCGATAAATTTTTTGATACTAGGTATGGGCATGATCTATCAAAGTGGTTATGAACTAAGTCACCTTATGATCTGATTGGTTAATACCCTAAGCATGCCATTGAAATTCACACTTGAGCACATGTTTCATGATATTATCTACACCATGATATTGAGGCAAGTGCATCACCATTTTGTAATAAATATATTATGGGGTTGTTGCTAGAGTCTTAGGTGTTTCCCCCTCAACATCTATGTTTAAAGTGGTCCTCCAATGCCTCTAGTTGTAGGGTTGAGTACTGACCCTATTGGCATAAGTTGTACCATTAAGCTTGATATCATAGTACTACTCACTTGTTACAATAGGATACTTCTTATGGGTTATTACCCAATTGGCATATCTAACATCCTCTAAATCGGAATATTTGCACTTGTATTCTAGATTCTTGGGTTGGTACTCACTAGTCTCATGGTATTCTAGTTTAATTCCTTGTAAGGTATTACTTCTTTGATTACAAATTCTTGGTTAAAATCTTTAAGTATATCAAATTCAATGTCAATGATAGGGTCAGTTATCATTCTTATATCTTCTAGTGGAGAATCTAATGCATGCATTTGCACTTCTGGTTCAAAGGGGGTAGGTGATTCTAGCATATCCTTATTCATCACATCTTTTAAGAACCTAATGAATTATTTGCCCAATTGCTAAGTTGTATCTCTTGCTTCATCTATTTTAGTTAATTTCCACTCACTTCTTAGTTTTGGAAGCAAGTAATGAAACTAGTAATAGGATATGTATAAGAATACCTAGTAAACATATGTGCATGATCCAGATGATGGTGAAAACTCCTCTTTGGCTTGGAAAGAATAACCTATAGATAAGAAAGACACTAAAAAGGGGGTCATTATATAGATGGTTGAGTGGACTACCTAATATGAGTTAGATATAAGAAGCATATGCTTATTAGGAGGCTATAAATCCATTGTTTATAACAATTAAGTTGATATAAATGAAAAGAAAGAATACTTGCATTTAAAAGATAGAAAGTAAATACATGTAAGATGAGATGGAAGTAAATTGATTATTAAACCAAAAAAACTAAATATAGAAAAAGCAGGGTAATACTCATGCTAAGATAGTTGGGGGTTAGGTTTAAAAAATTAGAAAAGTCTCTAGGAATAGGTAGGAACATAGAAAGTAGGGTTTGGTTGAGGTCAAGGGGGTGAAAATAACTAGCTATTATTTTTTACCATAATGATAATCAATGATTGGGTGTACCATTGGTAGTTTGGCTAAGTATTAGTAGTTGGGTGACTGTTGAAGGTTGAGGTGATTGTCAGTGGTTGGGATAACCATGGTGGTTACCTGTGTTATCTAGGAGTGATAAAAAAAGGATTAAAGATTGGATAATTGGGTAAAAAGAGGTCTATTATGGATGAGGGGAATGGAAAATAAGATATTGATGGGTTTGATAGGATAGGGAGGTTAAAAATGGAATATAAATCAAATAAAACAAGCAAGAGATACTTATAACTTGATAGTAGAAGGATGAAACAATTTGGATAGAGTGACAGTACTTTGGCCTTCAAAAGTGATTTTGATAGAGGTTTGGGTCTTTGTTGATACTACTAGCTTGCTGAAGGGATGCTAGATACTTGGATCTAAGATAGCTTAGATGTGGATTTCTAGATTTTTGGCTCCCCTTCCTCTCCTACTTCTCTCCTTTTATAGGATGAAGTTACTAAATGTGCAAGAAGAAGTTACTAATTAGATAAAAGAGGAAGTTACTAATTATGATGCTTTAAAGCTAGGTTACATCTCAAAATGGAGGTTTCTAAATGTGCCATGCTTATCTCATACAATTGGCAATGCTTTAAATCATTAAAATAGGCTTGGAAACCTAACCATTGATGGTCAAGCTAATCGTTGATGGTTAGGCTGATAATTGGTAGTTGAGGTTCTAGAGTAAAATGGGTTTAAATGAGGTAAATTAAAAGGTTAAGTTTAGAAAATGAATAAATGGGATAAGTAAAATAAATGGTCAACTAGCCTCATAGTCAAGTAGGGGTTCTAGGTGTTTTGACATCTAAAACTATGTAATTTTTGAGTGTCTACATTTTGACCCTTTTTGTTATGTAGCTTTGGATTAAAAAGCTACAAAACAAAAATGAATAGGTTATTGGTCATGGTCTAATAGCCCCCAAGTATGGGAGGAGGTATTACCCCTCAAACTAGGAGTCAATAAAGTGAAGGCAAAATTGGGTTGGGGTTTGATAAATGGTAATGAGATAGTGATAAGGTGGGTGACAAAAAATGGTTGGCCATTTGAAACACAAACATGTGTACAAAATGTGATGAAGTATGATAATCAAGATCATGTAGAGACTAAAGTTGTCAATGTTGATACAAATAAGTTTAGGTTTTAAGGAGATATATGATAGGGTAATTGGTGTATAATGTTGGTCATCACTGATCAGGTCAGGGGTATCAAGTCCTTTAGACAGGGTTGATATTGGTCATAGGTATCTAGGGTAAGAAGTGCTCCTATGAAATAACACAAATGGTCTAGTCACACATGAGGTGGTGCAAAGTTTTAAAAGTGTAACATGGTAAGATTGGTTAGTACAGTCAAAATGAGCCAGCCAAGGTTTTCATAAAACATGTGAATGTTTGGATCAAAAATTTCCAACATCAAGGTGGACATGGTCAGATGGGTTTGTCAGAGAAGGGTAATCTCAAAAAATTTGGTTAGGTTGGGGGAGATAAGGTAAGCTTCCAAAAAGACAACACCTAATAGGGTGCTCAAAGATTAGAAAAAAATAATATGGCATCCTGACTGTCAATGGTTAGGGTGTTTCTTAGGGTTAACCATCGATCATCAGCCTGATCATTGATGATCAGGAAAACCTTAAAAAGCTAAGATATAAAAATTAAAATGGTATTTCATTTTTACCATTTGACTTTTGTTTCTTTGTGGTCAGGGTAAATTAGTGTGTTTTGTCTTTTTGTAGTTGCCTATTCTGGTGTTGGTGATTGATTGGTGGATTATGTGCATGGGGGTTGACTTGAGTAGTAACAAAATGGAGGGTGGACAAAGATGCAACTGGATGGTGGTATAAAGGCTCTAACCATGCTAATGATCATGAAATGAGGTAAGAATTATCTTGAAATTGATAACATAATGGAATTTTTATTTGAAGTGTATTGTTGTTACTGGTGAATGATTTGGGTAGGGTTTTGAAATGGGTTTAGAAGAGGCAAAACCCTAAGAGTTAAGTTTTGTTGAATTAGGCCAAGGTATAGATGGATAGGATAGGGGAAGGGTGTTTTGGGTATAAATTTAGGTGGGAATAGGTTTAGGTAGAGAAATTAGGGGGTTTAGGTGATTTTTTAGAGGTTTTGGGAGGTTGAGAGTTTGAGTTAAACCATTAGAGATAAAAAATAGTGACCATCAATGGTTGATCTTGAGAGGAAAAGGGTCCATAAAGGACCATCGATGGTTCAAAGAACTCTTAGTGAGTGACGGAATTGTGGAAAGTGGTTTAAAAAGTGAAGTTGGGGACATTGTGAAGTGAAGGTTTTAAAGTTTAGGTAAGAGTTGTGTTAGTGTCTTTAAAGGTTAAAGGTCGAGTCAAGGGGTTAAAAAGTTTAGAAAGTGTATAAAATGTGAAAAGTGTTTAATATATACGTAAATCAATTGGAAATGGGTAAAAGGTGTTGTCAAAATTTTGAAAAGGGTGTTGTAAGGTAGTAAATTGTGTAAGATGAAGTGTGAAAGTTGTGGAAGAGATATTTATAAAGGGGGAAGGTTTACATAAAAAGGTTTAGAGATGAAGAGGGGTCTGTGGGTAGCAATTAATAGAGATAAGTGATAAAGTGGTTAAATGATATGTGAGGGTTGGTGTCTGATAGAGGTATAGGTATGTTGGAGAGGTTTGGATAGATGTAAGGTAGATGTAAGGGGTTTGGTTGTCAATTTGGTTAGGTTGAAATAGGTGGAGAAAGGTACATGTAGGGTGGTATTTAGGGAGATGTTGAAAACTAAGTAGCCATTTCTAATATAATTGTTATGAAAAAATATGAGTGGATTCAAATGAGGGACCATGTCCCTCAAATTTTTGCTAAGGTTCGAGATGTAATGATTGTAGAAGAGTGGAGACATAAGGAGATAGTAGGACTAAGAATTATGAGGCACTACCGACACCTACCATGAGATGCGAGTATGATTATGGCCCTCATTGAGATATGGGACTTGACCATTAACATTTTTCTTGATGATGGGGGAGATGATGATTATTCTATAGGACATTCAACATATTACATGGCTACCCATTCAGGGGGAGCCAATCTACCATATGGAGAGTGAGGAGATTGACCAGCATATGGATTTTATTTATGGGATAGATTGAGTACATGCTCAATTTAATGTAGGTGGATTTCTTAGACACTAAATTTGGCCACTGATAACCTCTAATCAGGCTTTTGGCCAATTTTTACCCAAAATACACAATTTAGCCTTAAAACATTAAAACATGTTAAATGATGTGAAACTGATGTATTCAAGTGCCAATTTTGGCCAAGGTATCCATAAAAGGGGCAATGGAATTTTTTGGCCAGCTAACTTTGATCAGATCATTTTGAGTCAAAATGCCAAATTTGCACCTGGGTGCTCTAGATTGCTCTTTCCTATCAAATATTTTTCATAAGACATGTGCCTTTGTTATTTGTTGTTAGTAACATCCTAAATGGGATAATTGATCCAAAACATCTAAAATTTCCTTCAAATTCTAATCTAGTCAAATTTTAGACCAATAACAAGGCATTGTAATCAATTTGAGTAATTTGTGCATAAAGTGCTTAAACATGCTTAAGAGTTGATTAATCCAAATCAATGCATAATTAATAATTCAATGAAACCTTGTTGAGTACTTGTTTTTAGAAATGAATATTGAATATCTACATCATCAGGTGACTTATTTTCTTGGGAAGACATTCCTAGGCCATAAATGCCACGAATATCATGATTCATGCCCTCCATGCCTCATCAATGCCTTTCATGATGCCCTCCATGACTCTTAATTGACCCTTCTTCCAATGTCATGATGAGGATAATTAAAAAATTAATTCCAAAAATTGAATTAATCCTCAACCACACATCTCAATCTTGAGATGGATGGTTTAAGTTGATTCTGATCAAATTTAAAAATCTATAAATAGAGAGACTATGAACATCATTTTTAAGACATGAGAATGCAAAGTTATAATGTAGGATTGGTTATAAAAGATTCATGAAACTAGTGTTACCATGATAAATTGATTCCACACCAAGCCAAGCCATAAGCCAAAGGTGCCAAAGAGAGATGGAGGTAGCCAAACTTCCATTGCCAAGTACTTCATGAGCACAAAACTAAGCAAGCCACTACTACAAAGGCAATTGGAGCATCCAAAGAAGGTGAAGGAATTCATGTATTTGATTACTTGATTTTTAGTTTTATTTGTCATTTGTTTTTGTTAACTAAGCTCTCCCTAGTGTTTAGGCCTAGAGATGTTATGCTATTAGTGTGTTTATTTCATTTTGGAACTTACACCAAACTAACCATCCTCTCTTGAGTCAAATTCCTAGATCACATAATGGCACACTCAGTGGGACTAGATGCATCTCACACCTGAAGAAGATCATTTTACAACTCTAAAATATTTATTTAGACCTTTAAAACTCTTTTAAATAGATTTTCTAACTTTATTATATCATTTTTGGTTGCCACAGTTTTACACAGTAACCAATGTCAACAAGTAAGACTAACATCAATTACATGGCTTAATCGACATCGGTTAGCAAAACTGACATTAGTTAGATTTTGGTTAGCCAAGGTAACTATCATTGGCTGTAATAACTGACGTTGGCTACTGTGTTTTTTTAAAAAGACAAACCCAAGAGCTATTTTTCTAAAGTTTATTTTTTCAAATAAAAAAGAGATTTAAAGCTAAAGGAAATGCTAACATTTTTGGTGCAAGATAAAGCTTGATATTTGTTTAAAACATGTTTAAATCACCTTTGCATGCTTAAAAATCAATTAGGAACCTTGTTTTGGTGTTTAATAAAGGACTTAGCTGTTTTGGTGAATGTTTTCAAAGTTTACAACTAAGACAAAGGGGTCAAATGAACATCACCAAATCTTTCAATTTGGGTTTAACATTAAACACACTTGTCAATTCTTGTTTTCAATAGTTTTTTAATCAAATTTTTGTTTGGAAAAAAGAGGAATGTTGCATGTATGTGATGAGGCCAAGATATGCCCAATAAATGTATAATAAATGACCTCATCTTACTCTCTCTTTCTATTAAGTTTGATTGCATTTTGTAACTTTTATTTTTATTTGAGATGAGTTAGGAAGTGATCATCCATCTTTTGTTGATTGTGATTCTAACATTTTAAAAGACCTATAATTCCTAACAAGTGTGTTGGAAAATTCTAGTTTTGTAATAAAATAGGTCATCATCAGGCTAAAGAACAAATATGAAGTGGATTGCATGTTTTTGGAAGTATTGGACTCAATTCAGATTAGTTATGGAACCTACCGAATCTATTCTAGAATCATCATAGTTAGTTCTAAAACCTACAAAATCTATTTTGGAACCATCACAATTAGTTCTAGAACTCCACCATACTATTTCAAATTGTTGCACTTTTAGACTTAGCTCCAGAACTCTATATTTTGCTCCAGTGCTCTTATAGATAAGCTCCATAACTTTATCGGGTAGAAATGGAATTGATGAGGATCTATTCCAAATGGTTGGTGATCTGTCATATCAATGATCCCATTAAGTCAAGAATAGATTCCTGATTTTCCAAACTTGCAAAATCAAGACATTTAACACACAGCTAGACATCTAACCACATCTTGATTCAGCATCTATTTTGGGTACGATTCAGTTCCATTGTATCTATGAAATAGTTACAGCCATCAAAGCATCTATATTTATAGACCTAGGAATTTAGTGATGAGATATAGAATATAGAAGATAGAGAAAATCATTAAAGAATAGAGAGATAAAGGATAGATTAGTACATTTGTAATACAAAACATTTTATCAATGAAATATCCATTTTTATTTTGAAAGCAAATTAAATTGTTCAAATCCTATTCTAGGCGGAGCAAAGGCCCACTCCTCCAAAGAACCATGATCTTCATTTTTATCAGTATTTATATTTCTATTCACAAAAGTAAATAGGTAACTCTGTTAAATTTATAAATGCTTCCAACTCTTTAAAGTTAAGATTTGTTGTAAATTTGTTCTTACAGGCGTTTTAGATTAAATTTTCATTTTTACATCATGTGTTTGTTTCCAACAATCTATTTCATTTCTACAATGTGTGTTTATTTCCAGCAATCTATTTCATTTTTGTAATGTGTGTTTATTTCTAGTAATCTATTTCATTTCTACAAAGTGTGTTTATTTCCAATAGGTTTACATAGTTTGATTCTAATAAGGTTTTAACCAAGAAATCCTTAAAACATTAAAAACCCCCCAAAACAACAAAAATACAAATACCTCCATTCAATTACTAAATCGCTACGATTCCTCTTGTTGGATATAGCTTTAGACATAGCCCTGGTTAGATATGACATCAATAGAAAGTTTATTAAATGAAGGGGATGATGACACCAATCATTTTTGGTGCCATTGCTAGGGAACACTAGTTGGAATTTTCTAATTAGGTGTCAACAAGAGTAAAAATCATTCATTTAGTAATTAAAGAATTTTTTCCTAATTTATGAGTAGACCACGAGATTCCAAGGGTAGATTTCTCCCCAAAATATCTAAACAAGAATTCCCATCATCCTCTAGTTTAAAAAAGGACATTGATCAAGAATTGGAGGCACCATTAGCTCCTACAAGACAAGAAGCAAAATTGCCATGTTTGGAATTTTTGGATTAGTCACCAAAACCAAGTAAAACCTTAAGGAGAAGGATTATTTCTCAATATCCATTGAGGGAAAGTTTTGATTCTCAATTGAGTAGTCAACCCCCTACTTTTGAATTTTCACCATCCCCAATATAGACCACATACCACATTGATTGGGAGAAGGGATTAAAAAATACTAGAGAGATGGAATGAGAAGCTGGAAGAGAACCTTTACCTATCCCCTTCATATCAAGGATGTTGGAACCACTATGAAAAATATTTCACTTGCACACTTGCCCACATTTAGAGGAATGTCATCTAAGGATTCTTACCAATTTCTATTTGAGTTTAAAGTACTATGTCAGACTTATGATTACAAGACAAATAATCAAAAACTGAAGTTATTTCCATCTACCTTGAAGGATGTAGTAATGAGGTGGTTTATGGGATTAACAGCTAATTCTATTACAAATTGGGAATAAATGGAAACTATCTTCCTAGACAAATATCAAGATTATTGTAGAGAAAGAATTCGAAAGGAAGAATTTTTTAAAATCAAATAGGAAGAAGATGAAAATATGGAAGATTATTTGGACAGATTCATCTTTGTGCGTAAAAGATGTGGATTTGTACTTCAAGAAGATTTAAATAAAACCATTTTTTTCAAAGGTTTGGATGATGAATCTAGGGAAACCCTTGATTTAATTGGCGGAGGAAACATTGCTCAATTAAGAATGGATGAAATAATATAAATTTGTAGAAACTATTCAAGAATAAGGGGTGGAACTAGAAAAGGGAAAATGGTTAAAAATTTGAATCCAAATATGAAAAAATTGATGGATGAATTGGAAAACATTAAAATAGATATATTAGTTCAATTAACCTTCACCATGGATGGATTGCAAGCTAAAGCAAATGCCCAACTTGAACCATTAGCCATGTATTGTCCTAGATGTAGGAAGAAGCATGCAATTAGGGAATGTCCTTTGGATAAAATGGAAGTATGTCTTATCTTTGAATCTAAAGAACATGATAATCATGCTTGTTCTCTTCTTCCACTCATAAAAAATCAGATCAAACAAACCAATACATCATCCACCACAAAAGAATTAAATTTTGTTCAGAGACAACCTAACCAAGGATAATTTATGCTAAGACCAGCTCCTAATCCCTGGATGATGCCACGGGCAACTCAAATAGTACCACAAAGTTGGGGATAGTCACCTTGGGCCCCTCAACCCTCATGGCATCCTTAGGATTGGGCGATTCAATCTTGGTATACTCAAGGACATCACCGACCTTGGGCTGGTCAAGGAAATCATTATGCTTGGCCACAACCTAGATGGAGCCCTAGAAATTATGTGTAAGGAAAAACATATCTAAATCAAAACCAACAAGCCATAATGGGACCTCCAACACAAAATCCATAGATTGAAAACATAGTCCAAACCCAAATGCTAGCACAACTAGTAGCAAACCCAAGAAACAAACAAACAACTCTTGTATACTAAATAGAACTAGAAAAATTAGTTGATTTAAATATAATGGATAGTAAAAACATTCAAACAAAATCTGGAAAAATAGTTAGCAGTCCACTTTTTATAATCACTGAGATGACAGAAGAAGCTAAAACCCCTAGCATAGTTACACCTAAGGAAGATGACAAAGAAAAATACAAGGAACCAGAAAGAAATTCGACTGAGATTCCATTTCCAAAAAGACTTAAAAAAACCATACAGCTTAAGGAATCTGAATTGGTGCAGGAACTAAGAAGATTGAATATTGAAACACCATTGTTACAGGAAATTAAGGATATTCCAAAGTTGAACAAGTTAATCAAAATATTATGTTTTAAAAAACTTGGAAGAAAGAAGCAGTACCCTAGGACTATTCAGGTAGATGGGAAAATTGTTGATTTATTAGCAGGAAATCTCCTACTACCTAAATATGGAGATCCTAGAAGCCCTATTATTTTTATTTCTATCGAGAATAAGGATATACATAATGTTTTGATTGATTTAGGTGCAACTTTAATGTAATGATAGTGGACACTTTAAAAACATTACCATTAATAAACATACAACCTACTAATACCATATTGTAGATGGCAAATCAGTCTGTAACAAAACTAGGAGTTATTAAAGATGTGGTAGTAATGGTGGAATCATGGGAATATCTAGTTGACTTCCTTATATTTCAACCAAAAGGTGAAAGACTTGGTTATCCCATTATTTTGGGGAGACCATGGTTAGCTACAGTTGCTGCCTTAATTGATTGTAGGTTAGGTGATATGACTATTTCAAATGGTAAGAATTCTAAGAAAATTTAATTATATCCATCTGCATGACCTTTTATTGATAATCAAGCAAAATTATGGGTTGATAATCCTGATATTAATTTGCAAAATATATCTTCTTTGGCTATGATAACATTGTAGGATTATGTACAAGAAATAGATGATATGGTTAATCCTTCATTAAATGAACATCAATTGTCATTAGAGTAGTCTGGATTAGTTTCAGAACCATCATAGTTAGTTCTAGAACCATCACAGTTAGTTCTAGAACCATCACAGTTAGTTCCAGAACCACACCAATTCTTTGCAAGTGTAGATAACTTTGATCTAAAGGAACACAATTTCTCATGGGGGGATGAAGGATCTGTAGCATCAGCTTTATAGATATCAGGGGATGGTGAAGAATTTTTGGAAAATAGTAGTAACGAGGAGTTTGACCTACAACAAGATAAGTATCATAACTCTTCCTATTGTCTTTTGTCTAGCATTCTGCCTCTAGGAACTTTTGGAGATGTTGCTACATATCATATATTATTACCACATGCCTATCCATTAAACACCTTAATGGAACCCTTTCAACAAATCAGTTCATCATATCCTGGAACCAAACATGTTGAGATTTAACCAAGAATTTTTTTGAATATTAATAGTTGGTTAAAGAACAATGAAGAAGTCAAACTGTTTGATGTTCTGAAGGATCATACTAAAGTGTTTGCTTGGGACTATAGAGATGTGAAGGGAATTCATCCAAGTATCTACACCCATCACATTTATACTAAAAATATTAGACTAGTTAAGCAACCTCAGAGAAGGATTAATCCACCCTTAAGGGATATAGTCAAACAAGAAATTGAAAAACTATTACAAGGAGGTTTTATCTACCCTATCTCAGATAGCCAGTGGGTGTCTCCTCTTGTAATTGTCCCTAAAGAGAATGGAAAATGGAGAATTTGTGTTGACTATAGGGAACTAAACAAAGCCTCCCTAAGAGATAATTTTCCCCTACCATTCATAGATCAAGTCTTAGACAACCTTACGGGTAAACAATACTTTTCCTTCTTGGATGGATTTAGTGGATACAATCAAATCAAAATTGCTGCTAAGGATCAAGACAAAACTACATTTACTTGTTCATGGGGTACCTTTGCTTACAGGGTATTGCCATTTGGACTATGTAATGCTCCAATAACCTTTTAAAGAGCTGTATTATCAATTTTTGTAGACCTAACAAATGACTGTGTGGAGGTATACATGGATGACTTTACTATGTGTGGAGATACATTTGATGACACCTTAAATTTTTTGGACAGAGTATTAACAAGATGTGAACAACATCACTTGTCTCTTAGTCATGAGAAATGTTTGATGATGGTTGATGAAGGGATCATATTAGGGTACCATATTTTAAAAAGAGGAATTCAGGTTGACCAAAACAAAATCAAGATTATTTTAGACTTGCCTATTCCTCAAACTCCCATAGATATCAAATCATTCTTAGGACATGCTGGATACTATAGGTGTTAGATTTTAGTAAAATTGCTGACACCATGTTTAAATTGCTTACCAAGGACTGTGAATTTCTCTAGGATGAATAGTGTCAACATGCTTTTGAAGAAATTAAAGAGAAATTACTAACTACCCCAATATTGCAAGCACCCAATTGGGAGAAACCTTTTCACATCCAAACTGATGCCTCAAATTCCTCAATTGGTGTAGTTTTAGGATAGAGAGATGAAGAAGGAAGAATGTATGCTATTTACTATCTCAATAAAAATCTTACTCCCACTAAAATAAACTACACTACCACTGAAAAAGAATTTTTGGCTATGATCTATGCAATCAATAAATTTAGACACTACATTACAGAGTACAAAATATTTATACATACAAATCACTCAACAATTAAATATTTAATGAACAAACTAGTGGTTGGAGGTAGAATAATTAGATGGTCATTACTTCTACAAGAATTTGATATTACCATTATAGACAATCTAGGCAAATCTAATATGGTGGCTGATTTCTTGTCAAGATTGACCAGTATAGGGGAGCAAGAACCAGTCAAGGATAACTTTCCAGATGAATAATTGTTTATTATTTTAGCTAACACACCATGGTTTGATGACATGGAAAATTATCTTGCAACAGGGAAGTTTCCTCCTTTCACTAAAAAACAAATAAAAAAATTAATCAAAACTAGTGCATAGTTTAAATGGTTAAATGGAATGCTATTTAAATGTGGTCCTGATTTGGTTTTATGCAGGTGTGTAAGAGAAGATGAAAATTTTGACATCCTCCAACCATGTCATGATGAACCAAGTGGAGGACAATATTCAGTGAAAATAACAGCTCACAAGATACTTGGCACTGGTTACTATTGGCCATCTCTGTAAAAAGATGTGAAGAGATATATCAGGTGGTGTGATCCTTGTCAAAGGATGGGATAGCCAACCATTACCAATGAAATTCCTCTACAACCACAAGTAGTAATTGAACCATTTGAGAGATGGGGATTGGATTTGTTGGACCTTTTAATCCTCCTTCACAAGGGAAATAACATAATCTTGTGTGTACTGATTATGAAACAAAATGGGTAGAAGTGCAAGCTTTAACAAATGCCACTGAAGAAGTAGTTGCTGATTTCCTTTGGCATATAATTATGGTAAAGTTTGGAGAACCAAGAAGCTTAATTTTAGACCAGGGACCACAATTTATGTCTAATATGATCCAAGCCTACAATGTATTATTAGATCAATCATAGGAAGTCATCTTCCTATCACCCACAAGCAAATGGACAAGTTGAAGTAACAAATAGAGAATTAGAAAACATCCACACTAAACTAGTTGAAGTTGAAAGAAGAGATTGGGTAAAAAGACTACCTAAAGTTTTTTGGGCTTATAATACAATTTGGAAAACCACAACCGGGTTTTCACCATATGAGTTAGTCTATGGGAAAAAGCCCTTGTTTCCTATTGAGTTTGAACTACAGACATTAAGGACAAAAGCTAAGGTGGGAATTGAATTGGATGTAGCTCAAAAGGAGTGAATCCTTCAACTTAATGAATTATATGAATTCAGAATGGAAGCACTTCACTAGACATAGATAATCCAAGGTCAAAGGAAAAAATGGCATGATTCACATATCAAGGAAAGATAATTCAAAGTAGGAGACTGGGCATTGCTAATTGATTCTAAGTATGAACAATTCAAAGATAAATTAAGAACTAGATAGTTGGGACCTTATCAGATCAAGTAGATATTTGACAATGGTTCTATCCAATTACTTCCTAGTGATGATAGTAGAAGAATACTCTTGGTCAATGGACATAGGCTAAAACTTTATAGGAAGCCTCCTAATAAGGATGAATTCCTGAAGTAGATTAAAGCAAACAAAGAATTTGATCATATGGAAGAACCCATTTCTTCCAAAATGATCAAATAATTAGATGAAAATATCCAAAATAAAGGGAAGAGAATGAAAACCAATAAATGGCATTCTCTTCCCAAAAAAATAAAAAATAAATAAATAAATAAAAAATAAAAAAAATAAAAAAATAAAGGAAAGAGAATGAAAACCAGTAAATGATGTTCTCTTCCCCCCCAAAAAAAGTTAGAGATCAATTGAAAATCAGTGATGGCAGTTGATCTTCTCAAATAAATGGCTAATTCAAATAAAACTTTTTTGAATTCTAACTATTTTTCAGGGATGATGTGTCAGCATGATGGAGGGTTACATCATCAAGGATGGTACTTATGATTTTAACTTGTTAATGGTTAAACGGAAAGTTTGTATGTGTGACTAGACTTGATTTAGAAAGATTAGTATGATGAGTCATCTATTATACATCATGGTTAAATGTGCAAAATCATGAAAAGGATATTGATGATGCAATGAGTTGGTAGATAGCCATATAGAATCATTATTATGATTGAAACAACTATATCCACTAGTTCTAAAGCTGAGTACAGTATTTATGCAATTGAAATTGATAAGTTCCATAGTTGAGTATAGTAATTCTGTAATCGAATTCACCAAATCAACAACCAAATCTACTAGCTCTACAGCCAAAATCATCAGTTCCACTGATACAAGAAGAAATTCTTAGCTAAATTGTGAAAGATTCAAAGAAGAACAAATCATGGGAATCAAAAAGAAGTTAGAACCAAACAATGATACCCAACTCCTTATAGATGAAGAAGTAGCAAATATCTTTCAATAGGCAAGATGATTGGAGTTTCTGAGGAAATTTCCCAAATACAATGAGGAATTGGTAAGAGAATTTATTATCAATTTAGAGCAAACAAGGACAAATAATAGGAAGGTTTTCATTCCTTTTTCTGTGAATATCATAAGTGAGATGTCTAGAATACCGATAATGCATGTCCCAAACTCTATCAAAGGGACATTGAAAGACCTGGTTGAAACCCTATTGAAAGAAGGGGATGCTGAACCCCAATATATTTATAATACAAAGAAAATCATCAAAAGAGTTAAGAGGGACAGCTTGCCCAAACCCTTTGATAGAGTAGCATTTTGGATAGTTAAATATTTAACTTGTGATGGACAATTTGGGACAGTAGGAAAAGAAGTCCTAAAAATCCTTATACACCTTAGATATGGAAACAAAAAACTAGAGTATACAGTAAACCTTCTAGGGTTTCTTTTTGACTCCACCCATACCATGGCCCAGAGGTATTCTTGGGGTGTAAGAATAATTAGACATCATGGGTTAGTGCATTTAATATGCCAACACCATTTCCTTTCCAAGAAAAATGGGGAAGAAATGTGAGACAAATTTATTGGCAAGTTTGGACAAAACCCTAGTATTCCCAGAAGAACAATAGCAACTCCTCCTGCTCCTTCAGTTCATTTGAAAACTTCTACCATTACTGAAGAAAAGAAAAGATTAGGGGAAGAGGAAATACCAAAAAGAAGAAACTCTAGAAGAAAAGTTAAAATTGTAGACCCTACTGTACCTTCTCAAGCCATTTCTTCTTCTACTGAAGCTATAAAAGAACTGATATCTATCTCTGACAATGACAGTTCACTTAGGCCTGAGCAAAAGGTGAAAACTAGAAGTTATAAGAGGAGACCTATGTCTACACATTTTGAGGCTCCTCAAGAAAGAAAATGTCATAAAAAGTCTAAAGAAAATTTAGAGGAGCTAGAAGAACAAGAAAGGCTAGAAACTAAAGCTGCTGATATTTTGGGCAGCATGGCCATGACTCCTCTTAGACCAAGCCAAGTGGAAAAGAAAAAAGAAGATGAAAGATTTGAGAAGCTAGTTTTCCAAGAAATGGGTGAGACTGCAGCACCATCACATGTAGAAGATGAACATGCATCTTGGAGAATAAAAGGGAAATCCCCTATGGTGGAAGAGGAATGCTTAACTCCCCAAGAACTTTCAGAAAAAGAACAAAACTAATAGATTAAATAGGCTCTATTTTTGTCTAGACTAGAACTCATTATCAAGAAAAAGGATGAGGAATTGAACTTCCTCAAACTCAAGTTAGAACATAAGGAAATGCTCCTTACAGAATTAATAAACCAATTTAAAACCAAGAATAAGGAATTAGCAAAAATTAAAAGGCAACTAATGGAAAATGAGGAAAAATGTACAAGACAGACCTCTGTGTCAATAGTCTCTATACAGACTAAATTGACTTATCTACTACTCAAGTAGTTATGGGATGACACATGTAGAAAACTTAATGAAATCAAAGCATCCAATACAAACTTGAAAGGCAAACTGGTAGAAGAAGAGAAAGCAAGGAATGGGAAGACAAATTTTACAAGGAGAAAAATGATAAGTATAAATGTCTTGTGAAAATACAAATAGTTTTTATGATGAGTGAGAAGTTGCTTGCATGTAGAAGACCTTCTCCTGTTTATAGCATGTTTTTTGAGGAATAATTCATTCTCTAGCAATTGGTAAGGATAGCATGTGGCCTTCCACATAAAATAAAAGATGAAGTTGATTTCTCAGCTGCCTACTCCTTAACTAGTACATAATAGAAAAACCTTCTTTGTGAATTCTACCTTTGCAATTTTATGCTAGAAAGAAATACAGGTTTTATGATCAATTTGTATATAGGAGAAAGCCATCTTAACGCATTTGTCTCTGTTCTTCAAAATCAAATTGCATGGAAAGAAAGGGAGTCAGAGCATTGGTCAAAGGCTAGTTCATCCAATCTCTGTATGAGAATTCATTATGGTAATCCACCCACCTTTGCTACATATTTCCAATCCCATGCATTCAATGATAAAGCTAAGGGACCTTATCTTTTCAGTTTACAGCAAAGCATGGATGTCTTCACCTCTTATGAAATGGCAAATTTTTTTAATATCTATGATGCATGTTTAAAAAGATGTGAATTTCTCTCTGTGGCATTGAAAAGAAGGGAAGTAATATCCCCTTCAAATTTGATCTAGAGTTTAAAAAGGGCAAAATATTTATGCACAATAATTCCCCAGATCAATGAAACTCCCCTGAGCATATGGATAGGAATGCAGACAAGGCCACCTCTACTTCTCACCCCCATATCTCCTTGGCAAAATAGAGAACCTCAACATCCCACTCAATTTGAGGAATGGAAAAGAAAAGTAGAAGCAGAAGTAGGGTATAATACTTCTAAATCAAAGCATTGAGATATTCAGTTCCAGTCGTTTGATCTAAGCAATCAAATGGAATGTAGGATGTATAATCATGAATTTGAAGAGTGAAGTTTATAAAGGGACTTACAAACAAGTAAGTATGGGGGAAGTGATGAGGCTAGGATATGCCCAATAAATGTATAATAAATGACCTCATTTTACTCTCTCTTTCTATTAAGTTTGATTGCATTGTTTAACTTTTATTTTGATTTGAGATGAGTTAGGATGTGATTATCCATATTTTGTTGATTGTGATTCTAACATTTTAAAAGAACTGTAATTCTTAACAAGTGTGTTGGAAAATTCTATTTTTATAATAAAACAAGTCATCATTAGGATAAAGAACAAATATGAAGTAGATTGCATGTTTTTGGAAGTATTAGACTCAATTCAGATTAGTTTCAGAACCTATAGAATCTATTTCAAAATCATCATAGTTAGTTTTAAAACCTACAAAATCTATTCTGGAACTATCATAGTTAGTTCTGAAACTCCACCATACTATTTCAAGTCATCGCACTTTTAGACTTAGCTCTAGAACTCTATATTTAGGTCCAGTACTCTTATAGATAAGCTCTGAAATTTTTGTGGCTAGATATGGAATTGATGAGGATCTATTCCAAATGATCGATGATCTATCTGATCAATGATCCCATTAAATCAACAACAGATTCTTGATTTTCTAAACTTGCAGAATTAAGACATTTATCACACAGCTGGACATCCATCCAAATCTTGATTCAACATCTATTTTTGGTATGATTCAGTTACATTGTATCTATGAAATAGTTACAACCATCAAAGCATCTATATATACAGACCTGGGAATTTAGTGATGAGATATAGAATATAGAAGATAGAGAAAATCATTGAAGAATAAAGAGATAAAGGATATATTAGTACATTTGTAATATAGAACATTTTATCAATGAAATAGCCATTTCTTTTTTGAAAGCAAATTAAATTGTTTAAATCCTAATCTAGGCGGAGCAAGGGCCCACTCCTCTAAAGAACCAGGATCTTCATTTTTGTTGGTATTTATATTTCTATTCGCAAAAGTAAATAGGTAACTCTATTAAATTTATAAATGCTTCCAACTCTTTAAAGTTAAAATTTGTTTTAAATTTGTTCCTGTAGGCGTTTTAGATTAAATTTTTATTTTTGCAACGTGTGTTTGTTTCCAGCAATCTATTTCATTTCTGCAATGTGTGTTTATTTCCAATAATCTATTTCATTTCTGCAATGTGTGTTTATTTCCAGTAATCTATTTCATTTTTGCAAAGAGTGTTTATTTCCAACAGGTTTGCATAGTTTGATTTCAATAAGGTTTTAACCAAGAAATCTTTAAAACATTAAAAAGCCCCCAAAACAACAAAAATACAAATACCTCCATTCAATTACTAAATCTCTATGATTCCTCTTGTTGCATATAGCTTTAGACATAGCCCTAGTTAGATCATCAATAGAAAGTTGATTAAATGAAGGGGATGATGACACCCATCAATATGCTCTTCCATTTGTCCCCTATAGGGAACCCTTAGAATCAAAAGTGCTATTCCTATTGCAAATAGCCTAGTCCAAGGCTTAGAAAGAAAGTTGTCTAAAGCACTCCCCCAAAAAACTCATCAAAGTTTAGGTGACCTTAAAAATGACCCTAAAGTTTTCATAATTTCATGTTTTCTTTATTTTTTATGCATCTTGGCTTGTGAGGGGGACTTCATAACCTCCCATAAGTTCTTTAGGGAAGCTTTGACCCAAGGTTTCATCTCTTGGCATTGATTTTATTTGGCTCTTTTGGAGTTGCACATGGGACATAGTGGTACTTTGGACATCACACTACACTAAATGAATAGTAGGATGTAGTGGTTGAAAAAAGGAGGAGACCTTTTTATGATAAGCTAAGTGATATGGACCCAAAATTCATGCTTTTCTCTTGCATTATTTGATGTGAAAGTCATTGTGCAATTGATTCCCCTAGATCATTCAGAAACTTGTTAGATCTTAGAAAAATCGCCACTTGCCATGGAAGAATTATTTGTGCAAGGTGTGCCTCAAGGTCCATGTCATAGTATTGTCATTTGAGAGAAGGTGGGGTGTAAAAACCCTAATATATAATGCACATTTACTTTTGGATGAACAATTAAAATCCTCATAAGTGACATGTATTAATGGATTCTAATAATACCAAGCAACCTTATCATTTTAAGATCTAAGAATGATTAATTAGTTGGTCTTGTCCTAGTTTAAAGTCTTTTTTGGAGTCAAAACTTGGTGTAAATAAACAATCCAAACCAAACACAGTCCAAATTTTTCTTTGAACAAAGAGGTGTTATGTTTCCCACATGAGATCATCAATTTGCCTTGTTCAAAGGTCATCAAAATATTGAGAGTCATATCATCCACTTTGGCATAGTTATGCTGCCCAATTGAGTCTATACCTTTACCCAAGTTATTTAAGTCCTTCACTTATAATCTAAATTCAGAATTACACCTTTACAAGTTCATAGGGTTGATGTGTTAAGTGGGTTCGCCATTTACACTAAACTTGAGGGAACTTAAGTTTATTTTCCAATTTGGGTTGAAGGCCATTTAAGACTCATAATCATTATCATCACTTGATAAACTTAAGCCATTTTGTGCAAAACACTTGCACTTTGAGTCTATACTCCACAACCTTTTGAGTCAAGAAAAGAAGTGTTACACTGTCAAAATTGTAGGAAAATATATTTTGCCTTAGAATTTTTTTGAAACTAACCTTTTTGGTACACCTTTTGGGTAGTATAACATCATTACACTACCCAGAAATTTTTGAATATTATTTCATAGACCTTCTTGCATAGAGTTCAAATTTGTTCTTACAATTTAAGACTAAATCCAAGTGGACTTTTATGATCTTTTGTCCAAAATAGTTATTCCATCCACCTTTGTCTAGCTTATTTGTCAAAATAACATAGTGTTATACCATTATTGTGAGAAAATAAACTATTTCTAAAGTGCCTTGTGTTTCATACCTTATACCTAGTTAATCAAGTTCATGACCAAGAATCAAATGCCTAGTGTTTGTTAGAAGTGTTTCAATTATGTTAGATTAAAAATTTTATCTATTTCAAAGTCTAGCTTTTGATGCCATTTGGATAAGAGTCCTAACACATGCCTTCTTTGAGCCTAGCTTTTGATGCCACATTTGGCCAAAAGACTTATCAACTTTTAAATTCTCAGATTAGACTAATTTGAAACACTTCAGCCTTAGAGTTTGGAATTTTGATTTTGGGTCCATTTACTTGCTTATCTTTGTGTGAATAGTGAAATGTTAGATAATTTATGCTATCTTATTTCCTCACAAATCTCTGCATAAACCTTTGATCCTTTTGACAAATAAAGACCAAGTTAAAGGCATCATTTGTTTTAGATTTTGTCATTTTTTATAGTTTGTATAACTATTTGACCTTTTATCATAAAGTATTGGCTATGGATCTAAATATGTATTCCTACACTCGTAGTGGACTCATGTACAATCCAAGGATTAGTAATGTAGCTACGTAAGAAGAAATAGTGAAAGACCCCTATGTAGTTAATATTGCTTATGAGATGGATTTTTATCCCTCATATAATACTCAATTAGGGGAACAAAGCCAAGATTTATTGGCTAATTATTTGGTTAACACACCACCTTACACAGAATAGGACCAAGAGAAAATCATGCAATACCTAGCTACAATACCCATGGTGGATGAGTTAGCTCCTCAACAGTCATATTCTACTAATACAACTTCTATGTATGATCTAATTTTTTTAGTGACATTTGTTAGAGAACACAGACAAGATTTTGGTTAGATCCATAGGTAGGGGCTAAGTTTCCAACAGACTTCCCCCATGAAAATTTACCAAGTTTAGTAAGATTTCCCCATGACATGATTTACAATCAATAGGATTCTTCTATCAATCCTATGGCTCTAGTCCAAATAATGTACCAAGATCCTAATATATTTGATTAAGGCAAAAACATCATTGAAGAGCACTTTAACCAAATATAGACAACATATCAAACATATCTGAATCTAGCACATGATTTCATTCAAATGAAAATGGTAAGCCTCTCATTGACCTAGTTACTTTAATAGGAGTATTGATAGAGTTTACTAGATAAGACAATCTAAATTTTGACCCATTCATACAAACTATTTCAATAGATAACTTGATGCATATGCCCATTATTAAAGAAGTGTCTTCGGCCTCTACACTGAATAGTGAGCCAAATGTATTAGATAATGTGAAAGCAACATCCAGTCTCAATCAAAGCGGTACTACTGTGTAAATAACTAACCAAAAACATGTGCATGTAGTTAATCCTATGAATAGGTCATCATACCAAAGAATGGGAGTTTCTACACCCCAACCTCAACCAACTGCTTCCTCAAATGTACAATCTATTGGGTTAGGTAATCAAACAATGGCCAATATCATGCCTCAATGATATAATGTGATGAATCCTACTCCTCCTCAATAAGTAACGAGTAGTATTCCATAATAATAGGCATGATCTAGTGTATCAACATAATAGAGGACAAATACATTACCACCTCAATCAAGGGAAATAAATGTTCCACCTCACCAGGTAATGATGAACATATCTCTTGAGGCATAGACTAATATGCCAATCCAAAACCAAGCAATGATTAGTCAATAATGTGCAAATATTGGTCAATGATAGATGTTAAATTTGTAACCCACTTTTACTTCTTCACAGGGATTCATACAAAAAGGAGGTCCTCATGTTTCTTAGGTACATACTAAACAACTATTGGTTTAAAATGTGCCACAAATCTAGAGACAAGGTCTTGGTCCACAAGTTCCCACTCAACAACAAGTTTTGATTAGTCAGAAGCATGTCCCTTTTTAACCACAACATAAATAGTATATTTATATCCCTCCATCCCAACCAAAAAATCCTCTAAGTCAAACCTTTATTGCCAACCCAAACTAGAATATCACATAACCAATTGTGTAATATAAAGTACATTCTAATCTATGTATGCGTATTCTTGGTTGATTCCCTAACCAAGCCAATGTACCCCAATAGGTATATCCATCATACCTTAGTCAATGTGTTCCACTTGTGACTTCCCAACCATCTATCCAAACCCAAATTTTCCTTCAAACCAATATTCCTTCCAGTTTCCTATCCCAAAAATTGCAATAGATGAAGGATTCAATTGCTACCATTCAAGTTGGTAAACAAACTAAAAATTTCAAATTAGATGATGTATGTTCCTATCTATTCAACATGGAGTATTTGTAGATACCATTTCCTCCACGATACAAACCATTGAAATTTGATAAATACAAAGGGAAAGGTTGGTTAGACATCACATGTCAACTAGTGACATATAGTGACATATACCTTTTACTTTTGTTTCTAAGAAGGTTGGTTAGACATGCCTTGGAATGGTTTTTGAAGTTTCCCAAAAATTCATTAACAAATTTTGATGATCTTTCTGATAAGTTTTTTGCAGCACTTTCCCTATAATCTCAAGCATGAGATTTCATTGGTGGATTTAAGACAAGCAAAGAAAAAAATTGGTGAGAGTTTTGCAAGTTATTTACAATGATGGAGAGCCTTTGTGAGCCATTTCACCCATAGTTTACTAGATAAACAATTAGCTACTATGTTTACCAAAAATTTTCATAGTGAGATAGCTTATCAGTTGGAACTACAATGTGCACATATGTTCAAGGATATCATTGATAAAGGTGTGTTGATCAAAAGGGTACTCATCAATAAAGGAGTCTTCAAGCTTAATTAAACTAATCAAAATCAAGGTACCAATTAGGGAAATGACCAACATCTCATCCAAGCACAAGCATTGTAACCAACATAGGCCAATAACCATGAAAGACTAAAGCAATTCAACCACAATAGGAATGTTTTAGGAAATAGAGTAATCAAATCCCATCATGTGAAAATGATGCAAACATCATCTGCACCACCTTTTCAACTTAATCCTACTCAAATAGTTCCACAAGTGAAACAACCAAAACCTACACAACAAATACAACAGTCATTACCATTGCAAACCCCTCTTCTTAGAAGAACCATGCCTGCACGTCATGTCTTTAGTGACCTAGGAGAATCTATTGATTCTATATTTCATTAGCTTGCTACTACTAATCTAATTAGTAGGCCTATACCAAAGCATTATCTACAAGACATTCCTTATCTTGATTGGTACCATGAAAACAAATTCTATGATTATCATTAGGTTAATGAGCATAATCTACAAAGATGTGTCCAAATTAAGCATTTAATTAAGAATATGTTGGAGAATGGGGAGACAAAATTGGATAATTGTGATTCCACTTCTAATCAAACTCTTGGGATATATCAAAACCTCTTTCTCTAACATAACAATCAACAATAGTAGAATAATCAATAATAACAATAACAACCAGTGTAGCAGCAAAATCAATAGTATCAAAACTAAAGGCTAAATTAATAAAATTAATAAAATTAGTGGTAGAACCCATAACGATAAAAAGATGGAAAAAACTAAGGCTAAAATGGTAACAAACAAAAAACCTACCATGTAGTTGCACATGACTACAATAGGGTTGTAGGTCATATTATAGGGGGTAGTGTTAATGCCATCTCCATCAATCTTAGACCAAACACTAATAAGTCTAGATCATTGCTAAATAACAACATTCAACCAAATTACATAGATAATCTTTATTTAACTTGGGAATGCATATAGGCAAACCAACAAATTAGGACTTCCCCTTTTGGACCTTATATTGAAAACTTATCCTTGCCATGTGACCACATGCAAGTGCACTGGCAACTAAGACTTGTCTTATCTGGTCCCACACCATTCCCAACATCGGTTAGAAATAATGGTCTAGTATTTAATCCTAATTGTGTAATCACATCTTAGAGGTCAAAGATTACTATCCTATGCCCACAACCATCTACCACTTTGCCTATCATCGAACCAATAGTTTAGCCTCAGAATAAACCAT
The DNA here is from genome assembly GCA_037957365.1 of Torreya grandis. Taxonomy (NCBI): domain Eukaryota; kingdom Viridiplantae; phylum Streptophyta; class Pinopsida; order Cupressales; family Taxaceae; genus Torreya; species Torreya grandis. The sequence goes on from JARHVA010000118.1 coordinate 5,585,554, forward strand.
TCACTACTGACCAAGATAAGAAGTTTGATATTGTGGAATAATTGCAAAAAACACCATCACAAATTTATATTTTAGATTTTATGTGAACATCAATAATCCACAAAAACATCTTGAATGAGTTTTTGACCTAATCCACTATTTCTAGTGACATATCCCTTGATAACTTTCAAGCTTTGGTTGGACATTTAGCTCCAACCCAACAAGTCACATTCAACCAAAGTAATATGTCTTCACTTGGCCTACTCCATAATAATCCATTATACATAGAAGTTTATATAAAGTGACATAAAATGAAATGTGTCCTTATAGATAATGGATCCGACCTCAACATAGTGTCTATAAAGCTCATCAAGCTTCTTGGGTACACAATGGTAGATCTCTAGCTAGAAATAATAACTATCAAAGCCTATGATAATTAGGAAAGAGAATTACAATGTAGCATTAGTTATCCAGTTATCATTGGGACTTTAATTCATGATACACTTTGCCATGTGCTTGATCTTGAGTTATCATACAATATGATTCTAAGAAGGCCTTGGTTCCATGAGATTCATGCAGTCCTATCAACGTTGCACCAATGTATCAGGTTTTCCCACTCAAGTATGGAAGTGAATATTCTAAGAGATTTACCCCCATATGAACACTATAAGCATCTTGAGGCCAAATTTTAAAGCTATAATTATCAGTAATGTATGAATCCAAGTCCAAATAGGGCAAAATAAAGGCTATATTTATCGATCCTTTACCAGATAATTGCATAGATCCTAACACCTTAGATTTCCTTTCCCACATACCATCTCCTAAAGCATATATTCATTTCACCATTTCAGATAATGGACTATGAGAGTATGTAACCCATGATACATTTCATATTTCCAATCTTCCTTAGAATATGAAACCCTTTGGGTGACCTAAAGTCATACCACATATGCATTAGTAATACAAGAAAAAAGATAAGGGACCTATCACATTTGTACTAGCATCTAGCTTAGGACCCAACCCTCTTGAAGGGGATGAATCATGGTTATACATTGATGACCAAGCTAATTGTTATAAAAGTGAAAATTATCCTATTCTTAATAGGATCATGAAGTATCACAATTATGAAGGAAGAGGCCTTAGACTAAATCAATAAGCAACCATCAAGCTAATTTCCATGACTAAGTATGAAAGACCTTATAGACTTGGATTTAAACCATCTAGGGGTGACCCCACATATCTTTTTCAAATTCCCTCACCAGTGACTAGTGATGATATCGATAGTGAAGTAGAGTTTGATCATAGTCTCACCTTTGATGACCTAGATGAAACCAACCTATTTGATAATAATGCCAGTTGTACCTTTACCTTGGCCATTCATCACAACCATTTACCATTATATTATCCCTAACTGATAGATTGGGATGAACAAGAATCCAGTCTACCAATTGATGAGTTCTAGAATGATGAGGCATTCTATAAATTTTTAGGCCTTAGAGACAACATTTTATTGGGAGATCACAAATCAGGGTTCTCAATCACATTAGATCCTGTAGCCTATTTTGGAGAGTGAGTGAATACCCTTAGCCAAAAATAAATAAGTAAAACAATGAAGTCACAAAATGAAAACCTCTTTGAGGTGCTTTCTGACTAGGGAAAAAATAAAGATAAAGGCTAGTCTAGTGGTGAAAACTTGTTTCAGGTGCCATTAGATTGGGGTGTTCATTCTCCTTCAAATTTAGACTATGATACCACCAATGATGAACTTGCATATGGATTAGAGTTCAGATTTGAGTAACAACAAGTATTTGATCAAATTCTTGAGGAATTTTTGACTATTTTTGTCACATGGATAGATCTTCCATTAGGGGACTCAGATTCATCATGCCTAGGAGAAGTTGAAGAGCAAGTCCTAATGGAGGACCTTGTTATAAATCAATAGTTCAAGTTACTACCTAATATCCTATAAGATGGTTCGACCCTTCTTGTAAAAAATACAATAGAGGTAAATATCAAGACTCCATCTGACCTAAAATGGATAAAATTAGGCACATCCCTCACTGAGGAGAAACATGATGCATTTATAGATCTATTGAGAGAATTTGTAGATATCTTTGCATGGGCCTCTTCTGACATGCTAGGTTTAGACCCTGCCTTGGTTCTTCATCACCTTATGGTTAATCTTGATGCCAAACCAGTAAAACAAAAGCTATGTAAGATGCATCCTTACATTTTTGTATTGGTAAGTAAAGAGTTAAAAAAATCTTAGAAGTAGGATGTATCTGATCTATTGACTACTTAGAATGGATCTCTAATGTGGTACCTATTAGTAAAAAGCCTGAAGGGATCAAAATTTGTACTAAGTTTTGAGAGATCAACAAAGCTTGTCCTAAAGATGATTTTCCCTTGACTAATATTGACATGATCATTGACTCCATGTCTAGTTATGAAATGCTTTCAATCATGAATGGATTTTTAGGATATAACCAGATCAAAATAGCACTAGAAGACCAACATAAAATAGCATTCACCACTCCATGGGAAACATTTTATTATCAAGTAATGCCATTTGGCCTTATTAATTATAGAGATACATATCAAAGGGCCATGACTGTCATATTCTATGATATGATGCATGATATTGTTAAAGACTATGTCGATGACATATTAATAAAATATGTAACTTAGCCTGACCATCCAATAGTGCTACATAAGATATTTGAAAGATTATAGGAGTAAAAAGTCAAACTTAATCTAAATAAATGTGTGTTTGGTATAACTTCAGACAAATTACTTAGCTTCATCATGTCTCATTGAGGTATTGAAGTCGATTTGGCTAAAGTTCATGCTATAACTAAGATGTTATCACTAACCAATTTAAAGTAACTCCATAGTTTGTAGGGTAAGATCCAATCAATACGACACTTCATCTCTCAATTAGCAGACAAGTGTCATCCATTTTCACACCTTTTAAAGAAGGGAGTTGCATTTCACTGGGATGATCACTAACAAATATATTTTTAATAAATCAAAGACTATCTTGTTAATCTACTTGTTTTATTACCTCCTATGGTAAAAAACCATTTTCGTTATACCTATCATCTATCAATAATGATCTAAGGGCACTCTTGGCTCAACATGATGACAAAGGAAAGGAACACGCTATATACTACCTAAGCTGTACCTTGGTTACATATGAATATAACTATGCACCTATTGAAAAAGCTTGTCTTGCCATGGTCTTTCTAGCTCAAAAACTATGCCATTACATGTTGAATAATAAGAAAATGGTCATTTCAAAAGTATATCCACTCAAGTATCTACTAGCTAAAACAACTTTTCAAGGAAGAATGGCTAAATAGATCATGCTTCTCAGTGAGTTTGACATAGAGTATGTCAATCAGAAGGCAATCAAGGGATAAGTTCTTACATATCAACTTGCTAAAGCACCTTTCATAGACACACAACCACTCATGTTTCAATTTCATGATGAATCCATAATGACCATCATTGACACACCCCTTAAGGAGTAGCCTTGTAATCTATATTTTCATGATTCATTTACTACACATGGATCGAGGGTAGGCCTATTATTTATTACACCATAGGGGGATCTAATCTCTAAATCATTCAGGATCAACTTTCCTTATACAAACAACATGGATGAGTATGAAACACTTATTGTAGGACTTTGACAAGTAGTGCATTAAAATATATTTCATCTCTAAGTTTATGGTGATTCTTTAGTTAATCATCAATCAAGTTATAAATCATTTTTAGACTAAATATGACAAGTTGGTTCCATATAAAGCCATGGTCGACACTATTAAATAAAAAATTATCAATATTCAATTTTATCACATACAGAGGGCTAGTAATAGAACTATAGATGCCATGGCTATTATTGGCTCTCTGATCTGACAAATAGATAAATCTAGAGAGTATAAGTTCCTCATCAAGAATTTGTTAGCACCAGCTCATGAACCTTCAATCATTGCCATGATTTGTGATATTGTTGGTCCTAATTATATCTAGTACTCAGACCTTTACAAATACCTTCTTGACCAATTTATAGCACCTAACCTATCTCATAAACAAACCAAATCCTTCATTTATCATTTCACTCATTATACTCTACTTGGATCCACCCTTTACCATTTTAGTTTTGATGGAACTCTACTTCATTATTTAACTTCAACAGAGTTTACACTAGCATTAATAGAAGTTCATGAAGGAGTATGTGGTACTCATTATAGTGGGGTATTCCTATCCAAAAAGATCTTATGTACTATTTATTATTGGCCCACAATAGATATAGATGCCAATGCATATGTAAATAAGTGTGATAAATGTCAATGGCATGCTAATCTGATTCATGTCCTAGTAAAAACTCTAAAACTAATGTTGACACCATGGACATTTTCTACATGGGGACTTGAACTCATTGGGAAGATCAACCCCACTTCATCTGATGGCCATAAACATATCCTTATGGCCACTGAGTATTTTACTAATTGGGTTGAAGCTATACCCCTCACTTATGTGACTAGAAAGAAAAATTCCAAATTCATTTTCAACCACCTCATTTACTGCTATGGTATCCCCTCTAACATTATGTCTGATAATGGAGGATCATTCAAGAACAAGGATGTAGACCAGTTATGTACTAACTACAACATCACTTAAAATTTTTATATAGCATATTACCCTCAAGGTAATGGCCAAGCCGAGACATCCAATAAAACCATTGTCAACATTCTCAAAAAGATTGTTAATGATGTCAGTCATGATTGACACTTCCAGATATTCCCTTCCCTTTGGGCATACTATACCAATCATTGTACTTCTACAAGAGCCACTCTATACTCACTTATTTATGGTACTAAAGCCATCCTTCCAATTGAGGTTGAATTACATTCCACATGTATCTCTTTCAAGCATGTCCTAGATGATCATGACTATTGAGTAGCTTGCCTTCAATAGCTAGACCTACTTGATGAGAAATGCATGGCTACACTCAATAATCTTCAAGCATACCAAAACTGACTCAAAGGCCACTATAATCAGTGTGTTAAGTATAGAACCTATGAACTTGGTGATCTTGTTCTTAAAAAATACCATGGTTGAGAATAAGCATAAAGGGAAATTTAAACCAAACTAGATAGAGCCTTTCGTCATTACCATAGATTATGGATCAGGAGCATACAGGCTTGCCACACCAAATAGAGATGAACTTATAGAGCCAATGAATATTATTCATCTCAAGTGGTACTATGCTTGAGTAATAAGGTGTATTGTCTGTAAGGACCATTTTAGTTATGCCATTTTATCACTATTCTTCTTTATACAAATACCATCCTTATCTGTCTCTTCATTGTATCCACATTCTACTTCCATTCTATCAACCTAGTGTCTTATAAAGCTTAACCCATTTAACCTTGGTTTTTATCATTTGTTATATAGTTTAAGCATTGAGGAATCTAATTAGTTCATCTATTAGTTCAAGTACTTCAGATAAAGAGCATATTTTGGGATAGTGTGATAGAAGTTTTGGTAGTTGTATCCTTCATTTGTTATTCCTTTCTTACCACCGGTCTTGCTACTAATTATAACCACCTTTGGGAAAATTAGTACCATTTATCTATGCTATTATGTCTTGGTTATAACCACCTATGAGAAAAATTAAGTCTTGACATACTAACTTACCACTTCTTATGCCATGCTGTGCCTTTTTACCAATTGTGCCTGTTTTGTTTGAATTGATTGATACACTAGTCGAGTTCCTCCACTGTAAGGATGGAACTATAGTGACTTGAGCTCCTACTCTAGGAATATTTAGGAAGTGCTCAATACTTATTGATGTCAGCTCAGTCACTCTTTCCATCATGGTATTTCCATTTTATGAGCAGCCTAAGCCATGCTCTCATAATTTTGTGAGTAACCTAAGCCACGCTCTTGCCATTTTACAAGAAACCTAATCCATGATCTCACCATTTTTTGAGCACCCTAAGCCATGATATTTCAATTTTTCAAGTAACCTAAGCCATGCTCTCACCATTTTGTGAGTAACCTAATCCACACTCTTACCATTTTGTGATCAACCTAAGCCATGCTCTTTCCATTTTGTGAGTACCCTAAGCCACACTCTCACCATTTTGTGAGTAACCTAAGCCACCCTCTTGACATGTGTGAGCAACCTAAGCCACACTCTTTCCATTTTGTGAGCAACCTAAGTTTTAAATATCTCACCATTTTTTGAGCTTGAACTATTTAGTGTCTCTTCATTCTCGATTGAGTTGAGACACTCCAAAACAATTCCAAAAACATTTGAAAAATCATTAGAAAAAACAAAAACATTGACCACTTCTTTGGCTTAAGGTTCCTGGGAACCCTTACTAAGTTACAAACAAATCACTTGTCATTTAGTTTCCTATCCTTTGGCCTTTTTCTCTCAAGCACTTATCATTTTGGAAGACCATTCCTATTCTTCTATCACATCCATTCTATTTTTTTCTCAGTTATCATATTCTTCCCATTCCCTAGGAGAACTAAATTTGGCCTGAAGTTTTTTATTGGATATTACATCCATAAAACTATGTAGGCATCATCTACTTGCCTAGTGCATATGGAGATAGCTTGGCAAACCAATTCCTTTTCTTTTATTCCCCCATTTTGTTCATTTGTTAAGTTGTTATCTATTTTCTAGGGGAAATGTTCGTAAGGTTTCTATTGCTTTATTTGTTTATTTCTACTTATTTTTATTTTTTTGTTTGCTTATTTGTTCACTTTTAGCACTATTGCCTTGATTTAGTTTATGTGTGTTCATTAGGTGATTCCTTGCCCACACTTATACTTGAATCCATCCATATTGATATGTGTACATTATCATCATGGTTTCTATCATTGGTGCATTATTTTCTATTGAGCATTGGATTACGAGAGTCAGTCCTCACACATATTTTGGCCAAGTCCTCATGATGTTATAACATGATGCCTACCGACAAGTGATATAATAAACCTCAAATTTAACAAGTCTATTTAGTAATGGTGGCATCTCTTCAACATTAACATCTCAATTCAATCCTAATCATATCCCAAATAGAGTAATTAACCATGAAAGAATTTCAACTTTTATTAGTTCAGATGAGCATCTCCCTACTAGTAGGTTGTTCCAATTCATCATTACCCTCTGTCTTAAGTTATCATCATCCTTGTCCAAGTTTATCATGTTTTCCATAATCAGGGTTCGATGATTATAACCGCCCATGGGCAAATTATTACACACCATCCCACTTGTATTTCTCAATGATTATAACTGCCTTTGGGTAAATCATTGTATTGTCACCACTTTCTTTTTTTTCCCATACAGGGGCATTTAATTACCTTATTTGTTTGTCCTAACTAGGGAAACTCCATCTTCTCATGATTATAATCACCTTTGGGCAAAACATTGTGTTATCATACCATGTTGCCACTATTAGGGTACATTATTTATTACCACCTTTAAGCAAACCATTGTATACCATCCCACTTGCATTCTCAATGATTTTGACTAATTTTTCAATATAATTATGTTTTCACCCCATCATCTTTCCTTTTTTTAGTCCCCTCATGTCATTTCTTTCTTTTTGAGGGATTGTTTATCTACCTGCTTGTGTCAATCATTCCCTCGAGGGGTCATCATACAGTTAGTTTATCATCATTACAGTTGTAGGCATACAAGACCTTTTCATTATTTGAGAATATTTTACTATGATTATATCTTGTAATGCCTTCCCAAAGAGGGGACAACTGTAGATACCTAAATCTGGCCATCAATAACTTCCAATCAAGCTTTTGGCTAATTTCTACCCAAAATGCACAATTTAGCCTAAAAACATTAAAACATGTTAATTGATGTTAAAATAACATATTAAAGTGATGATTTTAGCTAGGGTATCCCTAAATGGGGTAATGTAATTTATGGGCCAACTAACTTTGATCAAATCATTTCGAGTCAAAATTCTAAATTTGCACCCAAGTGTTCTAGATTTCTCTTTCATATCAAGTCTCTTACACAAGACAAGTGACTTTGTTATTTTCTATTGGTAACATCCTAAATGGGATAATGGATCCAACACATCTAACATTGACTTCTAATTCCAATCCAGTCAAATTTTGGACCAATAACAAGGCATTTTAATCAATTTGAGTAATTTGTGCACAAAGTGCTTAAACATGCTTCAGCGCTGATTAATCCAAATCAAGGCCTAATTAATAATTCCATGAAAACTTTTGAATACTTGTTTTTAGAAATGAATATTTTATAGTTGTATCATCAGGTGACTTCATTTCTTGGGAAGACATCCCTAGGCCATAAATGCCAAAAATATCAGGATTCATGCCCTCCATGCCTCATCAATGCCTTCCATGATGCCCTCCATACCTCTTCATTTCCCCTTATTCCAATGTCATGATGAGGATAATTAAAAAATTAATTCCAAAAATTTGATTAATCCTAAACCACACATCTCAATCTTGAGATGGACGGTTTAGGTTGATTCTGATCAAATCTAAAAATCATAGAGAGGCCATGAACATCATTTTTAAGACATGAGAATGCAAATTTATAATGCATGATTGGTTATAAAAGATTCATTAAGCCAGAGTTACCATGTCAAATTGATTCCAAGCTAAGCCAAGCCACAAGCCAAAGGTGCCAAGGAGAGATGGAGGTAGCCAAACTTTCATTGTGAAGGACTTTATGAGCACAAAACCAAGCAAGCCACTACTACAAAAGAATTTGGAGCATCCAAGGAAGGTGAAGGAATTCTTGTATTTTTTTTTTTTAGTTTTGTTTATCATTTGATTTTGTTAACTAATTTCTCCCTAGTGTTTAGGCCTAGAGATGTTATGCTATTAGTGTGTTTATTTCATTTTGTTTTCATTTTGGAACTAACACCATACTAACCATCCTCTCTTGAGTCAAATTCATAGATCACATAATGGCATGCCAAGTGGGACTAGATGCATCTCACACCTGAATAATATCATTTTTTAACTCTAAAATATTTATTTAGACCTTTAAAACTCTTGAAAATAGATTTTCTAACTTTATTTTTCCATTTTTAGTTGCCACAGTTTTATATAGTAACCAACATCGATAAGTAAGACCAACATCAGTTACATGGATCAACCAATGTTGGTTAGAAAAATTGACATTGATTAGATTTAAGTTAGCCAAGGTCATCTTCGTTGGTTGTAATAACTGACATTGATCACTATTTTTTTCTAAAAACATAGACCTGAGAGCTATTTTTCCAAAGTTTATTATTTCAAACCAAAAAGAGCTTCAAAGCTGAAAGACATGTTGACATTTTTGCTACAAGACTAAGCTTGATATTTGTTTAAAACATGTTTAAATCACCTTTGCATGATTAAAAATAAATTAGGAACCTTATTTTTGTGTTTAACAAAGGACTTAGATGTTTTGGTGAATGTTTTTAAAGTTTGCAACTAAGATCAAGGGGTCAAATGAACACCACCAAATCTTTCATTTTAGGTTTAAAATTGAACACACTTGTTAATTATTATTTTCAATAGTTGTTTAATCAAATTTTTATTTGGTAAAAAAAGGAATGTTTCATGTATTCTTTTCCATTTTTGTCTAAGGCTTAGAAAGAAAGTCATCTAAAGAACTCCCCAAAAAAAGCTCATCAAAGTTTAGGTGACCTTGAAAATGACCCTAAAGTCTTTTTAATTTCATGCCTTCTTTAAATTTTATGCATCTTGGCTTATGAGGGGGACTTCATCACCTCTCACAAGTTCTTTAGGGAGGCTTTGACCTAGGGTTTCATCTGTTGGCATTGACTTTATTTGGCTCCTTTGGAGTTGTACATAGGATGTAGTGGCACTTTGGACATCACACTACACTAAGCAAACAATAGATGTAGTGGTTGGAAAAAGGACTAGACCTTTTTGCAATAGGCCAAGTGATACAAACCTAAAATCCTTGCTTTTATTTTGCATTATTTGATGTGAAAGTCATTGTGCACTTGATTCCCCTAGATCATTCAGAAACTTGTTAGATCTTAGACAAATCCCCACTTGCCATGGAGGTATTATTAGTGCAAGGTGCACCTCAAGGTCCATGTCATAGTACTATCATTTGATAGAAGGGGGGTGTAAAAACCCTACTATATAATGTGTATTTACTTTTGGATGAACACTTAAAATCCTCTCAAATGATGTATATTGACATATTCTAATAATACCAAGCAACCTTATCAGTTTAGGATCTAAGAAAGATTAATTAATTGGTCTTGTCCTAGTTGAAAGTCTTGTTTGGAGCAAAACTTGGTGTAAACAAGCAATCCAAACCAAACACATAGTCCAAATTTTTCGTTGAACAAAGAAGTATTAGGCTGCCCACATGAGATCATCAATTTGCCTTGTTCAAACTTCATCAAAATCTTGAGAGTCATATCATCTACTTTGACAAAATTATGCTACCCAATTGAGTTTAGACCTCTACACAAGTTGTTTAAGTCATTCACTTATAATCTAAATTTGGAATTACACCTTTACAAGTTTATAGGGTTGATGTGTTAAGTGGGTTCACCATTTTTACTAAACTTGAGGGAACTTAGGTTTAATTTCCAATTTGGGTTGAAGGATGTTTAAGACTCATAATTGTTATCATCACTTGATAAAATTAAGCCATTTTGTGTTAAACACTTGTAGTTTGAGTCTATACTCCACAACATTTTGAGTCCAAAAAAGAAGTGTTACATTGTCAAAATTGTAGGAAAACGTCTTTTGCCTTAGAGAGTTTTTGAAAAAAACCTTTTTGTTACACCTTTTGGGTAGTATAGCATCATTATGCTGCCCAAAGTATTTTGAATATTGTTTCATAGACCTTTTTGCATAGAGTTCAAATTTGTTCCTACATTTTTAGACTAAATTCGAGTGTATATTTGTGATCTTTTATCCAAAATAGTTATACTAATCAACTTTATCTAGATTATTTATCAAAAGAACCAGGTGTTATACCATTATATGTGAGAAAATAAACTATTTCTAAAATGCCTTTTTTTATACCTTATACGTAGTTAATCAAGTTCATGACCAAGAATCAAATTCCTAGTGTTTGTTAGAAGTGTTTCAAATCTATTAGATTAAAACTTTCATTTATTTCAAAGTCTAGCTTTCAACTCCTTTTGTCCAAGAGTCTTTGCGCATGCCTTGTTTGAGCCTAGATTTTGACATTGCATTTGGCCAAAAGACCTAGCAACTTTTAAATTCTTATATTAGACTGATTTGAAACACTTTGGCCTTAGAGTTTGGAATTTTGATTTTAGGTCCATTTACTTGCTTATCTTTTTGTGAACAGTGAAACATTAGATACTTTACGCTAGCTTATTTCCTCACAAATATTTGCATAAACCTTTTGATCCTTTTGAAAAATCTAGACCAATTTGAAGGCATCATTTGTTTTAGATTCTATCCTTTTTTAGAGTTTGTAGAACTCTTTGACCTTTTATCATAAAGCATTGGCTATGGATCCCAACATGTATTCCTACAGTCTTAATAGAATCATGCACAACCCAAGGATTAGTAATGTAGCTACATTAGAAGAAATGGTACAAGATGACTATATAAATAATATTGCTTATGAGATAGATTCTTATCCCTCATATAATACTCAATTAGGGGCACAAAGCCAAGATCCATTGGCTAATTATTTGGTTAACACACCACCTTACATAGAATAGGACCAAGAGCAAACTATGCATACCTAGCTACAATACCCATAGTGGATGAGTTGGTTCCTTAATAGTCATATTCTACTAATATGGCTTCCACGTATGATTCATTTTTGTTTGAGTGACATTTTTTAGAGAACAAAGATGAGATTTTGGCTAGAGACATAGAGGTAGGGGCTAAGTTTCTAGTAGACTTCCTCCATGAAAATTTACCAAGTTTAGTAAGAGTGCCACACAATATCATTTATGATCAACATGTTTATTTTATAGATCCTATGGCTCTAGTCCAAACAATGTATCAAGATCCTAATATATCTCATTGAGTGAAACACATCAAGGATGAGTAATTTAACCAAACTCATACAACATATCAAACATATTTGTATCTAGTACATCATTTTAATTAGATAAATATGGTAAATAAGCCTCTCATTAACCTAATTCCTTTAATAAGAGTATTGATAGAGTTAACTAGACAAGATAATTTAAATTTTGACCCATTCATAAAAACCATTTCAATAGATAACTTGATGCATATGCCCATTATTGAAGAAGTGTCTTCAGCCTCTACACTGAACAGTGAGTAAAACATAGTAGATAATGTGAAAATAACATCTAGTCCCAATCAAAGTGGTACTAATACACAAATAACTAACCAACAACATGTGCCTATAGTTAATCCTATGAATAGTTTATCATACCAGGGAGTTGGAGTTTCTACACCTTAACCTCAACTGAATTCTTCCTCAAATGTATAACCTATGGGATTAGGTAATCAAACAACAACCAATATCATGCCTTAATGACAGAATGTGATGAATCCTACTCCTTCTCAATAAGTATTGAGTAGGATTCCACAACAACATGCACAATCTAGCATATCAACATAATAAAGGACAAATACATAGCCACCTCAATCAAGGGCAACAAATGTTCCACCTCGCCAGGTAATGATGAACATACCTCTTCAGTCAAAGACTAATATGCAAATCCAAAACCAAGAAATGGCTAGTCAACAATGTGAAAATATTGGTCAATGATAGATGTTGAATTTGTAACCTACTTTCACTTCCTCATAGGGATTTATGCATCAAGGAGGTCCCCATGTTTCTTAGGTACCTACTAAATAACTATTGGTTCAAAATGTGCCACAAATCCTAAGACAGGGTCTTGGTCCATAAGTTCCCACTCAATAACAAGGTTTGATTAGTTGATAACATGTCCCTTTTCAACCACAACAAGTAAAGTATAGCTATATCCCTCCATCCCAACCACACAATCCTAAAAGTAAAACCTTTATCACCAACCAAAACCATAATATCACACAACCAAATGTGCAATTTCAAGTACATCCTAATCCACATATGTGTATTCCTGGTCCATTCCCAAACTAAGCCAATGTACACCAATAGGTATCTCTATCATATCTTGGTCAAAGTGTTCTACTTGTGACCTCCAAACCATCTATCCAAACCCAAATTCTCCCTTGAAACAATATTCCTTCTAGTTTCCTATCCCAGGAATTGTAATAGATGAAGGATGCAATTGCTACCATTCAACCTAGTAAATAAACTAAAAAGTTCAAATTGGATGATGTATGTTCCTATCCATTCAACATGGAGTATTTGTAGATACCATTTCCTTTAGGATATGAACCACTGAAATTTGATAAATACAAAAGGAAAGGTGACCCTAAGGCTCATTTGTCTAAATTCTTCATCGCATGTCACCTAGTGGCATATAATGACATATACCTTTTGTTGTTGTTTCCAAGAAGCTTGGATAGACAAGCCTTGGAGAGGTTTTTGAAGTTGCCCAAAAATATAGTAATAGATTTTGATGATCTTTTTGATAAGTTTATATAGCACTTTCCCTATAATCTTGAGCATGAGATTTCATTAGTGGATTTAAAGCAAGTAAAGTAAAAAATTGGTGAGAGTTTTGTAGGTTATTTACTATGATAAAGATCCTTTGTGATCTATTTCACCCATAGTTTACTAAATAAATAATTAGTTGATGTGTTTACCAAAAATTTTCATAGTGAGATAATTTATCATTTAGAACTACAATGTGCACATATGTTCAAGGAGATCATTGATAAAAGTTTTTTGATTGAGAGGGTGCTCATCAATAAAGAGTCATCATGCTTAATTCAAATAATCAAAATTAAGGTACCAATCAGGGAAATGACCAACATCCCAACTAGGCGTAAGCATTGCAACTAGTATAGGCCAATAACCATGAAAGATCAAAGTAATTCAACCACAATATGAATGTTATGGGAAATGGAGTAACCCAATCCCATCATTTGTAAATGGTGCAAACATCATATGCACCACCTTTTCAAATTATTCCTACTCAACTAGTGATGTAAGTGCAATATCTAAAACTTGCACAATAAATACAATAGTTGTTACCATTTCAAACCCCTCCTCCCAAAAGAATCATGCTTGCACATCATATCCTTAGTGACCTAGGAGAACCTATTGAGTCTATATTTCACAAGCTTGGTATCACTAATCTAATTAGTTAGCCTATACCAAAGCATTATCCGTAAGGAATTCCTTATCCTAATTGGTAGCATGAAAACAAATTTTGTGACTATCATTAGGTCAATGAGCATAATCTACAAAGATGTGTCCAAATCAAGCATTTAATTGAGAATATATTAGAGAATGGGGAGATAAAATTGAATAATGGTGATTCTAATTCTAATAAAACTCTTGGGATATATCAAAACCCCTTTCCCTGACATAATAATCAATAGCAGTAGAATAATTAAAAATAATAACAATGGCCAGTATAGAAGCAAAATCAATAGTTTCAAAATCAAACGCTGAACTAGTAGGATCAACAAAATTAGTAGTAGAACCCATAATAATAGAATAATGGACAAAACCAAGGTCATAATGGTAAAAACCATCAAACCTACCATGTAGTTGTACATGACTACAATAGGGTTGTAGGTCATATTTTATGGGGTAGCACTTATACCATCTCCATTAATCTTAGACCAAACACTAATCAGTCTAGAGCATTGCTAAACAACAAAATTCATCCAAATAACATGGATAATCCTTCTTTGACCTATGAATGCATATAGACAAACTAAAAAATTAGGACTTCCCCCTTTGGACCTTATATTGACAACTTGTCCTTGCCACATGACCACATGTAAGTGCATCGACAACTAAGACTTGTCATGTTTGGTCCCACACCATTCCTAATATTGGTTAGCAATAATGGTCCAATATTTACTATTGATTATGGAATCATAACTTAGAGGTCAAATATTACTATCCTATGCCCACAACCATCCACCACTTTGCCTATCATCCAACCAACCATTTAGCCTTATAATAAACCATTCGTTACTAACCAAGACAAGAAGTTTGATATTGTGGAACTATTACAAAAAACACCAGCATAAATTTCTATTTTAGATTTTCTATAAATGCCAATAATCCATAAAAATATCTTGAATGAGTTTTTGACCCAATCCATTATTTCTAGTGATATATCCCTTGATAAATTTCAAGCTTTGGTTGGACCTAGCTCCAGCCCAACAAGTCACATTTAACCAAAGCGATATGTCTTCCCTTGGCCCACTCTATAATAATCCATTATATAAAGAAGTTTATATAAAGTGACATAAATTGAAATGTGTCCTTATAAACAATGGATCTAGCCTCAACATAGTGTCTTTAAAGCTCATCAAGCTTTTTGGGTACACAATGGTAGATCTCTAGCCAAAAACAATAACTATCAAAGCCTATGATAATCAGGAAAAAGAATCACAAGGAACCATTAGTTTTCTAGTTATCATTGGGCCTTTAACTGATGATACACTTTTCCATGTGCTTTATCTTGAGTTATCATAGAATATGCTTTTAAGAAGGCCTTGGTTATATGAGATTCATGCAGTCCCATCAACACTACATGAATGTGTCAAGTTTTCTCACTTAGGGATGGAAGTGAATATTCCAAGAGATTTACACCCATATGAAAACTATAATCATCTTAAGGCCAAATTTCAAAACTATAATTATCAGTATAATATGAATCTAAGGTTTAAGTAGGACAAAGGAAAGGCTATCATTATCGATCCTTCACCAAATAATTGCATAGATCATAATACCTTGGATTTCCTTTCCCACATGCCACCTCCTAAAGATTTTAATCATTTCACCATTTCTAGGATCAGGAGAGTATGTAACCTATTATATGTTTCATATTTCCAATCTTCCTTATAATCTAAAAACCTTTGGGTGACCTAAAGTCATCCCACATATGCATTGGAAAGAAAAGAACAAAGATAAGGGACCTATGACATTAATACTAATATCTAGCCTAGGACTTGAGCCTCTTGAATGGGATGAATCATGGTTATATAATAATGACCAAACTAATTTTTATAAAAATACAAAGTATCCTATTCCTAATAGGATTGTGGAACGTCACAATTATTAAGGAAGAGGCCTCAGGGTGAATCAACAAGGAACTATCAAGCTAATTTCCATGATTAAGTGTGAAAGACCTTATGGAATTGGATTTAAACTACCTAGGGGTGACTCCACATATCTTATTCAAACTCACTCACTAGTGACTAGTGATGATGATGTTAATAGTAAAGCAGAGTCTGATTATAGTCTCACCTTGATGACCTAGCTAAAACCAACCTATTTAATAATAATTCCATTCGTACCCTTATCTTGGCCATTCATCACAACCATTTGCCATTATATTATCCCCAACTAATAGATTAGGACCAAAAAGAATCCAGTCTGTTGATTGATGAGTTATAGAATGATGAGGCATTCTATGAATTTTTAGGCCTTAGAGACATGTTACATTTGAATATCACAAATCAGGGTTCTAAATCATATTGGATCTTACAGCCTATTTTAGAGAGTGAGTGAACACCCTTAGCCAAAAATAAATAAGTAAAACATTGAGGTCCCAAAGTGAAAACCTCTTTAAAGTGCTTTCTGGCTAGGGAAAAAGTAAAGATAAAGGCGAGTCTAGTGGTGAAAACCTATTTCAAGCACCATTAGATAGGGGTGTTTAGTCTTCTTAAAATTTGGACCAGGAGACCACCAATTATGAACTTGGATGTGGATTAGATTTCAACTTTGAGCAATAATAAGCATTTGATCAAATTCTTAAGGAATTTATGACCATTTTTGTCACATGGCCATATCTTCCATTATGGGACTCAGATTCATCATGCCAAGGAGAAGTTGAAGAGAAAGTCCCAATGGAGGACCCTAACATAATTCAATAGTTCAAGTCACTACCTACTATCCTAGAAGATAGTTTGAACCTTCTAGTAGAAAATATAACATAGGTAAATGTCAAGACTCCATTAGACCTAAATTAGATAAAATTAAGTGCATCCCTCACTGAGGAGGAACATGATGTCTTTACATATCTATTGAGAGAATTTGTAGATATCTTTGCATGGGCCTATTGTGACATGCTAGGTTTATACCCCACCTTGGTTCTACATAATGAATTAGATACATCATGTTTCTAAGAGTTTTTCCAACTCTTTCTTTATAAATATATCAATGCAAGGATGCATCTTACATAACTTTTGCTTTACCTTGTGGTTAATCTTGATGACAAATTGGTAAAGCAAAAGTTATGTAAGATGCATCCTTAAATTGATATATTTATAAAGAAAGAGTTGGAAAAACTCTTAGAAACATGATGTATCTAATTCATTGACTACTTAGAATGGATATCTAATGTGGTACTTAATAGTAAAAAACCTGAAGGCATCAAAATTTGTACTAATTTTCAAGACATCAACAAAGCTTGTCATAAAGATGATTTTACCTTGCCTAATATTGACATGATCATCAACTCCATGGCCATTTATGAAATGCTTTCACTCATGGATGGCTTTTCAGGATATAACTAGATTAGAATAACACTAGAAGACCAATATAAAATAGCATTCACCACTCCATGGGGAACATTTTGTTATCAAGTAATGCCATTTGGCCTTAAGAATCCTGGAGCTACATATCAAAGGGCCATGACTATCATATGCCATGATATGATGCATGATATTATTGAAAACTATGTCGATGACATATTAAAAAAATCCAAAACTAGGGCCAATCATCTAGTAGTGCTACGTAGGATATTTGAAAGATTACTGGAATACAAATTTAGACTCAATCCAAAGAAATGTGTATTTAGTGTAACTTCAGGCAAATTACTTGGCTTTATCTTGTCTTGTAGAGGAATTGAAGTCAATCTGGCTAAAGTTCATGCTATAACCAAGATGCTGCCACCAACCAATTTAAAACAACTCCATAATTTGTAGGGTAAGATCCATTCAATCTAATGCTTCATCTCTCAATTATCAGATAAGTGTCATCCATTTATACACCTTTTAATTAAAGGAGTTACATTTCATTGGGATGATCACTACCAAATAGCTTTTCAACAACTCAAATACTATCTTGTTAATCTACCTATTTTATTACCTCCTATGCCAAGAAAGCCATTTTCGTTATACCTATCAACTACTAATCATGCTCTGGGGGCACTCTTGGCTCAACATGATGACAAAGGAAAGGACCATGCTATATACTACCTAAGTTATACCTTTGTTACATATGAACATAACTATGTACTTATTGAAAAAGCTTATCTAGCCAGGGTTTTTGCAGATCAAAAACTATGCCATTACATGTTGAATAATAAGACCATGGTCATTTCAAAATTAGATCCACTCAAGTATATACTATCTAAAATAGATTTTTAAGGAAGAATGAATAAATGCATCATGCTTCTTAGTGAGTTTGACATAAAGTATGTCAATCAAAAGGCAATCAAGGGACAAGTTCTTACAAATCAACTTGCTGAAGTACCTCTCATAAACACACAACCACTCATGTTTCAATTTCTTGATGAATCCATAATGACCATCATTGACACACCCCTTGAGGAGTAACCTTGGAAGCTATGTTTTGATGGTTTATTTAATACACATGGATTGAGGGCAAGCCTATTATTTATTACACCATAGGGGGATCTAAGCCTATTATTTATTACACCATAGGGGGATCTAATCCCTAAATCATTTAGGATTATCTTTCCTTAGAAAAACAACATGGCTAAGTATGAAGCACTTGTTATAGGATTTCGACAAGTAGTGCATTGAAATATGTCTCATCTCTAGGTTTATGGTGATTTTCAATTAATCTCAATCAGGTTATAGATCATTTTCAAAGAAAACAGGACATGTTGGTTACATATAAATCCATGATCGACACTCTTAAATAACAAATTATCAATATTCAGTTTGAGCACATACTGAGGGCTAGTGACAAAACTATAGATGTGATGGCTACTATTGGCTCTCTAATTTGACAAATAGATAAAGGTAGAGAGTATCAGTTCCTCATCAATATTTTGTTAGCACCAGCTCATGAACCTTCAACTATTCCCATGATTTGTGATATTGTTGGTCTTTATTCTATCTGGTACTCAGACCTTTACAACTACCTTCATGACCAAGTTTTACCACCTAACCTATCTCACAAACAAACCAAAGACTTCATTCATCATTCCACTTTTTATAATCTAATTAGATCCACCCTTTACCATAGTAGTTTTGATGGAACTCTACTTCATTTTTAACTTTGGTACAGTCTACATTAGCATTAAGAGAAGTTCATGAAGGAGTATGTGGTGATCATTCTAGTGGGGCAATCCTATCCAAAAAGCTCTTGCATTCTAGTTATTATTGGCCCACAATGGATGCAGATGCCACTACATATGTAAATAAGTGTGATAAATGTCAATGACATGCTAATCTAATTCATTCCATTGTAAAAAATTTGAAATCAATGTTAACACCATGGCCATTTTCTACATGGGGCCTTGACCTCATTGGGAAGATCAACCCGACTCATATGATGACCATAAGGATATCCTTACCACCACTGAGTATTTAAATAAGTGGGTTGAAGCTATACCCTCACTTACGTGACTAGAAAGTAAATTTCAAAATTCATTTTTAACCATCTCATTTTCCACTATGCTATCCCCTTTGACATGGTTTTTATTTGGTAGATATGATGTGACTCATAGATAATGTTTATGGTAAATGGTAGATGACATAGTTTATTTTATTTGTTGATATGATGTGTGAATATGGTTATGAATGTGGTTTATCTATGATTCAATAGTTTTAATGTTTAGGAATGTGCATGGTGTATGTTTTGATATGAGATAATGGTAGGATGCTCATGCCCCATGCTCTATAAGGTGATATGTGGATGCGTAGTTTTAGACATATGATGACATGTTAATGGATAATATGTTTGTTTTGTGTTTTCAATAGATATGAGAATGTGTTTGTGATTTTGAATTTAATATACTAATAATTTTTGGTGATTATATTATGGATGATGTGTTTCTTCATGGTCATGATCATGGATAGGATGGTTTGGATTGTGATTTTTGATGATATGGTTTATGATATGATTAATGTTTGGGATCATAGTTTGAAATGTATATGGATGACATTATAAATTTTTGGATATAGTATGTGACATAGGAATATAATGAAAATGCATAAAGTAGGTAAAAAAACTAAATATGGGAAGATCTAAAGAATCATGAGACACATGTCTTCATGAGCTAATAATGATAGGGTAAGAAAGGCATGATGTTATCATTGACAAAGGCCCAACAAAATTGAAATTGGATTGGATTAATGAATATAAGCCTTTCCAATGCTTCACATGAGCATGATTTGACCAAAAAAGAAGGTATTGGGATCATTGTATGTCAATTAAGCTCATAGTCCCTTTATCTTAGAGAATTAAAGAAGGGAAAGTAGGTGATAGGTAGACAGTTGAATAGGAAATGGGTAATATGGGAACATGATGTGGGTTAGTTTACCCATTATATAGGTGACCAAAAAAAAAATATAGATAATTCCATACCTTGATATAAGTGTAGACTAATCGATGTGAGAGGTCTACCAAATCTATATATAAAAGCTAATTGTGGCTTGCTTGCTTTTATTTTAACATAGGGTTATTTGTTGCTTTTATGGTGTTGATAGAATTAGTAAAGTTGATCAATACAAGAAGATTTAAATGATTGATTTGAAAAACTCTAATTTATCCATCCTTTAATTTAAATGATTTGAAAGGATTTGTCTAAATATAGATTTGTTTATTTTGTAGCTGTCCTTACAGGGAGTAGTCTATCTTTTAAGAAATTGAGTTTTGTGTAGCCATCTTTAAAGGGAGTGGTCTGCAATGCTAGAGATATAGACCCAAGTAATATTTTGGTATCCCAATTTGATTTTGAATGATTATTTTTAGACATGTACAAATCTATTTAAGCTTAAAGGTCAATGTTTATGGGGGTAATACATTTAACACAAGAGGGTAATGATAGATAAGGGAAAGTGCTTTGAAAGTTAACTGATCATGAGATTCCATCTAAATAGAGATGAAAAGTATCCATGAGAACCATGTCATGGATAAATACATTGTATCTATGCTTAGGATTAGGCTTTAATTCTGATGGATAATCACATGGTTATATGTTGTAATCAAATTTCCTCAAGAGGGATAGGGTGAAAGTATAAGAGGAGTGAAAATCTCATAAACCAAGGGACAAGCTTAAGTTAGACACAAAGGTGAGTTTGATATTTGTTTTAACAATAAAAAGGATATAGATGTGAATCATTGAGAGGCTCAGGTTCTAAATTACCTTTCAAAAAAGACAAATTATAATCTCTTGATCCATACTTATGGGTTATGATGTAAGGTCTAAGCCAATTGAAAGCAAATTTGCCTCTCTTACCTTTCTCCATATTATTTATGTGTTGTTTTTCCTTAAGGATGAGGTCTTCAATATTGAATTATTTCTCTTAGATGTTTGTTATAAGCATAATTGATTAAGTTCTATGAGTTGATGTTCATTTAGTAGTTCAAGACGTGTGAGGTATTCTTGATGATAATTACTCTTGGAAATGATGTCATACAAAGAGATGCAAAGATAAGGAATATATACTTTGAAATTAAGAATACCTCTAATTAAAATACAAGAGAGAAAGGGGTAGCACCCACAGAGGTTCAAATTCTATTATGATAGGCCCATGAAGAGAAAGGGATGTGTAGATGTCAATCTCAACTTGAAGTACTTACTACTTTTGTTAACATTTTGTTGAGAATTTTGTTAGAAGCTTCCACCTATCCATTTGATTATGGATAATAAGGTGAAGAAAAGATTAATTTGATGCCAAATTCATCATAAAGACCTTAGAATTTCTTATTTTAAAAGGATTTGCCATTATCAGTGATGATCTTATAGAGAATACTAAAGTGCCAGATGATGTGGTGAGTGATGAAGTCGACAATCTTCTTAGCTTTGGTAGAGATAAGAGGGATGGATTCCACCCACTTGGTGAAATATTTGATGGTAGTAATGATATATTGGTGTCATTATGAGGAATGAGGATTGATATCCCCAATAAGATCAAGACCCCATTACGATAAGGGCCAATAGTCCTTATCTATTCAAAGGCCATGGGCAAGTATGAGATGTAAATTAACATGATGTTTACATTTGACACACTTATTTACCTAATCACAACAATCCTGATTGAGGGTGGGCCAATAGTATTCAAGGTGAAGGATTTATTTAATGACAGCTAGGCCATTAAAGTGTCTCCCACACATTCGATCATGTGTTTCCTTGATAATGTCAGAAGGCTCATGATTATGAAGGAAACAGAGAAGGAGACCATCAAAACCACTTTTGTAAAGGATTACCCTAGTATGGTGTAATGAGAGATACTCTAAACAAAATATATTTGGGTATTATTCAAAAATATGGGAAGAATGGTGCCAAGGTTAAGGTAGTCAAAAGTTTGGTTGTACCAAATGTCAGAAGGGGATGCTTCCACATTATAAATAGAAAGAAGATTAGAATTGATATATGAGGGTGTGATAAAATGATGGATGGTAATAAATATTTTAGATTCGACAATATGAGATGGGATTTGGGAAGCAAGGGAAGCCATTGTATCTACAAACTTGTTGGTAGAGCATGAAACTGTCTAGAAAAGACAATGATTAAATGATGTTAACAGTATGTCTATGAGCTATTTGTATTTCAATAAGACATCATTCTTACATTGATAAGATCCATTGACTTGATTGATCATGAGTTGGGAATCAGTAAAGATACTAATTATTTTGATTTTTAAGGCTAGAGCGGTTTGGAGACCTATGACCAGGGCTTCATGTTTGGCCACATTATTAGTGGATTTGAAATCAAGTTTAAAGGAAAGTGGAAGAGGTTCACCATTAAGAGTAGTGAGGATAAATCTATCACCTCCACCATGTTGGCATTTGGATCCATAAAAAACATGGTCATTTGGTAGGTGGGTTCTTCATGAGAAAGCTTTACAATGGACTCATGTAAAAAAGCAAGAGGAAGTGGTTGGTTGTTCAGTAGAGGTGCTTTAGAAAATTTACTAGTAATAACCTTCCCTTTAATTGAATTTTGTTGAAGGAACTCAAAATTAAATTTAGTTAGGATCATGAGCCACTTATCCATATGTTAGTTTTGGTATGGTTTAAAGTGCATGTATTTAAGTGGGTCAGTGTTAGTGATGATATAGGTTTTGTGATTAAGAAGGTAATGATGAAGCTTAGAGACCATAAATACTAAGGTGAGGTAAAGTTTCTTAAGATGGGTATACCTAGTCTCATATTTTGTAAGTGTGTGGCTAATATAGTAGATGACTTGCTCTTTGTTTTGTTCATTATGATGGGCAAGAATTGCCCCTAAGGAATGGTTCATGGTAGATATATAAAGTTAAAAAGGCCAATATTATTTAGGAAGAATGAGGATAGGTAGAGAGATAAGGTAATCGTTGATTGGTTCAAAGGATTTTTGACAGTCCTTGGTCCACTTAATAGAGGTGTCTTTCTTGAGGAAATGGTGAAAAGGTTGACATTAGTCTGATAGCTAGGAGATGAAGTGATGGATGGATTGGAGCTTCCCCTATAGGTTTCATAGTTTCTTAAGATTAGTAGGAGGAGGCATTTATAAGATTACTATGACATTAGTGGGGTCTATTTTGATTCCTCAAAGAGAAATAATAAAGCTAAGAAGTTTTCTAGATAAGACCCCAAAAATGCATTTCTTGGGATTGAGCCTAACATGATAATGGATTAGTCGATCAAAGATGATTGTGAGAATGGATAGTTGAGCTTTATAGTGTTTGTATTTCCCAAGGAGATCATCAACATAGTCTTCTACAATTTTATAGATGAGATCATGAAAGATATAGGTCATGTCATGCTGATAGATTACTCTAGCATTATTTAGACCAAAAGGCATAACCTTATAGTAGAAGGTCCCCCATGCGGTGATAAAAGAAGCTTTATGATTATGTTTAGGGGTAATCAATATCTTATTATATCCTAATAAACCATCCATGAGAGATAACATCTTGTGGCCAGCTATAAGATCAATAAGTTGGTCAGTGTTTAGAAAATGAAAGTCATCATTTGGGAAAGCAAGGTTAAGGTCATGAAAGTTGATACAGAGGCAAAGTCCCCCTATGGGTTTGGTAATGGGAATTATTTTAGAGACCCATTGTGGGTAATCAATGGGTTAGATGAAGTCCATGGATAAGAGATGCTAAATTTCTTTGACAAGAAGGGTGATACAAAGATGTATCCTACAAAGCTTTTGTTTCACTAACTCAACCTTAGGATGGGTGACAATGTTGTGAAGGGAAATAAAAGGGTCAATTTTGGGCATATCTTGATAGGACCAAGTGAAGGCTATGGTAAAATCATGAAGGAAAGAGGGGTAATCTTGTTTCTCCATAAAATTTAAGGATTGGCCTATTTTGATGATATGGGGGTTATCTTGAGTACCTGAATTGACATTGATAGTGTATTCATTCATCATGGTTTGGTTATTAGGAAGAAGGTATTTATGAATATAAGAATCCCTACACTAAGGTAGATGAGAATAAAATCATCATCTTGATGATTAGATGGTGTTGATGATTGGGGAGCCCAAAATGGATGATGATTCCAATGTTGGGATCATAGGAAGGGTCATGTTTGAGGTTCCCATACTCTTAGGTAGTAGGGAAAGCATCCAAGGATAAAAGGAAATATTCCCTAAGGGAGATATGTTAAAATGTAGATTCTAAGGGGTCCTCTATGAAGAAGGGATAAATGAGCTAGTTAAAGCTTCATCACTATTGTGAATGGGGGTGTTGTTAGTTTTTGTTGGTAGTGAGGTGGTGTTGTTAGTAGTTGATGGTGAGGTGGATGGAGGAGGAATAAGAATGTCATTAGGCTGATATGTCATATTGCAAGAGGCAAAATAACTAGGGTTAGCTTTGATGGTAACAACTTGACCTTCATTCTCAAATTTGACACATCGATGTAAGGTGGAAGGGACATAAATCATGGCATGGATCTAAGGGTGTTAGAGTAACACATTGTATTAGAAATCACCCTTTATAATGTAAAATAGTTTAATAATGGTGTGGGGTCCCAAGTGGATATGAAAGATAATTGTCCCCAAGGTTTTGGCCATGGTATCATAATAAGAGTGAAGGACTTTTTTGCTTTTTGACATGAGGTTCTTGAGTAGCTAAATTTGGTCATAAGCATGGGAAGAGATAATGTTGATGCTATCTCCTTCATCAATCATTACCCTTTTGATGTGGGTGTGATTGATGTTCATAATGAAGAGGGGAGGGTTCTCACAAAGGGTGCAAAAGTTTATGGGTCATCTAGTTTAACCTTTATAGATTGAAAAGCCTCTATCAGTGCCTATTGATGGTGAGTATAGATTAAAAATCCTCTATCAGTGCCTAATGATGGTGAGTCGAGGTGTTGATTAGTTCATAAAGGCTCATCTTTACTAGTATCTGGTGAAGTTATTTCAACATGATACATGGATGGATTTACAAGGGTTAGAGGGAGGGGGTCTTGAAATGGACACTTTGGGATTTAATGGTGACACAAGTGAAGGTACAGGTGTTTGGGGTTGGTAAAAATGTTGAGGGGTTGAATGGTATGTCCAAGGAATGGAGACTTTGGCTTTTCCCTTATTTTTTTATTGGGCCCACGAGTGGGTAACCATATGAATAATGTGAATGGGGAATTTCATAGGTTTGGTGGTTTCTTTGGTTCCTCCTCCTCACTCTTGGATGAGAGTGGGGGAGTAGGAAAAGGTTTAGGTAGGCTGAGTTGATGGTAGGATTGATGATGGAGTTAAAAGAGGCTCATTTGATAATAGATCATTCTCATTGTATAGGCTATGAACAAGTGGTTGGAGAGATTTTCAGGTCTGTCTTAGTTCTCTATGGTATACAAAAATAAAGTTTTCTTTGAACTAATAGGTTTTGGTATTGGAGGGGTAAAATGGTTTGATAGGTGGGAAGCTAATGGAAGAAGTTTTCAACAACCTTTGTAGGATAGTTGAATAATATTCATTCAAAGGTGTTGGAGGTGATGGGTTTATAGGTTTAGGGATGGGAGCCTTCCTAGAAGTAGTTTTCACCTTTAAAGTTATAGTTTGTGGAATGGTTTTGGTTGGTGGTTGAGATTGCCTAATTATGGTTGACTTTGGTTTAAATGATTTAGAGGTTGAAGATTTGGATGTTGAGGGTTTGGATATAGGTGGGAATGTAGAGGAAGATAGATTGGTTAATAATGAAGGAGAACTAGAGGACTTAGTGGGTGTTGGTTTAGGTAAATAAAAGGGGGATGGCTTACTAGAGGAAGGATAGGTAATTGGGATAGTAGAGGGATGGGGTCCTAAGACAGAAGCCAAGTGAGAAGGAGGTGGTATGGGTCTAGTTCAAAGTTGAGGTTTTGGAAACTATACCTTCTTAAATGATTTGGTTGGGGGTTTCATTGGTGGACTAGATGGTGTTAAATCTAACTTTAAAGAGGGGTGAGTTCGACTAGGTGTGGGAAAAAATCCTAGATTCTTGCCTAGCTTGGTAAAAGAGGCATGAGGTTATTTGGAAATGTTTGATGGTGGTAGTTAGGATGGTTCACCTATGCATTTAGAAGAAGAGGTATTTGATAGAGTGGCAATGATGGGCCTAAGGGTGGATTTGAGTGAGGTTGACGATTCATATTTTTTTTGGTAAGGGAGCCCTAGACGATGCCAAAATGTGGCTCTATGAAAGTTGGGTTGAGAAATGAACTCCAGACTTTGGACTCATCTAGAAAAAGGCTTGTAGATGGATTTGGTTCCTTGATCATTGGTTTCAAAGATTAATACCTTAGGTGAAGAAGGGGGGATGGATCCTTCATCCTTGTTCTTGATGGGAGGTTCTAAAATTGGTAGTTGGGTGGATGAGGTAACCCTCTATTGTAGGATGGCTTCCAAAGAGGTAATGATTGGTTTTATGATGGGAGCAGTTGTAGTGTCCTCAAGTGAAGGAATAGATATGGTTCCTTACTTTTTTTTATGTATCCAAAGGAATGGAGGGCAATTCTACCACTTCAATTGGTGGAGTGGAAGAAAAAGAAATGGTTAAGGTCTCCTCCTTTGGTATTTCCATCAAAGGAGAGGTAGATAAAGTTAAGGTCTCATTAAGGGAAGAGAGAGGGGTGGTAAATTCCTCAATTTGGGTATTTGAAGGAATGGAATGTGAATCCACTATTTTATAAGTGAAATGGAGGAAAAAGTGGTTGAGGCACTGGTTTACTCTATAATGGGCTCACTAATAACAATTTTGATTGTATATGTATCATGAGAGTGAGATGATTCTAATTTGTTGTCATGATGATGTGTAGAAGGAGAATGATTTGGAAAAAAGGTTTGTAGAAGATGTAAAGGGACTGATTAGGAGGTGCATTGAGATTATCAAATGCAAGTTCTCCACTATAGATTAAGTTTTGGACTAGACTTTTGAAGGTATTACATTTATTGATTTTATGTCTGATAACTCCGTGAAAAGCACAATAGTTATTCTGATTTTACCAACCAGGCACAGGGTGAGAAGCATCAAATTATTGGGGTGGTTTGATAGGTGGAAGTTGGATGAGGTTAGCTTTGAGTAATTTGTCCAAAATTGAAGCATAAGACTCCCTTATGGGAGTGTATTATTTTGGTTTAGCTTGGTTTTGGTTTCAATTTTGTTGGTAGGAAAGGTTAGAAGAATTGGTTTGATGGGGTTGGTTGATAGTTGGTGGTGGAAATGTCTTTAGCATAACTAAGTTTGAAAATGCTTTTGCTTTGGATTGGTTAGTAGTTTTGGTGGAGGGAGGATCATTGGATTTGAAGCTAGAATTTTTGTTTTGTAGTTTCAATTTACCTTCATCAATGGCTCAGTTATGAAGTTTATGTGCCATGGTGAATGCCTCATCAAAAGATTTGAAAGTCTAAACTTGAAGAGTGGGGGAAATATGCTTAGAAAAAGCCTGAGAGAAGAGCTTGATCAACTCTGGTTGGGGTAATCAAAAAGTAAGTTGGTTGATGAGTCCTTTCTATCTTGCTATGAAATTGGCAATTGATTCATCATCAAATTGCCTAATAGAATACAAGTTAGTAATAGAAACATTTTTAGATATATTTACTGAGAAATGTTCCAAAAATATTTGGGCAAGTTGGAAGAATGAAAAGATGGAGTGCTTGGTGAGGGAACTATACTAGTCAAGGGCTAGTCCTGATAAAGACATGGGGAAGGAATGAAGGAGGAGAGCATCATCATATGCAATCAAATAACAAGAGTGATGAAACTCTCTCAAATGTTGTTGTGGGTCCTCCTTAACTTGGAATTTGGAAAAATTAGGTAATTCCCATTGAGGAGGATAAACATGGATAAGAATATATGGATGGATGGGTTCATTACAAATTTGATTATAGGATAAAAGGTTATGAGACCCAGAGATAGATGACTCTAGGTTGGTCATTTTGTCCATTAACATCTAGACCAAATCTATTTGAGGTTGGGAAGTTTCATATCAAACAGGTAAGATTTGTTGAGGTTAGGTGGTATAAATTATTGGATAAGTGATAGAGGGTGCTGAAGAAGCCATATATTGGTATGCGGTCATAAGAGGTTGGGATAGTGCCACATAAGGGTTGATTGGCACAAATGGTTGGGTGGAAGGTGCTATGTATCCTTGTGGGTTAGACACATATGGTTAAAATGTCATAAGTGCTTGTTGGGGGGATAATAGGGGTTGTTTTAGAGGTATGTTTGGGTTGGTGGATGGTGGTATGGATGTAGATGGGGTTAGGGGTATGAAATTTCTAGTTAATTATCGATGGGTGGTAACTCTAGTGTTAATAGGTGGGAGGGTTTGAGGTATGGAAAGTACCAAACTATGAAGTGGGGTAGAAGTTGGTGGGTTGGTTAAACTAAGAGGAATGGTATAAATAGGGGTAGAGGATACCCCCATGGTGGAGGGAGTATAGGTGAAAAGAGGTAAGGTTGATCCAATGTTGGAGATATTGGTTGGGGTAGTAGGTGTTTGGTTACTAGTTGGGATGTTAGATGGAGTTTGGGGAGCAGTAATAGGTGGGATATTGGATGAATAAGAGGCTTAAGTGAGCATAGGTTGGGTTGAGGTGGTACCCACAAAAATATGGGGAGGTATACCATAGGGTGGATCTGTAGGAAGAAATGAAGTATAAGAGGTATAGTTAGATAAGGTGTTTAGATAATGATGAAAGGCCATGGGGTTATTATCAAGGAAGGTGGAAAATTTTGGATCACCCACAACAATGATTGGAGGCCTGGTAGGAGGGGATAAAAATGAGGGGAACCCTCAACATCAAAGCTATACTCCATAGAGGAGGAAGAAGAAGGTGGTTATTGGCTATTTTGATTTCTCAACTACTATCTAGTAAAGACCATGAGAAGAAATAGAAGATAGAATGATGAAACTCCCACCTCAAATAAAGTGCAAGAAAAATAAAATAACTCAAGGAAATCAAACAATCACTAAAGTGCATTTAATAACCCAAGATTATTTTTAAATCACTTTTGGATTATGCCTTAGGAAGTGTAAAGAATAAATTTGGTTTGTAGAGCAGGTACTACAGAGGAAATCTAAGGTTAGTTTTATGTTATGTTTATGTGCTCAAGAGAGAAATCTATATTGACCTTCAATACATGGCTTGGTATTGGGGCTTACCCCCTCACTTCACCCATTGTAACAATAGGGTTTTTAGGTGCTTAGCAAAAATAAACCAAATCTTAGGGTTTATACTCAATCAGAGAGTTGAGTTGGTTCTCCCCTTTATAATGACCTCTAAGTAGGATTGTCAAAAAAGGGTAAGGTTTATCACTAGGTGATGAAATCCTAGTAGGGCCTTATCTCAGGTATGTTTTGATGTGTTAATTAGTTATGTGGCTTGGATAAGTGTGTGATAACAAGAGTGAAAACTATGATTAATTACATTGCTTTTAAGTTACTAGGTGAACTAAAACAAGAAAGCAAATAATGTGTGCAAAAGGTCTATTTTGAGCCCAAAAAGAAATTTTATATTTCATTTAATGAGCATCTAATAAAGGGAGAAAAATGGATGCTAGTGTCTCATCAAGTGTGCCAAAATGTTTCAATTAATTTTCACTCACTTCTTAGTTTTAGAAGCAAGTAATAAAATGAGTAATAGGGTACATAGAAGAATACCTAGTAAAAGTGTGCACATGATCTAGAAAATGGTGAAAACTCCTCTTTGGATTGGAAGGAATAACCTATAGATAAGAAAGACACTAAAAAAGGGGTTGTTATATGGATGGTTGAGTGGATTACCTAGCATGAGATATATCTAAGAATCGTATGCTTCTTAGGAGGCTGTCAATACACTATTTATAACAATTAATTTGATATAAATGAAAAGAAAGAGTACTTATATTCAATAGATGGAAAGTAAATGCATGTAAGATGACATGGAAGTAGATTTATTATTAAACCAAAAACACTAAATATAGAAAAGGTGGGTCAATACTCATGCTAAGATAGTTGAGGGTTAGGTTTACAAAATAAAAAACATCTCTAATAATATGTAGGAACATAGAAAGTAGGGTTTGGTTGAGGTCAAAGGGGTGAAAATAACTTGATATTATTTTCTACCATAGTGATCATCAATGCTTGGTAGACCATCAATGATTGTGCTAACTGTCAGCAGTTAGGTGACCATCGACGGTTGAGGTGACCATTAGCATTTAGGCTAACCATCAATGGTTGGGAAAACTATTGGTGGTTACCTATGTGATTCTAAGAATGATAAAAAAAAGGATTATAGATTAGGTAACAAAGCAAATAGAGGTCTATTATGGATGATGGGAATGGAAAATAAGATACAGATGGGTATGATAAGGTAGGGAGGTTAGAAATGGAATATAAATCAAATAAAAAAAGAAAGAGATACTTGTAACTTGATGGTAGAAGGTTGAAGTAATTTGGCCAAAGTGATAGTACTTTGGACTTCAAAATTGATTCTGATAGAGGTTTAGTCTCCATTGATGCTACTTGCTTACTGAAGGGATGTTGGATACTTGGATGGAAGATAGATTGGATGTATCTTGTTAGATTTCTTACTCCCCTTCCTCTCTTGCTTCTCTCCTTTTATAGGATGAAGTTACTAAATGTGTAGGAGGAAGATACTAATTAGATAGAAGAGAAATTTAATAATTACAATTCTTTAAAGTTGTTTTGCATCAAAAAATAAAAGTTGATAAATGTGCCATTCTTATCTCATACACATGGTAATTATTTAAATCCTTAAAGTAGGCTTGAAGACCTGATCATCAATGGTTAGGCTAATCATCGATGGTTAGGCTCACCATCAATGGTCAAGGTTCTAGAGGAAAATAGTTTTAAAATGGGTGAATTCAAAGCATCAGTTTAGAAAATTGATAAATGGGATAAGTCAACTAAATGGTCAACTAGCCTCAAATTCAGGTAGGAGTTCCAAGTGCTTTGACATATAAAACATGTTGGAAATATTTTCATTGATGTCAAAGTCATAGTCATTGATGTTAAGAGAATCTTTGATTGATGGAATTGTGTGATGGAGGTTGATGGAATCATCGATGGAAGTGTCAAAAAAAATGGCAAAAAGTAATGAATGTTAATGGAAATAACTAGCAATATAAAAGGGGAAAAAATAGAAGTTTGATTACATGAAAATGAGAAGTTAGGCATAAGGAAAATCATGGTATACATGAAATATAAGCAACTATTGTTTAGAGAAAGATATTAACATTAATTATGAGAAAATTGTCATGTTTTAATGTGTAAAGAATAAAATTAAAGGATAGATTTAAAATCACCATGTTTCAGTGTGCATAAAGGTGATTATGTGGGTAATAAAATGTGCCTAAGGAGTTACTTTTCCATGATTTTAAGTGTTAAATCTACCTTGGTCGACCCTTATTAAAAGGTTATTTTTTAGAAGGTTACACCCTTTTGAATGGACATTATCTCTTGAGGAGATGTAACCATTGATGAAAGGGTATTTATTGTTTATACAAGAGGGTTTTTTGATTTTAACGAAGAGAAAATCTTAATCAACAATCAATTTGAATCCAAGCAATCAATTGAGAATTTAAAAAAAAATAGACTTGTGTTTGGAAAGGAAGATCAGACATGAAAGAGAGAAAAGAAGAGTTCCATCATTTGTTGAGTTAAAAATAAATCTATGGTAGTAAGAATAATTTTCATAAAGGTTTGGTGATCCTATGATATGGTACTCATGAATCTAAGGTGAGTTGGTGCTCCTGTGGGTTGGTGCTTGCAAATTGTAACTAGAGATTGGTGTCTCTTATAGGTTGGTGCCTATGAATATTTGAAAGTTATATATTGATAAAAAATTTCTCTATGGTTTTCTCTTGAAAGGTTTTTCACATAGATCTGTGTCTATTTGCATTATTTTCTTTGATTTCTTTGGATATACTAATTGAGTATTTTGATTTAAGATTAAGTGTTGAATTTAAAAGAATATCTTATACTGATTCACCCCCCCTTTTAGTATAATCTTATGCTTAACATTTGGTATCAGAGTAGGTTCATTTAGCATTAGCATAACTGCTAGAAGGTAGATCTTAGAAAGCACATATGGCAGGATCTCAAGTGCTAGATGGTTTCTCCACTAACAAGGCTCCTTTGTTCAATGGAATGAATTAAACATTTTGGAGCATAAGGATGAAGACTTATTTGATGGCCCTAGGTTTCAATATTTGGAAAGTAGTGGTAATCAGATATAAAACATCACAAACTATACTAATGGATGCTATTGAAAAGAAGGCTAGTGATAAAAATGTGAAATCTATGAATGTAATTTTATGTGAGATTTTAGGAAATGAGTTTGTTAAGGTTATGAATTATGAATCTGTAAAGGAGATTTGGAATAAACTTAAGACTATTCATGAGGGTGATAATAAGGTGAGAAAAGAAAAACTCCAAACCCACAGGAGGTAGTTTGAAAGTCTAAAGATGAAGGATGATGAAAACATTATTGGGTACCTTCTTCATATCGATGAAATTGTTAATGTCACTCGAGGGATTAGAGAGAAAATTAAATAATTTATAATCGTATAGAAGGTCCTAAGATCCCTAACATTAAGATTTGAGGCAAAGGCCTCCACCATTGAATAAATGAAGGATCTAGACACGATGAAGATGGATGAGCTTCATGGAATACTTATGACATAATAAATGAGAACTGAATCTGAGAGACAATCAAAGAAACATCATTCAAGGTCTCTAATAAAGATAAGATCAAAGAACCATAATCAAATAGTGAAGACTATTAAAATGAATCTCTATTCATTCATAAGCTACAGAAAGGATCATGAAAATATAAAGGAATGTTACTATTTAAATCTTTTAATTATTGTAAATTGGTCATTTTGCAGCCAAGTGTCCAAATAAAGGAAATAATAATGATGAGAGAAATAAACCAAAGTCTAAAAAAGGATTCAAGCGAAGCAAAGGCAAGAAAATATTTGAGAAATAAAAGAAAAGTCTATACTCCAAGAGGAATAGCAACTCATCTGAAGAAAGTGAAATAAGTGATTCTAAGAGTGATAATAAAGAGATTTTGTTCATGGTTACATAAGATAATTCCATCACCAACAAAGATAATTTGGAGGAAGATGAAGACATGGAAGAATAAGGTGAAGTGAACCTTGAATAAGAACTTACTTGTGTATTGGGAGAAATAAAGGCATTTAAGAAGAAGAATTAGAAACTAAAGTTACATCTCAAAGAATATGAAGAAGAAAATTGAGACTTTGAAGCTAAGACATCACAAATACTTGAAGAATAAGGAAGGTAATTATTGATATGAAAAATCAAATTAAAAAGGCTAAACAAGTTGAGGAAGAGTTAAGTAGTCAACTAAGAATGAAATAATAAGAGTATAAGAAGTGTGAGTATGAGATTGTTGCCTTGAAAAAGGACTTATAGAAGGCAAATACAAACTAATCTAAAATTTAGAAAGAGCGTCAAAGTTTTAGATAAGATCCTATACCATCAAAGATAATTTTTTGATAAGTTAGGTATTGGATATGGAGATAAACAAGAGTTTACTAAGAAGAATTCAAAATCTATGGAGATCCCAAAGAAGACAAATGTAGAGAATACCAAAATATATGCAAAAATTCTCAAGGAACCTATGAAGAATGAAAGTGGGAAGGAAGAAAACACCACAAACATCATGCATAAAGAATGGAAAGAAGAGAGGACCTTCAAGAGATCATATGCTCCTAGATATATGAATGTGACCAAGTTTGGAAGTTATTTTTATGGTTATTTCTTTTATTGTAATCACTTTGGTCATAAGAAGGTTGACTGTAGAAAGAGAGTAAAGGATAATGAAGTAAGGAATATGAAAAAAGGTGTTCATAGAGTTTCAAATAGAAACTATAATTCATTTGCTCCCCTATCATAATATAATGAGGATGATATTTATACTATAAATGCAATAATTATGGAGACATAACATGTTTATGTAGAAGTGTGTTTAAATTCTCCAAACATGATCAAAAGAGAAAATCTTAAAATGTAAAAAAAGGAACCTGCAAAGATCTGGAAAAAGAAGTCAGAGGAAGTTAAGTAAGATAAGGAAAAGTCCATGCTTGTTCAAATGAAATTTCATGTATGAGATGAAGGGTAGTAGTGGTACATTGACAATGGGTATTCAAGACATACGCCTTGAGATAAAAGCAAGTTTATCTCACTGAAGAAAGTGAATGAAGGTATAATGAAATTTGGTGATAATGCTACAACACAGATCATCAAAAAAGGTAAACTGAGTCTTGATAATGGTTAAACAAAAATAGAAATTTTTTTATATGTTGAGGATTAAAGCATAATCTCTTGATTGTAATCCAAATTTGTGATCAAGGACAAATACTTAAGTTTTATGCTAAAGGATATGAAATAAGGAAGGTAGATAAGGGAGAATAAGTTATAGATACTCATATAACCACAAACAACATATACATGATTTGGAGAAGTGATAGGAGAGAATTGTTGTCTGAGTCAAGTTGAAGAGAGTTAGTTATGGCATAAAAGGTTAGGGAACATAAAAATTGATAATATTGTGAAAATTAGCAACAAGTAGGCTATGAGAGATATGCCCAAGTTAATGAAACCTTCAAGCACTCTATGCAAGCAATGATATCAAGGGAAGCAAACTAGAGTAAGGTTCAAAATGAAGGAACATTTGACCAAAAAACCACTAGATTTGATTCATATGGATCTTTATGGACCTACCAAAATTGAAAGTATGTAAGGTGAGAGCTACTTTATGTTGCTCATTGATGATTATAATAGAATGATGTGGGTAAAATTTTCAAAATAAAAATTAGAAGCAGTTAGGAAGTTTAAATATTTTGAGGCATTAGTAAAAAATGAAACTAGTATGAAAATAAAATGCCTAAGGTCAAATTGAGGAGGAGTTCATTTCAAATGAATTCATTGAGTTTTGTGAAGATCATGGAATTAAAAGACAATAATCAACTCCAATAACTCCGCAATAAAATAGAGTGGTGGAAAGGAAGAATCAAACCATTCAAGAGATGGCTAGAACTATGTTGAATGAATCTAAGCTATCAAATAGATTTTGGAGAGAATAAATTAATATAGTAGTGTATATCTTGAATAGAGGTAAAATCAAAGTAAATCATGACAAAACTCCTCATGAATTGTGGAAATGAAGACCAACTTTGATCAAATATTTCAAAGTGCTTGGAAGTAGATGTTTTATCCATAGGAATGAAGAAAACTTAGGTGAATTTGACTCAAGATCTGATGAAGGAATTTTTCTTGGCTACTCCAACAAAAGTAAAACCTATAGATGTTATAACAAAAGGCTACAAACTATTGTAGAAAGTGCCAATGTTAGAATGGATGAGATCATGAACCAAAAGGCAAAAGAACCTTTATAAGACCCTTTAGAAATACCTGATCTTGTAGAAGAAGAAGAAAATGTATAAAAGTTGAGTGAGTTTGAAAGGTAGGACACCAAAGCACCATCTCGCTTCATTTGGAAGAATCATGTTGAAAGTTAGATCATTGGCAACATTGGTGCTAGGGTGTAAACTAGATGAATAATTGTAAGTACATTTGAGCAAGTAAATTTATCTTTGCTATCCAAGGTAGAGCCTAAGAATTTTTCTTATGCTAGTCGTGATAAACAATGGGTAAAAGTAATGGAAGAAGAGTTAGATCAAATTGAGAAGAGTGAGACTTGGGAGTGTAGTTTATGAGTGTATACATAATCCTCTCTCTCATCATGCTAATACAATTCTAGGGATCCTTCCCCATGCCCTTCCCATTATCTATGGGTCCTCTCAACACTTCCAAGTTCTAGATCCTCTATCAACTTACACCATCACTTGTTATAGATTTGCCTTCGAAGCTCTCAGGTATTAAGTTGCTCATCTCTTTCCATCATGCCTCACCTACACTTCCCCTTCTCATCTTCTTGTTTGTTCATATGCACATGGATCTTATCCTTCCATTCTTATGTTTTTAATACCATAATCCACCATCAATTTATTTAGCTTGATTTTTATCCCTCTTATGAATACACCCTTTAGCTCATGAAATAAATCATACTCTACTTCTTTAGGCAAGATAAGGTCAACACTATGAATTCCAACCTGTAGTTATTCAGTGTGCCACTCCACCACTTATCTATAGTGTGATTCTAAACATCATCTAGGTTCTAAGCCTCTCTAGGCACTCCTTTATCCACTTGAAGTGTTGGCTATAGCTTCATCTTCTAGAGCTGGTATACGTAACCAACCACTGATAGACATGATCAGATAGTTCACAAAAGAATGCCTCATAAAGAGCATCATACAAGTAGGTTTGCACCTATTCTCTTGGATTTTGTTCTTGGCATATCAGATGCTTCTATGTGAAACTATATTCCACTTGATCTACCTGTGCATGATTTTCTCAAGTGAAAGTTAGAGCATCACTCTATTGCACCATTATAACAATAAAATTCAACATGGGTCCTGGTAATGAAACTAAAATGTTGTATAAAATTCTTCTGTTTAGCTTTTGTACTTAGAAGTCAAGGAAATTCAATTATGTAATTGATATAGCTAGGCACTAGTATAGTAAAGTCTATGGTACATAATATTTAAATGCACTACTACACTAGCATCAATTCCACATAAGGAGCAAGCCTTTTGTACTCACTTGAAGTGCAGTAGTGAAAGGACTAGGGTCCACATTGGGCTAGTTAAAATATGGCATGACCTTAGTCTCAATGGGACTTAGTCATTGGCAAGATGGGCTTAGGTAGTCTACCGGTGTAAGGCTATTTTAGGTAAGATCAATAAGTGCAAGCCTATTCAAGGGCACAAGTCTTTGGGTGAAATTTAATATCTAGCTACATATAGCTCTTAGTGGTGCAATCCAAAGGTATAAAAAGTTAAGCATATTTCAAGCACTTAGTCGAGTCAAGGGAATGGATCATGTTCAGGTACTCACTCTTCAAGGTAGCACTCTAAGCATGGTTACTAAGGACTTGGTGCATGTCAGTTACAATACTTAGTCAATTTTACTACTAAGACAAGTCACTATCTGGCATAAGATTGTCATTAATGTCCTAGAGCTAATCTTCACTTTACAATAGATGCAAGCATGGAGGCTATAATATCAATATAATTAGATTCAATTCATAAAAAAAAAACAATGTTGTAACCATCTAGAAATGATCAACACTCATTTGTTCTTAATAACAATCTTCATTAATTCATAGTTTTAACATAAAGAGTTCATAACATGAAAATAGAGAATATGCTCATCTTTGAAACTACTCATGCCTAGTGGCTCACAAGCAAGATTGGGTTATAAATTTAGAATTATTAACCTAGTTCATGCCAATTACAATATAATATTGGTGTCTTTCTATTTCAGCAGAGCTTCACTACCATTAATCTTTTTTTAGGCTTCAATTTCACACTCACTTTATATGCAAAGGGGCATCTTCTTGCTAGGTTAAATGGGCATACACTAGGTGTTAACCTATCATTAGGGATTGTTATGACATTGGTACCACTATTCTGACACCTACACTCTCCAACCACCACATGTAAGCACTCAACTAGATTATCTTCCAAACCTAGGTACTAATCAACTACCTGCTAGTTGGCATAAAATGTTTAAATATTCTTTTAGTTGGTACTAATGGTTTCAAAAGTGCAATCATTTTTAATGAATATTATGCATCAAGATGTGCTGTGTTTTCTTGGTCCACTTGGTATCACAAAAAGGGGCCCAACAAATACAATTTTTTTAGAAAACTAGGAGAGCATATTGAGGTTGTGTTCCAAAATATGGTAACATCTAATATGATTGTTTGGCCTATCCCAAGATCATATTCTAAAGATCAACCCAAACTTAATTGGTATCGGGCATATGAGTTTTCCAACTTCCATCATGTTTTTGGTCATAGTGATTATCAATGTGTTAAATTATGACATATCATTAAAGATTTTATTAAAAGAATTGAATTTTAAATCAAACTTACCTCAAAAAATACTAATAAGGATATGGGCATTTATAAACATCCATTTCCTAGGCACAATGAACAACCAACAAGAAGCAATTAGAACCAATGACAAAATCAACAAAAACAAGCACAAAGAGAGAATCATAATCAACATGATCATAATCAGGATCATAATAACCATGTTAATAACCTAGGTTACAAAAACATGCCTTGTGATTAAAATAACACCATTGGGCATATTCTTGCAAACCACATTGCCATTGTCACTGTCAAAGTAAGTGAACCATCATGTGTTTCTCAAAGTACTAGACCCATCATTATAGGGTCAACACCCTCCCCTTCAATTAGTGTTGCATTAAATATAGGTAATTCTATTACACCTCAATTTTTGCAAGTTACTATTTTTGGACCCCCTTCTTCTAATTATAATGTCTCCTTACCAACTCACAATTCTACAAATGTAACTAGATGCTCTTGAGTCACCCTTCAAGGCTCATTTCCTTCATCTTATACTTTAGTGGCTCCATTCCACCTCTAGATTATGAAATCAAAACTAAATACTCATGAGTTACCCTTCAAAGCCCTTCACCCTCTTCCAACACTAGACATAATGTCAAAATTGTGCCTTTAGATCCAAAGTTGAATACTATACCATCTAAGGCTAAACCATCTTATCCTTCTATTGAAAATTCATATAGTATCTTAGACTAACTGAGTAAAACCCATGTGTAAATTTATATCTTAGATCTTTTGCATACATCTAAAGTCTATATAATTATTTTGAATGACCTTATTTAACTATCCATTATTCCCCAAGATATTAACCTTGGATAATTCCAAACACTTTTAGGACATTTATCTTCACTTTGATAGGTTATATTTGATCAAAGAGACATGCCCACTCTTGGTCCTAGCCATAACAACCCCTTGTATATTGAGGTCATCATTAAAAATCATAAAATTAAGTGAGTTCTTATAGAGAATGGTTCAAGGTTGAACATAGTGTCCCTCAAGCAAGTACAACTAGAGACAATTATAATCAAGGTATGTGACAATGCTAAAAGGGAATCTTCCAGTACTATCTATTTGCCAATCATTTTTGGATCTTTATCCCATCATACCTTATTACATATTGTAGATATTAAATTGCCTTATAATACACTTCTTGGACATCCTTGGATACATGAAGTATAGGATGTACCATCCACTTTACATCAATGCCTCAAGTTACCTCATGATTTTATTGAAGTCACAATTCTTATTAATCTATAACCTTACTGGTATTGCAAACACTTAGAGGCTGAATTTTGTAATTATAACTATTATCCTAGTTCTAAATTTGTTGTGAAGAATAATAAGGAAATAATTTCAAATCCATCCAAATCCAATTATATCAACCCAAATTACCTTTCTTCCACTTTGGTTGATTCATCTCCCATAACCCTTGCATAACAATTCACTATAGAGGACATAGGCATTTCCACTTACCATCTGAAAGATGCCTTCCATATTGCTAGGTTGCTCAAGTCTCCCAAATATTTTGACAAACCCAAACCTTCCAAAATCCCTTATATTCCCAAAATGATTTGGAAAAATAAGAAAGATATAAAAAAACCACCGATGTTATTTGTACCTACCACTTCACCAAATTGAGATCGAGAAGCTTTCATTGAAGGAGACTAGTTATATTCTAAAAACATTACTGATTATTTTTAGAACCCTAAATATCCTATCCCTAATCAGATTATGGATAATTTTGATTATATAGGAAAAGGACTTAAGCCATAAGAGAAATTAATCTTGAAACCTTTATCATCTATTAAACCTAACATGAATCAAGGTCTTGGATTTATACTACTTGGGGGTGACCTCATGACTTTCAATAGTGATTATTCTAAATTGACTAGCAATGAGACTCTTGGAAGTGATGTAGCATCCCATTATAGTATTTATGATGAGCTTACTGATAGAGAGTTATTTGACTCAAACTCCATTATGACTATCACATTCCATTGTTCCCTTTCACTTTTTGATGTAGGAGCATCACTTGAAGAACTAATTGCTTTGTTTTTCCCTCCATTTTGCTTTTGCATTTTTTTTGAAAATTTATTTTGTTCTTAATATTGTTTTAAGCCTATTTAAAAAGAAAAAAAAGAAAGCCTGTAGTTTAGTTAGAATCTCCTTATCTTGGAATTCTGTTTTAGTGCATTTTGGGCAGATTGTTGCGCCCAGCCCAGGTTTGAACAACTTGCTATGTTAAGATTAAGAGATTTTTGTATGCATTCGGATGTTTTTTGTGTTAAAAATAAAGAAGATTTTTGTGAGAAATAGGGGGAGGTGATGCAAGAGAGAACAGGGGCGTTGAATAAAATCAAAACAACTACTGATGAGTCTTAGTTTTCCCATAGGTCACCTATGATTGTTGGGCGTTTAAATGTGTTATGCTGGGTTTGAAGCTAAGTATGATTCTTTTGTTTCTTGTCAATATTAAAATATCTATGCTTGGGCGTTCCATGTTGGCTGGACCTTAGTTTTTTTTTGTTTTATCAAATACATTGTTATGATTTTTGGGCCGCCCCAAACAAATTATTGATAGCTCCAGCCGTTTCAACATAAGTATTAAACTATTTGGGTGGTTCAATGTATGCCTATGTTTATATAAAATGTTGCTGGGCCGCTTATATTTCCTGACTGGGTCGTGTAATTATTCTGGGATGTGTTCAACGCCTTGAAAGTTAAGTGACGTGGCATACCACATAGGTTCTGTCTTGGCAACCTTTGCATTCAGTATATGTATGAAAGTGTGTAGCCAGGTTCACACTAGCAAATTAGATATTCTTATGCTGTCTGTATAATGGTGTGCCTGGGAGAATGTGAAGAAGATAAAGTTTAATCCTACCACAATTATTTGATTTTTAATTTTGGTCATTCTATAATTGATGCTGGGCGTTCAAATATAGTGAATGATTTTTTTTTGAATGGCAATGAAAATCTAGCAGCTGTTTGTAATATCAGTTGAAGACTTTTAAAATTACTATCCAGTTTACTTAAGTTGTGGACTCTGTCAGAACATATGTTTTATGTCTTCCATTTGAAGTTTTTCTGTTCATACTTTAAAGATTAATAAAGTGTGAAGAGTGTTTCAGTTCATCATTTGGTATCAGAGCCCAAGGGATTGTGATAGAAGCCAAAGAGAAGCAGAATCAGATTTGTGAACAAAAAACAAGATGGCCATGAGAATTAGGAACAAAGGTAGAGCTGGAGGATGGAGACCTGGAGGATAGGTTGCACTGGCAGAGGAGATTAGGAACCTGACAGCTAGGCTGCAAGACCTGGAGATGGCTCAAAGAAGAGGCACTGACATGGGTGAAGTTAGTGACAGAGAAGAAGAACCACCAGAAGATG
Organism: Torreya grandis; assembly: GCA_037957365.1. Classification (NCBI taxonomy): domain Eukaryota; kingdom Viridiplantae; phylum Streptophyta; class Pinopsida; order Cupressales; family Taxaceae; genus Torreya; species Torreya grandis. Next base: position 5,627,721 of record JARHVA010000118.1, read on the forward strand.
AATTGGTGGTGGAAGAAGAAATAGCTAAAGAGAGGTTGATCAAAGCCATTATGAAGGTGAACACCAAGCCAAAAATGGAGGTTCCAATGTATGAAGGTAATTTGAATGTTGAAGAATTAATTGATTGGATTAACGCATTAGACAAATATTTTGAGTATGAAGGGATTGAAGAAGATGAAAAGAAAGTCAAGTATGCCATGACAAGGCTAAAGAAACATGCATCCCTGTGGTGGGATGGAGTGCAAGAAGAAAGGAGAAGGAAAGGGAAGCCAAAGATCAGAAGCTGGGACAGAATGATAGCAAAAATGAAAGGTAAGTTTATGCCTAAAGATTATCAAGCAAATCTTTTTAAGCAATTACAAAATCTGAAACAAAAAGAATTGTCTGTGAAAGAATACACTGAAGAGTTTTATAGGTTGACTATAAGATCAGGTCACATTGAGGATGACACAGAGAAGGTAGCCAGATACACCAATGGCTTGAAATTTGTCATTCAAGATGAAATTAGTCTTCTCATTCCTAAGACAGTTGAGGAGGCATATCAATTTGCCTTGAAAGCTGAGGAGAAGATTGCAAGGAAACAAACATCCTTCTCAAGAGGAAGGGGTAGGTTCAATAGAGGTAGAGGATTTCAAGGAGTTAAAAGATAGCTGCAAACATCCCATGAAGAGGCCAACAGCTCACAAAGTTCAAGAGGCAGCTATACACCAAGAGGAAGAAGACCATACCAAGGATATCAGAGAGGAAGAGGAAGATTCATGGTCAAATGCTTTAAATGCAACAAGTATGCAGGGCATAGGGCATATGAGTGTCCAGAGAACCCTTCTACCAACCATGAGAGAAGTGTACATGTGATTGAAGGTGAAAAACAAAATGCAGAAGTTACAGCAGCTTATGAAGATACTCCAGAAGAAGGTGAGTCTCTTTTGATGAAAAGAATTTTATTAAAGCCAAATAAAGAAGTTGTAGAACCACCTCAAAGAAAAACATTATTTAGAACCACATGTAAGAGTAAAGGGAAATGTTGTAAGGTCATTATTGACAGCGGAAGTACTGACAATCTTGTGTCAACTGAGATGGTGGAGAAACTAGGCTTGAAAAAGGAGGTACATCCTACACCTTATCAAGTCTCTTGGCTACAAAAAGGACACAAACTTATGGTAAGTAAACAATGCAAAGTAGATATTCAGATAGGAACATATAATGATCAGATTTTATGTGATGTCATGCCCATGGATGTATGTCATATCTTGCTTGGAAGGCCTTGGCAATTTGACAGGAAGGCCATACATGATGGAAGGCAGAATACATACATGTTTGAAAAGGATGGGATCAAGCATACACTTACACCATTGAAAGAAGAGGCTGCTGCTGTTGTTGGACAGAATTCTAAAGTTTTGATAGTAAGTGGTAAAGAGTTTCTACATCAAATGAAGAAAGAAGAGGTAAACTTTGCTATAATTGGTAAGCCAAAGAGTGTAGTCACTAGTACTAAGTTGATTGATTTGCCACTAGAGATTCAAGATATGTTGAATGAATACATTGACATTGTGGTAGATGATTTACCTAATGAGTTACCACCATTGAGAAGTATTAGCCATCACATAGACTTGATTCCAGGAGCAAATCTTCCAAACAAGGCTGCCTACAGGTTGACACCAAAGGAGAATGAAGAAATCAAACACCAAGTTCAAGAATTGTTAGACAAAGGATTGGTAAGAGAAATTTTAAGTCCTTGTGCTGTCCCTACAGTGTTGAGTCCTAAGAAATATGGGAGTTGGAGAATGTGTATGGACTCCAGAGCAATCAACAAGATCACTATCAGGTATAGATTTCCATTGCCAAGAATTGATGATTTACTTGATTGTTTAAGTGGAGCTACATATTTCTCTAAGATAGATTTGAAAAGTGGTTACCATCAGATTAGGATAAGAGAAGGGGATGAATGGAAAACAGCCTTCAAGACTAATTATGGACTCTATGAGTGGTTAGTTATGCCATTTGGACTAACCAATGCACCAAGCACCTTCATGAGGCTGATGAATGAAGTGCTGAAGGAGTTCACTGGTAAGTTTGTGATAGTATATTTGGATGATATTTTGGTGTTTAGTCAAACTAAGGAAGATCATTTGAAACATTTGAGAATGGTGTTGAGTAAACTACATGAGGAGAAGTTGTTAATCAATGTCAAAAAGTGCAGTTTTCTGAAAACAGAGTTGATATATTTGGGATTTGTGATTTCTAAAGAAGGTTTGAAGATGGATAAAGAAAATATTAAAGCCATACTTGAGTGGCCTACACCGAGGAGCACATATGAGGTAAGAAGCTTTCACGGTTTGGCTAGCTTCTATAGGAAATTCATAAGAAATTTTAGTGGAATTGTTGCTCCAATGATAGATACAATCAAGGGTGATAAAAGAAGTTTTTGTTGGACTGAGGCTGCTGATAAGAGTTTCATATTGTTGAAAAAGAAGGTAACTGAAGAGCCAATCTTGACCTTGCCTGATTTTAATAAACTTTTTCAAGTAGAATGTGATGCTAGTGGCACTGTAATAGGCGCTATTTTAAGTCAAGATGGGAAGCCTATAGGATACTTTAGTGAGAAGTTAAGTGATGCTAAGAAGAAATATTCAGCTTATGATCAAGAGTTTTATGCTCTTGTGCAAGCTTTGAAGAAATGGAGGCATTATCTTTTTCCTAAAGAATTTGTTTTATTCACTGACAATTATGCTTTACAGTTCATTAGCAATCATAATAAGTTGAATCAAAAACATGTCAAATGGATTGAATTTTAACAAAGTTTCACATTCACTATTAAGCATAAGAAAGGACAATCTAACAAGGTTGCAGATGCCTTAAGCAGGAGAAATCTGATCATACAAGAGTCTCAAGTAAGTATTATGGGATTTGAAGATTTGAAGGAACTATATAAGGAAGATCCAGACTTCAAGGAACCATATGAAGCTTGCATGAATCTAGTGGGGGTTGAAAGAAGTCCCTGGATAGATTTCATGGTCCAAGAGGGTCTGCTGTTCAGAGGCAGCCAGCTTTGTATTCCCAAGAGTTCTATGAGGGAAAATTTGTTGAAGGAAAAACATAGTGGAAGCTTATCAGGACATTTTGGGCAGAACAAGACATTAGCACAATTGAGTGCTCACTACTATTGGCCAGGTATGAGTAATGATGTTAAGAAATTTGTTGAAAAATGTAAAATATGCCAATATGCCAAGGGAAGTAGTCAAAACACAGGTTTGTACCAGCCACTACCCATTCCAAATAGGCCTTGGGATTCAATAAGCATGGATTTTGTACTTGGTTTACCAAGAACTCAAAAAGGCCATGATTCCATATTTGTTGTGGTAGATAGGTTTTCAAAGATGGCTCACTTTATTCCATGTTTCAAAACAAGTGATGCTACTCACATAGCTAATCTATTCTTCCAGGATATTGTTAGATTACATGGATTGCCTAGAAGTATTATTTCTGACAGGGACACCAAATTTGTTGGACATTTTTGGAGAACCTTATGGAAGAAATTGGGAACACAACTAAGTTTCAGTTCAGCCTATCATCCTCAAACGGATGGCCAAACAGAGGTTGTCAATAGGAGCTTGGGCAACATCTTGAGAAGGCTGGTAAGTATGCATCCAAAACAATGGGATCTTGCACTTGCACAAGCTGAATTTGCCTATAACGATTCTCCTAATAGAATTACAGGATTGAGTCCATTTCAAATCATGTATGGAATGCATCCAAGAGGCATGTATGAGTTAAGAAATCTAAGCAATATGGAGACAAGGAGTGCTGATGCGAAAGAATTTGCCAATGCCATGCAAAATTTGCATGAACAGGTAAAGAAGAAACTTGAAGAAAACACCATCAAGTACAAGCTAAGGGTAGATCAAAAAAGAAGAGAGGTCAGTTTCAATATTGGAGACCTTGTTCTTGCTCATCTCAGAAAAGAGAGGTTTCCAAAGAAAGAATATAACAAACTGAAGGTAAAGAAAATAGGACCATGCAAGGTAATAAGGAAGTTTTCAAATAATGCATATGAAATAGAACTACCAAAGGGGATTGGAATCTCTCCAATTTTTAATATCGTAGATTTATATCCATATAAGGATGAAGGACAACCAGACCAAGAAACTGAAACAGAAGTGGATAAAGTTATCCAATGGGAGCAACAACTACCAAAGGAAGTGCCAAAAGAAATTGAGAGTATTTTAGAGAAGAAAATAGTTAAAAAGACAAGAAACAAAGAATACTTCGAGTATCTAACTAAGTGGAAGAATCTACCAGCTGAAGATGCAACATGGTTGACTGCAGATGATATCCTTAAGCTAGGCACAAGTATAGATGAAGTGATGCAGAAAAACAAGTGAAGAACACCTCTTCTGCCGATTGGAAGAATGATGCAGGAGCATCACTTGAAGAACTAATTGCTTTGTTTTTCCCTCCATTTTGCTTTTGCATTTTTTTTGAAATTTTTTTTTGTTCTTAATATTGTTTTAAGCCTGTTAAAAAAAAAAGAAAAAAAGAAAAAAAGAAAAAAGCCTGTAGTTTAGTTAGAATCTCCTTATCTTGGAAGTCTGTTTTAGTGCATTTTGGGCAGATTGTTGTGCCCAACCCAGGTTTGAACAACTTGCTATGTTAAGATTAAGAGCTTTTTGTATGCATTCAGATGTTTTTTGTGTTAAAAAGAAAGAGGATTTTTGTGAGAAATAGGAGGAGGTGATGCAGGAGAGAATAGGGGCATTGAATAAAATCAAAACAACTACTGCTGAGTCTTAGTTTTCCCACAGGTCACCTATGATTGTTGGGTGTTCAAATGTGTTATGTTGGGTTTGAAGCTAAGTATGATTCTTTTGTTTCTTGTCAATATTAAAATATCTATGCTTGGGCATTCCATGTTGGATGGACTGTAGTTTTTTTTGTTTTATCAAATACATTTTTATGATTTCTGGGCCGCCCCAAACAAATTATTGATAGCTCCAGCCGTTTCAACATAAGTATTAAACTATTTGGGCGCTTCAATGTACGCCTATGTTTATATAAAATGTTGCTTGGCCGCTTATGTTTCTTGACTGGGTCGTGTAATTATTCTGGGACGTGTTCAACGCCTTGAAAGTTAAGTGACGTGGCATACCACATAGGCTCTATCTTGGCAACCTTTGCATTCAGTATATGTATGAAAGTGTGCAGCCAGGTTCACACTAGCAAATTAGATATTCTTGTGATGTCTGTATAACGGTGCACCTGGGAGAATGTGAAGAAGATAAAGTTTAATCCTACCACAATTATTTGATTTTTAATTTTGGTCATTCTATAATTGATGCTGGGCGTTCAAATATAGTAAATGATTTTTTTTTTGCGAATGGCAATGAAAATCCAGCAGCTGTTTGTAATATTAGTTGAAGACTTTTAAAATTACTATCCAGTTTACTTAAGCTGTGGACTCTGTCAGAACATATGTTTTATGTCTTTCATTTGAAGTTTTTCTGTTCATACTTTAAAGATTAATAAAGTGTGAAGAGTGTTTCAGTTCATCACTTTTCCATCCCAAACTCATCGATTGGGACCATTAAAATTTGGTCATATGCCTTGATGAATTCTAGAATGAAAATCTATTACTGAGTATAGATTGACAATTAATGATCATAAATAAGGATTTGATTTCTCTTTTGACCCTTATGCCTACTTTAGAGAGCAGGTAATATTTTTTAGTCATGAAAAAGATAAAACGTCAAGATCCTTGGATGAAAACCTCTTTGAGGTGCTCTTTGATTAGGTAATTAGTAAAGAAAAAGATAAGTCTTTGAGTAAAAACCTATTTTAGGCATTCTTGGATGGGGAAGTTTACTCATCTCTAAAGGATGATCAAGGTCCATCAATTCCTAGCTCCATAATGAGTACTAACATCACATCAAAACAATAGAAAGTTTTTGAGCAGCTTGTTCTTGACTTTCTAGAAATATTTTCTAGTTGGCCATTACCTGAACTAATGGATTCAGATTATTTTCATTATCTAGAGCTTTGGGACAAATAGCTAGAGGCTGAAGTAGAAAGAGAAGATTAGGATCAAATGCTACCTACTATTATAGAAGATGCTTCTATACTCCTTGTAAAAAATACTACTGAAGTGAACCTAGGAAAATATGATAATCCCAAAATTGTTTATCTTGGAACCTCCCTCACTAATGAGTAATGTGATCACATTGTCACCATTTTTAGAGATTTTATTGATATTTTTTCATGAGCATATTATGACATTCCAAGCTTAGATCTTGAATTGGTTGTGCATTAACTTGTTGTCCATTCATATTTCAAGTCACTCAAATAAAAACTAAGGAAGCTGCATCCATGCCTCACTCTTTTGGTAAAATAAAAATTAGAGAAATTATTAGGAGAAGGCTTCATTAGACCACTAGACTATTCTAAATGGATATCAAACATAGTCCCAATTAGCAAAAATCCATAGGGTATATATCTTTGTACTAATTTCAAAGATATCAATAAGGCATGTTCTAAAGATGATTTTCTTCTACCCAAAATTGACATGATTGTCAACTCTATTGTTGGGTATGAGAGGTTATCCCTCATGGATGGATTTTTTTAGATACAATCAGATCAAGATAGATCAAGAAGACCAACACAAAACTTCATTCACCACATTGTGGAAAACATTTTGCTATCAAGTCATGTAATTTGGCTTGAAGAGTATTGAAGCCACTTATCAACATTCTATGACTGTCATCTTCCATGATATCATGCATAATATTATCAAAAACTATGTTGATGGCATCCTAGCTAAATCAAGAACATGTGGCAGACATCCTGATGTTCTATGGAGAATTTTTGAGAGACTTCATGAGTACAAGGTACATCTAAATCCTAATAAGTGTGTCTTTGGCATCACTTCAATAAAATTTATAGGGTTTATTGTATCATAAAGAGGGATTGAAGTGGGTCCTACTAAGGTTAAGGCCATTGTATAAATGCCTCCACCTTTCAATCTCAAACAACTCCATTGCTTGTAAGGAAAGATCCAATCTATTTGTAAGTTCATTTCACAACTGGTAGATAAGTGCCACCCATTTACACACCTCTTGAAGAAATGGGTTAATTTTTAATGGGATAAGGAGTGCCAATCAACATTTGTGAAGTTCATCACATACTTGACCAACCCACCAATATTGAGACTGTCAACACTTGGATAACCATTACTTCTTTATATTTTAGTGATTGTACATGCACTGGGCGAACTCTTGGCCCAACATAATGATCAAGGAAAGGAACATCCCATTTATTATTTGAGTCACACATTTTTGGCTTATGATCATAGTTATATGCCTATTGAGAAGGAAATTTTAGCTATGGTGTTCACCTCCCAAAATTTGTGACACTATATGATGAATAAAAAAGCCATTGTTATTGCTAAAGGGGACCCCCTCAAATATTTACTATCCAAAGCATATCTCATAGGACACATCACCAAATGGGTCATGCTCTTAATAAAATTTGATACTGAGTACTAGAATAAAAAAGCCATCAAGGGGCATGTTATTGTAGATCAACTTGTAGAAGCCCCTATTATAAACACTTAACCACTCAGATTTGACTTTATAGATGATTCTATTATCAAAATTAAAGAATTATTACATGAACCTAAATAATGGAATCTATACTTTGATGGTTCCTTTACTTCTCATGGATCTGAGGCTGATAATATTTTGATTACACTACAAGGGGATTTGATTCCTAAGGAATTTCACATTAATTTTCATTGTACCAATACGGCCAAATATGAAGCACTTATTACAGGACTTCAACTTGTAACACAATTGTATATCCAACACTTAATGGTCTATGTGAATTCCAAATTGATTATCAATTAAACCACAGATTAATATTATACTAGAGATGAAAATATTGTACCCTATAAGTATATTGTAGATAATCTCAAGGCTCATTTTAAATCCCTATGATTTGAACAGGTACCAAAGGCTAATAACAAATCTGTTGATGCAATAGAAATAATTGGGTCCATGATATAGATTAACAACAGTGCTAATGAGTATTAGTTTCTCATTAAAAATATTTTATAGCCTACTCATGTCTTGTCAGATTCAAAATGGGTATGCACCATTTTTGGTCCCAATCCCCCACCTGAACTACCTTGGTTTAAAGACATTTATAATTATTTTCACAACCAAGTTTTTCTACCTAACCTTTCCAATAATCATCTAAAATGTTTCCTTCATCCCATAACCGAGTATACCCTCCTTGGAAACATGATTTATTATAAAGGATATGATGGAATGATACTTCATTGTTTATCTTTGGGAGAATCCTTGTTATCACTTAAGGAAGTTTATGAAGGAATGTGTGGGGACCATACTAATAGTGTAGTATTAGCTAAAAATCTCCCAAGAATAGGTTACTATTGGCACAAAATGGAGATAGATGCTTTTAATTATGTTAATAAGTGTGTTGGCTGCCAATAACATGGTAATTTGATGTGCTCACCTTCCTTGCCACTTCAGTCGATCACTACATCATGCCTATTTTTTACATGGGGTATCGATCTTATCATGAAAATTAACCTAACTTCTTCTAATGGCCATAAACATATTCTCATAGCTACCAAGTATTTTATTAAGTGGATCAAATCCATTCCTTTCACTTATGTCACCAAGAAGTAGATTGCCAAGTTTATACATTACCATATCATCTTTTGATATGGTATCCCAACCCATAATATATATGATAATGGAGGATCATTTATAAACCAATATTTTAAATCTCTTTGTATAAAGTTCAAAATCAATCATAATAAATCCACACCATATAACCCGTAAGGCAATGGTCAAACCAAAGAATCGAACAAAACCATTGTAGAAATCATAAAGAATATTGTTAATGATGATGGCCGTAATTAACACTTGAAAAATTTTCGTACCCTTTAGGATTATGAAACTAATCATCAAACCCCTATACGATCCACTACATACACCCTTGTTTATGGCACAAAACCTATTATCCTAATTGAGATTGATCTACTTCACTAGGAGTATTCTTGGAGAATATTGAAGATGATGAAGATTATAGAGTTTCTAGGTTGAAAGAGATATAACTCCTTGATGGTAAGTGTTTGACTACCCTAGACAAATGTTAAGCCTATCAAAATAGATTATGTAACAACTATAAAAAACACATTCTCCCTTGAGAGTTTGAATTTGGTGATTTGGTCTTGAAAGAGAATAAGAAGAACACTAATGTTGAATGTAAAAATAAGGGTAAGTTCCAACCGAATTGGCTAGGTCCATATGTCATCACAATAAATTATGGATCAATGGCATGCCGATTAGCTACTCTGAGTGGTGAAGAACTCCCAATAGCCATGAACAATATACATCTTAAATGGTTTTATGCTTGATATCCTTTTAAATCATTGTCTACAAGACCCCTTACTTGGGAGAAACTTGTGTTGAAGTCATTTTATCCCATTATTATATCCCAAACAATCCTATTCTGGAACATATTCATTTTAAATCGAACTACCCTAGAACATTCTCATGAGAACCATATTCTTTTACAAGTCTAGACCATTGAAATTTTAGACCTTTAGTACTTTGGATCATTTATATTCCAACTAGACTCTTTTTATCCCACCCTGGACCATCCTATCTTGGAACTTATTCATTTTTATCCCAATATATCCTAGACTATTATACTAAGAACCATATTATTTTTATACTATGGACCATGTAACTTGGATAGTTCTATCCCTTAACCAATTATGATCCTGATTATTACTCATAGGCATTCTAGACATACTTAGTGCTAGTTCTACAAAGTAGTTCAGCCTAAATAATATTTTTCAACTATTTTTTATAGACAAGTGAACACGAATACATCAACACATGGGTTTTGCCTACTGAATGGTTTTTTGGATTTATCTAACACTTCATACTATTCTATTATTATTTTAATACTATTTGGTAGGCATTATTGCCTTAGTAGGATCATGATCTCACCATTTTGTGAGCTTAGGCCATTGTAGCTAGCTTTAGCTATTATTAGAACTTCTACTCTTAGATGTGCATCTCCTTGATTAGTTAGTTCCTTGTGCCATTATTTATATACATGATCCCCATTGCATCTAGTTTAGCTATTGTTTGAACTCTTACATGTGGAATTGCATCTCCTCAGCTAGGTAGTTCCCTTGGGCCTTTAGTTAATATTTCATTTTTGTTTATTATCCCAAAAACACAAAACATTAGAAACCAATTGACAAAACAAATAAAAACACTATCTTGCACTTTTATTTATTCTGATCCCACACTCTTATCATTTTTCAAGTAATCATCTTAAACGCTCTCTTCATTTTATGATCCCATTTCCTTATTTCCTCTACAACGTCAATCATGTTTTCTTATCATCACTTTTACTCTATCTTATTTCTTAGGAGAAATGCATTTGGCCTAAAGTTCATGTTGGATCTCACATCTTTGGAACTATATTGGCAATGTTCACTTATCTCATACATATGGAGTCAACTTAGCCACCCCTTTAATTTTATTCTTTTTCCCCCATTTTGTTTTGTCCTATGGTGTTTCCCTATCATTTGGGGGGTAAATTTATCTCTTTGTTCTTATTCTATTTTGATAGTCTCATTATTTTCTTAGATTAGGGGCCATTTTGACACAAAGAGTAATGCCTTTATTACACTTACATGAATAATTAATTTTTGTTTTCACTAACATTGTGACTAACCTTGTTTGTGTGTGTTTATTTGATTTTTACTTTTATTTTTTTTATGATTTGTTATTCCTCCATTTATTTTTTTAGTATTTTTATTGATTGTTCATTTGTACTTAGTTTGTGATTATCTTCTTATTTCTGGTGTTTTGTTGTATTGGGATTTTGTGTTACTTTTTTGTCTTGTTTTGTTTTATTATTTTGAGTTGAGATACATTCTATATCCACTTTTAGTCTAGATTTTCAACTAGGATTGATTTATTTTGATTTATATTTAACTTTTTATTTTGTTTTGTTTTCCAAGTACATCTTGTTCATACATATGGATCTTGATTATTCATATCTTGTTTTCATGTTGTTTATTAAGTTATTCTTGCATTTTCTTTTATACATTCTTGTTTCTAATTAAATCCTAATTGTTCATATCTTGATTTTAAGTTAAGGTAAAATTATGTATTGTTTATTTTTATTTAAATGTAAACAATTATAGCTCTGGTATTAGTAGATTTTATTATTGTCCTTAGTTATACATATTCACATTTGAATCAGTTCATCAGAATAAAAATATAATGTTATTATAAGTCACTCATACTTATGATACATAATTTAATTTTAAAATAGTAAGAACCAAGTGCTTTGGATCCCAAGTCCAAAAGTCAATGACACTCCAAAGATCATCTCTCAATTCACCATACCTACCATGATATTCTATATAAGACTTGCATCTCTTGGAATACACTATGAGTTTAATTAAATAGTGGTCCATCTTTATTTTATTCTTCATTCCTCATTCCATTTTATTTCACTTTTGGATGAACAACATTGGTCTAAGGTCCATTTGTATTATGTAGGTAGTGCTTGAATAAATGATGTATCTCAATTTAGCTCAGCCATCCTCCTTCTTTTGATCATCTCTTTCATCACTTTTTTCATCCTTGTATGCATGGTTTCTTATAGATTTTTTAGTCATTATAGCCTTGCATATGAGTATGTGCCTACTCATATTTAATATATGCATTAGGTTATAGTCTTGAGCTATGCTTACCAATTTGACCTACTGAGGTACAACATTTAAACAAATCATAGATCCACTCAGCCCTAATGGGGTAGATTTACTTATCAGTGATCAAATCAATCCTACTGGGGCAAAATCAATTTATCAACTGATCAAATCCACTCTAGTGGGGCACATTATTATTTCCTTTCTCTAGAGAAATGCTCTCATTTTTCTTCTAATTCCAAGCTTTATAACTTTCTACCTCATTCTATTAATTTTAAAAGTATGTAACTTATCTCAAGATTGATCATTCCCTAAGCTTGCACTTTCATCCTATTTTGGGTGTGTCAAAGTGTGTTAATTATATTTTGGGATTACATCCTTCACACTTCACCCCTCTTTGGGGCCCATTATATTCTATTCTATTCTTGATCACTGAGAATCAATGCATGAAAGTATTCACTCATATAGATATAGTCTCATCTATGGAGTAATTTCACTCTTGCTTTCTTTTTGAGAGTGCATCCCTCTATTTCATCCTTTCATAACCTCTCGAGGGGGCATCATGTTATCATGGATCATTATGTTTCAACTTATTCTTGAAAACTCTTTCATTCTTTGAAAATATGTTGCTTCAACCAAATGTCTCACCACACCTCCTCAAACAAGGGAAAAATGTAGACATCCAATTCCTATCACATTATGTTTAAATCATCAATATTACTCAAAATTTTGTGATAACACATAATTTGGGCCAATATCACTAAACTGTGCTAAATGGTTTGATATTTTTATATACAAGTGCTAATTTAGGCTAATGTATCCTTGAATGGGGAAATGTATTTTATGTGATTATTAGTTTTTCCTAAATCACTTTGAGTCAAATTATGACCACACAAAATGATACCTTGAACCACTTAATTCTTATAATTTAAAAGCACACGTCATGTGCATGTGTTATTTCATGTCATGTGTTAATCCATATGCAACTAACACCTTCTTCTAATTATACTCTAGTCAAATTATAACTTAGTAACTTGACATTTTGACCTATTTAATTAATTTAACAACCAATTTACAAAGAATTGTAAAAAAATAATTAACCCCACTTACGAAAACTAAACAAAATCAAGAGTTTAAGTGGAAAATTAATGAAATTTCTTTAAAATCTATTAATCATAAATTCATTCCTCAATTCTACATCATTTGGTGATATCATAAATGGGGTGGCATCCATAATCCATAAATGGAGCAAATATCTAGTTTAAGCCCTCCTATGCCTCATTAATGCCCCTTCCTTCCAAATATTAATGGGGATATTATGTATTGCGCCTCAAAAATTTAATTTATTCATGGCCACACATCTTAATCTTAAGATGGATGATCATGGTTGATTCTGATCATTTCTAAAAATCTATAAATACAAGGGTCCTCACTCATTCTTTCACTCTTTTTGTGTAAGTTTATTGTCGACACTTGGATTTACACCCTTGAAGAGATGTTCAATTCTCTTCATTCAAGTAACAAAATGGAATCATCTCTTTTGCTATGGGTGAGAATTTTATTGAGATGAATCTCTAGATTAGGGGCTAGCTCCCCTTGATGCACCTTTAAAATTCTCTCTAATGTATCAAATGCATATGAAAAAGGTTAAGAAAAAACAACTAAGAAAATAAAATGGTGATGCGCCAATATGTAATATCCTCCCAATTTGACTAAAAATACACTACTTAAAGATCAACAAAGATTCTTTCACATAAAACCCACAACTCGTTGTGCATTATCACATCAATGTTTCACACATTATATTCAAGAAGGCACTCAACATCCAGGAGAGAAATAAACAATTCTGAAAAGGAATATAGTCTTTAACCACTTCTAAAATGTCTATACACTTAAGAAGGAATATTAACAAAAACCTATAATAATACTCTTTTTATAGATTGGTAGGTAATCAAGGATAATAAGTTAGGAAAGGTAAACTCTCATTAAACAAGAAAAACATGATCTGAATTGATACACAATAGTATAACATGTGAGTGGCAAAAACTTATATTATTTCTTCAAGAGTTCTACAAGTACAAATCCATCTAGATTTTCACTATAACTAATGAAGGCTAAAAAATGAGTAAAGAGGATGCATATATATAGCCTTAAGAGGTAGAATAATCAAAATAAGTCGAAGGGTCACTAAGATATGTGTCATCTTGAAAGGATCAATTACATTTGCATGGGAGAGAAGTGGGTGAGCTATGCCATGTCATTGAATGGATCAATTAAAATGAGTTACAAATGAATAAAATCCTCAATTATAATGGAATTAGCTATATTTGAATAAGTTACAACTAAAATAAAATGTCTTAGTTATAATTCCACTTGTTACCTCTCATTTTTGCCTTCAGGTTCTTGTTGATCCTTTCTTTTAAACTCCAACAACTAGTTTTCACAGTCTGAAGTTGATGTTCTACAAGTTGTCACCTTTTAGGTATTTCTTTGAACTTTTTATTTCCTTAAACTTCTTGTCTCAACACTTTTCCTGAAAGAATTCTACCGAATGAAAAGTCTAAGAGAAATACACTTTGGGAAAAAACCTCAGACAAAAAGTCTGAAAGAATTTGGAAAAGGCTTAGAAATAAAAAACCAAAATAATTCATTGCAAAGGACTTATCCAAAATACTAAAGAAAAAATATTTCAAAAGGAAACAACTTGGGGTTTTTTATGTAAAAGGCTTCAGACTTTGTATAAGAACACTTCTTCCTAATGAAACCTACATACTGGACTTGGACAAAGGTATAGACTCAGATGTTTTTTTTCAAAAAAAGGGTGCCTAATTTTTTATTAAAGGGCCAAAATTTGGTCAATAAATTGGTGACTCATAGGGGTAGTATACCTACTATACTAACTAGACCAGTAGCCTTATCCAACTCAGGGCCAATGGAGTCAATGGATTCTTAAAGATGACTAATAAGGATTATGCCAAAACTAAACATAAGGAAACACACCACACAAAGTTAACAAGATCCAAAAAAAAAAAGACAAAGACAAACTCACACATGTGCATCATCACATAGGGAACATAAAAAAGGAAACTATACAAAATAAAAAGAGAACATCAATAACAATGATTTAAATATATCCCATTGATTGGGATATGCAGCTCCTCTCTATCCAACTTTGAGAGTTGGAAAGCATTGTGTTGTTTGCACTGTATGATCACATATGGGCCACTCCATAAAGTATCAAACTTTGTGTGATTTCCAGGTTTGGCCCTATGTTCATCCCATTTCAGGATAATGTCTCCTCTAAAAATCCTTGGCATAAACTTCTTGTCAAAATATTTCTTTGTTTTCTCTTAGTGAGTTGTCATAGTTTACATAGCTTGATCTCTTATCTACTCAAGCTCCATCAACTCACATAATCTGAATCCAATGGTCTCATTCTCCATCAATTGTATCTAATAGGTAAGGTCTAAATTTGGTAACTCAAGTGAGATGGGAAGCCTAACCTCCCTTCCATACACAAGTGTGTATGGTGAGTTCTTAATTGTTCTCTTTGGGGTGATCCTATCAGACCAAAGGGTTATCTTCAGCTTTATATGTTAAGTCCTTTGATTGTCTACCATAGTCCTCTGTATGACCTGAATTAAGTTCTTGTTTGTGGATTTAGCTAGTTTATTCCCTTGGGGATAGTAGTTGGAGGAGGTGCCAAGATAGATGCCATGCTTCAAAGCCCATTCACTTGTCCTTATTCCTAAGAAGGCTAATGAATTATCTAAAATTATTATTGAAGGAGTTCTAAAATTGGTTACTATACCTTCATAGAATTTCAAGAATAAGTTTTCATTTACCTCCTTAAGAGCTACATCCTCCACCCATATTGTAAAATAATCAGTGGCTATCAAAACCCACTTGTGACCAACACTAAAAAGAGGATTGATTAGACCTATGAAATCCAAGCCCCATTACATGAAGGGTTACTCAACCTAGATTAAATGAATAGGAAATCTAGCTAGATTTTGTTTTCTATCAAAAAGGGCACACTTTTGGCATTTCCTTACCCAAGTGTGCATGCCCTTAAACAAGCTAGGATGAAAGTAAATAGAATTCATAATCTTAGCAGTTGTGGTTCTTAGAGCAAGGTGACCACTAGCTGGTCCATCATGAAACTCATGTAACACTTTGTCAATCTAATCCAAATAAATATATCTCAACAACACACCAGAAAATTCATTTCTAAATATCACTCTGTCAATACGTACATAAGGAATGGATTGTAGCCGAAAGTACCTTCTCTTGGCCCTATTAAGACCTTGTGGATAGTCACTAGTTTAAAGGAAATGATTCAATTCTTGTGTCCAAATTCTCATGGATAAAGGTATAACTAGTGGATGGTTATCATGGAGTGCCAAAAAAACCTCCCTTTTCTCTTTCAAGTCTGAAGAAAAAAGCTCACATAGTCTTTTTCCCTTCAATAGCTTAGTTGTTTTGATCTTCACATCATACTCCATCACGTTGGTGAACCAACCTACCCTTTTGTAATTCAAATATTTAATCAAAATAAATTATTTCACACTAAGATGAGGAAAAAAAATATGAATATTTTTATTAGATAACATATTCCAAAATTTCTTTAAACTCTTTACGACTGAAAGCACTTGTTTCTCAACATATGTGTACCTTGTTTCATATCCTTCCAAACTTTGACCAAAAAAGGTAATAGGTTGTTTCAAATTTTCATCATTAGATTTAGTAATCATGGTATAGATTACCACTTCATTCCCAAAATTATACAAGTTAAAGTCCTTAGAGAAGTTAGGACTTACAAGAGTAGGGGCTTGGGTAATGTCTTACTTGATCTCTTAAAAAATTTCCTTTCTCCTTCCTATCCAAGTGAATATCTCATCCTTCCTTAGCATAGATTTCAAGGGCTTGACCATGTTACAAAAATCAAGAATGAACCTCTTAATTAAATTTATCTTACCAAAGAAGCTTTTTAGACCCTTCTTATGTTTAAGTAAAGACAATGCCAAGATGGCACTTACCCTTTCTAGATCAATGGACATACCTTTCTTGGAAATAATGTGGCCTAAGAGTTTGCCTTTATGAACCCAAAAAACACACTTATTTGGGTTTATAGAGATCCCAAAATCTCTAAATCTCTCAAAAATCTACCTCATGTGCTTCAAATGATTGTTTTCATCCTTGGAAAAAACTATCACATCATCAAGATAAACCAATACAATGTCATTGATTAGTCCTTGGAAAGCCATATCCATTGCACATTTGAAAGTAGATATAGCATTTGACAATCCAAATTAAATCTTTGTATAGGCATATGTGCTCCATTTTTTGGTGAAGGTCATCTTGTATTGGTCACTTTCTTTCACCAAAATCTAATTATACCTAGAATAACCATCTAGGAGGGAAAACCTCTCAATACGCATCACCACTTGTATAATTATCTCCATGTAAGGAAGGGGTTAATGGTCTCTCAAAGACACTATATTCAAGTCCCTAAATTCCACACACAACCTGATCTCCCCATTCTTCTTTTTAATAGGGACTAAGTTGGCTAGCTAAGAAGAATGCTTGATGGGAAAGATGATTATGGACTCAATCAGTTTGGTGAGTTCTTTACTTATGAGAGGCTCAATCTTGGGATTGATTGGCCTTTATCTTTGATTTATGGGTTTAGCATTTTCATCTATCTCTATGGGGTGTTGAGCCAAGTTTGGGTCAAAACCCTTCAAATCACTATAATCCCATGCAAAAATATCACTAAATTCCTTGCATAGTTCAATGAAATCATGTTTTTCTTGACTAGTGCATACCTTACCAAGTGCAAGTAGCTTAAATTTAAATATTTATACCCTTTAATATTTCTCTTTCTTATTTTACATGCTTACCTTCTCCTTCTTGATTTGATCATCTTCATTAAATATGCTTTCAAGAGTCACTAGGCCTTTGGGGAGCTTGCTAGACTTTAGTTAGACAATCTACCATCCATAGTGTTGTTATAGTTTAGACTGATTCTTGGAAGAAAACTTAACCTCTTCTTGTATAAAAATTTCTATTTTCTAGTCACTATCAAAGACTTGCCAATTGGTGACATTATTTGGTATAGATGGTCTCATAATCACCTTTAGATGGCACTAGTTTTTGTCTTCCTTTATGCCCTTTAGAACATCAAATTGAGCACCAATATATGCCAAACTATCAGCATGATTATTATTCTCCCTTGGAATATATTTGATGTTAAAATCCATGAAATCTTCTACAAGGTCCCAAAATTTGTGCTTATAGGATTTGAGCAAGGAGTTCTTGGTCAAATTTTGCCCTCTAACTTGATTCACAACAAGCTCAATATCACTGAAAACTTGAAATTATTTGACACCTCTTTTCCTTATCCATTCAAGACCATGAATGATGGCATCATACTCTACCACATTATAGGTTCATGCAAATTGAAATCTAAAGGCTAAAAAATACCTTTCCTTTGAAGGTGAAACTGGTATAGCTCTACCCCCTGACCCCATCTTGCTTCTAGACCCATTAAAGAAAAGTTGCCATAAGCCATTCACATCATGACTTAGAATCATCAAATTAGACATGAAATATCCTTTATCTTTCATATAATAAACTTCAATACTATATTATTCAATAAACTTGTAAGGATCATACTCATAGTTTTCATTTCCCCACTCATCTAGGAACAAATCAGAAACTCCTTTAAGGGAAAATGATGGAGATTGGTCACTATGAAGCTCCTCTTCATCAATGATAACATAGTCAAAATTTGATACTTTAGGTGAATATGGTTCCAAGTGATCTCTATTAATAGGTTCTAACTTAATTTTCACCTTAATGCCATATTTTATCCTAAACACCATGTAAGACCAATTGGCTGCCAAATATCCACCTACTTTGGATGTAAAGTCCCTTGACAAGCAAAGAGAAAAATATGGAGGTAAATATACTACTACCACATCATGGGGAATTGAAAAATTAGGACAATCATGAAGGATAAAATTCAAATCTTTCACTATCCCCAAAGTCATGGTAGTGATCCATCCAATTGCAAAACTCCTTTAGTCATTGGCTCATACTTGAGGCCTAGCTTATCTGTTATACATTTTGGCATAATTAATGTGATTTATCTACTATAAATGATGAAATTATGAACCAAAAAATCAACATTAATTATATATAGGTAAAAATTATCAGTCTTCTCATGTTTCTTCACTGGACCATTCATAGATTGAGTTCTATTTACTAAAACAACATTATCATTTCTAGATGGGCTAGCCTATTTGCCCAATCAAAGCAATTCCTTTTGGAGTATATATTTTTACCCTAGTAATTCTAGATAATCCCAAAATTATATGTTCATATGGAGCTTCTTCATCTAGTCTACCACATTGATGGAAGGATTACTGACCTTGGGGTTCTCATTATGAACATTTGCACTTTGTGATGTAGCTTGTGGAGGTAGAGTTATAGTAGTTGTCCTAAAATTTGGAATCCTCTAATTTTATTTTAGTTTAGGAGCTGTGATAAACCTAATTACCATAGTATATGATGTAGGAGTCACAATAGGTCCTTGATTATCTCCTTGAGCTTCATCGATAGCCCTCGTTTTGGACCTAGTATTATAGGCAACATTAGTATTTTGATTGTTTGTATTTCCTAAAAAATTAATGCCATAAAATCACCCTAAAAATGATTTATGAATGTAGCATCAGTCTAAATTTTTAAATTTTCCACCCCACCTTGCATGGATCCTTGAAAATTTTAAGCTTGGAAAGATTGACTGCCTTGCATTACCATACCTTGATTGTGCGTTTCATTTGCATAAGCAATTTGTTCTTGACCATGTTCAAAAGATGGATAGTTGGGTTTTTCTTAGACAAAATTGTTCTAAGTGGGGACAAGGGATTTTGAGGATGAAGGTTCACTAGGATTATATCTTTGATAAGGCTTGACATGGGTAATTTGGCCTTGAACCTGATTATTTCCTTGAAAAGGAGGTTTGTTCATTTATCCAAACAAATTGTAGGATTGATATGGTGTATAACATTGAGCTTGTTGTATTTTAAGATCAAATAACTCATTTATAACACTTTGAATAAAGTTTTTAAGTTTATGTAATTCATTGGTAGGGGCAATGGTAGATTTTTTTTGACTAGGAAAAGGAGCTAAAGTGGGCAATGCACTTTGACTAGGAGAATGCAAATCAGGGAATAGTGGCATTAGAGGCCTAGGAGCTATATTTTCCACTTGAACAAGATAATTATTATAATTTATGGATATTTCATAGGTGTTAGGAAATGTGTTTCCACCCATGGATTGAATCATCATGGCAATGTCACTATTCAACACTTTTAAGTTGTACAAAAATGCATAGTTTGTAGTTGGCCTCACAAGAATTGGGATTCTATCCCAAGTTTTTTAGAACCTAGTATTAAAATCCTACATGAATTCATGTGGTGCCCTCTTTATTGTGGTTAATTTATTAGCTAAAGATAGGTAATCACTCTTTTCCCCAAACTTATTAGTCAATAGAGTCCCCAATTCATCTTATGAACCAATAGAATTTACAAGTAGGGTCCCATACTAGTCCAAAACTTTTCCTTTGAAAGACAAGGCCAATAACCTAATAGCTAGATTTTCTTGGTTAATATTATGGATATTACAAATATTTTATATATTCCTATGTGTTCAATGGAAGTAATTGGACCATCTCCTCTAAAAGATGTGACACTTTTGAGGGTAGATCCTAGAATTTGATCATACTAGGCAAGATGCAAGGGAGATGCCCTGATGAAAGGCACGAAAGGTTATCTTCTATCCATTTGGGAATGATCACTAAGGATGTTGGGAATGGAATGTAAGACAAATTTATAAGCTTTAAAAATAAAATCTCTTTTATAAGGATGAGTTCTTACAAATCTATACCTTTTGGTGGAATATCGAGGTAATTCCATAAACTTGAAGGGTACACCTTTAGAAGCAGACCTAGTGGTCACCTTAGCATGGAAAATAGGAATTTATCATCAACCAAAGAATTTAATTCTTCAATGGAGTCACTAGGTACTAAATGTAGATGTCTCTTTTAATCTTTAATAATTCCAAGACTAGTACTAATCTTGAACAATCTTTTAGAGCTGAGAGGTCCCATCAGGCATGCCAAATATAGTTGACGCTTGGATTTATACCCTTAAAGAGATGCTTAGTTCTCCTCATCCAAGTGGAAAAATAAAATCATCTCTCTTGTTATGCATGATAATTTCATTGAGATGAATCTCTAGATTAGGGGCTATCTCCCCTTGATGCACCTTTAAAACTCTCTCTAATCTATTGAATGCATATAAAAAGGGTTAAGAAAAAACAAATATGAAAATAAAATAGTGATGCACCAATATGTAATATCCTCCCAATTTAATTGAAAATACACTACTTAAAGACCAACAAAGCTTCTTTCACACAAAACCCACAACTCTTTTTGCATTGTCACATCAGTGTTTCACATGTTCGATTCAAGAAGGCACTCAACATATAGGAGAGAAAAAGATAATTAAAAGAAGGAATATAGTCTGAAACCACTTCTAAAATCTCTCTACACTGAAGAAGGAATAATAACAAGGACCTATAATAATACTCTTTCTGTACATTGGTAGGTAATCAAGGATAATAGGTTAGGAAAGGTAAACTATCACTAAACAATAACAACATGATTTGAATCGATACATAATAGTACAACATGCGAGTGGTAAAAACTTATATTATTTCTTCAAGAGTTATGCAAGTAAAAATATACCTAGAGTTTCACCATAATTAGTGGAGGCTATGAAATGGCCAAGAGGATGTATACATATATCCTTGAGAGGTAGAGCAATAAAAGGAATTCCAAGGGTCACTAAGACATGTCATCTTGAAAGGATCAATTACATTTACATGGGAGAGAAGTGGGTGATCTATGTCATGTAATTGAATGGATTAGTTAAAATGAGTTATAATTGAATCAAAGCCTTAGTTACAATGAAATAATCTAAAGTTGAATAAGTTACAACTAAAATAAAATGCCTCAGTTACAATGCCACTTGTTACCTCTCATCTTTGCTTTCAGGTTCTCGTTAATCCTCTCATTTAAAATCCAATGGCTACTTTTTGTAGTCTAATTTTGACGTTCTATGGGCCATCACCTTTCGAAAAAAATTTATTGAAAGAATTTTTTCGAATGAAAAGTATGAAAGAAATACACTTAGGGTAAAAAGCTCAGACAAAAAGTCTGAAAGAATTTGATAAAGGGTTAGAACAAAAACCTAAAAGAATTCATTGCAAAGAACTTAGCCAAAAGTTTAAAGAACAAATCTTTCAAAAGGAAGACACTTGGGTTTTTTTTGAAAAAGACTTTGGGCTTTGTATAAGAACACTTCTTTTGAATGAAACTTGCATACTGGACTTGGACAAAGGTATAGACTTAGACATTTTTTTGCAAAAAAGGGGTGACCAATTTTGGCCCGAAGGGCCAAATTTTGGTCAACAATTATTATGTTGAATTATCAATAGAATATATTCAAATATTGGAATACACTAATCAATTTCATTAGCCTAATTCATTGGTGCATTGAGATATTATGGAGGAGCAAGCCACTCATCATTGACAAAGACTTGGAGTACCAAATAAAGGGAAAATCATGTTTTTGAGTCACTCTTAGAGGAGGGATGATCTTGGGAGGGTTTGATGGTTGTATTCCTTATTTAAAAATATATTATATTTCATTTTAAAAACCCCATGAGGGAGTTGGATTAATATGTTATGTCTTTTATGCTTATTTTGATTTTTCACTACTAATGTGATGTAGAGCTCATTCACATTTTCTTGTTCTTGTTCACATTGTATAGGCTTCCAACCTAGAAATTATTTATTAACCTTATGTGTTATGAAAACTAGAATAAAATGTTAAACTAGTTTCAATGAACCTTACACTATCATCAAACCATCCAATAACCTTCAATCAATTGTATCATTCATTACTTATGTGTTCTCTTTAACCTTCATTGTACTCTCTTCAGTTGTCAATGCCAAATTGACCTTTTAATGGGGAGTAAATACATAATGATGATTTAAGTCACATAAATAATTTATTATTACTTATAACACTCTTTTTTAACCCTACTTATGTAAATAATTCAATCTCTCTACTCACTTTCTTTACACAGGCTCCTTTCTAGCTTTAAACCTCTACTAACCCTATTTATGGGTAAACCTCATTGGTTTTGAAGATATATAGGCTTATATATAATATTAATACATTTTTTAAGAACCCATTTAGGGATTAAAACTTCACCATATTCCATTTGATATTATTCCCTATGCATACCCTATTTCTCAACTATCTCAGACCTCAATTAGGCCTCTCTAGCCCTCATTCAAACCTATAGGTTGATATTGTAAAAAATAATGAAGGTAAAAACATGAAAATATAATAAGCTATTATATATTAATAAAAAAATCCTAATGACAAATTTTAGGCCTTTTTGGCTAGTGGAAACTCTTTCTACAGTCAAAACCCTGATCTAGGGTTTTTAGGTCTCTACATAGACTTGAGAGGTCTAAATAATTCATGAAATGAGTTTTATAAACGTTGAAACATTAAAATAAGTTTTTTTCAGGTATTTAAACAATTTATGGCCTCCTCCAATAATTATCATAACCCAACAACACCATATGTCTTGGATATCTACAAAACTCAATAAACTAGGCTCTTTCAAGACTAGGAAACCTACAATATCAACAACTTAGGGTTTCAATTGAAATTTATTTATTCACAAAAAGTTTTTATAATTTCCCCTTGGTTAAATTACCAATATCCATATTTTTATAATAAGATATTGATATCTATTTCTTCTTGAATTCTCAATTACACACTTGTAGACATGGAAGTAGCCTATACTCCTGGTTATACACAATCACAAGATTACAACAAAGTCTCAGTTGAAGATATAAAGATTTTTGATAATTTTTAAACCTTATGTAGATATTATAACCATTTTATATTCCTCTCTCCTTATATTATGACTTACATAAATTCTCATTACTGTCAACTATACACAAACCCTAAAAGTTTGTCTTATTTCAAAAACTTAAAGGGAACAATGAGTTTTCAATTTGACTACATACTTCTCTGAGTAGATGTAACAACAGTATACTACTACATGAAATTAATTTTAAATATGAAAAATAAATAATCACCATAACACCCTTACCATAGTCATTATATTGATTCTCATAACCAATAACTAGCATGCACTAAAATCTGCAAGGTGAGACAGTCATGGCAAACAAAATGAAATTTCTTTTAATCTAATTTTTTCTATATATATCTCGAGGACATCTATATAAACAATAAATATTACAAGTATTATATATCCCTATACAACAATGACTAATTATTAAACCTCCTTCCATGTAGGAGTCTTGGATAAATAACTAGTTTAGTCCTAATTAATCACATGATGTCATATCATGAGACTTATATGACAAATAACCCCTCTCTACTCATAAAATTACTAGACACATAACCTTAGAATTCATTCATCATCAATCATATGCTATAGTCCCTTAAAATGGATCAAAAGATGTTTAAATTTTGAATAAGTGTTTTTAGTGAGAAACACAAGATTTGAATTTTGAACACCCAAGACAACTAGTAAAGACTCCTGAGGACCAAAAATAACTCTATAACCATTATAAACTTATTTCAAACCAAAAATATCATCATGATGACATCCATAAAAAATACTCCTACATCATACTACTAAGATGGATAATGTTTCCCATATGCTCTTATAGCTATACTTGGTTGATGTTCTTTATTATTCTGCCTCCACTTGTCTCTCATAGATTTGTTTATGTACTTGGGCCCCACATTTAGGCCTCCACTTACTCAAATTCTTGATGGATATACCTACACATAACACAACAGGGTTAAATAAAACATATGCCTTGCTACCTTGAGCTTGCTTTGAAGGCTTATTCCACCATGTCATATCTAAAAATTATTCAAATTCTCCTTTTCCTTCACATTAGATTTCTTGTGCAGGTATCTTGACATCTTTTTTTCTCATTTCCTTCACCACTTTTATTTTTTCTATCCATGATTCCTTGTATGCCACTTCCTCTTGTTCCTTATATGATTCACATTATTGTAGATGCTTAACCTACTACTCATACTGATTGGTGTATTATTCCTCCATCTTCAAGGGATGTTTGTATAGCTCCCCTATTTCATTATCTTCCTTCATAACTTCTGCCCATGCCTCATTCTCTTGAATCTTAACTTCTTGATCATTGTTTTGTGATTCAACTTCTTGATTTTATTGGACCTTATCAATCCATTACTTTCATGGACTTATTCAACAAACTTTATCAAAACACTAACTTTATCCACAAACCCTTGTATATATTCATTACTATAAATAGTTGTCAAATGATTCAACAAACTTGTAAACAACTGGTTCACATACTCATATGAGAAAATTGGATTCTACCATGACTTGTCATATTCTTCTTGGGATGAAATAATCTTCTTAGGTTAAATTCTTACCTCCAATTCTTCATCTTGTTGAACCAAATCCTTATGCCATACAATCAATACCCTATAAGTTATACCAATAGCATTATCCTCTTATTTAGGTATTACTTCATCCACATCCTACAAGTTGTTATGTATATTAGTAAAATCAAAATGATCAACACATTGGTTTACCTCTTTAGACCTTTCATGCTCTTCTGATATTAACTCTTCCTTTTGTATGATTTCAATGAAGCTTTGAACTTATTTGCCTATTTTTTCCATGTCATCTATATGTTTTTGTTTCTCAAGATAACACAAGTTTGTGTTTTCATATTCACTTGACCATCCATCTTCCTTGTCCTCGTATTTCTCAAAATCTTCAATCATATCCTCTAGTTGATATATCATATGAATAACTACCTGTTGGATTTTTTTATCTTCCATCTTGTTCCTGAATGCAAAATGTACTTTCTTCTTGATCTTGATACTGAAATTCTTTTTGCATGCCATTAACATCTCTCTCAATATCTCTTCTATACATATTAATTATTGCCTCAACTCAACAATATCCTTATCCATATCCATTTCTTAATTTTTTACTTTATTTTTCATCATTTTATGGCAATATTCTTGTATTAATCCCATATTTACTCTTTTTTTCTTTCCTTCACCCTTTATTGATAAGTTCCTTTTTACATTTTCCTTCTCGACCTCACTTGGGTCACCTCTATTCTATTTTCTCTCTCTTTGGAATCTTAGTTGGAGTCACCTACTTCTTTTCTTGGTTCTCACTTGGGACTCCTCATTGTCTTCTTAATCTCTCTCTTGAGCTTGCTTTCTTAGAGCTATCAATAACCCTCCCTATTCTTCATAGCCTTTCTTGGCTTTGGGATTCTTTGCCACACTATCCTTTTATCTACCTTCACCTCATAAGGTTCTCCAACTTCTCACTTATCCTTCCTCTTCTTCAAATAAATAACCAAATGCAAATTATTTGAACAAACAATCATACCTTGTCATAAACTATACTAGCTTATTGCCTTCTCCTGTTCTACTCTATCTTGCACTTTATCACTAACCTTATCTCTTTTCTTTCTTGTTCCCTACAACATTCACAAAATATTGAATAATATCAAATATTAATCACTATATATCCTTATTTTAACTATACCAAAGGTATATTTCTACTCTGATACCAAATGATGCAAAGCTCATTCACACTTTCTTGTTCTTGTTCACATTGTATAGGCTTACAACCTAGAAATGCTTAATTAACCTTCTATGTTATGAAAAATAGAGTAAAATGTTACACTAGTTTCAATTAATCTTACATTATCATTAAACCATCCAATAACCTTCAATCAACTGTATCATTCATTGTTCATGTGCTCTCTTTAACCTTCATTATTCTTTGTTAAGTTGTCAATGTGAAATTGACCTTTGAATGGGGAATCAAGTCAAAATTATTATTTAAGTCACATAAATACTTTATTCTTCCTTATAACACTTTTTTGTAACCCTAATTATGTAAATAATTCAATATCTTTGCTCACTTTATTTACAAAGGCTCCTTTCTAGCTTTAAACCTCTACTAGCCTTGTTTAGTGGTAAACCTATTTGGTTTGGAAGATATAAATTATTTTAGATAATAATAAGACCCTTTTAAATAACCCATTTTGGGATTACAACCTCACCATATCCCATTTGAAATCATTCCCTATGCATACCCTATTTCTCAACTATCCCAGACCTCAATTAGGCCTCTCTAGCCCTCATTCAAACCTATAGGTTGATATTATACATAATAATGAAGGTAAAAAATTTAAACTATAATAATATCTTAAATATTGATAAAAAAAATCTAATGATAAAGTTTGGGCCTTTTCGGCTAGTGAAAACTCCTTCTCTAGTAAAACCCTAATCTAGGGTTTTTAGGTTTCTACATAGACTTGAGAGGTCTAAATAAGACATAAAATGAGTTTTATAAAGTTTTAAACCTTAAAAAAAAAAAAATTAATGTCTATACACACATTTATGACCTTCCAATCACTATCATAACCCAATAACACCATGTGTCTTTGATATCTATAAAACTTAGCAAACTAGGCTCTTTCAAGACTAAGAAACTTGCAATATCAAAAAATTAGGGTTTCAATTGAACATTGTTGAGTCAAAAAAAGTTTTTAGACACTCCCCTTGGTTACATTAACACTCTTCATTTGTTTCAACAAGATATATATATAGTGCTTCTTGAAGTCTCAATTACACACTTGTAGTCAAGGATCTACCCTGTATTCCTAATTATACACAGTCACAAGACTATAACAAAGTCTTAGATGAACATATAAAGATTATTGATCACACACACACACACACATAGATATATATATATATATATATATATATATGTATATATATATACATATATATATATATATATACATATATATATACATATATATATATATATATATACATATATATATATATATACATATATATATATATATATATATATATATATATTATCACCATTTTATATTCCTCTCCTTATATTATGACTTACATAAAGTCCCATTATTGTTAACTATACATAGAACTTGAAAGTCTGTCTTGTTTCAAAACCTTAAAGGAAACAATGAGTTTTCAATTTAAATACATACTTCTCTGAGAAAATGTAAAGATAATATACTCATACATGTAGTTAATTTTCAATAGGAATAATAAATATTCACTATAACACCCTTACCCTAGTCATTAGATTGATTCTCATCACCAATAAATTGCATGTACTAAAATATATAAAGAGAGAGAATCATGGTAAACAAAATAAAATTTCTTTTAATCTATTTTTTTCCCTATCTATATCAAGGAAATCTCTCTAAAAAATTAATATTACAAGCCTTATATCTAACTATATAATAATAACTTCTTGAACCTCTTTCCACATAGGAGTCCTGGATAAATAACTAGTTTAGTCCTAATTAATCATATGATGTCATACCATGAGACTTGTATGAAAAATAACCCCTCTCTACTCATAAAACTCATAGACGCATAACCTTAGACTTCATTCATCATAAATAATATTCTATAGTCCCTTAAAAAGGCTCATAAGAAGTTTAACTTTTGAATAACTACTTTTGGCATGAAACACAAAATTTGAATTTTAAACACCCTAGATAGCTAGTAAAGACTTCTAAGGACCAAAAATAACTCTAGAACCATTCTAAACCCATTTCAAACCAGAAATGTCATCATGATGACATCCCTAAAATATGACCCTACATCATAATACATGGACTAACTTGCTTTGGATTCCTACTCTACACTACCTTCATTATTGTGAGGTGGATACAGGGTATATTCTTCCCTCAGAGTATGATATGAGAGAATCATCAGAGAGGGTGTTTAGATGGAGACATTGTGGGTTGATAGAGAATGAATTCGAAAACCCTTTCACACACCACTTAAAATATCATGTTTCATAATTATTTATTTTATATATATGTCATATAATGTTTTATGTACTTTTATTTTAGGTGATTATTATTATGCTTTCTTATAAAATCTTGATTGTTGATGATGATCATATGATTGTTTAAGTGACTTCACTAGTTTTTTGATAATACTAGTTTATCTTGTATTATGCACTTGTTTGATTGAATAATTGAGTTTGGTTAGGTTTACTTACATTATTGTGTTGTTAAGTATGGTTGTACAATGTTACGATATGATGATATATTCCATTTTTGTTTATTATCTATAAAGTTTAGATAATGATAATATTTAAAGATTATTATTATTATTATTATTATTATTATTATAATATAAGCTAAATCTTTGTGTCAAAAGATATAAATATCATTATTTTTAAATACCTTTGTATTCAATTAACTATTGACCCAAGGTTTGTTTTTAAATATATTGAATACATTGTTAAATGATTTAATAATCATTGTATATATGATAGGGGATAATATAGTCACATGGAACTATAATCTAGTAACATATAAAGGTATTATCATGTGATAAAATCCATATTCTATAGTATTAGTCAAAGTTTATTGCATGGGAATACTTGGTCATCGATTAGATGTTAGACTTTGCATGGAATAGAGATTGGAAAGAGGAAGGAATTTAGTCA
The DNA here is from genome assembly GCA_037957365.1 of Torreya grandis. Taxonomy (NCBI): domain Eukaryota; kingdom Viridiplantae; phylum Streptophyta; class Pinopsida; order Cupressales; family Taxaceae; genus Torreya; species Torreya grandis. The sequence goes on from JARHVA010000118.1 coordinate 5,657,206, forward strand.
TTTTTATTGGAAGACAAAGGTAGGTTTTATATTTCAAATGTGTGAATAATGTATGGGTTTTTCAATCTAAGTATTGGGTAAATGGGTTTTCTATGTTTTATAGTAGATATTTTGAGTGGAGTATGGAATCCTATGGATGTCTTGGCCTCCATAGAACCTCACCTTCAACTCAGGGAAAACCTAGGATTGAGGATTAAGCCATAGAAATGTCTAGAGTATTAAGCTTTTATAAAACTTGTCTTAAACTCTCTTAGTTCAAAAAATTATATACATTAGATATAGAACTATTCTGGATGGATATATATTTTTGGCTTGAATTAGATTTTTTGAATCATATATATACTCATTTGGGTGTTTAAATTTTGATTTGAAACTTAGGTTAGTGGTTGAAATTTGACTATGTATACATAGTTGGTCTTTAGGTGTAAAATGAGGATTTTTGTTATATGAAATGGGTATATATATATATATATATATATATATATATATATATATATATATATATATATATATATATATATATATATATATATTCTTGAACTAGATTTAATGGAATTTGTGTATTGAATGTGTACATATATATATATTTATGTGTATACCTTTTTATTGACTATGTATATATACATGTATGCACATACCTTTGTATTGACTATGTACATATACATTTTTGAGTAAATATCCAATATTCGGCTATGTGCTTATACATTTTAATATAAAGTTGTATTACAAATTTATCAAGCCTTTTGGAGGGTAGTTGTATTCATTGTGAGCATACCTATATATGCAAACTAGGGGTTAAGACTCTATTGTGTTGATTTAGAAATAAACACCTATAGGTTCAATAATTTAGTTATACTATTAAAAGTGTAATGAAATTATATAGCGAATATATTAGTTCACACAACTTTGTGAAATTAGTCAGGTTAGTCATTTTAGATAACCCAAGTACAAGTAGAAATATTGTTGTATGTGGACTGTGTTGTGATTTTATACAAAGATCAAGCATAATTTTGTAATCTTTTATATGATCTTAAGTGTTAAGAAATATACCCAAACAAGGATGACTGTGTATACTAAAATAATCTTTTAAATAGTAGAAAGTATTAAATACAGTCATTTGGGGGATTTAAAATGAGGAATTATTTAAAGGCATTCAAACTATTTCATATTATTATATGGATGACCCATATGGAGCTTAGTTGACTGTGTTTTTAGATAAATTATATGCTTTTGATTTTATGAAATTTTCAAAATGATTAAACTAGGAATTTTTTTGATTAATTGAATGGAACATATGATTGGCTGTATGTTACATTTTGATTTTGTGAAAGTCTGTATGTTTGTTTTAAGCAAGTATAAATGTGGGTAAATTATCTAGTTTATAAGAAAGGGTTATGGGTCTATTTTATGGACTGGATGCATACATTGTAGTATATAAAATACTTTAAGTCATGGATAGTGAATGACTACTTAGAATATTCCATATATGATAAATAATTATATTGTAATGAAAATGTTTTAGGAAATTATATATATATATATATATATATAAAATTGATTTTTGGACTGTGTAATACATATGAAAAAATTATACCATTTAAATATATATACACGCATGTTATACTTAGTTGTATTATGCTTAAAGACATTATTACCATTAGTGCATAATTAATTGCTTGAGTTATATTTTATTATTATGGATATAAGCATTAACATATCATAATTAAGAGATTAATATAAATAATTATGATGTTTGGAATGGCTTTGTTTATATGTGGAATATAAACTATACTTATAAAGCTTGAAATATGTTGTTGTTTCATGCAGAAATAACATTATGAGTTACTTGGTATGATAAGTAACTAACAATTTTGATGAGATCATACCCAGATGGTATGTTTAAGTCTATTTTTGGATTCTATTTATTATATGTAATAAACTATAAATGGATTCATTACACTTCATTTGATGGACTAAATGAATGTATGCCAAATTCTATACTTAGTTAAATTTAGATGTGCTAAGGAAGAATATTTATGAATGAATCTATTATTATTATTATTATTATTATTATGTTTTTACCAAATATTTCATTCATGACCCTAATTAAGTAGTGGATGGATTCCACTTGCTTAATTAGTTCCATCAATACAAGATGAGGTGTAATTTGATCAAGTGGTGTGTATAAATTTGACTGATCTTAGAGATCATTTAGTATTGAAACTTTCGCTGAAGTAATGTTTCATAAACATTTTCATTTCATATGTTGATATAGTTTTCATATTTATGTGATATCATATTAAAATAAATATATTTAGGGTACACATTATGTATTAGATTTTTTTGACACATAGGTTTTGGTTTGTTACTTTGGATTCCTACAATGCCATTATCTACCCATCTATGAATGGAGGAAAATCCCCTTGTTTGGGAGATAGTGTGGGGGATCTATGGTCTGTGGTTGGTGTGGAAAAGTGCTTATATAATTCTATCCATCTCAATTGGAGTATTATACTTGAGACTACACTTGAGATTACATATTGATACTTGAATCATAGAGACTCTACTTAGAGGAGCTTTGTATCATGTTTTATCATTTGAGATATTATTACGTATTGCTAAAACTATATCTTTTATACATTATACTTCTACAATGGAGGATGTAATATTATATCAACTATGGATGAATTTATACTATTTCATTTATGATGTGATGCAGTAAATATGGTAATTCAGTCTTGATCATGATTTCTATATATGTTCATGGTGATCCTTAGCTAAGTGGATTAGCTATAACCTTTAAGGTTAATTAAATTAATATAATTATTTAAAGATCACTAGTTAAAATTTCTTGTGGTGAAATATATATGTTAAATATGCGTATTTATTTTTATTTCTAAATAATATTGCAATATTCTAGTAAAAATCAATGGGGTTATTACATTGTGGTATCAGAGATAAGGCTCAAACTCTAGGACTTAATGTGTCCACTAATGCAAACTTATTCTCTTGATTAATATGAATAATGGTGTGTGCTAGACAAGGAGGTGAGGGTAATTTGAATACTAAACCCCTTATTGATCTAAACTAGTTTGTAGTTGAGAAAGTCATGAAGTTGGCCCAAATCTTTGCAATGATGCAAGAGACTAGGGACTAGATAGTGGCCCTAGAATAGGAAATGCATGGCCTTGAAGAGTAAAATTCTCAAGAGGAACCTAAAGAGATCATAATGATTAGGAATGCATTCAATATTAGAGGAATGATGAGGTGATATAGGATGAGGTAACTTGACTATCTATAGAGTTAACACATGACATGAAAAAGCTAAATCCACCCAAGTTTGATGGAACTATTTTTGGAGATGCAGATGAAGTGTGGCTGACAAAAATGGAGAAGTATTTTGAGATTTAGAATTATTTCAAAGTTATGAAAGTAGTCTGGGGAGAATATAAGCCTGTTTGTGAAGCAATGACTTGGTGGGAAAATAATAAGCTTGAAATTAACCTTGACTCAACCACCATTACTTGTAAATAGTTTGTGACACTATTTAGGTCATGATGGCTTCCATAGCTATAATTTAACTAAAAACTTATGAATTTATAGAATATTAAGCAAGGGATTTGTTAGTGAATGAATACTGGGAGAAATTCACCAAGCTTCTCAAGTATGTACCTCAGTATCAGGTAGATGAGAGGTTTAGAATTAGAAAATTCATCATGGGATTGAAACCCCAAATAGGTGATGAAGTAGATGTGTATGGTCTATCTACCATGGATCAAGTGTTTGAGAATATAGTCAAGCAAGAATAAAAACTAAAATCTCTTACCCAAGCCAGAGATAAGTCCAAAAAGAAATTTGGAAGTTATAAACCAACTTTTAAGAAGAATAATTGGAAGTAGAGGAGAGAATATTGTAAGGGTTAGTTTAGGAATCATAATACCAAGTTCAACAGTGTTTTATGGAATAAGGAACTTGGTTATGGTTTTAAGGGAAATCAACAGACTAAGAAGAAAGGACTAGCTGGAGGTTACTTCATATGTGTAAGTGACCACTTTTATATAGAATGTCCTCAAGATAAAATAAATAACAATGGTTCAACTTTCTATCAAGTTACATTTTAGTAGTAAAATCATGTAGCTATTAATAATTGATGGGCTAAGTATCAAGCTTTACCCATAAAATTGTCAGATATTTTGTTTGATCATCCAGTTTCTATTTTAATCAATATGAAAGCTACAAAATGTTTCATTGCTCCTAGAGTGCTTAGTAAGTTATCTAGAAAAGTTGGAGTAATGGAAAATGCATGGTTAGTATAATATGGGAATGAGTCAAAAGTCAAAGTTGACAAGTGTCTAGTCAAAACAAAGATTAGATTGTGTAAGTTTAATATAATAATAGATCTTTATGCAACACCATTGGGATCATATGATGTGATATTATGAGCCAATTGTATTGAAAATCATAAAGCCAAGGTTGACATTTTTTAAATAAGGTTGAGTGTCAAGATGGTTTCAAAAATTAGACACAACTTTAGGGTGATAGAATGGAGTCTAAACTAAGAAAGATTTATGAAATTCAACTCAAGAAATATCAAAGGAAGGGATTCCAAGAATTTATTATTAAAATAAATGAGATGGAAGAATCTAAGGAACCATCTATTGAATATTATCCTTTTTTGAAAAACTTACATAATGTGTTCCTAAAATAAATTTTAGGATTGTCACCTAAGTGTGAGTTTGATTTATCGATTGATATCATACCTAGATCAGAACCATAGTATAAGGCATCATATAGAATTAAAACTAATGAATTGGTCAAGTTAAAGGAATAAATTTAGGGGTTTCTATTGAAAGGTCTGATTTAACTGAGTATTTGACCATGGGGTGGTTCAATTATCTTCATAAAGAAGAAGTATGACATTGTTTGCCTGTACATCAACTACTTAATATTGAATAAATAAATGATCAATAATAGATATCTATTACCATGTATTGATGACATCTTTGATCAAATGTGAGGTGAAATAGTCTTTTCTAATATTTATCTTAGAGATGGGTATCACCAATTAAGGATTCATGAAGAGGATATCACGAAGACAACAATCAAGATTTGATATGGGCATTACAAATTTATAGTGTTACCATTTGGATTAATGAATGTAATGACAACACTCATGAATCTTATGAATAGTGTGTTCATAGATTACCTAGATCACTTTGTGTTAGTATTTCTTGACGACATCCTCATTTATTCAAAGGATGACAAAGAGCACTTATAACATTTGTAATTATTTTTGTAATATTTTTGAAAGCCTAGATTGTATGGTAGGTTGGACAAGTGTGCATTTTTCCAAGAGAAAGTGTAGTATCTATGACATATTATCTCTATGGAAGGTATTTCAATAGATCTAATAAAGATAAGAACCATTATGTAGTATCTGATGTATGCAATTAGAAATGAATCAAGTCTATAAATCAATCCTAACTCAGAAAAGATAGATCATACTTACACTTATGACTGGGGATACATTAGATAATTGAGAACATGACCAAGTCAAAATTTAGAGTAAATTAGGTAACTAAAAAGCCAATGCTACTAAAGACCAAAAAACTCAAACAAGTAAACCTTAAGTAAGAAAAGAAAACTCACCAAGTCAAACCATGGATACATGTCAAAAATGAAGGGTAATTAGACATCAATGTAAAATTAGTAACAATCATTACTTAAACAAAAATGGTAAAACAACATTGATGAATGAGTAGTAATAATTTTTGCTCAATAATCAATGGAAAAATGTGCATAAAAGGGAAAACACCATTGATGAGTGAGAAGTAACAATCTAACCTCACTCGATAATGGAAAAATTACATGAAATTAGAAATGCGCTCAAGTGTCTGCATATAGGGTGCTATAACAATGATAAATGGTAAAAAGGAATCAAGGCAAGTCTAGAAATGTAAAACCATGGTGTAAATAAAGTAATACATAGTTTCTCAAACATATTATTTTGTTCTAGGGATAGATAAAACTAAAAAAAATTAATGCAAACATGTTTTAAAGACATGAAGAATAAGAAATATAGAAGAGGGAAAATAGATTTGGAATCACAAGTTGCCTATTAAGGGGGGAAATGAAATGGGTGGAGGGGAGAATAAAGGAAAAACCAAGGTAGATGAATTCTTTATTAAAATTAAGACACTAAAATTAGGTTTGTCAAAACAAGAAGAATATTGAACTTAAGGACTCTGAATAACTTCTCTTAGCCACACAAGTCTTAGGTCAACAAATGGAGTATGTAGATCATCCTATGAAGGCTATATGCATGAAAAATTAAAATGGACCTACCTTTTGACAACATGTTCCCCATTCCTAAGGATCCCTTACAGAGCTATCGATCTATTGTGAATATTAGGTACTTATATGAGAAAGTAGGTAGCACCATATAGTTTTTTAAATTCTCCTATTTCAATCTACTAGCCTACTACACCATAATGGACCTTGCCTCTATTGTGAGGCCAAATGTGTAGTTTTAACTTTGATTAGAGATAGGAGATGCACTTGTAATCGTATCTTTTGTTGTGATTTTGAATTTTGAGATTTGTTTGTTGCCTTTTTATATATCATTTACTTTTGTTTCAAATGATTTGTCTTTTAACTTTTTTGATGGATTTTTATATTCCTCCTCCATACTGATTCAGAAAACCAAACATGGGTGTTAAAGAGGACTTTCATTTGAATACTTAGAACTTGTTGCTAAGAGAGAGAACTTCAAAGAGCATGGTATATAAGATTCTTATAAATCTATGTGAAATAAATGTTATATCTTAACTTTGACCTTGTTTTATCCAATGGGGAGTGAAAGGAATGGAAATCAAGAGGAATGAAAAATGAAATAATTTGAATTACTTCAAATCATACAAAAGTGAAAAAGGGTGAAAAATGGATACAATGACATAAAAGTGTTAATAATTATCATAATAATAATGGAAATGGAGGAAAACATGCTAACACAAGTTGTTATACAAATTTCATCTATTAAAAGGTGGAAAAAAGCTAAAGTTTGAGAATAAAGATCAAGAACTCATAACCATTTCAAAACATATTGTAGATAAAGGAATGAAAAATATGGTGATTTTATGAGGAAGGCCAGGTCCTATCCATGTTATTCCACTAAAACTCATTAAAAAAAAACCCAAAGGGTATAAAAAGTGTGTAAAAAGTATGAAAAACAAATAAGACTATAGTACATCATGAGGAAGATCAGGTCCTATCCATGGTCTTACAATGTAACTCATGAGAAAATGAGGAAACCAAAAGACTAAAAAGGAAGGACTAAGGTGTGTGAAAAGAGAGGACTATTGTAGAGGGTAAGACCCATGTAATTAACCTATAAAAAGTTTTAGATAGATAACATATATATAAAGCACGAAAATAAGGGAAGGATTAGGTAAAATACTTCTTAAGGAGTTGTGTGTTGGTGGGCTCTTTGAAAATATGACCTTCATTAGTTTGAATGCGATAGGTACTTAGACCAATAATATCTTTGACTAAATAGGGTCCCCACCAATTTTGGGTGTATTTACCTTTTTTTCATGAGTGTATTCTAATTTAACGACAAGATCACCAACATTAAACGTGTGAACTTTATCACATTTGTTATGTTGTTTGGCAATATGATCCTTGTATTGGTGATTGTGTTGTGAAGCAAAAAGATGGTTTTTATCAAAGAGATCAAGAGCATGAAGGTGAGTTTCATGCAATGCTTCATTGGGTATGATACCATGAAGAGATATATATAGAGGAAATCTCAAATTCTAATGGAAATATTAACTAAGAACCATATAATAGAGAGAATGGTGTTGCTCTAGTGGTAGTGAATATGTTAGTCTAATAGGCCCAAAGAGCAGGATAGAGATGAAGGTGCCAATCCATGCAGGTTTCATGAATTTTCTTTTGGAAAATTTTATTAAGGATTTTATTAGTGGCCTCAACTTTTCCATTACATTGTGGATGATAGGGTGTGGAAATTTTTTGATTGATTTTAAATTTAGCACAAAGCTGTTTGACATCTTCATTTTTAAAATTACCACCATTATTTGAAATAATAGTATGAAGGACACCAAAGTGAAAAATGATTTGATTAAATATAAATTTGGAGATGGTGGTTCTAATAAAATTAACAATGGTCATAGCCTCAACCCATTTGGTAAAATATTTTGTGGTTGTGATGATAAAGACATGTCCATCTTGAGATCAAGTTAATTTCCTAATGATATTTAATCCTCAAATGAAGAATGGCCATGGAGATTTGATAGTTTGAATCTTAGTTGGATGTGAATGAATTAGATCATCATGAAACTAGAAATGAGTACACTTTTTACCAAATTTAATTACATCCTTCTTAAGAGTAGGCTAAAAGTATCCAATACATAGGCATTTATGGACTATAACATGTCCATTAAAGTGGCCACCACAAATTCCCCTATGTTCTTATTCAAGAAGAGGAGGGACCTCATCTTGCATAACATAATGGATCAAGGCACCTTAAACATTAAGATAATAAATGATGTTATATCAAAATATATACTTAAAATCTTCTTTATGAATTCTATTATTTTCATGGGATTCTACGTTGGAAGGATAAGTTTGGTGTTCTAGAAATTGAATGATGTATTTATACCATAGGCTTTGTCAAATGGTGACAACCTCAATGTGATAGATAAGTGAATCAGGTGGTTGAGTAAAATATGGATATTTTTTTATTTGGATAAGAAAAGTGGGATAAAAAATAACTTGGTTTGGATGAAAAAGAGAAGCTGAAGAAGTAAAGGAATCAACAATAGAAATTTGATCTCGAGGGATAGTCTCGATGGTGAAAGAGATGATATATTTGGAGAGAGGAGTTGCAAGTTGATGATAAGTAATAAGATTCTCTCTTTTGCATTGGTAATCACCATTAACCTGGTAGAAAATTAACTAAGAATCACCTAAGGCATACATGTATTAGATATATAAATAAATAACATATCTCATGCCTAAGATTAGAGCTTCATACTCTACCATATTATTAGTGATGTCAAATATTAAGTGGAAAGATAAAGGAATAGTTTTTCCAATAGTAATTTTAAGCATACAACCTACCCCAGCTCATTGAAGACATTTATCACCATTAAAGTTAATGGTCCAAGTATCCTCATGTAAGTTGATATTAATTTCATGAAGTTATTCGATAACTACTTTTGGTTTAGTAGTACTGGGGAAGATCAAAAATTCACATAGATTACTTGCCTCAAGATTAGTAGTGAAGTTATGGAAATAATATTTAAGTGATATGGATTTATTGATACCATAAATATAGAGCATATTATCATCAAGAAGATTATATTGAAGGTGATTGGTAGCTGGTATAAGAGCTAAATCAAGTTAATTGGATATTATTTATCCTTGGATATCCTTTTGAGTAATAATTTAGAGATAAAATTCCATAAGGAGGACTATACACTTGCTAATTCTATCTCCAAGAAGAAAGGCTTTGGAGAAAAAGTGATGAGTGGGGTCAGAATGAATGATGACATAAATGGTCTGATAATGCATGTAATGTCAAATATTTTTATCTATTAAATATATGGTGAGGCAATCTTGTTCTACTTTTATATAACATTTCTCATAATTGATGAGGTCGTAGTTGATGTAGTAGATGGCATACTCTCTTTTGGTATCATCTTGTTGATCAAGCATTACCCTAATTGATATGGGTGTGGAAGAAGTATATGGGATCAAAGGTTGATCATTGGAAGGAGGAAGCATAAACAGGTAAAGTAATGATTCTTTCTTGTTATCAATGGATTTTTTTACAAGGATCCTTTCATTCTAAAACATTACCTTTTTTATGAAGAGAATTGATAGAGTGGATACAATAAGCCATTTTGGGGATGAATCATCTAATTACCCCAAGTTTATCGAGATAAGTGCATTTGTCCAAAATGGACCAAGGAATAGGCATGTTGATGAAGGAACTAATCTTAGCAAGGTTAACATTGATGCTATGAAAAGAGACTATGAATCATAATAATTTTCTAGATGTGACACCAAAGACACATTTGTAAGGATTTAGTCTAACTCAGTATTTAAGAAGATGGTTAAAAATGATGGCAAGATTGGAAAGATGAGTCTTACGAATTTTAGACTTAGAAATGAGGTCATCTACATAGGCTTCAACAATTTTATGGATGAGATCATGAAAGATGTGAGTCATTGATCATTGATAAGTGGCTCCAACATTTTTGAGGCTAAAAAGCATTTTAACATAGAAATAAGTGCCCCATTCCATGGTGAAAGTGGTCTTATGTTGGTCCTTAGGGCCAATGTGAATTTTATTGTAGTTTGAGAATCCATCCATAAGAGATAACATTTTATAACCAGCTGTGGAATCAATAATAGCATCTATTGAAGGTAAAGGGAAGTTATCCTTAGGACAAGTGAGGTTAATATTATGGAAATCAATGTAGATGTAAATGACCATAGTGACCTTTTTTTGAATGGGAACTATGTTAGAAATCCATTCATAATATTCCATTGGTTTGCTAAATTTAGAATCAATAAGTTTGATGATTTCTTAGTGACATAAAGTGGAAACTTTAGGTGGAAATTTTCATTGATTTTGATGCACATGTTTGGCATCAGGGTAAGTGATGATGTTATGCACCATAATGCTAGGGCCAATACCAAGCATGTCCTCATAGGACTAAGTAAACATCCCATTATATTTATCTAAAAATAAACTAAAGTTATTGTATTTAGTAGTGAGAGTTTGTGGGAAACTGTATTTGGTCAAGGGCATGATGGAGTACCATATTTAATGTGAGTAGTTTATTTGATAAGCACAACATTGTCATATTGGAAATGGTATGGTACATTAAGTAAAGAAGAAATTGGATTAGATTTAGGATCGATGCTATAGATAAAGTTGTTGAAACAAGGGGCTTTAGTTTTGAAATTCCCAAGTTTGTGATATTATCGAGGAAGTTAAGGTTCTCAAGCATTAAGTATTTCAAGAATAGCTTCATCTCTAGGAAAAGTAGGAAGAAAACCATAATACTCAACATATACTTTAAGATCTAGAATTTGATTACCATGGATATCATATTCAAAATGTATATGATGGACATCGATAGCCTTGGCATCTAGTGTAATCTTAGGAGTAGGAGAAGTAGATGGATCAGATGGGATTAGTGTGTTGTTCATGTCTTTGATGAGGGAAGGCTTGGATATAGTGATGGGATATGTATGTTTTAAAGAAGATGCAAGAATTTCCAAATGTTTGAAAGGTAATATTTATTCTACTACCCAAGGAGTATCAAGAAGTAAAGAATTAGTAGGAGGCACATGACCTTTAGTATCTAATTCATGATTTGTAGAAATGGCATGAACATCCTAGTTAAAATCATGGATTTAAGCTAAGGGTTTTTTATAATGTTGAAAATCCAGATCTCAAAATTGAGCTTAGGCCATAATGTAATTATCATCATATGTTGGAGAAATTATACATGTTTGAGATTTAAAGGGAGTTTCAGAAGTTGAAATCCCAATGTTAATGAATTCAAGTGGAGACATGAAGAGAGGATATTGAAATAATTTTACCACTCCATAATCATTACAAGTGAAGGTGTCATCTAATAAAGAAGGATATTGAGCATTACATGGAGGGGGAAAATTAGTGATCTCATCACTGAGGGGAATAGTATGGTCACAAGGTAATAAAGAAGGAGGAAGCTAGTTCAAAATGTAGGGAGGTAGCTTGGTAATGTTACAAGTATGTTGCAAATCATTAGGTTTATCATCATCTAAATCAACAAGATTGACTTGTAAGTCAAGATTAATGTTGATGAAATTGGGTAAAGGATCACTATTGATATTAAGAATGGTAGGAATATGATACTGAGATTTGGGATTAGGAAGTTGAATACTCTAAGGGTTGGGATCAACCTCATGCTTAAATCATTTTCCATTATGTAAAAATTTAATGGATTGGCTATTAGAAGAATCAATGGATCTCATTCTATGAGTCTATGGGAAACCAAATAGTATGTTATAATATAGGGACAAATCAAGGACCATAAGTTTAGTTCAAACGGTCTTAGGTCTAATTGTTAGGGGAAGCCAAATATATCCAAGTGGATTTTGATTGGTTTTATCAAATCCATGATAAGTAAGGCAGGTCTTCTTGAGATGATCCTTGTTATAACCAAGTTGTTGGATAACCAAAAAGATGTCACATTAATATCAAAGCCTTCATCAACTAAGAATTTATGAATAAGGGTAGTATTAATGGTTATTTTAATGAATAGTGGTAGATCATCAACATGAAAAAGGATTTCATCATTAATCATGTCTTCTTCAAATAATTTAATCGACAGTTTAGAATAAGGACAAATAGTTTCAATGGTATACATATTAGTTGGTTGAGATTCAATAGAGTGTGGTTCTTCATCTATAGGATATGGATCTTCAATTTATTATAATTATTACATAAGGAACTTGAAATGATAAAGGGAAGTATGAACTAACTCCATAAGTGGAATCTTTCAAGGTATGAAGTTAAGTTCTTCAAGAAAGTTCCAATGAGATTTAGAAGAACCATTGTGAGTTTTAGAAGGTAAGGTATACTTTGAACGAATAATATATGTTTGGGGTTTGAAAGGAGGAGGTGGTTCCTCATGGGATTTCAAAGCTAAATTAGTGGTTTTATTATCTTTGAGAATTTATTCCTCCAAAGATGGTTTCTTAGGTTTTGTGAAAAGATCTTTGTGAGATAGCTTACAAGCATAGTTGACCTTAGTGGTGTTAACATATTGAGTATTATTGTAATATTGGTCATATTTAGTATCAATAACACAAAAATCCTTGGTATTTTGTTGATTATAAGTTGGAGAAAAATATTTATGGTTATTGGAAGAAGAAGCTTTAAAAACTTGTTATTTTTGAGAAGCAGTGTTGTACTATTGATGATGAAGGTTGATCATGGCTTTATGATTAAAGGAATCAACAAGCATGTATAAGACAAAATTTAGTAAGCCCTCTATAGGATTTATGGGATTGAACAATGTTGGCATGGAATAAACAAAATTGATTAGGGTCATACCACTTATGAGGATTATTAGGATAAGTAAAAGGTTTAGAGGGTAGTAAAAATTATTTCATTTACTGTACAATGAGTGGTGTGTGAGAAGATGAAGGAATGCTAGCTTTGGAAACTCTTGGTTTGGTTTGTAGAGTATTGCTAGTGATAAAATTATTAGATGTTTAAAAATATCCTTTAATAAGTTTAGGATTAGGTTCAAATTGCTTCATGAGAAAATCTTGATGTTTAGCTTGGTCAAGATCCTCATTAAGTGTTTGGGGAGCAAAATTTTAATCCTTATATTGAAGAGGAGTTAAAGAAGTTATAAAGATTTTGGATAAGTTATAATCATTCATGTTATGGTCAAATTTATGGGCCAAAGATTTCCATTTTTTGATAAAATCATCAGCTAATTTGGTGGGAGATTACTTAGCATTGATGAAGTGACTAAGACAATTTTTGGGAAGATCATTATGTTGAACTCTTTAACTAAAGGATTGACTAAATCCTCAATATGCCAAATTGAATGTTACAGAAGTTGGTTAAACCATTCCAATATATCACCAGTGAAGTTTTTGACTAATAGTTTATTTGTGGTGAAAGTATTAGTTTGGATCCACTCTTTATAAAAATTGTTAAAGGCTTTGAGAAAGGATGCAGGGTCTTTAGTCCCATCATACTTGATAGTTTGAGATATGTTACCAATATGAATGGACATGATGAAAGAAGTAAAAAGATTATTTTGAATAGTTTGAAGCATTTTTTATTCATTATTGGTTGAGGAATAACATTGCTTGAAGCATCTCTAAGAGGTGGAGGAATATAATTGGGTTTGGCTTGAGGATGGATAGCCAGAGGTTTATTATCCATATTGATCAAATGACATTGTAGTTGCATCATTTAAGAGATGTTAGAGGTTTGCATAATGTTCAGTTGTTGTATGAATTGTGAAATAAGCTGAGTTGTATCAATTTGTGGGCTGGTGTTTGTAGGAGTACACCCCAAATTAGTATTAGGGGTAGGGTTATTAAACGATGGATTATTAGTGGGATTATTGAATAGACTCATGTTAATTGATCCCAAATTAGTTTGAAGAGTTTGAAGATGAGAATTATCTTGAAAGGTATAGAAAGGATCAGATCCACCTACTTCATCTTGAGGTGTGATTTGCACCATGTTACAAGCCACATATGAAGGAGGGGAAGAGGTAATCCAACAGTGATGGTATTCTTGGGAGTAAAAGAGAGGGAGAAATGAACATCCAATATAGTATCTAAATGGATTCATGTTGTCCAAGAAGATTATAATAGGGGACTTTATGATGTCTTGAGATAAATGAATAAAATTCTAAGAGAAAAAAAGAACTAAGTCAAACAGATAGGGTAGACACTAAGAGTACAGAGTCAATTGGGTCAACATAGTACTATAAACTAGGGAAAATAGAACCTGATAAGAGTACTGAGTTGATTGGGTTGATTTAGTACTATTATTTGACTGGTGAAAAAGATACAAGGTCAACTGGGTTGATCTAGTATTGTAGGTAAGGGGAAAATAGTTTGTAAAAGACCATGTCGAATAAAATGAGTATGTACTAAAAATAAGGAAAACTATTGCAATATAATTTGAAAGAAAGAAAGTAAAGAAACACACAATCAATTAGGTCAATAAGGATGATCCGATTGAGGCACATAATACAAAACCTTGCACTAATGCTAGCCAATGAAATTTTTTACAATACAACGTATAATGAACAAAGAGCAAGTAGTAAACTTGAAAAGCAAATGATAACTAAGTGGCCATCATAAATGTTGTTATATTATTAGAGTGTTATTTTAAGTGTGATAGAGAAGTTGGCAGAAATTAAGGAACTAGAAATTAATCTATAAATGGTTTCAGGACATTTAGATTGAAAGGGTTTTGTGTTTGTAATGGTATTATCTTGGTACTAGGGCCTACCCCCTCACTTCACACACTGTAGCAATAAGGGTGTTAGGTACTTAGTCAATATATATTATTAACCACGTGTTTATACTTGGCTAGAAAATTAAGTTGACTTCCTATTTGGTGATGAAATCCAAATAGGTAAGCCTTGGGTAGATAATTGTTTAAACACATTTTAAGATTATATGATTTGGTAGTGTGTTTAAAAAAGAGAAAAATAGTGAAACTAAATGGTATATTGAAAAACCACCTAATTAGACTATGTGATATATTCTAAGCATGCAAACAACTGAAAGTGAAAGTGTTAAGTAATTACTAGCATATAAGTGTTAATTACAACTTTAAAATAGAGCATAGTGTTAGTTTAGATGATATTATATGTAGACATTATAGAATAGAGTCGATAATGTTTCTATTGTACTACTGAAGTAAGGGTCTATTAGGAACTATGTCAACAATGTCGACCTAGTCTTTCAAATAGAAGACAAAATATAGAACTAGGTCAACCAAGTCAACTTATTTTGATGTACAAGGAAAATTTAAAAGACTATAAAATATGAAAAATAGAACTATAATTAATAATAGAAATGATAGAGAAAGAAAGAAAGGAAGTTTGGTGGGTTGGAAGATGCAGAGGAAAGTGAGATTGATGTTGAAGTGCCTAGAATATTACTTTCAAATTCTACAAATTGTGTTGATTGGGTCAACCTAGTTTTCTAATTCCTTGTTCCCTAAAGCCTATGAAGATGACTATACCGACTTGGTTGACCTAGTATGTTTTTTGGAAGTTTGGAAGATGACTATACTAACCCGATTGACCTAGTATGTTTTTTGGAGATGAATAAGAGTATTGCATTGAATTGTTTGACCTAGTAGCCTATCTAGAAGTGAAAAATTATACTATGTTGACTTGTTTGATTTAGTAACTTATATCTGATGAAGACTTACAAAAATAGAATATTGTCATTTTGATGTGACTATCTATTAAAATTATGTACAAAAGTTAGAAACTATACCATCCCTATTGACCTAGTATCATAAACATAGAAAAATAATATATAAAATGATAAAATAAATAAAAATATGAAAGAAAACCTATAAGGGTTAGATTCATGTCTAGTATACTAGAATGTATGTAATAAAAAAACACCAAGTCTATAAATCAATCTTAACTTGGAGAAGATAGGTCATACTTACACTTCCAACTAGGGATACATTAGATTATCATGATCATGACAATATGTGGATCTGATAGACCCAATTAGGGGATCTTTTATCACAATAAACAATACTATGAAGGGTTCCAAAGCATCCAATCAAGGTAATCATGCAATAACCCTAACTAAGCCTTATGTTTTCGTATTCACTATACTAATAATAAGGAAAGCAAATAAATCTAATACAGTGATCACCAAAGCTTGTGGCACAAAGTGAAGGGGGTTAGTAAACAAACAAGCATAAGATAATCTCAATTAAGCTATGTATGTAAGACCCTAATACATGGAAAAGAAGAGTAATATTATTTAAAATCCAGTACTTATGTTACTTTTATCTACTAAAGAGAGGAGCAAAGTTAGAGAATACTTACCTAAAATATGAACCCATCAAGACTCAATATCTCCCTTAGCCAAAGGAGTTTCAAAAGAGGTTGTTGTGGTTTGGAAGGATCACTAAGAAAATTCAAAGTATCCAAGACTTCTCCATAAGACTATATTATTAAAGTAGAAACCCTAAGCTAAGACTCAAGTAGATTGGTGGAAGAGTAGATTGTAAAGAAGCACAAGCAAATAATAACTCTTGATTCTAATAAATATTTACAAAATGATCTTGTATATTTATGAAAATTTAACCCTAATCCCTTCCAAAAGTTTTGGCTGATAGGGTTGACCTAGTTGACCTAGTATCATTATTGCCAAAAACTCACTAGGTCAAATAAGAGCTAACCTAAACCCTAAATGAGTTTCACCAATAAGATTACAAGGTCAACCCAGTTTACCTAATCATGTAAACTATCAAAATGGGTTAAAGGTGAGGAAAAGAGGTAAGGAAGATGGGAAAATATTACAGGAGTGTACAAAAGAGGAGTAATAGCTTAAGATAATGTTTTACGAGCTGGTTAGATTGGTAGTAAGTGGAAATAAGAGACAATAATACTATCAAGCATAAATGATCTACCCACCCCTTTCTTGGTGCACCCCTTAGGGAGTGCACTCAGAGAGATTGAGACTCGATGGGTTTTTACAAGGCAAAAAGCATTCATATTGGATTAAAGTTTTAAAATATTATGTGTATACATCCAACACCAAATAATGTGCATGAGGTAAGAATTTTCATGGGATTAGTAGGCTATTACATGAAATTCATTTCAAATTTTTGAAATATAGCTAATATGATCACTTCTCTTTAGTAAAAGAATCAAATTTTCATCTAGTCAGATAAGTGTGAGGTATCCTTTCAAGACCTAAATAGGAGGCTTACTTTAGCACCAATGCTAAGAGTTCTCAATCCTAATGGTCATTTCTCAATGATCATTGATGCATGTGGGGATGGACTTGGAGGATTTATTATGCAAAATGGTTTAGTGGTACCTATGAATCTAGGAAATTGAAACCTTATGAAGTGAATTATGCTCCTCATGACATAAAACTTATGGAAATTGTGTATGCTTTACAAGTTTGAATGAAATATTTATTGGTAAAACTATTTGAGCTCAAGACTAATAACTTGGGACTCAAGTATATATTCAACCAAGTAAATCTAAATGCTTTTCAAAGATGATGGTTAGAGTTCTTGTTTGATTATGATTTTAATATTAATTATATCAAAGGCAAGGAAATAGAGTAGCTGATGCCATAAGACATAAGAGGTACATAACAACCATGGATACTATCAAGAGTACTTTTAGGGATCAAGTGATCAAATTCTCAAGAGATGAGCTATACAACCAGGTTAGGAAAACATTATCTAAGAATGCTTAGAATCCTAAGTATAATGGATTTAGAATAGAGAATGATGGTTTTTTATGGTATAATAGTAGGATGTATGTACCAAATAGAGAGAATAAGGAGAAAAGTGCTAAACAAACTATACAATGCCCCATATTGAGGATATACATGAGTAAGCAAGCTCATGGTTGAACTTATACCACAATATTTATGGAAAGGAATCAATAGAGATGTAGTGTATTTTGTGTCTCATTGTTTAGAATGTCAATGTGTGAAAGATGAACATGTGCATCTAGCTGGATTATTGTATCTACATGATATACCATAATGGAAGTGGTAAGAGATTAGTATGGAATTTATCCAAGGTTCTTCATTATCATGGAATAGGTATGATATGATCTTGATATTAGTTTACAAACTAACCCAGGTAGCTCACTTTATACCAGGCAACTTTATTAATTATGCACTTACTCTTGTTAAGATATTTATAAAGGAAGTGTGTTATTTGCATGGTTTTCCAAAGAAGATTATTTTGGATCATGATTTGAGGATGACTTCTAGATTTTGGTTGATTATAAATTAAACTTTGGGTACATAACTAAACTTCAGCACTACATATCACCCACAAACTGATAGACAAATAGAGTGAGTAAATTAGATTTTAGAGGATCGCCTTCATATATATTACATGGATAAAAAATACAAGTGGGAAGAGTACATTATATTGGTTAAGTTTGCTTACAATAATTCATACCAATCAGTATTGAAAGTGGCTCCATTTGAGGCATTATATGGAAGAAAGTGTAGAACACCAATCGGTTGGGATAGGTTAGAAGACAAGGTAGTCTTTAGACTTGAGATTCTTTCATAAATGGAAGAGCCAGTTAGGATAATTAGGTAGAGGTTGGATAAGGCCAATGATAGATAAAAACATTATGCTAATCTAAAGAGAACATTTAGGTAATTTCTATAGGTGATAAAGTGTTTCTATGGGTTAACCCTAAAAAAAGCTTAATTAAATTCAGGAAGTTATTGAAACTTTCACCGAGAGATGTGGGACCTTTCAAGGTTTTAGAAGTGGTCAACCCTATAGTGTATAGGCTTGTATTACCAAAAACTCTATCTCTTTTTCATAGTCTCTTCCATTTGTCTTATCTTAAAAAGTATATATCTGATCCTTCACACGTGTTGGATTGGAATGCTTTGTAGGTTCTAGATCTTAGGGTGGTCATGGTAGAACCAATCAGAGTAATTAACACTTGCAAACTCTATTTACGTAATATAGAAGTATCACAGTGCAAGGTCCTATGGCACTAATATTCTAGGGATAGTGCCACTTGGAAGGACTATGACAATTTTTACATGCTATTTTCATATTTGTTTGTTTGATTTGTTTCTGCATACTATATTATTTTCTACTGAATAATATTTTTAATTCATAACTTTTGTTTTATTAAATGTCATCAAGATGATGGCTAGCTTTAGGGGGAAGAATGTCACATCTTGATTTCTCTAACTGAGTAACCTATTTCATCTATGTATTATTATGGTTGATTATTTGATTAATTAATATTTTATTAAACTTAAGGATATATGTTGATTATAGGACAATTTGTGTTGCTTAATATACATGATTAGTTTTTAATGATTTAGTAATACTTTTATATTTTTCACATTGTGATCATATTTATACAAAATTATTTTATATTTATAATGATTTTTCAAGCTAAGTATCTTTGTTGTTGTGAGGTGGATGTAGGACAAATTCTTCCCTTAGAGTATGATAGAGGGAGAGTATCGTTGGAAAGGGTGGTTAGATGGAGACATTGGGGGTCAATAGAGAATGGATCTAGAAACCCTTATTCACACCACTTAAAATACCATGTTTTATAATTAATTATTTGATGTAGATGTCATAACATGTTTCATATACTTTTATTTTAGGTGGCTGTTATTATGAGTTTTGGTATAATCTTGATTATTGATGATGATCGTATGATTGTTTGAGTGACTTCACTAGTTTTGTGATCATATTAGTTTATCTTATATTATGCACTTGTCTAACTTAATGAGTGAGTTTGGTTAGGTTTACTTACATTACTATGTTTTTAAGTATGGCTGTATAATGTTATGATATGATGACATATTCTATTGTTGTTAATTATATAAAATATTTATCATATATAATAAAAATTATTATTATCTTTAATTATTATTATAATCTAAATCTTTATGTCAAAAGATATAAATATCATTATTTTTAAATACCTTTGTATTCGATTAACTATTGACCCAAGGTTTGTTTTTAAATATATTGAATACATTGTTAAATGATTTAATAATCATTGTATATATGATAGGGGATAATATATTCATATAGAACTATAATATAGTAACATTTATAGGTATTATCAGTGATAGATTCTATATTCTATAGTATTGGTCAAAGGTCATTGCATAAAAATACTTGGTCATCGATTAGATGTTAGACTCTACATGGAATAGAGATTTGAAATAAATTGATTAACATTTAGTGGTCAATGATTATTTGTCATCATGTGAATTTTAAAAATATATAAATTTATCATAGAAGCCTCAAGATGATTATGGTTACTAATCATCCATTGACTTTGGTTAAGCTTATCTTTTAAGGAAAACATGGAGGCTAATTTTTTTGCATGGTGATGAACTATGGAAAGTTGTTGAGAAATATATGCATGTATTTAAATAATCAGTTGAAGTGGTTGTTAATGAGGGGAAGAAAAAGAATGAAAATGAATAAAAATAGGAAAAAGGAGAAGGATAAGTGTGGACAGACACATGACTCATGATAGAGAAGAGAAAGTTTCAAATTATAAATAAGGTGAAAACTTGAAAGAAAGTGGAAGGAATTTAGCTAGTTTCAATGGATGATAAAGGTAGGTTTTGTATTTCAATTCCTACATGAATAATAAATGGGTTTTACAAAATAAGTATTGGGTAAATGAGTTTTATATGTTTTAAATCTAGATATTTTGAGTGGAGTAGGGATCCCTGTGGATGGCTTAGCCTCCACAAAATCCCACCTTCAACTTAGGGAAAACCTAGGATTGAGAGTTAAGTACTAGAAATGCTTGGACTATTAAGCTTTTATGAAACTTGTCTTAAACTCTCTTAGTTTTAAAATATATATAAATTAGATAGAGAACTATCTTGGATGGATATATATTTGTGGCTCAAACTAGATTGTTCAAATTAGATATATAGTAGTTTATGTGTTTGAATTTTGATTTGAAACTCAGGTTAGTGGTTGAAATTTGAATGTGTATACATTATTGGTATTTAGGTGTAAAATGAGGAATTTAGTTATATGAAATGGGTCTATCACTCACACACACAAACACACACACACACACACACACACACACACACACACACACACACACACATATTAGCTACCGACAAAGCCTTTTGGGCACTCTTATATCATCATGATGATAATTTAAAGGAGCATACCATATAATATTTAAGTCATACACTAGGAGTGTATGAACACAATTATATACCCATTGAAAAACTATTTAGATATGGTCTTCATAGCTCAAAAACTACAACATTATATGTTGAAAAATAAGATCATGGTTATTTCAAAAGTAGATCCACTCAAGTATATACTATCTAAAATAGATTTACAATGTTGCATGGCTAATTAGATCATGATTCTCAGTGAGTTTGAGATAGAGTATGTGAACAAAAAATCTATCAAGGGCCAAGTTATTGTAGATCAACTTGTTGAAGCACCCTTGTAAATAAAGAGCCAGTAACATTCCAATTCCTAGATGAATCCATTATGACCATGATTGAAACACCTCTTAAGGAGTAGCAATAGAAGCTATATTTTGATGGGTCATTCACTACACATGGATCATGGGTAGGACTTTTGTTTATTACACCACATGGGGATCTAATCCCTAAGTCATTCAATATTAGATTTCCTTGTACCAATAACATGGTTTAATATGAAAGACTTGTTTTAGTGATTTAATGGGTAATAAAATGAAACATACATAATCTAAATTTTTATGGTGATTTGTAGTTAATCCTCAATCAAGTTAAAAATCATTTTTAGACCAAGGATGACAATATGGCTTCATACAAGGCCATGGTAGATAATCTCAAACAAATATTATCAATATCCATTTTTAACATATATCAAGGGCCAATAATAGAATAGAAAATGCCATGGATACCATTGTAGATTTTCTTTGTCATACAGATATGGCCAAATAATACCAATTTATCATTGAAAATTTTCTAGTGCCAACTCATGAACCTTCAACTATCGCAATGATATGTGATATTGTTGGTCCTATCTCTACTGGGTATTTAGACCTACATGCCTATATTCAAGAACATATTATGCCACTAGACCTTTCCATAAAATAATCCAAATCATTTGTCCATCATGCTGCATGTTATACCTTACTCAGGACAACCCTATACCACCACAATTTTGATGAAACTCTACTTCATTATTTAACTTTAGTAGAATCTACATTAGCATTATTATAGGTTCACAAATGAGTATGTGGAGGCTACAATAGTGGGTAATTCCTATCCAAAATACTCTTGTGTACTGGGTACTATCAGCCAATGATAGATGTAGATACAACTACATATGTGAAAATATGTGATAAATGTCAATGATATGCCAATATAATTCATGTCCCAGCCAAGACTTTGAAATCAAATTCTTACACCATGTCCATTTGCTACATGGGTCCTTGATCTCATTGGAAAGATAAACCCCACCTCATCTGATAGCCAAAAACATATCCTTACCACCATAGAATATTTCACTAAGTGGGTTGAAGCGATACCCCTCACTTACATGACTTGAAAGAAAATTTCCAAATTCATCTTTAACCATCTCATTTGCCACTATGGTATCCCCTTTGACATTATATATGGTAATGGTGGATAATTTAAAAACAAGGATGTTGAATAGCTATGTGTTGAGTATAATATTAAACAACATTTTTCCACAGCATATCACCCACAAGGTAATGGCCAAGTTGAAGTATCTAACAAAACCATTGTCATAATCCTTTAAAATATTATCAATGATTTTGGATGTGATTGGAAGCTTCAAGTACTCCATGCCCTCTAGGCATACCATACCAATCACCATACTCCAACAAGAGCCACTCCATATTCACTTGTTTATAACACAAGGCCATTCATCCCATTGAGGTCAATTTATCTTCTTTGAACATATATTTGAAGCATGTCCTAGATGATGACAACTATCAAGTAGCTCACTTAAAATAACTAGATTTACTTAATGAGAAATTATTGGCTGTAGCAAATAACCTACATGAATACCAAAACTGACTCCATGGCCACTATATCAGCACATGAAACATAGAGAATTTGAGCTTAGTGATCTTGTTCTTAAAAAAACTAAAATAATACCACAAATGAGAAGAAACATAAAGGTAAGTTTAAAACTAACTAGGTAGGCCCTTTCATCATTGTTGTAAACTTTGGTGCTAAATCATACAGGCTTGCTACACCAAATGGGGACAAACTTTATGAGCTAATAAACATTATACACCTCAAGTGTTACTTCTCTTGAGTGGCCTAGTGTATTGTCTATAAGGATTGGTTTAGTTTACCATATTATCAACATTATTATTTATACCATACCTTTATAAAATTATATCATTTTTCTATTCCACCATTCCATTCTACCATACCTTTCCTTTCGATTAAGTTGTTTTTACCCTACCTACGTAGCATGTTTGAACTTAGTTCTATTCCATTGGTTCCACAACCACTTTTAGCATGAACATTCTAATCAAATTTTAATGGTTTTTTTAATTATTATTGATAGAATATATATTTTAGATTAGTATGATAGAGGTTTTGCATTTGTATCTTTCATTTCTTGTTTCATTCTATACCAAGGGTGCCTAATTATAACTACCTTTGGGCAAATAGGTGTCCCATTATCTTGCTACTAATTATAAACACCTATGGGAAAATTAGTATCATTGAATTATGCCATTGTTTCCTAGTTATAACCACCTATGGGAAAACTAGGGGAAACACTTGTTTATCATGCCTTGAAGTACCACCTTGCTATGCCTATGCCATACTATGTCATTTGCTAACTTTGCCTATTTTATTTAAATTAGCCACTCTACTAGTCAAATTCCTCTGTTATAGGGTAGAACTACAGTAACTTGAGGTGCCATCTTGGGACTATGTAGATAGTGCTCAATATTCATCAAGGTCATCTTAGTCACCCTTTACCATGCTCTTGCCATTTTGTGATCATTCTAAGTTTGAATGCTCTCACCATTTTGTGAGTAACGTAAGCTATGTTCTTACTATTTTGTAATAAATTTATAAATTTGAATACTCTTTCCATTTTGTGAGATTGGAGTATTTAATATCTCATCATTCTCAATCGAGTTGAGATGATTTGAACATTCCAAGAAAATTTGTAAAACCGATTTAGAAAAACCAAAAACATTGACCACTTCTTTGCCTTAAGGATTCTAGGAACCATCACTAAGTCACAAGATACCACTTGTTATTTAGTTTATCCATCCTTCTTTGATGTTTATCCCATGATCTCACCATTTTTTGAGCTCATTTCCATATTCTTCTATAAAATCCATCATGTTTTTTTCTTCTCATCATTTTCTTCTATCCCATTTCTTGGGAGAACTACATTTGTCTTGAAGTCTATGTTGGATATTACATCCATGGAACTATATATATAACATCCACTTTCTTAATGCATCTCGAGATAGATCAGCCACCCCCTTTCTTTTCTTCTATTCCCCCATTTTGTTTGTTTATTTCATTATCTCCTCTCATCTAGGGGAAATGGTCATTATCTTGTTTGTGTAGTGTTGTTTGTACTAACATTATAATTAACCAATTTTCATTTATTGTTTCTATATATTTTCTTTTCTTTTCTTAATGTTTTGTTTATTTGTTTATATGTTTGCTTGCTTGTTTAATTTCTCATTGTGCCTTGATTCAGTATGTGTCTATTCATTGGGTGATTACTTGTGCATTATTATTGAATCCATCCATATTCATATGTCAACATTTTCATCATGGTTATTATCATTGGTGAATTATTTTTAATTTAATATTAGATCGTGTGTAATCCCTTATACATATTTTGGCCAAGTCCTCATGATGTTCTATCATGATGCCTACCATCATAAGCTACATAAGAAATCATCTTAGGGAGTCTACATGGTAATGAAATAATGATATATCTCCTTGGAACTAGTAAAATTCCCTATCTAATCCAAATAATATCCTCAATAGAGTAATTAAACAACAAAAGAATTCTCTTCCTTTCTAGTTTGAATGACCATCTCCCTACTAGCAGGTTGCCTAATTCATCTTTCTCCTCTGTACCAATTTTCTATCATCTTCCACATCATATTTTCCACTATCAGGGTATAATGATTATAACTAACTTTGTGTTTCTACTCGTTTTTGCTTTTTATATTCAGAAGAAGAAGAAGAAACTAAAGTTAAAGGGTCAGGGGTTAGATGATACCTGGATTAAGTTGCACACCATATCCAAATGTTGTAGGAGCTCCTCTTTGGCTATGGAGGAAGACACTTGTAGATAAGAATAAGGCTTAAACACAAAAAATGTTAGAGAGATATATGGTGGACTGCCAAGCAAAGCTTGGTCCCAAAAG
This sequence comes from Torreya grandis, assembly GCA_037957365.1. Lineage (NCBI taxonomy): Eukaryota > Viridiplantae > Streptophyta > Pinopsida > Cupressales > Taxaceae > Torreya > Torreya grandis. Next base: position 5,682,933 of record JARHVA010000118.1, read on the forward strand.
AGTAGAAACTTCCTTATGGGATGACAATCCACTTTTTGATAAAAAAAGAGAGTTGAATAAAGAAAAGATAATGACTTAAAGAAAGAGAGATAGATAATGCGTACCTGATTCCTACAATCTGTCTATCACAATCGCTGATGCTGGTTAGGCTGCGATCATCAGTTGATCAATGTTGCCAACGTTGGTTATACTGTTGATGTTGGTAGGGGTTATGGTCGATGTCAGTCAGGGCAATGGGCCTTGGACAGGTTACAAGGTTATCTGTGTGGTCGACAGAGGAGTCTGGGAGTTTAAAGGCTTGTACAGGGTTATAGGAAAGTGAATAAGGTCTGAGATAGGGCAAGGGTAGAAGGTAGGTGTGAGAAAAGGAGGGTAAAGGTATGAGGAAGGCTTTTCAGCCTCTCTAGGAAGAAGTCAGGTCGGGTCAATAGTATTCAGAAATAGTAAAAAGAAACTATTTACTAATGTATTCTAAACACTAAAATAAGATAGAAGAATACTTAGCTCTTGTTTGATGAAGAACCAAGGGTGTGAGAACGTGAATTCTTGTTACGGCTGATGTCGGAGTCTCTGTGCAATGATCCAATCCAATCTGGAGTTAGGAGTGCAAAGTTTCTAGAGCCAAGTGAGCGTTAGTCAAAGTGTCGTCGATGTCCAAGAGTCCAAGAGGAAGAATTTGGGAGAGAGCTAGAGAGAGAGATTGAGTGAATGATCAGAGATTGATTCGAGATCCCGAATTTGGGTTATGTTTTGGTGTAAGAAAATGACGTCAGTGATTTTGATAGTGTCAGCTAATAGTTGACTGACGTCAATGACAGAGAATGGGTAAAAGTGTTGTGCGGCCTGTTTCTCCATCTACCAAGTGCTTCTACCATTCAGGAGCAGTCAAAAGGTGGGTTTATTAGGCACGAGGGTTGGTTAGAAGGTTGGAATGGGTCTTAAGTAGTTATGATATGAAGGACTTAGTCATAGGGTGAGTCATGGGGTAGGAAATGGTCTTAGTGGTGAGATGTCCAAGGCAAGGTGTCCTAGGTGATGTGTCTAGGCGAGGTCATAATTTAAAATAAATAGTTTATTTTAAATTAATAAAGTGTGTAAGTGACCAAGGGGAGTCGACACAATTTTGGTGTTGACATTTGCCCCTTTTTATCTTATTGGTTATTCTTGATGAAATGCAAGACAAAAATAAGGTGTTAGTTGCCCTAGGTAGGGGATGAGGTATTGATAATATAGGTTGTCCCAGGTATGAGATGACGTATTCCCCCCTCAAAGCAGGAGTCGATAGAAGGGAACCCAAAATTGGGTGCCAATTTGATAGGTAGTGGATGGGTATGGTGAAGCTGGGGTGTGAACATTGCAATAGTTGAGATTGCGCATATACCACTTCACGTGATAGGTAGGTCAAATTATCATAGGTTAAGGTCGAGGAGTGCTAAAATTGAAGTAACGAGTCCCTAGATTTTAGTTGTAGCTGATTGGGTTAAATGATCAAAGCTGTAGCTCCAATGGTCATCATGTTTTAGGTATCTTGGGCTTAGGAAGTGCTCCTAAAAAACACAAAAATGTCACAAGTAGTGGGGATCAACTTGAACAGGATCCATCAATAGGTGTGAGGGTTGTAGTGTGAGGTGCGGATAATTTGCTAACTATTTGTGAGGTAGCATATATGCAATCAAATCAACCAAGGCACGGTTGTCTTGGAAGTGGTCATGGTCTGAGGAGATAGTCACAATCTCCAAGGTCATTGGTCAAGTTGGGTTGAGATATAAGTGATCTCAAGTGTAGTTTGTTGTGGTCAGGGAGATGTATGTGATCTCTAATGTGCCCCATGAGAAGTCAAAGGTGACTTCTACAATGTTAGGGCTAGTTGTGTGGTCATGATTTTGGGTTGGTATAGATAGTTCATCCATTAGGTAGATGAATGAATGAATGGCCGAGCTAACCCTAGAAGACTTCATGTCATCTGAGTGCTGCCTACATAGCCCCTATTTTAAGGGCCTCAGGCCAATGTAGTTCTCCCCAAAAGGGAGGAAGAGTCAAAGAGGTTGAGAGTTGGTTTGGTCAGGTTAGTGTTGTTAGCATTTCCCATATGTGTGATGGTACATGCTTGAAATAATAAGTGTATGATGATGTTACAACCTTTTCCATATTGTGTGATGGTGTATTATGTAACATTGGTGATATGGTTTTTCATTCCTAACAATTTTCCATATTGGTAATGGATGTATGTTAAAAATCAAATGAGTTATGATGTTATAGCCTTTTCCATATTGTGTGATGGTGTATTCTATAACATAGGTGATGTGGTTTTTCATCCCTAGCAATTTTCCATATTGGTGATGGTGTATGCCAAAAATGAAATGAATTTATTTATGCTTCAGAAAGTTTCCATATTTGTGATGGTATATGCTTGACATAAATTATGTTGGGTCGATAGTTTCCATGTGTATTGTTTTCCATAGAAACTAGTGTGAGTGGGCTATGACAATTCATGATGTCATGATGTCATGTTAGTGGTTACAAAAAGGTTTGGTTTAGTTTGGTCAGGTGTGGTTGTATGTGACAAAGATATGTAAGAAGTGAAAGGCGCATTACTCTTTCATTGACAAGGACTATAATGATAGCATAGATAGGGGTTTTGTAAACAAAAGCCCCATTTATGCATTATGTCATTGACCATTAGTTTGTGTTAGAGAAGTAGTTGAATCACTTGACATTAAGTGATCTCAAAATCCCTTGAGTATGTTGGGGTAATAGGTATGATTATGTGATATGTAAGGATAGGGTAACCATTTTTTATCAGGGATAACTTTGCCTCTTTTATAGGTAACCCTGAGAATGACTATAGACAAGTCCATGACTTAATAGTTTGCCAATCACTTTTTTTTGGTAGACTGATCAATGCGGGAAGTCTACTTGAAGATGTTGTTGTGTTGTATGGTCATATTGAAGCTGATCAGCGTGAGAATCTTCTGAGAGGGTGTTGTGTTTATAGCAAAATTTGGGCATAGCCATCCTTTGAGGGAATGGTCTATATTTGGCTTTGTATGTTTAGATGCCTTTTGAATTGCTATCCTTCAAGGGAGCAGTCTATCAATTACAGCAATGATGTAGCTGTCCTTTGAGGGAGCAGTCTACATTTATAGTTTATGACCTTTGAATAGGCATCCCAATTTTATGTATTTTGTTGACTAAATTTTTGGTCATGGACTGGACTATAGAGGTTTAAGGGTTTCCCTTTTATTAGGACAAAGCATTCATGCTTGACAAAAAGGGTTGACTAAGGGTTGACTAATAGGAATGAGGATGACAGGGTTTGCTCAAGGGATGAGCTCAAGTTAAATGTCAAGTGAATGGGTACTTGATTAACAATTAAAATGGTCAAAGATGTAAGGCATAAAGGGGCTCAGGTTCTGACCGGCCTTTGAAAGAAGACAGACGATAAGTCCCTGATCCATACGTTATTATGTAAGGTCCAAGCCAATTAGGAGCAAACTTGCCCCATTTGCTTCTTTCCATATTGGTCACGTGTTAAAGATGATTAAGAAGTTGGTTGATGTTTGGTTGATGTTGTGATAGTCAGTATAAAGTTGAATTCCCCCAGTCATTTTGTGATAGGGACAATGTTTGACACCCGTTGTGGATAATCAATGAGTTGGATAAATGAGATAGAGAGAAGACGTTGAAGCTTCTCTTTGACAAGGAGTGCGATGCAAGGATGCATCCTATGAAGGTTTTCCCTAATAGGGTTAGTTTAAGAGGGTGAGATCCTAATCTTCCAGGTTGGAGGCAGGAATCTCAGAATTACTGAAGGTGATGGAGGCAATGGTTGGTAATGATTTGACTAAAGCATCTAGTGGTTGGGGGTATTCAGGTTGGACCTTCACTACCTATAAAGCTTTAATCAAGGTTTGGTGATGTTGTGGAGAGCTTTGAATTAGGTCATACAAAGATACCTTCACAGGGGTTTGGTGAAGTTGTTTCACCATGGAGTCATGAATTGGCTTCGAAGATGTTGGTTGAGATGTGCCCAAGATTGAAATCTTAGGTTATGGTGGTTGACAAGGTTTGACGAATGGATATGTCCAAGGAAGAGAAACTTTCTCTTTTCCTTTATCCTTGATGGTTTGTGACCTGGTGGCCACATTAATGGTGTTAATTTTGAATAAAGGGGGAGAAGGTGATAGAGGGACCATAATCTTGTGTTGAGATCCCGATTTAGGTGAGGATGTTTGAGAGGCATGGGATGGTGTCGATGATTTGTTGAAAGGGTGGTTAAGAGGATCCTTAATGAAAAGGGTGTCCTTTTTCATGTGTTGATGAATGACAGCCTTAAGAGTGAAACAACACTCAGTGTCATGTCCAAGTGTGTGATGATACACACAAAATTTAGTGTCATCGAATCAAGATGGTTTTGATCCAAGAGTTGATGAGTGTGAAGGTGAAGAGGTTTGGGAGGCATGGGATGGTGTTGATAGTTTGTCGAAGAGGTTATTAATGAGAAGGGTGACCTTTTTTAGGTGTTAGTGAATGATGACTTTAAGAGCGCAACAACACTCAGTATCATGTCTAGGTGTGCCATGATATGCACAAATTTTAGTGTCATCGAACCAAGATGGTTTTGGTCTGAGAGGTTGGTATGGTTTAATGGGCAAGAGAGTGATGCTAGAAGATTGCAATAATCAATGTAATAGTGAAGCATAGGACCCCACTAATGGTTTTTCATTCATTGTTGCAGTAGGGGTTGAAAACTTCTATTTAGGAGTTGTAAGAAGAGTCTTTTGTACCATCTTTTTGTTTGGCAGTGCAGCCACACGCGTAGATGGCACTTTCATGGTGAGAGGTGTTGGATGTTTTGGAGGAGGTATGTTTTTGCCAGGTAAATATAATAATGGAAATGATTTATTTTTTTAGGTGTTGGAGTAGGGAGCACTCCCATTAAGGTGGACAAGTGTGGGCCCAAAATAGAGGGCAATGGTGATGGTGGGAGAGGAGTTCTTTGACGTGGTTTAGTAGCCTTCTTTGGTTTAGTGCGAGGACTACTATTGTGTGGGGTAAGGTTCAAATCTACCTTCACTTGCGGGTGAGGGAGATTAGATATAGGGTGCACACCAAGAGATTTAATTGGTCTCGATATGGTGGATGCTTGTGAGGGTTTGGGTGATTATGAGATGGAAAATGTGTTAGACTCAACAATCACAGGCCAAAAGTGAGAAAGAACCATCACCAGATATTCATCAACTGAAGTGGGTGAAGTGGTAAGTTCTTCTCTTGATGGAGAAGAAATTAGAGAATGTGGCTCTTCGAGAGGGCAGAGCGCAGGGATGGTCATGGTTTAAATGTGTGGTCTAGGAGCAGGGAAAGTGTGATCCCCCATTGATGATAAGAAGGATGAGGGCGGGGCTACCGATTTTGGTGCTACCAAAGCATCCTCCAATATGGGAGAGTTTAAAGTAGACTCTCTTATGTGTAAAAGGGGTGTGGATGGAGGACTATCTTCCATCGGTGGAGGACAAATAGGAGAAGAAGGCTCTTTTACCCGTGATGGACAAATAGGAGAAGAAGGCTCTTCTACATGTGGGAGAAGACTCTTTTACCTATGGTGGAAAAATAGGAGAAGAAGGCTCTTCTACCTGTGGTGGAAAAATAGGAGAAGAAGGCTCTTCTACCTGTGGTGGACAAATAGGTTGACTAACCTCTTCAGACTATGGGAGAGCTTGGTTAGAAACCATGTTGATCGTGTGTATATTATGCTCTTGAGGGTCATCGATCATGGTCTGAACATTGTTTTGACTAGGGGGATGATTAGGGAATAGTTGCCCAAAGATATCTATGTTTTGGTTAGCCAGTGCATTTGGGTCATCCAAAACAAGATCCCCCTTGTCTAACATATCTTGGACAATGTTTTTGAAGGTTTTGTAGTTGTTTATGTCATGACTGTTGACACGATGATAGTTGCAAAAGTCATTTTCTCTATACCATGTAGGGATGGCTTTTGAGGGGTCAAACTGAGGTGGTCAGATTTGAGGGAGATTGAGGACCCCCTATTTGACTAGTTTATCCAACACAGAAGCATATGATTCTCCTATTGGAGTGTATTGACACTGTATGTATCGTTGTTGGAATCATTTTGTGATTTATTCTGATGTAGAGGGCTGAGATTGGTTAGTTGTGGTAGATGATGATCTAACAACCACAACATTTGTCAACCCCTTGGACTTGGACTTGGAAGAAGAAGGTCTGGAAGGAGAAGGGTCATTGGCTTTTGCGTTAGTATTTTTACTACACAATTTGACTCTATCCTCTTCGACAACATAGAGTTCAAGCTTTCAGGCCATGGTGAAAGCTTTGTCAAATGTGTGAAATGTTTAGACCTATAAAGTAGATGAGATGTGCTTGGCACATGCTCTTGAAAAGAGCTCAATGAGCTCAAGTTGAGGTAATGAAAAGGAGATTTGGTTGATCAAACCTCTCCAACGGGCAACAAAATCAGCTATTGATTCATCATTGAATTGTCTAATAGAATATAGGTCTGTGATGGAGACCTTTTTAGTTATGTTGATTGAAAAGTGGTCAAGGAAAAGTTGAGCTAGTTAAGTGAAGGTAAAGAGAGAGTGACTGGTAGTAGAACTATACCAATCAAGGGAAGCACTAGAAAGTGACATGGGAAATGTGCATAGTAACAATGCATCATCATGTGATATAAGGTAGCAAGCATGCCTAAACACTAATAGATATTGTTGTGGGTCCTCTTTACTCTAAAAATGAGTAAACTTGGGGAGTTCCCACTGACTAGGATATGGTCTAATGGGCACCGAAGGGTGAATGGGTTCATTACATATTTGTTAGTATGAAAGAACATTACTTGAACTAGAAATGGATGTCTCAAGGTTAGACATCTTATCCGTCAGCATCTTGATTAGATCGACTGGTGGACTGATAGGTGGGGCACCCCCTAGGTTGTAAGGTACTTGGAAGGTGTTAAGAGGAGTGTATAGGTGCAACATATTGGTAATTAGTCATAGGGACTGATGTTGAGGTCAAAGGTGGTTGTGTCATGAAGCTAGAGGGCACAAATTGACTAGGTGCCGCCAAAGGTGGTTGAATAGTGGTGACGTTGGTTAAAGGGTAGGTAGTCACTCTTGTGTTTATGGGTGCAATAATAGGTGGAATGGAGACAATTAAGTTTTGAAATGGTGTAGAACTTTGTTAAATGGTTTGTGGTTGAGGGGGTACAGAAACCCCAATGGAGGTAGGTCCAGCAATAGAAGGAGAGGCCACACTTTGAAGATTGGCCATAGTCGGGTTATTACTTGACCTATTAGCTTGAATGGTTGAGGCAATGGTCTAGGTAGTGGATGTTGTCATTGCTACTTCAATCGAGAAAGTTGGCATCCCATAAATAGGGGTACCTAAAGGATCTCACATTTGGGTTTTTGTGAGATAGTGTTGGAGAGCCTTGACATTGTGGTCAAGGAATCTCTCAAAATTTTGATCCCCTTTGGGAACAATTGAAGATTGGTTAGGGTTTGGTTGAATAGAAGTACGCTTAGTATCTGAAGTATACTCCATTAGAGGACTTGGTATGGAGGGCAAAGGTGGAAGTGGTTGTTGCCTTGCATGGTCAATAAGAGATTTGGTTTGACTGTGTGTCAAAACCATTCAAGACAAAATGTGTTTAGGTCCTAAAAACTATGTATTATAGTTTTAGAAAACCCAAAATGTGTGTTTAATAGCAAAAAAGTTAGGTTTTAAACTTGCTATTTTGGAAAGAAAAATGTTGACAGTGACCGATGTCGGTGTTATAACCGATGTCAGTGAGGATATGTTGCCGACGTCGGTGAAAAGACCGATGTCAGTGGGGATAAGTTGCCGACATCGGTGGAAAAACTGATGTCGATGTTTGTGTATATCTAGAAACTCAGAAAACTAAAAGTTTTTGGAATAAAGGAGAAATTTTGAGTTGTTTTTTAGACCTCAGAACAATGCGACCTTACCAACTCAAAAAACTAGATAAGAATAGAAAAATAGATGATGGCAAGCAACCTCTAAACGTTAAATTCCTAAGAATAGAATTTTAGAATCGTGGTGGCTTATGCCTTAGAAGAATGTGTTTGGGGAATTTGGCTTTTTAGAATGGGTCTTGAAGAGGAAGTCTAAGGTTGGTTTCATTTTATGTTTTGGTGCTCAAAAGTCTGTGTTAGGTTTCATACATGCCCTGGTGCTGGGGGCTTGCTCCCTTCACTTCATGAACCCAGAGCCGAGCTGGGCTGCTTAGCCAATATATACTTCGCCTATAGTTTATACTCTACCAAAGAATAGAGTGGGTCCTCCTCTTGGTTTTGAAGTCCAAGTAGGATTGCAGGAAGGGTAAGGTATCCGCTAGGTGGTGAAATCCTAGTCAGGCCTTATCTCAAGTATGTTTAGATGTTTAATTTGATGTGCTTATGGTCTGGTTGTGTAACATATGTGCACTACACTTTATTCATATTATGTTTTTAATTACTAGATGAGAGGGCTAAATATGCATTCAAGAAGGAATGAAATGCAATAGTGTTTTTAACCCAAATTGAAATGTTTTGTTCAGATGAAAACAAGTGGAGAAAAGGTTAAGAGCATGAATTTTCACTACTCTAAAATTCAAGGAAAAAGTGACAAGAAGAAAAAGAAAGAAGTTCTTTTTAACTTGTGCTAATGGTTTCTTTCTGAAATAAAAAGATATAAGAAGGGTGCAAGAGGAAAATTTCTTAATGCACCTATATGAAAGTTTTCTTTTAGAAGAAATGAACCCAAGGAAAACTCCAGGGTCCCATCAAGTGTGCCAAAATGTTTCTACTCATTTTTGCTTTTTATATTCAGAAGAAGAAGAAACTAAAGTTAAAGGGTCAGGGGTTAAATGATACTCAGATTAAGTTGTGCACTGTATCTAGACGTTGTAGGAGCTCCTCTTTGGCTATGGAGGAAGACACCTATAGATAAGAATAATACTTAAACACAGAAAATGTTAGAGAGATATATGGTGGACTGCCAAACAAAGCTCGGTCCCAGAAGTGTAGAAACTTCCTTACGGGATGACAGTCCACTTTTTGATAAAAAAGAGTGTCAGATAAAGAAATAATAATGACTTAAAGAAAGAGAAATAGATAATGCATACCTGATTCCTACATTTTGTCTATCATAATCATCGACACCAGTTAGGCTGCCGTCATCGGTTGGTCAATGTTGCCGATGTCAGTTATACTGCCGATGTCGGTAGGGGTTGTGGTCGATGTCAGTCAGGGCAATGGGCCTTGGATGGGTTACAAGGTTATTTGTGTGGTCGATAGAGGAGTCTGGGAGTTTAAAGGCTTGTGCAAGGTTGCAAGAAAGTGAATAGGGTTTGAGACAAGGCAAGGGTAGAAGGTAGGTGTGAGAAAAGGAGGGTAAAGGTATGAGGAAGGCTTTTCAGCCTCTCCAGGAAGAAGTCAGGTCAGGTCGATAGTATTCATAAATAGTAAAAAGAAAGTATTTACTAATGTATTCTAAACACTAAAATAAGACAGAAGAATACTTAGCTCTTGTTTGATGAACCAAGGGTGTGAGAACGTGAATTCCTATTGCAGCTGATGTCAGAGTCTCTGTGTAATGATCCAATCCAATCTGGAGTCAGGAGTGCAAAGTTTCTAGAGATAGGTGAGCATTAGTCAAAGTGTCATCAATGTCCAAGAGTCTAAGAGGAAGAATTTGGGAGAGAGCTAGAGAGAGAGATTGAGTGAATGATCAGAGATTGACTTGAGATCCCAAATTCAGGTTATGTTTTGGTGTAAGAAACTAACATCAGTGATTCTGTCGGCATTAGCTGACAGTTGACTGACGTCGACGGTAGAGAATGGGTAAACGCACTGTGTGGCCCGTTTCTCCATCCACCAAGTGCTTCTGCCATTGGAGAATGGTCAAAAGGTGGGTTTATTAGGCACAAGGGTTAGTTAGAAGGTTGGAATGGTTCTTAGGTAGTTATGATATGAAGGACTTAGTCATAGGTTGAGTCATGGGGTAGGAAATGGTCTTAGTGGTGAGATGTCCAAGGTGAGGTGTCCTAGGTGATGTGTCTAGGTGAGGTCATAATTTAAAATAAATAGTTTATTTTAAATTAATAAAGTGTGTAAGTGACCAAGGGGAGTCGACACAATTTTGGTGTCTACACTTTGGGAAAATAATTGTATACCATCCCACTTGCATTATTAATGATTCTAACCACTTTTGGGTAAATCATTATCTTTCTATCTATTTGAAGGTTAATGATTATAACCACCTTTGGGAAAATAATTCTCTTTCTTCTACCCAACTAGGGCACATTTTCATGATGATAATGCTTATAACCACCTTTGGACAAACCATTATCTTGATCCACCCAATGGGGGCACATTTTTATCCTACCAATGATTATAAATACCTCTAATAAAATCATTATTTTCCCTTTTAATGATTATAACCACCTTTGGGTAAATCATTCTCTTATTACCCTAAGACTTTTTCAATGATTATAACTACCTTTGGTAAAATCATTACCTTCTTTTATCCCACCTATGTCGATGATTCTAATTACCTATGGGAAAATCATCCTATTTATCTACCCTAATTGGGGTAGGTCCATATGCCACTGATTATAACTACTTATGGTAAAATTAGTCCCTTCCACCCCATTTCATTTGTTTGGTCTAATCTCTACCTCCTTTGAAGGGACCAATTATCGTCCCCTTTTCCAACCATTACCATGAAGGGGCACCTATAGTTCATATATTACTATTGAAATCATAAGCATACATGACCTTTTTATTCTTTGAGATGATGTTACTATGATTACATCTTTTAATGTCTTCTCAAATAAGGGCAAATTGTAGACACCAAAAACTGGCCACCAATGGCTTCAACCAAAATTTAGACTGATTCTTACCAACCATTAAAAATTAAGTCTAATAATCACTAAAACTTCCAAATTTTCTTTTGAATCATTTTTCAAATCTTAAAATACCATTAAGACATTCCTAATTAGGGTATCCTATCGCAAGTAACAAAAACATCTTATGGATTCATCTTTATTCATCATGCAGCATCACAACATGTAATTTGGCTTATAAACCTATTAAATGGGGAAAGTACACATATGAAATTAAATCAAATCTTATAAATGATAAAATTTTAATCAAACTTAATTAAAATTTTAAACCTAATAAAATGCCTAGTTGAATTATCCATGTGCAATTAATGAAATTTAAAAAAAAGAAATTCAAAAATAAAGAATATCTTAGGTTTTCATATTACCTTTTGGTGATTTGTCAAGCCTTTGTAGTTATCTCAAAATATCTCACCCATGCCTATTCATTTAAAATCATGATATTTTGACACATTTTAACTCGAGTGGGTTTAATTAACTCACATAGGTTAGGTTTGAATCCATTCCATGTTTAAACTACACTTTAACTCACCTTGATTTGGGGTTAATTTCAAAACCTATAAATACAAGCCTTTGCCTCTTCATTTAGAGAGATTGGATAGAGTAAATTTATAATGTAGGTTTTATAGAAAGTTTGAAAGCAATAGTGTTATAATTCCAAAATCATAAGCCAATCCATCAAGCCATCACAAATAATAAGCCACATAAAGCATAAGCCAATAATGGTGCCAAGGAGAGAAGGAGATAGCTAAAATCCATTGCCAAAGACTCTTTGAGCTTAAGCTGAGCAAATCATAAACAAATCACTTGGATCTCTCAAGTAAGGTAAGGGATTTTTCAATCTTTGCATCTTAGTTGTGCTTTCATATGTATTTTTTCGCTATGCTCCTCCTAAGATCTAGGCTTAGAGATGTTATCATGTTAGTGTGTTAATTTCATTATTTTTATGAAACTAACACTTGATCTAACCTATTCTCTATTCTTTAAATTCCTATAATCACACATATAGGTGAGAAAATGGGATAAAAAAAGGATAACTAAATCATCACATGATAAGATCAATCATTCATGAATAAACACTAAAAGTAGTCACATAAAAAGGTAAAAATTAGTCATCTATTGATTTAAAGGGCTTTCAAAAGGAGTAATGATTGACCATAATCATGTGGAGGATGATGTTAATATCATTTTCAAGGTTATATATAGGAGAATAGATAGGAGAGAGAGGAGGACATTGAGAATTTCATGATGAATATCTTCCAATCATGAGAGCAGTTACAACCTCAAAGAATACTAAGAAAATAGTCCTAGATTCCCCTTCTATATGTGTTGGCTTTGCTTGATGATGGCTTCATGAAAGGTGGAATAGGAGGCTCTATTTTTAGTTAGTTTGTAGTTAAATTAGCCTCCATATGGTATTATAAATCCCATTTTCTAATTCTAGGCATGATTGTTCATAGATTAGTACTTACAAACTATATTTATTTCTCATTTCTTTCCCTTGTAGCCTTATATGCCATACTTGGTATTTATTACTCATTAAGTACATATTCGATGCATGGATAAGATATGATTGAGGCCTATATTCTTCCACCACCACCCTATCTACCCATAATGACTTTTAAAACTGTTAGAGCTTCTTCAACACTGTTGATCCATTCAGGTAGGATGTCTTTGTGATGGGTAGATGATTATCAACTTTAATCTATTGTATTCTCCTAAAGACATGTTAAGTATCAGTGGGCCAAGGAAATTGAGGTACATATGAACTTTTTCATATCACTCTCAAACCATTTAAGCATCAATATACTAAGCACATTGAGTTACATATGTACTTCATTTTTTAGTATATTTAGGATGGCATTCTTAGCTTGGAGTACATTCAAACTCAGCAACATGTTGCAGACATCTTCATGAAGCCTTTTGCATCACCTCATTTAATTGAGTTTCATGAAATTATTAGGGTTTCTAAAGTTTTCCTTTTGGGGGTGTTCATGAGGACATCTTCCATCTTCATTTCATGGATACATAATATATATGAGTACCTTATCAAGCCTTGTTATCGGGACTCATACTGTAGATATGCCACTATTTCATTTTTGGCTTTTGTTATCCCCTATATTTAATTAAGGGGGGTGTTAGAGTATGTATTTTATGCATTTTATCACTTTTTCTAGTGTATTATCTATTTATTTCATCTTGTAGTGAGTTTTTCCTATGTGAGGATTTATCCCACATTGGCTAGTTTAGCTAGTTTAATATTTCTCCTTGCTTATATAAGCAAGTGATTTCATTTTTACTATCATGATTCATTATTCTTAATTTATGAATAATATATGATCTACCTTATATTTTCATATCATATCTATATCTTATTTTGTGATGTTTTTTTGCCAACACTTTGGATTCTTGGGTTGAAATGCGTTTACCATTCCTAACAACAATTGTTCAGATTTTTTATCTTCAAACACTGCACTCTGCTATGGGTCTTCACAACTTTTACTATCTTTGAAACTTGAAAAACTTCTAACTCATCCTTAACACATATTTTTCTTTAAGTTTTTGAAAGTTTTATCTTCATAAAAGTTTTGAATAGTCGTAAACAATTTTATCAAAGACCTAAATTGTTAGGAAATTCTCACAAAGTCTTCAAAACTTTTGTTCATGACTTTTATCATAATAAAATCATAACATTTTCCAAGAAGACATAAAAACTTGAATAATTTTTCAAAAAAATTGAGGCTTTTTGAAGACTTCCATTCATGCAAAACTTCTAACTCATTCATTTAGAAGACCCCGTCTTCGTAAGTTTTGTCCATGTTTTTGTCTTTTGTATATTTTACCTAAAAGTTTAATGCAAAAATTCTAAATCAATATTTGTGATAGTGAGCTTATTATTATTTGTAACTTTTTTCATCATAACTTTTGTCCTATATTTTGTTGGAAAAATTATTTTGAAGACCTAAGCCTTCACAAAAATTATAGTCATAACAATTATCCCAACTAGTTGTGACACATTTTTTCTAAAGAGTAAGCAATTAGACAAATATTCTGAAGTCTTTAGGTTTTTTGCATACACTCCATGAAAAATATCTGACTCATCTTTTGATAATAAATATGAAGACCATTTCCTTGACATAAACCATTAAGGCCAACTTTGGAAACATACTAAGTATTTTTCATTTTCACCAAACTTCGACTAAACCTTTAGAATCTTATAAGTGATTTTGAAGCCCTGAACTGATCTTTGGATGTTGCTTCTCCATGGTGACCAAAAATGTCCAACATCACTCAACAATGTTCATTAGTGTAAAACATCAATCCTTTGTAATGTTTATTTTTATGTTAGATGTAGAATGGATCTTGATAAAACCATAAAGTATATAAGATAAAAATATATGCAAAGTGTTTGATTTTATCTTTTGTGCAATTTTGTACTTATTCAGCTTTAAAAGTCTAATCACATAATTCGAGAATATGAAGAGTCTCTTATTTTATTTCTCAAAAGGTTGGAAGGTGAAGATACATTAGGATTGTAAAAGAGTATAATATTAATTTGATGTAATAGAATATGGTTTGATGTGTTAATATAGATTAATAAAAACTATCATGTTATAGTTTTCTCATATTTTCTTTTATGCATATTGTATGCACACTCGAGTACTCTATTTTACTTTATTCTATTATCTGATGCAATATGAATTATGGTCATGTTAAATTATATAGATGCTATAACCTACTTTCAATCTAATTCAATATTTTTCATGTGGTATATATTATTTTTCATCTCTATTTCACCTATTGTTCTCTCCATTGCACAAGTTATCCTTGTAATTAGCATGTTATGGTGAAACTCTAGTAACATCTACTAATAATGGTGTAGTGAGTGTAGACCTAAATTGGATGAACTATGTTGATATGGTTTCCAAGGCCAAGAGATTTATAATGATGGCTAGATTAAATAATGAATAATATTGTAGAGGAAGAAGCGTGAAGAGTCAAAAATATTGTAGAGGAGATTGTCTAAGAACACATCTATGGTGAAAGTTATGAAATTTTATTATGTGAATTACCTAGACTATTAGCTGCATGGCTAGATAGATTAGAATACTCTTGATTTAGTCTAAGAAGAATAAAATTTATAAATTGGACTAAGGACAAGCTAGAGAGACTACATAATCTAGATACTGACTAGTCCCAAGTAGTAGATTACTAGACAAAGACTATGATCAATAGTTATATCGTAGAGTCATAGTACAATGATATAAATCTTTTGAGATTGTGCAAGATTGATTTGTTCAAGGAATCATAGGGAATTTTTTGTAGTGACTACCATTTTTGATCAAAATATTGGTTATGGAAAAGGCCATGGTGCCTAATCCATCCAATATGGAGTAGTCACTTTAGGCACCATGGGGATACATGTGAGAGAAAGAAGATGATGAGGAGCTGAGTAAGAGGAACCTAAACCTAATATTATAAAATGGAATGTGAAAAGACTGAGTAAAAATAAAATTTTAAGACTCGAGAGAGAGATACTTTAACAAATAAGATGGAATAAGATAACTGACCCTAAAGTAACTATGAGTAGGACTAGAAGTAAAGTAGAAGTTACTAGAAATGGACAAGTGCAAGACAGATGATAAAGAAGAAAGGTTACTGAAAGAATGTGCAAAAGTTGATAAAAGAGAAGAGTATGTTAAATATGAAGAAATGATAGATGAGAAAGAGGATGTTGGAAGCAGAGATGTTGATGTAGAGTAATTAGGAAATAGAGTTAGGTTGCAGTTAATGGAAGGATGTTTTGCTAGAACTAGGAAGGAAAGTTCTTGAGAAGATGTTAAATTTGAAGGTAGTACTATTATAGGATCAAGTTCAAAGAAAGAATAAGCTAGAAATAAGAATCATTAATTTAAAGAGTATAAATCCCCCAAGCCCACTTTATTTATATATAGAAGAAGAAGTTCAGAGAGAGAAACTAACTCACGCTAGTTTCATTCCTTTATCAACAAGTTTGGAAGGATCATTATATAAACCAAATGGGAATTACAAAGAAAAAGATACAAGAGATATAATTCCTAGTTAATCTTGAAAAGAATAGTGTGAAGCAACCTATAGACATAGTAACCACTATATATTCACTCAAATGTGCAAAGATTGTTGTACAAACACCACAAGATATAGTTACCAATATTTGAACACTTATAATAATAGCTGATAATCTTTTGAATATGGCACTTCATATAGGTATGCATGTACCTTTAATGTCATATTAGGGATATTTGGATCTAAAATAGTATTTCATCACATACAAGATGAAATGGTTTGTAAAAGGGGTTACATTGGATGATTTGAAGAAATGCAAAATCATAGGAGCTTTTAGAGGATGTGCTTTAGAGTTTATTTGAAAAAGATATGTCAATACCCTAGATTTAAAATAATTCAAAGATTTGTTGATATAATAATTCAAAGAAAAAAATGCTCCAGTCAGGTGATCTAGGATCTAAAGGAGATTTGATAAAAATCAAGAGAAATGATCAGAGAGTATGATCATAGGTTCTTTGATGTAATGAATAAAATTGATTTTATTATTGAAGATAAAGATAAGGATACTTGGTTAGTATAAGGTTTATGACCTAGAATAAAGTTCACTATCATGTAAACTCAATTATCTACAAAATTTGATGCTCAATCTACTTCCCTTAGGGTGGAGTAGATAGAAGATTATGCAGATCTTCCCTTAATAGGATCAAAATTATAAGCTAAGATCAATGATTTCATGTGGAGGATGAATAAAATGCATGAAAATGATAATCCTAAATTAATATTATGGTGCATATAGTGTGTTCATGAGGGATATCATAGGAATGATTACCTGACAATCAAAATAGAATTTTATGAATTTTACAGAGTAGTGGGACATCCTACATCAAAATTCCATATCCTTCAATAATATATTCAAAAATCACACATGTATTGTAATTTTTACAAATATAAAAATCATGACAAGAGTAGTTACCATGCATTACATGAGATAAAGTAAAATGTAACCAATAACATCTTCACAGTTGTCACCCAATAGATACCCACTATGAAGCAAGCAATTCCAAGACCACATGTGGAGATGACCAATGCAACTCAAAGTAATCCAATATGGGTTCCTTCATTACCACAATATCAAATGCCATCATCACAATAGTAATAGGTACAAGGCCTATCTAATTTTAATAGTACATCATATCCATCATATCAATATTCTAGTCACTATCTGCAACCATGGAAGAACATGAATATCCAATAATAGTAGGCAACTTGGACCCCAAGTTATCCTTAGCATTAGTATGGAGGATATGATGCATAGATAAATTAGTAGGGAGGATATAATGGATAATAATCCCAAGGTTGGGGATATAAATATAATAGAGGAGGATACAAAAGAGGATATTGGGGAGAATATCATGGTGGATATCAAAGAGGTCATAATAATGATAATCAGCAAAATCAACCACCCATGTAGTGTTATATATGTGATGCATATAATCATTATGTGAATAATTATCCCATAAATCATAAAATGCAAGTTTATTGTGTATATTGTAGGATTGAAGGTCAATATAAAATGGAATATTGCCTTGTACTATAAAAATAAAGAAATGAGAAGCAAATGTGCAATGTAAACATGATTAATGTGCATCCAAAGGAAAATGCATTTGTGCAAGTCATCACAAGGAAACAAAAGGATAAAAAAGGGTTACATCCATTAGATATGCCTAAAAATATAGGTATTATAAAATTTTAGTGGGATAAATATCCTGAACCTACAATTAAAAAAATTTAATGCATAAAGCTACATAGGTAATACAAGAAATACAACAAAAACTAGCTTCTGATAAGGATAATATTGATATTGATGCTCAAATGTATAAGTAGATTATTCAAATCTTGTAAAAAAAGGAAATTGTGAATGCTTTGATATATCTAATGAAACTAATTATCACATTACATAATGATGATATATCCCAAAATATCATAAACCTCCTTCAAAATCTTTTAGAGTGTGTGCAACAAGGACAGATAAGGGCTGAAAAAGTAGTTTGGTATGTCAAGACCAAAAAGCCATGGGATGTGGATTCATGAATAGAAATTGATTTGGATGGATATTAAATCTTGAATGTATTATTTGAATTTGGTATTATTATTAACATAATTCCTCACTCCACATGGGAGCCATTGGCTGACCAACTCTAAGTTATAGTCTAGTAACATTAAGTTTAGTAGATTATGCTAGAGTCAAACCTATTAGATGAATAGATGATGTTGAAATTAAGGTAGATAAGCTTAGCTTGTAAGGTTAATTAAAGGTCATTGACATGAAGATAATATAGACCCATTATTATACCTTAATTGGGAATAAATAGGCTTATGGTGGCCAAATGACTATTAACACTATGCACAATCAGTTTAAAGTGCATCATAAAGATAAAATAGTAGTCAAATCTCAAAATAAATTTGAACAAAATCCAAATATCATTCCTAAGGAACTAAAATATCTTTATGCTTACAAGGATAATAATTGGTTCAATGTGGGAATAGATGAAAGGCAAGCTAGGGTGTAAACTATTTAATGTCATAAGTGAAACGCCAATACTACACAACAAGAACAACTACTGGTATTTAAAAAAGTTATCACAAAATCATCAGTCAGATAGCTTTAAATTGAATAATGTGTTTCCCCTTTAGTACATTCCCCAACAACATCTAAGGTAGAATGTTTGTATAATAACATTTCAACTATGATGGATTACATTGAACCTACCCCTAAAAGAATCCTACCCTAGGATTTCACCTCATCCATAAGTGGTGAATTAGATGCACATATCCTAAATTGGTCCTATAAAGATCATGAGTTGAGACCTTTGTGCATGGTGTTCACTATAGAATGCCAAATACCTCAGTATTTTATGATTGGAGATCTTAATCCATTCATCTTGAGGCTTGAACACCATGTAACAGAGATATAAAAATGTGTCAACACACTTAAACATGGTGGATTGTGAATAGAAACATAGATATAAATTAGGAGTATGCCTATGAAATCTTGCATACAAGGCTTCAACTGCCATCTAACATTAAATCAGAATGTCCCTTCTTTCAAGAGGTATAATTACCTAAACTATACATCCATTAGTGTGTATACATATGGACTACATAGGGATTAGAGCCTTGATATTGGGCATACATACTTAGTCATACTATTGTACCTCTTTTTATAGCCTATTACATGCATCAAACATGTAGAAGAGAAACCAAACACTAGCCACAAATTTAGTAAGATTTTATCCTAAATGTTTTATCTGAAGATGATAATGCCCTAAAAAAGATCAAATTTTTTATATGTCATAGACGTGAAAAATATTTAACAAATGTTACTGAATCATCTTCATAACACAAAGATGCATATGGTTTAGATTTTACACTATGAAATTAAAAAGTTAATAAAAAATAATATCTCTAGATTCAACCCTATAATAGAATAAACAATGATTTGATAGAGTCTAGTGACAATGATTATGATGGGGATCATGATTTAGAAGGTTTATTTGAACTGTAGTGTGAAGAGGAGCCTAAACTAGTACAAAGTGTAGAACAAGTCAAAAAAGAGAATTTTCATAGTATTGACATCCCATAATGGGAAGGCAAATGCATTTTACAATAAACTAGGCCTATTGGATCAATCAAAATATATTTAGAACCATTGCAAAATATAAAAGGAAATATTGGAATAGAAGAAACCCCTAATCTTGCATCAGTGGGAGATTATTGGGGGTAAGAACAAATCTCTAAAGCCCTACACTTATTACAAGACTACTAGGATGTGTGTCTAAGTAAATTTTAGAGGTCAAAGGCATAAATCCATCCTTGGGTGAGATGTACACCAAGCTAAGGGAATGTGTATTCCCAATCAAAAAGTAACCATATAAACTCAATCCTAACATGAAAACTAAAGTAAAGGTTGAATTGGACCAAATGCAAGAAGTGTTGGGGATCAACCAACAATAGATTACACTTGTGAAAGCAATAAACATGGAAATAAATTAGATAGACAAGTAACTAGAATGATAAATAGCAAGAACAAGAGATACAAGAAACCACCCTGAAAACTTGTATTAACAAACTCTTTACAAAAGGAATACAATTGAAGAAACTTCTTTCTTCCACACCTTTCCTAGATGTATAGATCTCTCACTAGATCTCTATTCCTCAAGAGCTCTCTCTCTCAAGAACAATCAACTCCAACAAACCTGGATTGATTCAATTCTGTACTGTTCTTCAACTTTCACATACAATGAACTACTACAATAATTCACACAAAGCTAAGAAGATCTAATTCTACATATAGAATTAGGAAACTTGAGCATGCACTTACAAAAAATAGTTAAGCCTCTTGAACAAGGGCTCTAAAAATAATATTACTAATAATAGAGACGCGAGCTTAAGACTACAACTTAAACTCATCATGCAAACACTCGCTTCTGTCCTCGAAAATAGCTTTTTGGACGCATAGGTAACCGACGTCGGTTCCTGCTGCTTGCCTGTGACCGCCGTCGGCCAACCCACTATCGACGTCGGTGCGTCTGCAACTGCACCTGGCTAATGTCAGTCACTCCTGACCGATGCTGATGTCTGTGTAGACTGGAAACTGTTATAGTGTGCTCCTTGGTGAAGCTTTTAGCTCCATACCCTAACAATCTCCCACTTGGAGATAAACAGCTGCACTAGTACCTGTACAACAACATCTTCTAGCTCCTCCATCTTCAGCTCAATCATGAAGACCAATAGAAGTTGAATGAAGATTCAACTTCTCCTTTGTAACTGTCTTGGTTAACATATCAGCAGGATTCCTATCCGTATGGATCTTCTCCAGCTTCAACTCACCATCTTCCAATACCTGTCATATGAAATGGTACCTTAGCTGTATGTGCTTTGTTCTTAAATGAAAGGCTGAATTCTTAGCCAAATGGATTGCACTCTGACTGTCACTATACAATCTACAACTCTCATGCTCCCTACCAAGCTCATCCATGAACCGTGTCATCCATATCATCTCTTTGCTAGCCTCTGTGGCTGCAATATACTCTGCTTCTGTAGTTGACAAGGCAACAACCTTTTGCAACTTAGATATCTAGCTAACCGCCGTTCCACCTACAGTGAAAACATAACCTATAGTGCTCCTCCTACCATCCAAATCACCTGCCATATTTGAATCTACATAACCATGTAGAGAAGTATCTGAACCTCCATAGCACAAGTGCCTACTGTTGGTTCCTCTCAGATATCTAAGGATCCATTGAACTGCTTTCCAATGTTCCTTACCTGGATTGGCCATATACTTACTTACCACTCCCACTACTTGGGCAATATCTGGTCTAGTACACACCATTGCATACATCAAACTCCCTACTACGGAAGAATATGGAACCTTACTCATGTACTCTACCTCATCATATGAATTAGGACATTGTTCTTTACTCAACTTAAAATGTCCAGCCAAAGGTGTGCTTACCGATTTAGCATCTTGCATATTGAACCATTTCAACACCTTGTCCACATAATCTTCTTGAGACAATATCAACCTATGATTTTTCCTATCTCTCTTAATGCTCATGCCAAGGATTTTCTTTGTTGCTCCCAAATCCTTCATAGCAAACGTTTGAGCTAATTTCACTTTAAGCTTAGAGATATCCTGCATGTGTGATCCTGCAACCAGCATATCATCTACATACAACAATAGAATAATATATCTACCATTATCAAATCTCTTAAAATATACACAATGGTCAGATTGACACCTATTGTAGCCCTGCTCAGTCATAAACCTGTCAAATTTTAAATACCATTGCCTAGGAGCTTGCTTGAGGCCATACAAGCTTTTCTTCAATCTGCACCCAAACTTCTCCTTACCTTTGACCTCAAATCCTTCTGGCTGTTCCATATAAATTTCCTCATCCAAGTCTCCATGAAGAAACATTGTCTTAACATCTAGCTGCTCAAGATGCAAATCCTCAAAAGCAACCAAAGACAATACAACCCTTATAGAAGTCATTTTAACAACAAGAGAAAAAACCTCACCAAAGTCAATACCTGGCTTTTGTGCAAATCCTTTTACCACCAATCTGGCCTTATATCTCATCTGTCCATTCTCACCTTCTTTCAACCTATAGGTCCATCTGTTCTTGAGTGTTCTCTTACTAGCTGGCAATTCAACCAAATCCCATGTTTGGTTCTCTCTTAAGGACTCCAACTCCTCAACCATGCCACGCTCCCACTGACTCTTGGACTCCACCTGTATTGCTTCTTCAAAACTCTCTGGTTCTCCACCATTAGTTAGCAATAGATAAAATAAAGAAGGAGAATATCTAATTGGAGGCTTACTCACCCTTTTTGACCTCCTGATGGGTGTCTGAGACTCGTTCACAACACACTATCCACCCAAATTGTCTGACAGTGACCGACCTCGGTTACCTCTAGACCTGTTACTGGCTGACATCAGTTCTATCTGACCGACCTCGGTGTCTATCCTACCGACGTCGATCTCTGTATGACTGACACCAGTTTTTATACTACCAACGCTAGTTCCTAACCTACCGACGTCGGTCTCTGTGCTTTCTTGCAAGTTATTATTTTTTTTTCCTGTGAGCTCATATTGGACCTTCACCTCATCCAATTCACCATTGCTCTACTCAGATTAATTCAGCTTCCTTAGCTGATCACAATACATCACTCTTTCATTGAAAACAACATCACGGCTCCTAATTACCTTGTTAGTTTCTAGATTTCACAATCTGTAACCAAAATCATCTGAGCCATAGCCAATAAACGTGCACCTCATAGACTTAGCATCAAGCTTCTTTCTATTTTCTTTATCTATGTGTACAAAGGCTTCACAACCAAAAACTTTGAGATATGAGAGATCAACCTTTTTACCTGTCCATGCCTCTTCTGGAATACCACCATCCAGAGCTATGGAGGGTCCTCTGTTGATCAGGTATACTGCAGTGTCAACAGCTTGTGCCCAAAACTGTAAGGGCAAACCAGCATGCAATCTCATACATCTTACATGCTCCATTATTGTCCTATTCATCCTTTCAGTAATTCCATTCTGCTGAGGTGTTCTTGGAACCATCCTTTGCCTATGGATTCCATGCATATAACAATAATCTCTGAACTTGTAACTACAGAACTCACCGCCATTGTCAGATCTCAGGCACTTCAATCTTTTACCTGTTTCATTCTCAACCATAGCTTTCCCGATCTTAAAAGTCTCAAATACATCAGATTTTTTTCTAATACAATAGATCCATACCTTCCTTGTAACTTCATCTATGAAAGATACATAGTACTGTGATCCTCCAATGGAAGCAACTTGAGCCAGTCCCCACATGTCTATGTGAACAAGCTACAACTTATGCCTCTTCTTAGTAGACCCAGTCTTGAGAAAACTAACCCTTTTTCTGTTTTCCAAATACACAGTGCTCACAAAACTCTAGATCTATGCCTTTTAAATCTGAAAGCATACCTTTGGACTTAAGAATTGACATCCCCTTCTCACTCATGTGGCCAACCCTTGAGTGCCACAATTTAGCATCCACATCTGAAGTAGATAATACAAAAAGAGATTTGTTAGTAACACCATTACACAAATAGAGAGTACCTTCTCTCTTACCTCTGGCCATAACAAGTGCACCCTTGGTCACCTTCCAAGATTCTACTGTGAGAGTTACTGTACAACCCTCATCCCCTAACTTTCCTGCAGAAATCAAATTTCTCTTCAAGCTAGGAACATGCATCACATCTCTCAACACCCATGTGTTGTTATTCTACATCTTCAGCTGCACTTTACCTTTGCCAATTATTTTACAGGGCTCATCATCCCCTAGATACACTATTCCAAAATCGCCATGGATATAGTCACTAAAATATTCCCTGTTAGGGGTAGCATGAAAAGATGCACCAGAATCTAACACCCAAGATTCTATATTATTATGCAGAGAGAAAATTAAAGCATCTTGTGCAATACCTTCAACCTTGGCTTCTTCCTTTCCTTCATGCTGATTGTCCTCCTTAGGCTTTGACCAACAATCTCTGCTTATGTGCCCCATCTTTCCACAATTCCAGCATTGTGGCCTTCTGCCATTTCTGGATTTAGATCTGCCTTTCCCCTTAGATTTGGATCTTGATCTACCTTTCTTGCTCTTCTCTTTTTGCCTCCCCCTGCTCTCAAAACTTAAAGCGTTCCCAGATGTCTCTTCTGTGCTTTTCCTGTGAATTTCCTCATTCAAGATAACACTAACAAAATCCTCTACTTTCAAAATATTTGATGCAGATGCAGTATTACTTACTGCCATTACTAAGCCATGCCAGCTTTCAAGTAAAGAACATAATATTAAAAGAGCTTTTATTTCATCATCAAACACTATATTGACTGAACTTAATTGATTCACAATTCCATTGAAATCATTTAGATGAGTAGAAATAGATCCACCTTCATTCATATGCAAATTAAACAACTACTTCATAAGATATACCTTATTAGAAGCTGAGGGTTTTTCATACAAATTTGCTAACGTAGTCATCAACTCTACCGTAGACTTTGCCTGTGATAAATTAGATATCACAGTGGATGCTAGACTCAGTCTTATAGACCCCAGAGCCTTTCTGTCAAGAACTTCCCATTCTTCATCCTCCATGTCTTTGGGTTTCTTTGAAACCCCACCTAATGGTAAGTAGAGATCTTTCTGATACTGATAATCCTCTATCTGCATTCTCCAATGTTAGTAATTTTTGCCATTGAACTTTTCCATTCTCGGTTTACTTTCATCTACCATTGCTTCTCCCACTCAAACAGAAATCCCTGCAGAAACCCCTGTGAGAACCTATAATCAATACACACTACACAGATTTGAACTACCTATTAGTGAACCTGAGCTCTGATACCACTTGTTGGGGATCAACCAACAATAGATTACACTTGTGAAAGCAATAAACGCGGAAATAAATCAGATAGACAAGTAACTAGAATGATAAACAGCAAGAACAAGAGATACAAGAAACCACCCTGAAAACTTGTATTAACAAACTCTTTACAAAAGGAATACAATGGAAGAAACTTCTTTCTTCCACACCTCTCATAGATGTATAGATCTCTCACTAGATCTCTATTCCTCAAGAGCTCTCTCTCTCAAGAACAATCAACTCCAACAAACCTGGATTGATTCAATTCTGTACTGTTCTTCAACATTCACATACAATGAACTACTACAATAATTCCCACAAAGCTAAGAAGATCTAATTCTACATATAGAATTAGGAAACTTGAGCATGCACTTACAAAAAATAGTTAAGCCTCTTGAACAAGGGCTCTAAAAATAATATTACTAATAATAGAGATGCGAGCTTAAGACTACAACTTAAACTCATCATGCAAACACTCACTTTTGTCCTTAGAAATAGCTTTCTGAATGCACAGGTAACTGACGTCGGTTCCTGCTGCTTGCCTATGACCACCATCAGCCGACCCACTGCCAACGCCGATGCCTCTGCAACTGCACCTGGCCAACATCGGTCACTCCTGACCGACGCCGGTGTCTGTGTAGACCCGAAACTATTATAGTGTGCTCCTTGGTGAAGCTTTTAGTTCCATACCCTAACAAGAAGCTAGAATTATTTATCTAGTTGAGAAGGCAGAATGAATGAGCTCCATGGTGGTAAAACTTAAAAATATAGGAGAAATATGGGTGTGTGGGGATTACCACACACTCAATGAGGCCTACATCAATGATCCATTTCTTATCCCTTTTATAGATTAAGTACTTAAATCTGTCACTAGACATGAGGTATATTCCTTTACATATGGTTTCAGTGGATACCTCTAAATTCTAATTGCCAAAGAAAAGTAGGCCAAAACTATCTTTGCTAATAAATGGGGGTCATTTTCATACAAGGTAATGAAATTTAGTTTAAATAACACCCCTTTTGTCTTATTTAGGGCTATGGTAAATGCATTTAAAGACTTCATTCATGATTTCTTATAGGTATATCTAGATGATTGGTTAGTCTTTTCTCTATTTAAATAGCAATTTTTAAAGCTTAGATTGATTCTAGATCGATGTAGGGATTTGTGTATCACCTTAAATTTAAATAAATATCTATTCTTTACACCTTTTGGTGTCTTATTGGGTCATGTAGTGTGCAATGATAGAATCTTAGTTGATCCAACTAAAATGGTTATTATAGTAGGAATGCCACCTCCTCCAAACTCCACTAAATTTCACACCTTTTTGGGTCATATCAGCTATTATAATAAATTCATAAAAATATATGCAACCATATTAGGAACCATGGAAAAACTATTGCACAAAGACATCAAATTTGAATGGGCACCTAAGTGTCAAATAACATTTATGTAGCTAAAGTATAGATTGGTAACAACACCCATATTGGTATTTCTTAACTGTAAAAATCCATTTCATGTACATGTCAATACTTCAAGTGCTACATTAGTATGCATCTTAGCACAATAAGGTGAAGGTGGGCTAGACCATCCAATACATTTTTCAAGTAGGAAACTTTCTACTGTGGAAATGAATTACAAAACCACCAAGAGAGAAGTACTTTCCATGGTACTTAAATTAAAAAAATTCATGCATTACTTGATGGCTACTCCATTTGAATTCTTTTCAGACCATAAAAAAATGTGATATATGGTCAATAAACCAATGCTAGGGGAAAGGATCTCTAGGTGGTTGATGGTCTTCTAGGAATTCCAATTCTTAATCAATGTGAAACCAATATAGGATAATATGGGGCTAGATCATCTTAGTAGACTAAAAAATGGGGAATAACTAGAGGAACTCAAAGATGAATCTCCTGATGCATACCTATTTAGAAATATTTTAGTCCAAGATAACATGGAGGAAATTAAAAAATTATTGAAACAAGGAACTTTTCTTGCACACTATACAAAGAGGGATAAGAAACATATGGTTACTAGAGCTATACCATATAACCTCATTAATGGTTTCTTGTACAAGTTGGTTAAATACAATGTACTTCATAGGGTAGCTCTAGAACATGATCAATCCCAATTATTTCAAGAATCCCACCAAGGCATTATAGGAAGACACATTTCAAGAGATTATACTACTAGGAAAATACTTTAGAATAGTTTATGGTGGTCTACACTATTCCAAGATGTGTACAAAGTTTCTAAACAACACAACATTTGTTAATGAATGGGTGACCCTAATCAAAGAGATGAAATGCCTTTTGTTCCTATGATTGAAGAACAACCTTTCAAACAATGGGTAATAAATTGTTTTGTACTTATAGATCCCATGAGTAAGTACAATCATACCAGATACATTATCATGGAAGTTGACTATTTCAAAAAATGGGGATAAGTTGATACTACTCCAAGTTGTGGTGTGAATGATGTTGCTAAGTTCTTATACGAAAACATTATCACATGGTTTAGATGTCTAGTTAAGCTAGTAAGTGATAGCGGCATGCATTTTTTAATAATACTATTAAGACTCTCATAGAAGAATTCATGATATCACACCACCAAATTATAGCGTACCATTTTTAGGCTAATGGATAGGCAAAAATATCAAATAAAGTTTTGAGTAATATGCTAACAAAATTTTATAGTGTCCAGATAAATGAGTGGTAAGATCACATTCCTATAGTTATATGGGCCTATTACACACAATACATATAGTCCACTATATTCACTCCTTTCTAATTAGTATATGGCATCAAGGTAGTAATGCCTATGGAGTATATTATACCCATTCTATGCATTACAATAATGATGAGGTTAGGGGATCAAGACTCATTAAGGGCACGATTGCTAGATTTACCTAAGATGAAAGAAGATAGGGTAAGAGCATAGTGGACCAAGGAAATCAATAAACAAATTTAGAAAGTAGGGCATGATCATAATATGTGATCTAAATAATTCTACCTAGATCAAACTATATTGATTTATGAGAGCAAATTTAAAGCATTCCTAGGAAATCTATGCATATGGTGGAATCTACCCTATATCATTCATGAAGTATCACTATATGGTACCATAGTGCTAAAAGATTTGTAGGGAACTATTTTACTAGGGTGGATCAATAGATGTAGGCTTAAGCCATATCATCTTTAGTCTCTATCATGTTGCTAAAAACTAAGTGGGTGCTGAGTAACACCATGTAGCTAGGATTTTATTTAATGTTTGTTGTTTTCTATTTTGTTTCATAGGTTATAATATTTTTTAGTTTTTGTGTTGCTGTACAACACATCACAACCATTACAATCAGATCTCATTATAAGATGCGACCACCTAGCTAAGACAACTCACTTAAAATAGCTGGCCACCACTACATCAAGCTTGGAAATTAAGTCTAGGAAGGTAGTAAAAAGTAAAGTATGGTAGATGAAAGGCTAATGGTCAGGTCAAATTTTTAATAATGTATTGTCTCAAGAGATTACAATAGTTTCAAAGTATATTTTCCAACAACATGATAAGTAGATGCATACAATGAATTGATTAAATGATGGGACATCTCCTCACCCAAAATAATTGTTAGTTCTAAAATCACACAACTTAGGCACTAAACATCCCTATTTGGATGATTTCTAGCATCTAATATTAAATCTAATGACAAAATTCATGTGCATACAGTTAATGCATTCAAAATAGGTAGTAATACAAATTTTGGCACCAAATAAATATAAAATAAAGGAATATGGACAAAGAGTGGCCATTAAATTATATAAATAGCATGAGATTTATGTGATCACCCTTTCAACTATCTATTTGTAAGCATATCACACACCATAGTTCACTTCCTCATATTAATCATTAGTTTGTTCATTCATCTAGCCATGGATAAAGGTCAACTATTGATCCCACTATTTGATGTTTAGAAGGAGGAAACATGAATAAGGTTAGGTCTCTAAAAAATTACAATGATATATAACCCCTTTGATTTCATTGATAGAGTAGAAGCTACTATGTTTATTCCAAAATCCTAACTAGAAACACAACTAAGAACTCTAACACTATAACATTCACTTCATGGTGCTGACACTGTAAGGCTAATCCATCTACCTACCTTTGGCTAGTTAGAAAAAGTCATAATGACATTATTGAGTTGGTATAATTAGCTAAAGACATTACCATCTGAATAAATGTGAACTCAATGTCAAGAGCAGCTAGACTACCTAATCAGGACAAATCTATAATACAATACAAGCCTACAATGCCACCACTTCATTTAGATATTAGAAAATAATACACCACTAGGGAAGGAAGAGGAACCCTTATTGATTCAATTGTAGGTGTTTTACTATGAACTATGGTCTGGTATATTACTATGAGGTTTTGGTAAACCACAAAGTATGTAAAGAAAATAATGAGAGGTATCATTGACATTATTTATCAAATGATGAAGCTAAATAAAGATTTTAACTGGCCTAAATTCTTAGCTAATGAGCTCACCAAAAATATTTAAAAGGTTCTTACAAGAACTATGTAGAGATTTAAATATAAATTCTTCATCCTGATATTATGTTTCACTTAATGTAAGTCTTCCTTAGGGCCAGTCAATGTCACTTCCAATTTTTGGCTAGGTAATGTCTTTGCAAGCATTGTATGGACCAAAACTAGTCATTATTATGAATAATTTGGGTGGTTCAATGCATGGTGGTTGGAATCCCTTTGATCCAAAACTTAAAATATTTGGTTGAAAGATAATTCAAGAAACAAGAACAACATAATAACAATAATGCTATCTCTGAGAAGAGATGTTTTATTCATCAAATTTGTAGACCCAAATATATGCCTATCTATGAGAAGAGATGTATAATATCCATTTCAGATTACATACTCATTTATACATGTTTTTAAGGTAGGAAGAAGATGTGGAAGGTCACCAATCGTGATGGAGATTAAGTGGTTCAAATTCTATGATTTACAACAATATATAATTCAAAGAATTACTATTTTTAGAAACTTACTATTTTTAGATTACACTACTAAAATTGAAATTTGGAATAATTCCATTTGTTTTTATGGGGTTAAAACCCACTAAGTAGATCTTGTGACATCTCATGGTGTTCCCCTCATTCTTAGCTTTTTAACGGTATAAATGGGGAGTCAAACAGAGCTATGGTGCAAAAGTTATGGCTCCTAGAAGTTTTGCCACCAATTGGCGTAAAACCATCCCCTGAATTGTCACCTAATATGTTGCTCAGGTCATTCCTCCATCCTTGAGAAGCAATGGTCCCCATTTCATTAAGATTTTTCATCAAGTGTGGTTGTTGTGTTTTGATTTGATTCTTGATGCATACTTAGAATGGACTATGCTTTGTGGAGTTGTGTAGGGCCCAATTGTTCACCATTTCTATCTGACCATTAATCTATGGATGGAAGGCCATGAACTTATTTAACTTGTTATCTATTATATTTTGTTGTTGTGTTGTTTATGTAGTCAAGGCTCTAATATTGGCCCTTTTAGATTCATGTGGCTTGACCACCATGAGAACAAATTTCTTAGCACTAATCAGGGAGATAGATGTAGAAGGTGGTACCTCTGGTACCCTATAGCACCATGTTCCAAGAGTGAGAGTGATCCTTTGAGTTCTTGATTTATATATGCCATGTCGATCATACATGAATGGCTAGCCAAAGAGTACATTATAAACATCTAGTCTGACCACATCACATAAGACCTCATCTTGGAAAGGTTTTATTGCATATGAGAGAAGACATTGGTGGGTGACATAGAGGTTTCTCCCTAGACTCAACCATCCAATACTATATGGCTTTGGGTGAGGCTTCATGGAAAAATTTAGTATTTTCACAACATTAGCAGAGATTAAATTCTTTTGACTCTTACTATCACGAATGAAATGTAGAGGCTTACCTTTCACCCATAACTTAGAATGAAACAACCTTTCCTTGTTCTTTGGCCTCTCCTCATGAGTTTGTGATGAAGTAATGATGGAATCAAGCTCAACATCTACAATCTCTTCATCATCCTCTTCAATTGTAGTCTATGTATGAGGTAGAGCAGTAGATGTTGAGGATTGTGACTTAGAAAGTAGGGAGTTGATGGCTTGACATTCTTCTTTAGAGTGAGTTCTAGATTCCCAAATTATCACCTAAAATGTTGCTCAAATCACCCTCAGACTAATTTTATCACATACCAGGATTCTAAAAGATGTCATTAATTATCTGGGTCAACATGCATCCATTACCAAGTTACACAATGGCATCCAAATAAAGGTACATGCATTGGCTACCCCACCTATCACTCCAATGTCATTCTTCATTTCAATGTTTGAAGCAAAAATGAAGGTCTATTTGCATATAACCTTATCTTCCAAGTTCATACTTACACTAAAAATCATTCCTCTACAAGCACAACAATAATAGGTAGATCAAGTATTTTCATAATAACCCATACGATTGGCACAACTACAAGAGTTTAAGCACAACCAAAGAAAGGAAAGCAGAAAACACCTACATGCAAATCCTCACCACCTCTACCAAAGAAACAAATGAGATAGGTGAATTCATGGTTCAAACACCCCATGGTTCCATAAATAACCACTGATTGTGACCTAACTAAGATGGGGGTGGATGAAAATTAAGTGGTTCAATCAATGTTGGAAGACATCGAGACTAAGGTCTATGAGGCTTAAAAGGAAAAAGAGTTCTTATTTTGGAAAGCAATGCACACTTTACAAGTGTGAAGCTAGGTAAAGAAATATATTTGGGTTGATATAACTCAACCACCTAATTATATTATTGTTAACACTATATGATAGGAAGTAGTTTGGTGGAAATTGGAAGCCAAAATCTTTTTAACAAAACTAGTTACAGGATCATTTACTATACATGTCAATAACTTATCTCAAAAGATAACCCCACACAACTCTTGTTTAGTAGATCACACACACATCCATCTATAAATCCCTCATAAATAGTACAAGAAAGGATGGTTTATTTTGGCACACCATTAGAATAAAGTACTATACAATTATCTTAACTTTAACCTTAGGTAGCAAGGAAAACAAAAAAGACACTCAAGCCTCTAGCTAAATCCAAAAGAAAGAAGTTGGTAAAAAAAGAAAAAATGAGTGCAGAAAAAGCCTCTAAATAAACTAAATTAAATAAGAGCATCAAGGAATAATAATAACCCATATATACATCCACACCTAGTGAAGAGAAGGAAAAATAATACAAGCAGGGTGTACTTGAACTTGAAGTGTCACAACAAGAATAAAACCTAGTCAAATCAAAATAACAAGCAATCATACCACCATCATCATCATAAAAAGCTACACAAAGTCCATAGTCAAAGCACCAAGATGCAACCATACACTTAAAAAACAAAGTTGAGGAAGTAAAGGCTACATAGAAGTAGGTTGAGGAAGCTAAAGCCAAAAAAATGAAAGCCAAGGAATTTAAATCTATATGCAAGTAGGCTAAAGAGGCAGAGCCAAAGAAGAAACAACTCATAGAATAGAAAATTTAACAACAATAATTTCAAACTATGCAATAGAAATAGAAAGAGTAAGAAGCCAAGGTAAAAGATGAATTTGAAACTAAGGCTAAGGCTGAAGCAGAATGTAAAGCCAAAGCTAATATAGAGTCTAAAAGTAAAGATCAAACAAAGGTCATAAAGGAAGATAAAATGCAATATGAAGTAGAGAATAAGGCCAAGGTATAGGTAACCACCAAGGATAAAGATATCAAGGATGTACAAGTCCAAGATAAGGTAGCATCCACCAGTTATACTAATAGCATTGAAGAAGTAATTCAAATTCCTAGTCAATGGCTATGGGATGTCCCTACTACATCCACCTGATGAACTAACTTATTGCATCCACTTTCTCAATTTACATGGCTCTTGTGATATCTACCACTATTATGGAAACATTTCTAGATGTCATCAAGCTTTAACTATCTCAACAAATTGAAAGAGTAGCTATTTTCTAGGAATCCATCACTCAAAAAGCTTCAGATTTCTATGATTGTGAGACAAAAATTTTGAAGTAGAGGAGAGGCTAATGAATGCAAGGCAAATAATCAATGACACCTATCCCACTTTTAGTTTTGTAATTATTAGGTAATCATGTTATGCTAGAGGATAAATAATTCATGGAATTGTTGGTAGAGCGTACACAGAGATGGGGAGTTATGCAGAAATTTTTGGAATTATGCACATAAAGACAAGACCTTAGGTCAAAAATAGAGACCATGTACCAACTTATTGAGTAATATGAGAAAATATTAGACATTAATAAATTATAATCCAAAACTCTAGCCTGGAATATGCTTAATTGGAGACAACATTTGAATCAATCCTTGACCACTACAAAAACTAAATTTTCTACAATTTACAAAGCTAAAGCCATGTTGGAGGATAAAATGAAAACTATAGAGAATATGAGAAACACACTCAAATAAATGATGGATTCATGAGATTTTGATATACATAAGTTACAAGTATGGCATCATGAAAAAATATGCAACACTTTCATAACCATTCAAGCCCAAAGGACAACAAATGAATTGAGTGAGATCATCTTGGACATATAGCTAAAATAATCTAATGTCAAGGCATTTCTTACAATCGTATAGGATGATGAATTGTAGAACATGATGATGATCCAAATAGCACTGTGCATTCTCCTTGTAATGGTACATGAAATAATTATTGACTAGAAAATGCTCAAGCAAGATCTAGCCTAGGTTAATCTAGCAATTTCATAGACTGCAAATGAGCCCTAGTTCATTCCTCTGAAGCAACTTCTATAAATCATATGGGAAAGGGAGATCAAGGCACAAGGACAATATTCATAGAAACCCTTGGTAGTGGACACATCAGGAGCCACTAGGCTAATAACTACTCAACAATAATAAATTCCACAAACCTCTAGCAAACCATCCACCCATCCATAGAAATAAGGTTTATGATCTATAATTTTGTAACTTCTAGCATATTCACATTTTTGGTCAGATAGTCTAAACATTAGGAGCAGGTCTAGATTGGTTGAAAACCTATAAATGGAGGCCACCATGTTACGTTAGTCTATTAAAAACTTGAAAGGGTAGTAGGCTAGTATGATAATTAGTTGAAAACCTGAAAGGGTGGTTACATAGTGTATAAAGGGTGAAAATTGGTAAACAACACCTGGAGTGATTACTATAGCTTTTTTTTAGGACTTATCTTTTCTATTAGCTAAGATTTCACCTTTATCTTAAGATGAGACAAATATTTAAGTTTGGGAAAGTGTTGGACATAGAATGGTTTTTATTAAAACCACAAAGTATATAAGATAAACACATGTGCAAAGTGTTTGATTTTGTCTTTTGTGTAGTTTTTTACTTATTTGGCCTTGAAAGTATAATCAGATAATTGGAGAATGTGAAGAGTCTCTTATTTTATTTTTTGGAAGGTTAAAAGTATTATCACTTTGAAGAGCACCCTACTTTAAGATGTGAAAGCACACCTTCTCTCTAGCTGATACAATTGGAACTTCTCAGAGTGTGGGTTACTCTATACTGAGAAGAACCTCTAGAGAGGGATGATTCCCTTAACATTGATCAATTAAATCTGATTTACTATGATTTTGGGGTGAAAAAGGGAAGGGAAAATTGAAAGGAAAACCTATTTAATTGGGTCATGCACTTGAATTGTTTATATCCTGTAGAAGATGCTAAAATTAATGCACACATGTGAATCAATAAAAGTAATATATTTCCCTTAATCATAAATATTTTAGATGAAGGATTAATAGAACTTTGGATTATAAAATTCCTTTTTAACCTCTTTAAATGGCCTGTAGAAGGTGAGATAGAAACTAATAGGTGATGAATGGACACCAAAAGGAGATATGATCAATCTTATATGCTGATACACAATAAATTACACTATATTATCTATCAAAACTTAGATTAAAAATAAAAATCTCCTTTATTTATGTATGGTTCAGATTATAATTTCTACTTCAGCTCTAAGAATTATCCAAATTGGCTTCAAAAAACCAATATACATGTCTAAGATCTAACCTAAGCCAATGTGACATTGAAAAGGGAGAATGATTAGTCTTGGTTTACTAACTCAAGATTAACTCCTTTTACAATGTTTAAAAAAATTCATAAAATCTTTAAATTCGATAAAATTTGCATGATCTTTCAAAATTGGCATAGGAATAAGATGGTGGGCCCAAGTTTAACAAGTCAAATATTATCCATGCATGATGATACACCAATCTTCAAAAAGAAACTCCACTTGATTTTTCTGAAATCTTGAATGACATGTCACCCAAAGATAGGTGCATGATGATGTCAAATTGTCAACTTAGAGTAAAGACTCCTTAAGACCTAATTAACTACCTCTTTAACCTCCTCTTGCATGAAATGGCATCTTGAAGGATGAAATTAACATGATATATCTATTATAAATAATATATGCAATGTGTAAACTCAAATTGAACTCTTTGATAGTCATTCAACACTAAACTCCAACTTTGACAAGTTAACCAATTAAACCATTTAGACCAAATAGGCTTAAAGGCTAATCTGTGATCCTGGACACCATTAAACCTATAATAATATGAAATTAAAACTAAAAAAACTATGAATTAAACATGGAAAAACTTTTTTCATCATCAAATATGTGATTTTGATGCAAAAACCTTTGTCATTCAGTCAACATGGTTGACTAGGCTAATTTTGCTCCATTTTCCAATAGATTGGCCATTTTGATTGAGCTAGTAGGGACACTTCTAGATGATTTTTGAGCAAATGAATATTTGAGGATGAATAAAAAGTCTTGGGCTTTGATCTCCATTGATTATATTCCTTTGAACTGCCTTGCACTTCATATTACATGTTTTTTCCATAAAAAACATGATTTATTCCCCCATCTATATAGATCCATGCATAAAATTGAAATTTATGAAATAAATGAGTTTACTTGACATTTTAAAAGGTTTTAATTTTATTCATGATGATTTGATATCAATAAAATTCACTTTTGTCAAAACTAGGTTTTTAGGGGTTTAGGAGGGTTTTAAAGTTGAATCTTCAAACTAATGATTCATGAAGTACAGACATTAAAATTCTAAACCATGTGTGTGTGTGTGTGTGTGTGTGTGTGTGTGTGTGTGTGTGTGTGTGTGTGTGTGTAAATGGTTATCACATTAACCCCCCATAATATCCTTGAAAATATTGGGCTCCCATGCAAAACATATGAAAATTTACCATGTAAATGAAATTTGCTTGCGAGGTTTAGCTTGTATTGTAGGCTACCTATGCTCTTAGAAATCATTCATAAATCACATACCATAAAATAATATAAAATTTTAATTAATTATAATTAAATAAGTTTCCTAAGAACATACTAATATTGTTTGGCCAAAATCAGCACATGGTGAAAGATATGAGCATCTAAATAGGAGGCTTGGAAGGGTGCTTAGAACTACAAAAAATGAAAAAATTTACTAAAATGAAAATATTTAATTAAAATATTCTAAAATCCTAAAAAAATCATTATGGGACCTATACCATGCTATAAAAACACTCTAAAAGTCATTTTTTCATGAAAATCCAAAAATGTTTTTTGACCTATGTGCCTATTTGCTTTCAAAATCTTATATGAGCATGGTTTGCATAAAATTTGGATTTTTTACACTCTAACATTGTATTATTATGATTTTTAAATAACATACCATGATTTTCAATCCTTTACTTTGGCTTAGAAGTTTCTGAAGCACTCCAAACTAAAGCATGCTCCAATGGTGACCTCAAACAAATAGGCTAAGGTATGAAACAAAAAATTGAATATATACACTTTTAAAATATACATTAATCTTTTTTATATGTTTTTACAACTAATGATGACATTGTGTACAAAATTTGAGGTCTTAAATCTACTTGTAGCTCCCAGAATCTTCAATTTTCCCTCAATTTTGATCTATGTGTATGGACTGTCTACATTTTTTACTGAGTTTTGGTGTTTTAAAAGTAATTTTCATGGATTTTATAGGTTTTTATTGTCAAAATAATATTATTTTATCTCAATATCCTCTTAAATATTTTTAAAATAACCTCTACCCTTATTTTCAAGCATACTTTGACCTCTAACAAGGCATTTTAGCTTCAATGACTGTGTAGTTTGTTGTAGGTGAGTAATGATGAAGGTTGAGCATGTTTATTGTAAATTTCATATTAAATAGGTTTATTTATTACTATTACTACTCTTTTAACATATATCCCTCAAATCAAAATGACTCAAGACCAAGCTTATAGGCCACTATATTGCCAAAAGTCCATACAAAGTACTTATACTGTGTACCCCCTTGAGGTTGGAAATGTTCTTTAACCACTAATGAAATTCATGATTGTAAAACTAT
The DNA here is from genome assembly GCA_037957365.1 of Torreya grandis. Classification (NCBI taxonomy): domain Eukaryota; kingdom Viridiplantae; phylum Streptophyta; class Pinopsida; order Cupressales; family Taxaceae; genus Torreya; species Torreya grandis. Next base: position 5,720,350 of record JARHVA010000118.1, read on the forward strand.
AAATATTTTTATGTCTTATTTCTATTTAATATGACTTTAAGAAACCATTAACCCTCAAGTTATAATAAATAGTCTTGGAGATGACTGTATGTTAAGAAATTGTAGGGGTGAAATGTGATTCAACTTGACTGAGTTTATGTAATTTTGATGACCATTATTATTATTAATGTTGGAAATAAATATTTTCTTATTTAAAAAACCTCTCAAACATACAAACCCATTTAACCATAAGTATGACCTTGATATAAGCTTAAGGAAAAAACTCATGTCCTTATCACAACTGTAGTATGGTGTTCAAGAATGAAAATATTGTATATACTTGTTTAGAATGTCCATTTCATGACCTTTTAGCATTATTTATTTATATATAACCATTAAAACCTTTTACAACTTCAATATTTTTGAAAATTCCTTTCATGAACCACTAGTCCCTAGGAAACTCTTCAAGGCTATGGTGACTGTGTTCTTAGGCTCTTTATGACCCCTATGGATGTAGGGACTATAATAGGGTTTTGATATGGATTATTATCTTCTATCTACTAATGGTTTCTCCTATACCATATCAACCTCATTATGAGAGACCTAAACACTAAAATATCCCCATATAATTTTTCCTTTATGGAGATATGGCTATAGGTGATGATTTTGCAAGCTTATATAACCTTAGGTTTTTGATGACAATGACCATAGGGTGATACTTGATTTATTATCTATATCCCTCAAAACCTCATGCCACTCCTCCCATGATTTTACTCACTTGATGAAAACCCTTATTAACACTTTAAAGCATTGACTCCCTTATTATAGAAACTATAGGTCACTTTTAGGTGGCTGTAGGTTATGATGGTGGTTGCAAATAGTCATCAAAGAGAGATATGAACATTTTCCCTTTAAAACGTCATGAATTGACTATCTACCTCCAAGGAAATTATTTGAAAGATTTAAATACCATTATTATAAGTGACAATATCCCTATCCTTGAAGATGTTTGTATGATGTGACTTGTACAGACTGAGCTTGTAGGGTTTCATTTAATCCTTTCTTGGTCCTCCTTAAAGGGTTGCATGTTTTGTGATCTCCTCATCATCCTCATTATCATCAAGGTTTTCATATACATCACCTTTAGTATACTACCATTAAGGAATCTACCTTAAACCATTTATAATAAACTCACTTTTAGAACCCTTGCCCCTGCCTTGGATGCAGGTTACTCTTGTATTACTAGGCCAAATCAAGACCTCAAATGTCTTGTTTTAGATTTCCTCCTAACTGAGTTCACCTTGTAACCACATAACCTTATCAATAATTCAAAAACCTTAGTGATTTATTCAAAGTACCACTTTCCACTCCTCAATTTTAGACTCTCAACATATAGGCTATAGGTTGGTTTTGTGGTTCTTTCTACCCTTATATAGACCTGACATGATTTTCAATATCAAATTTCTATCTCCATGCCATGATAATCAATTTTAAACATCAATAATATTTTGAGAAGGTCAAACTCCCCCAAAGGTCTCCTATATACTACTTTTACTTACCTGGCTATAGGATACTTTCTGTATATATCCATGGGTCATTACTTAGTGTACTGTAGGTAGCATTTATGTTTGGAATTAATCTTTCTTAGCCCTTGAAATATACGTGTATGTCCTTTATTCTTAGTTTATTTAACAATATTCATAATACTCATGTACTTTTAATTGAGATTTAGGTTCTTGAAACACTTTGATGAGTCTCTTTGATGGCCATAACCCTCACCAACTGTAGGGTACAAGCCTGTAGGGTGATTTTGGGATGTAGATGCTCCTTTCTTCTTGTAGGTTTCCTTCCTTCAATTATACCCTTGCTTGAATGGAATTCATTGAATTGAAACCTATCATTTCTTATATCAATATGACACCTCACAATTCATTGAGATGGTCTCCTCAATACTTGGCTTGATGACTTAGTGTGATGTCCTTTGTATGGATTGTAGTTATCTGTGACTTAGATAAGGCTCAAAGACAAGTTTGATCTCCATTATTTCTCAAAATTGCTTGATGAGGTCACCTTCATTGACCATTGGATGAGGGTCTCTTAACCTATTAATTATTGATTAGTGTCCTTCATAACAAATGACTTTGTATATTGTTGTAGGCTCTCTTTTGATAGTTGTAGGTTGTATATCTAGCCCTTAAGTAGCTGAGGCCTTGAACATAATCAAACATGAGGTGATAATTTCCAAATACAAATTGAGGACCTGATTTTAAACCTTGATAAGGCCTATCTCCACTTAATCATGTACCATAATAGGCTTTGTTTTCATTTGGCTTATAGATTGCCTTTAATAGGATGTAGATTATGTGCATGAAGTACAAACTATAAAAGGCTTCTTTGGTGGTTTCAAAGCCATAATGTCTCTTGTTAACCCTTAATGACCCTATAGAAATCATCAAACTCCTTGATGCTTGGCCTGAAGTATGACCTCTCATTGAATTTTTTTGTAGGTAATCCTTATAATACCATATGTACGGATGATAGATGATGCTTTACTTCCCATGTACCCCTTAATCATGATTTTGATGGCTTTCTTCTCTTCAACCCTTGGTTCATTAGTGATTAAAAAGGTGATGGAAATGGGATGAAGGGTGATATGGATAAAGGATGGTGAAAAGTGAATGGAAATCATGGAAGGAGGATGTGGAGACACAAAACATAGTGACAAACTCAGTGATTTGATAGTGGTTTGGAGTGAAATAAATGGAGGTTAGAAAGGAGAACTAGGAAGCATGCCAAGACAAATTGAGGATCAATCCACAAACATAAATATATAGTCATCCTATCACATGAATTTTGAGGCCATTAGATGAGGGGAAGAGAGCAAAATTGAAACTTGATTTTCTAAAAAAACCCTAAAATTTACAAAAAAAATCCTTAAAATATGTTAAACTGGCTCTTTGAAGACACCTTTAGAACATGGAGATGGGCATTATTGGCCATGAAACTTGAATAATATCTAAGAATAATCATTTAAAATCATGAAAAATTGATGGAAAACCCTACAAACACCATTTCCTTGAAAACCTAAAGCTAACTTCTTCTTTTGTGACCATGCAACTCCTCCTTGCAAGCATGCCAATTACAAATTGACTGGCTGAGTTTGAGACCCTTTCTTGATCTTGAATTTAATTCATAACACCTTTATAACTCCATACAAAGTTATAAAAAGTACTCAATATTTTGGAACAAGTTGAATTTCCCTGAAACTCTACCTAGGTGAGGAGAAATTAGAGAGAAATAGTGACCTTTCTGGTTGCAAGGCAGTGGAATTTGACCTAATTTCAACTAGATGGTTCATGAGTATGGAGAATCAAATTTATATTCCACTTGGACCATCAGGAATCCCTCTAAGTATATTTTTTCCACCCTAAATTTTAGACCTTCACTCTCCTCCAGTAGATCATACCATCAAAAAAAACTACAGGTAGGTCTCTCTATGCCAAGAAGCAAGACACCAAAAGAGTAATGGTTTTGGGATCGTATGGTAAATAAATAACATGAAAATATTTAATAACATTTTTAATTACCTATATAATATGCATCCTATCATGGATTTTATGTAATCACATACTTCTCATGTAAAATAGGTGAAAAATGAGTCTCTTTGCCCTTTTAAAAGCTAACTCTCATTCTCCACCACTTTAAATGGAATGTTTTGGAACTAATACATACCTTATCATGCAAAATACATATTTTTTACCTTTTAATTGGCAAATTTGGCACATGGGAGGGGTCTCAAGGCTCTTTTGGGATATTATGACATATCAAATGACCTTTTTATGACTTGAAACTTTAGATATAGGCTATTTCCACCATTTTTGAACCTATTAATTTTTTTTTGAGATAATTTAATGACTTTTGAAACCAATTTTTATGATTTTTACCCTATTTTTTGACATTTTGACCAAAATTTGCATTTTAAGACTATAATTGACCGATTTGACCAACTGCAAAGGGTAAGGACTAGATTTTGGAAAGTTTCATATGATAGGGGTAGCAATTTGTCCTTAAAATTCCAAATTAATAAAAATAAGCTAAAGAGACATTAAGATTTTAAAATACTATAAATATTACTTTGATGTAATAGAATCTGATTTGATGTGTTGATAGAGATTAATACAAACTATCTTATTATGGTTTTCCCATATTTTATTTTATGTATGGTATATGTGAATTTGAGTATTCTATTTTGATTTATTCTATAATATGATGCAATATGAATTATGGTCATGTTCTATTATATAGATGTTATAACCTAATTTTGGTCTAATTCAAGATGTTTTATATGGTCTTATGATTTTTTGTCTCCCTTTCACCTATTTTTCTCTCCCCTATGCAAGTTATCCCTATAATTAGCATGTTTTGGTGAAACTTCAGGAACCTCTGCTAAAATTTCATTAGAGGCATGTGATATTATACTTGGTTAACCATATATTTACCATTAACATGTAGTCTATGAAGAAAATCCTAGAAATATTTTCATATGTTGGTGGTATGAGATATTACATAATTGAAGTAGTTTTAAAGTCATCACTCATTAGTGCAAAGTGGTGTAAGAATCTGGTCACATCTAGTAAATGTTTTTTGATTTTTATGGTAATATATAAATGAAATAAATCCTTAAGACAATAATTTCTACTGTAATTCCACAAAAATCCATAGGAGAAGCCGTAGAGTTGAAGTTCAAGTTAGAAGAATACAAGGACATATTTTGCTACCAAAATAATTTCTTACACACTATTTGGTGAAGCACACTATTTATGTTATCCCTAGAATACCTCTACCTAATAATACTTTATACTATAGATCCTTTCTAGGTAATGAATAAACCAAGACATAGATTCATCAATTTGTGGAAAAAGAAGATATCAGGCCCAACTCATTACCTTGTAGTATCTTGATCGTACTTGCACCAAATAAAGATGACACATGGATATTTTGCATCAATTACATAACTCTCAATAATATCATAGTTAAAAACTTATATCCCCTTCCAATAATTGAGGACCTACTAGACCAACTTTTTGGTGCCAAATATTTCATTAAAATTAAACTTAAGCCTAGGTATCATTATATTCTTATAGAATCTACAAATGAATGGAATACATCCTTCAAGGAAAAATAAGGTTTGTTTAAATGGTTAGTAATTCACTATAGTTTGACCCACACACCAGATAAATTGATGAATGTCATTCTAAGGCCATTAAATAATTTATTTTTTGTATTCTAAATTAACAATATCCTAATTATTTAGTGAAAAATTCCATGAACATCTATGCCATATAAATCAAGTGTTTAACACTTTTTGGAAACACGTTGTATGCAAACATGTATATATTTTCATTATCTATGAAGGAGATATAATATTTATGACATATAATATATGTACAAAGAGTGCATGTAGACCCAACCAAGATTCAAGTCATCCCAGAATGGTCACAACAAAATAATCTCACAAAGCTTCACAACTTCTTATATTGTCAAATTTCTATTGGAGATTTATACTTGGGTTTTCTCATGTGATTTGGATTCTAAACCAAGTTACCAAAGGTGGTGCTAAATCAAAATTCATATAGGATGTTGCATAATAGAAATAATTCAAATCATCAAAATGTAGACTTTGTTTTGCTCATTTACTTACTTTACCAATCCTTCAACAAACATTTGATCTTGAGACAGATGCCTTTGATTTTGAACTTGGAGATGGCCTCACTCAATGTGGTCACTTGGTTTCTTACCATAGTGAAATGTTCATCTCACCTAAAATAAACTATGCAACGTATGATTATGAGATTTATGTTGTTTTTTAAAAATTTAAGCATTAGGTATTGGTCAAGGATATTGTGATCCACATAGATCACAATTTAACTCAGTTATTTTAGACCTAGAACAAATTGTAGCAAGAGTGACATCAAAAAATTTCTTCCTATATTTATTAGTTCTATATGAGCATCAAACATAATAAAGGAAGTGTCAATCTAGTTGTAGAATATATGAGCCATTCATTAGTTTAATATATCCTTTTTTTACTTGATGCATGCAAACATGAAGTTAGAAAATGGTTAAAATTTTATCCATCTAACATGGATTTTACAAATATTTATAAAAAAATTCTACTTGTTAATTAAATTCCATATTTATAATTTCACGATGGACTTATATATCATCTTTGGCATATGTGTTATATGCATGAAGCAAAGAGGCAAACTAATATGGGAGGCTTATTTTATAAATGTTTTAGGACATTTTAGAGTTGAAAATACTCTTATGTTGTTACAAAAGTTTTTCTTTTGACCACATCTTAGGTACAATGTATCCAAATATATTAAGTTTTATATTTCATGTGAAATTTCTAAGTCAATAAATAAGAATAAAGTTTTACACACACCTATATCAGTTACAACAAGATTATGAGAAACTATTTCCATGGACTCGCTCTCTATCTACCCTACTACCAAGCATGGTAATGATTTTGTTTATGTGGGAAGGTTTTCATACCCTGTAAGACATTAATTTCACATCTATAAACATTTAAATTATACTATCAACATGTATAGATCCACTTTAGAATCCCATATTATATATTATCTGATAGAGATATAATATTTTGAGCCATTTATAGAAAGTAATTTGGTTTATGTTAGACACAAAGTTGAAAAAATCCACTACCTTTCATCCATAGACTAATGGGTAGATGAAAGTGGTAAATAGGATGATAATACACTTTTGATGGTGTAAAATTATAATAATCAATGCACATGGGATGAAAACCTTACTTTTTTTAACATAGCTACAATAGAGCCATGTACAACTCTACTACACATAACCCTTTTAATGTTTTTTGGGTTTCCAAAATTTGGCACCAATTGATGTAGCTTATCCTATTCTTATATCAACACTTGAAACTCCTTCAGATCAAAATGAAGTTAAAAAAGTGGTTCAACATTGAGTATATTCATTACATTCAACAATAAGGGCAAACCATTCTGCAATAGGCAAATATGTAATACAAGCATTGTCATTATAAGCACTAAAAACCACACACCTTACACTTTAGTGATCAAGTATGTCCACCTAAAAAAGAAAATAATTATAAGACCTTACTACAAGCTTCATCTACTTTGGTACTGTCCCTACACCATCACCAAGTATGAGATAATTATTTTGAGCTTAATTTTCCATCTTATCTTGGGTTACATCTAGTCTTCAATGTAGAACTCTTGTGCCATTAATTTCCACCCCTATTGGATACTTTAGTTATTGCAGAGACTCTTCAATAGATAGATATCAATATAGATTGTGTTATTCTAATAAAATCAATCAAGTCATTGACATTTAGGTCAAATAGACATGTTGATAAGAGACCCTTATCTACCAAATCAGTAAAGAAGGTTAAGTACCTTCCCAAGGAAAATGGTTTATAGAAGTGTAGGTTTAAAATTATTTTACATGTCTTCTATAGATACATGCAATAGATACACTTACTCTTCAAATAAGGGTGAATGATCTAGGATAACCTGGGTCATGAGATCATACTAAAAACTATTACAATTACACATATAAACTTATTCTAATGTCAAATACACTAGTGTTAGGTTTTGTGCCCACATGCCAATTTTTTAAATATAATTACACCCTTATGTTACCATGTAGGTCATGTAGTTTCATTACTATAGCTTTTAGCTCATCAATAATGGCAATCAGTGATGTCATATCACTTTTTGGTTATGAATATTGATACCAATTGTTATAATGATTCAACTGAAGCTTCATCTTCTTAAACTTTATAATAATGTATGCTTCCATTCTTGGTATGTTAGCATAACCATAGAATAATAGAGGTAAAAATTAAATAGACACAAAACATCTAATCTCTCAAATATTAAATAGAAATTAACATAATTCAAATTTGTTATTATAGTTCTATATTGGTTATCATATCTTTCTTGATTTCCTTTGTTATTTAAATGCATTACACTTTCATGTTATTTTTAATTATTAATTATCTTCCATTAATAACCCTATTGAATCTGTTTAAGTTGTCCATCAGGTCTCTTCCTAGGCCCTAGATCACCCATGATCTAATAAACATCCACAAGAGTAATTGACCACTCTTTTGGCACTTGTAAAAACTGAAAGGTGTTCCAGTTTATGTCCCAATGAGTTAATAAGTCATAAATAAGTCTATTGGTTGTGGAAAATTTTTCAACCTAAACTACCCACCAAATCCCCACTTTATCCAACAACGGAGTCTCCTCAGTTGATAAAAATATGATCATATAAGGATGTCATTCTATCTCCCTATCCTTGATCCACCAAACATATCATGCATGTAACTATTAAAGTGGGATTTGTTTAGTCAAAATATCTCCAAACATTTCCTAGCACATTGTTAGTGAAATCACCACTATATGCAATAAGTGATCACAAAATTGGCATAGTAGTTACACAATCATCATGGTGGTTATGCAACCACCATGATGGTTTCATGAATTTCAGTCTAAAAATACTAATGAATGAGTAATTTCCATAGTGGTTTCATAAGTGTCAATAGGAAATCATAACCACTGATTTGCAAAGACTAGCAATTTCATCATGTGCCAATGGTTTCTTCAGTGATAATCCTATATTGTAAAAAACATAAAAACTAACTTAAAATTAAAATAAATCATGCATTCCTAGTTATTTAATGGATGTGAACATTTTAACACCAAAATTTTCAAATTTATCTAATCCTAGGACATTTTTCAAGCAAAATCCTTAAACTTATGTTTTCATTTAAAATTAGAGAAAAATCGTTTGTTCTTGCACCCTGCTTATTATTGTTGGTACTAATGCCATTCTTTCATCATTCTCTTTGAATCTACTATAATTTCATGTAATTTTATATCTATTTTCCTAGAGCTCCAAATTTATCAAAGTCACAATGCAAAAATGATTTCCAAATTGGGAAAATTTTACAATTTCTAGAGTTTTCTTTATTATTTTATTTCAAAATATAATTTTTAGAAATTTTAAACATATAAGCTTAATTTGTCACATAATTTGACAAATTTATGAATTTTGGAGGTCTAAAATGAATCGAGGTAATCTAGATGGTATAATTTTCATGTTTTTATTTTCTATAATTTTTTATAGGTATGTTGCATTCACATTTTGGTCTCATTTTCACCTATTTTAAGTTAACACCTCTATGCATAGCACTGAGATGAGTATCTCTATGGGATATTTAATTATTATTATCATTATTACACAAATAATAAGTAACTCTCATCCCTATTTTGATTAACTAGTATATTTTCAACTCTTATCATAATATTGTACTTTATTCTCACTCTTTACTTGTAGTTCATGAAGGCATCTCAACTAGATTTTTTGTGCCACACAAGTAAGTGGGGTAAGTTATTTAAACCTCACTTTTATTTAATTATTCCACTTATTAAAAAAACTACTCTATCAAATTCATTTCAAGGTGCATCCTTGAGGGGGTAATATGTACACACCCTAATTTTGCACGATGTAATATTTCTAACTTTCAATGATAATGCAAGAACATCCATAAAAATTATTATGCTCAAACCCCATTTTCCCCTTATTTATCTTTTTTACTTCATTTTAGGCCTTCCCCAAGTGCCAAACTCATAAAATATGGACTTAATATTCCAAACCCAAGGTTTCTAAGTTGCACATAAAAATCATTGTGTCCCTTTTATAAATATTATGATATTTCACACAGCTTTATAGTAGTTCATGAAACTGTCCCTACAGTTTAAAAAACTACCATGGTGACTACATAGTTACTATGTGTATATAGTGATGCTTTCACTAATATTGTATGCACTTTTTATTTTCAATCTTGGAACACATGTTTTTCATGTTCTACCCTTTGACCTAAATCTTATCTTCTTATTATTATTTTATCATGTTGGTGTATTTAATTAATCATACATAATTACACAATTTTAAGATGCATTTTTAAAATGTATATGCAATTTATATGTAGACACTAATTGGTTCATACTTATCCACAACCTATTATTATATAATATTATCAATTAAGTAAATATAACTTTTACTAATAATAGTTTTATCTTGTTATTTATTTAACTATTCATCAAAACCCTAACCCTAACCCTAGTCTCTTATCATATTTATATAATAATAAAGAGGGCTAGTGGGTGAAATATATTGTGGATGAGATTTATTGTCATACTATCATAATTAAGCTAGTGCTCTTAATTAAAATAGGTAGCTATGCTACTTGGATGAAACCATATTAATTTTTTTAAAGCTTTCATAGATTTATTTATACATGTATTATGGGTGTTTTCCTTATGGTAGCTAACATGATTATGTACCATATCCAAAAAATTTAATACACAACTACTCTATTTCACCCATGTTCGTTTTCAAGTCAACCATAGTAAGCTCTCAACAAGCTCTTGTTAACTTCCACATGCAACAACCATTCTATTTTTCTAACTAACACTCTTTACCATAAAAATTAGATCCAATAAATTACATAGAGAATTAAGTATTAAATAATTTGAGAGATTTATATTCTGAATTTTATAGTTTTATTTAAGAATTATCCCAAACCTTATAACAAATTTCTGGTCACAATTACAATTTGGAGGAGGCTCATAAAATTATAGTAAAATACTTTTTTGTTTGTGATAACTAGTCACAGTTCAACTATTCATTCTAATCACTTTGTTCATGTAATTCACTTCTATCACATTCCTCTTGTTGGATGATTTTAGTATCACTACTAAGAAAAAATACAAGGAGATAACATCTTAAGGATTTGGATATTTTCAATTTCAACAAGTTATTCTTCAAATTTATCCTATACATTGGTTAGGTTGGGGGATTTTTAATTATTATTTCTTGTTTTCCTTTGTATCTTTATTAGACTATAAATTCTCTGATAGTTTAATTACTTATCTAAAAATAATAAATACAAAAATATATCATTTCATACACTTTATTGCATTGTAATTCATTTAATTTTCTTTGAATTTCACATACATAGAAAACCCAACATTATATAGATTTGCATGTTAACTTTTAGAAATCAAGAACATAATTTCTTTATTTTATAATAGTTTATATTCTTCTAGCTTAATACTCATAACAAAACACACACATACACAAACCAACAAACACTTCAAAAAGAAAAGATTGCATAAAATAATCCCATTTTTAATCTTTGCATATATCTAAAAACTCAAAAACATAAAAGTGCCCAAATCAAGATTTTCATTTACATGTTAAATTAGACAAAATTAATTCACTCAAAAATAGAAAATTTTCATTCAACTGTAATTTCTAGCATTTATATGTATTTAGTTGCATGCATACAATCTATATATCATAGCTTAACATTTAGTTGTGCATTTTAAATTTTAGAACACTTCTCCATCCCTAGTTTGCATTTATTCCAAAGTTGAAATTAACTATGCATTTTCAACCATTCAAGTAAATTAATGTGTATTTATAAAATATAAAAAAAAGTATTCGAGTAGTTAATTTCATATTTTAATTAATTTGTATTCACATAGTACTATTTAAAAAAATATAAAATAACTTTGGTTTCTTAATTTTAGGCATCATTCGTATTAGCATAGTTGTTTATTTAATTAATTTAAAAATAGATAGAAATCATTTTCACCTAGTGAAACATTAGTCGTCTAAAACATATTAGCCAAAAAAAATTAGTAAATAATATATTTCTGAAAATTAAACAAAATCCAGTCAAAACTTTTAGAAAATTAAAAACAAAAATTTAAAAAAAAAATCATCAAACATCAACGTAATATTTCATAATACTTGGATGACACTTCCTGAACAAGCACATCTACTTAGAGTATGAGTATTTTCATGATTAATTTACCTTGTCCCTAACATAAATAGTTCAAAGTGACATAAAATCTAAAATGTGGCTGTAAATATTTCACTCAACGCTATTTCTAAATTTAATCATTAGCCAACTAAATTTCTTAGATGAACAAACAAGGCTATATGAATCCCAACTAGCTAGGTAGATTCACCTATTATCTCATTATTCTAGGGACTATCAAATTTAATATAATTATTCATCCTTGGATTTAACCTCATCCAATTTTATTTGCTTTGTAGATGACATTACTTAGGGAAGCCCATTCTGATATAATTGGTTAAATACCACAAGTGATTCAACAATAGTAACATAGACTAATAAATGCATTATTTCATTATTTTACTCTCTATATCTCATTTGTCCTCAATTTTCCACCTTAAATAAGGTTTATGAAGTGCTAATATATTGATATAGACATGTTCATCCCTTGAGACAAATAACAAATAATCATACTAGAGTACCTCAACCAAACCAACTAACTTTTCTTTTTGAATGACCGCCAAATAATCAATTAAACCATTAGTTTACACCAATCACATCAATCTCTTTGGTTGTCTTAGTTTGACCCTTGAAATTTCAGTACACAAGGAAAGCCTAAATTTTTTGTGTATACAACTCCCTCAGAAAAATCCTACTATCATGTGTGTTATCAAGTGCATATATGAATTCAACATGGATGAAAATGCTAACTTGAATTGAATTATATTAATGGGATTAAACCTTATTTTTTGGATGTATTATGTATTTTTTAGCAAATTCCACAACTAAAACAATTATCTCAAGTGGAAATTTTCCTTACATAGCTTGAATTGATCATCTAACTTTTTTTCTTAGTGTGTGTGTCTTGTGTATTAGTAAATAATATTCTTCTAAAATTCAACCAAGAAATCCAATACAAATACTTATGTTGTAGCCACCTTACCTTTTGATGACTATTTTCCATATTTTAATGCATATTTTACATGTTTTCACTTCTTAAAATTAACTAGTTTCTTCCCAAATTCATGTTAAATTTCCTTGTGTATGTAGTTGGCCAAATGTGACAAACCACCACAAGTTTTATATATTCCATCTAAAATTTCTTATTAAAAAACACCATCCCTAAAGTATTTGACACAAAATACTTGGGATAAATTATCTTTAAATTTTAGGTGAAAATTCACCACAAATTCTTTCATATTCTCTTTAGTATGTAAAGTACAATGTATATGTTGGAAAACATCAAAATGAATAGTAAATTAAATATGGATCCTACATATAGAAGTGTTGTATGTTTTGTTAATTTTGACATATAAAGGTTTGAAATCTCAAATGACATTTAGCTAATCACTAATTCTCCATGTTGGTAGTAAACAAGGTACACAATCGGAGACTAAAATTGAAAGACACATGTGTAACTCACACTATTATTTTGTATGTATTCAGCACTTGAAAGCATGTCAAGAGTCTTCATAAGGTGAAGATTCTTTATTTTTTTTGTAATGAATGGATGAAATATGAAGCAACATCACCTTGTAAAATATCTATATATAACACTCACTTGTATTTTAAAAGAGTTCTTGTATGATAGAGATTAATATAGAGTTATGAAATGGTTTTCACCAAATATCTTTTATCATTATTTTATTCAAGCTAAATGCTTTATTTACCTAAATCTATTTAATCATGTACAATATTTATGTAGTTTATTATTATATTAAGACTATGTTCTTTTGAATAAATATACCATAATTAATTAGAAACAACTTGGTTCAATTGTTGTTCATGTCTACATTATAATTATGTTATCCCTATATTAACATGTTCTTATAGATTTTTAGGAACATTTTCCAATAATGATGCAATGAGTGTGGAATCTTACAACATGTTAGGGTGGATACTAAGATAGATAGACTTGGGGAGATGTCTTGGTGAATGAATTCATAATTTCATAGATGAAGAAGTAAGAATAATAGGGAGTTATGTGAAAAATGTTATTCACGAGCACATTTATAGTGAATTTTATGATATTTTCTAGTGCAAACTACCTAGATGATTATCTATATGGTTATCAAGTTTGGAATACTATTATTTTTAGTTGAGGAGGATAGAATTCCCAGATTAGAAAAGAAACATTAGAAAACCCATAATAATTAGACATTGAGTAGACTAGTATGATAGATCACTAGACAACAACTACTATCAATGGATATATTATAGAATTTTCTATAAAAGGATATCTAGATTTTGAGTTTGTACAAGATATTTTTCTGAGAGGTATCTAATGAAAGTTTTTCTAGTAAATAACTACTCTTATCAAGATGTTGGTTATTGAAAAGTCCATGGTTCCTACCCCTACCAACATGGAGTAGTCACTTTGGGTTTTATGGGGGTGTGTGTAATGTAAGAGTGAATTATGATGAGTTGATTAAAGGAACTTAAACCTGAACCCAAAATATAAAGGACACAGAGAAGCAAAGTGAGAATAAAATTTTGGGATTAAAAAGAGAGATGAAACAACATAGAAGGTGGAATAAATAGTATAACTGAGATGTAACTAAAAATATGAGTAGACATAAAATAGAGGATGTAGAAGAGAGCGGACCCTAGAGAAAGGTTGCACAGTTTATAAAACTTAGAGGATTTGGACATTATGTAGAGTAAAGAATGAATGGGCCTGAGAAATAAGAAGACAAATATTAGGATAGAGAGGTTATGTAAAAGAGTGAGGATAAATAGAAAAGTAAATTAGTAGTAAAGTAGTTAGAGAATAGTGGTGGATCATAGTTACAAGGAAAGGTATTTTTTGGACTAGGGAAAGAATATTCTCTAGAGAAGTTATGAAAAGTCATAAGATTATCATAAATTCAAGGTTATGAATAGAATAATTTTAAGACACATATCATTAATTGCATGAATACACATCTTTCAAGCCCATTTTATCTTAAATAAGTATAAATAAAAGTGTAGACATTATTTTTATCACTCAAAAGTGCATCCTTACAAGAATATGTGCCTTGTTCTCACTTTTACTGATACAATAGAAACTCTCCAAGGTGTGGGACATTATATTGAAGAGAATATATATATTAATGGTTGTTTTCCTTTGGTACACTCACCTACTTCTCTCTAAACTATCTAATTTCATGCTTTCTTGACTAATAAAAGGGTAGAAGGAACAATGCTAAAGCTAAAAATGGAAATGAAAACTAAAAATTAGGGCGATGCACCATTGTTAAATTCAATTATGTATATACTTGACACACTTTGGAATATTAATAACTTGTACATATTCACTTTATCTTCATATAATGAATCTTGCATCAGTAATTCATACATAGGTCTTGATAGACACTCATACTAGCTTGGAAGGAATGGACAATGGTTAAATTTACTTCCAGATTAGGTAAAAATTAGACTTAGACACTTTATATGATCTGAAATAAATTTTATTTACTGCATAAAGGTGAGATATTTAGACATAAATAGATAAAATATAATATCTTTCTAAGTTACATCAATGAATATTAAAAACACGCTTCATGAACAGATTAAAGATAAAGGAAAAGTTTAGCTCTTTATTGCTACAAAGGTGAGATAGTACAAAATTTTGAAAGAGTTTAAATAATATAAATTAACAATATCCTAATAATATAAAAATGAATGTACATATATAAATTAAGAAGAGAGAGAGAGAGAGAGAGAGAGAGAGAGAGAGAGAGAGAGAGAAGATCTAGATGAGTCCTTGCTAGTCCTAATTCACTCCTACTTCAACTCCACTACCAACTTAACCTTGAATTGAAACTTCAAACTTTCAAACACATTTCCAAAATTCTAGTGTAGAATTTTAAGAGTCTAAACATTATTTTACTTGTAATATTGCATGGTAACTAGGGATAGAATCTTATTTGAGTTCCTTTAGATTTAAATATCTATTGCATGTTTTGGAAGTCTTTAGTTTTGAAGACATCTTCAGTTAACTCCTCTTGAACTTGAAAATTGTATTGAACTCTTTTTAATATTCAATTAAATCCTTTTGATATTTCATGAATATTTAATTTTTAATTAATTTAACTTTATTTTTATCTTGGAGTTTGACTTGAGCTTCTTGACTTTTAACTTGCAGTTTGACTTCACTTAACTTGACTTGCAACTTACATGCATCTTGACTTTCTAAGCTTAGCCCAAAGGATAGTGCAGTAAGAGAGAGATTGTATGTTGACATTATAAGATATATATTACATGAAAATAGGGCATAAAATATTAATCAAGACTTTAAATCAACTTCTCCACTTTTTCATGTTTTGAACTCCACTTTTATAGGGCTAATTAAAGACTTTGGTTGTTGAGTTGACCTTTTTAAAATTTAACCAAAAGGGGGTGACCTATAGTTTAGAATTTTATCTCTCCTAAATTATATAAAATATATTAAATCAATTTTAAACCTTAAAGGAAATAAAAATAGGTTTTTATGTCAAATTTCATGAGATTTCATTTAATAAAACTCAAAATATGCATTTTTTAGGTTGACTAACTTGGATAATTTCATTTTTGAATGCCTGTAGGTCTAATTTTTATCATTTTATTGAGTTTTATAGACTTAATTATTTTTTAATTAGGATCATTAATAAATTTTATCATAATTACAACCATTGTATATGCTCAACTAATCTCTTAAATCTCTCAAAAATTATCTTTTCTGACTGTCTCTCTTACTTATTTAAAACCCTGATATTTGTACCTTTACCTTTCTTAATTTTTGGATAAATTTTTTGATTAAGTAACATGTAGGAATATAATTTATTCTACATAATATCTCACATAACTTTTATTTTACAACAAAAAATAAAAAATGAGCCATTAGGGTTTAAGAAGGGTTTTAGAACACTTTTTTGACTTACGACTATTCATAAACCTAATCCACTATAACCTATAAAAATTCATGTAATATTGAGTTAATACAGGCCCCAAACTCCCCCTAATACCATTTTAATAAATTATTCTTCACCTTCATGTACCGATCATTTAAAAATTACCTTCACTAACTTGTTAGTAGTAGCTAGTTAGAGAAATAAAAGAAACCTCTATCAAAAATTGGGCTTGTGAGTTGTTCTTGAGAATTGTTTTTGATTGATGCAGGTTTTATGATATTTTTGATACCTTTTTTAATCTTCACTCCATGAATGGATTATTTTTGAAAACCTACACATAAGCAACTTTGACCAATGGTGGTAAAATTATCAATATTCTTAGCAACTTTGTTGAGATGTTTGCTTGCTAAACACTTAAGACCAATAGATATATCCATTAGGTTATGAAGTCATGAAAATATCACAAAATATTAAACTAAAAATTCTTTTTCAATCAGCTATGATATTTATAATTCCCTCAGGAAACTACAACACTTGTGCATGAGCACTTATTGAATTGAAAACTAAAACAACTACCAAATGAAAAATGTGCAAGATGACACTTAGAGGAATGTTAAAAATACAACTACTAACATGTTCATACCAAAAATTGGAGGAAAATGAAATATAACACTACTATATTAACCTATATTAACTTACCTTAATAACTAGAGATAGTCCTATACAAAACCATTAACTGGTAGTGCAAAATGGCTACCTTTCTTCACCAAGCTCATGTGACTAGCAAACTTGATGGCAACCATGAGATAATGGAATAGAGGAAAATATATATTGATCATGACATATTTTTATTTTTATTTTTAAATCTTATTGTTTCCTCTACTTTGACTAAAACATGAGTAACCTGAAGTGCACACTTGGGTTAATTTTAAACATGTTTAGGCTCTTCTTCATGTTCTAAAATGAACATAATAGGTAGTGGATTTTATTTATTAGCCTCTATAGTCATATAAAATGTCCAAATTGGTATTTTGAGTCTATATTGTGACACCCTACTCATAGGACCTTCTTACATGCTCTTGTGACCCTTATAGACACTTTTTTGCTCATTACCAATCATCTATAGCCTTCCAAACAATCATTCCAGCTCAGCCAAACTCTATTTCTAAGGCTAATTATATCCCCATAGGTCCCAATCCTATAAGATAAGAGTGTCATACCTAGACTATAGCACCAGACCCTAGGGTGTCTCATTTTTTGTGCTCTTATCTCTTTACAATTTGAGTCCAAATGATCATTTTCATCTGATTTTTATTCGTCATTATGTCAACCTAATGTGAACACATTTAACCCATGACCAATTTTTACCTATAAAATCCCAATCAAAGTTCATTTAGAAGGGGAGGTGATAAATCTTACAAAGCAAGAAAGAATACAAATAAAGAACTAAGGAAAAGTTCCCTATTCTCTATATACAGTCATCCAACATAGTTACAAACATATTCAAACTCTCATACCAATCCCTAGCCACCTTAAAAACTTTCAATTTGCACTTTTTTGAATCTAAATCACACTATTATACAAAGCACATTAGGTGGGAGAACTATATATGGTTTGATCCCTCTTTGAAGTATTGGTATGTAGGTAGTATGCCCATATAAGGGGTGTGGATCACATATTCAATGCACCTTACACACACTAACCTCACCTTTTTCAAGTGATTCAATCATATTTATCAACCATGATGGAGGCTTAGGGCTTCAATATTAAATAATATTTATAATGAGTTCCATTGACATTAAATATTTCATAGGTAAGCTCACATAAAAATACCATAAAGAACCTAGAAAATTTAGATCTCAAAAAGTAGTTTGGATAACAGTGGCAGAAGAGGACAATAATACCAAACCCTAAAGTGTCTTGTTTTTATGGTCCTATCCTTTAATCAAACAAAATCTAGATTTTTATTTGTGACACTATCGCAGTCCTACACAACTAGTTTCAGACCCTGCAACAACCATTTCAGCCTATTTTAAGCTAATTTATATTTCTCCTAATTTATTGTTATTTTTAGAATGATTAAAAAGATAGATAAACTATAAAAATTAGGTATATAATTATTAAAATATTATTTAATGATTTATTAATCCAAACCCTTAACTAAAATATAAATAACACTCCATTATTACCAAAAAATTTAAATCATTTAGTGAACTTGACTTACTTTGCACATAAAAACCCTAAAACCCCTAGGGAAAATTCCTTGCTGATTTTATAAGTATTTTTATAATTTTTACTACATATATAAATCAACATTACACATTTAATTTTTTTAAATTACCATAGTAATTTTAAAAAATTATTTCTTTTAAACCCTAGTTGCATATACTAGATCCCATTGTTTTGAGGTATCACCTTACATCCAAATCAGATTTCACATAAAAATAAAACAATGGATTTCACTCATTTTATAACATTTCTTGAAAAAAATGAGTCCATACTTGGTCCTATCATGTACATGAATGATGAAGCTTATTATATGTTAATGTAAAGATTCATTCTTTTCCTTTTTGATGCTTACTTTTTATAATATGAGATGATAGTAAAATTCATTACTAAACATGTTAAGATACCTCTTACCTCACATCCCTTAGAGCCTCTATCCCATGTAAATTCATGTTTCATGGTCCATTTCACTCTTCCCTAGGTCACTACCCATTTCTAGGGAGCCTATTTGACACTATTTATCCCTTCACAACCTTGACCTATCGATTATATTTGCTCTCCTCTCATAGCTACTACTAGTCTTATACAACTAGTAGATAATGTGGTTAGAGTTGTTACTCGACGTGTCAGCATGCCTCCCCGACCTAGTCAGGATCCCTGACACCCTCCTATTCCTTCTCATCCTAGGTCTAACCCATTTGCATAGGTAGATCCACACAAGGCATATGATATTATTGATTAGTTAAGAAACACATCAGCTAATATTTCCATGTTAGAACTACTTCAAAAAGTTAATATGTTCAAGGACATTCTTTATTAGGCACTCACTCAAACTTCTATGCCCATCCATTTAGAGCCTTCTTATTTTGCATCAGTGGTCAACACATTAAAAACTATAAAAGATACCATTTCTTTTGATCATGAGGACATGCCTTCTTAGATAGTTATTGATCAAAATGTACCACTATTCATACAAGCTCAAGTCAAAACTAATGTAGTTAAGAGAGTTCTAGTTGATAGTGGTTCTGGACTTAATATATGTAATACTAAATTCTTACAAACTATGGGTGTAGATATGGCATCTATGCAAAAGTTATATAAGAACATCAGAGGGTTTGATGATATACCATAATAGACATTAGGCACCATTTCTTTAGATATCATGGTAGGGCCCAAAATCCTCTTTACATAGTTCTAGGTCATGCCAAGTCCTCTTCATTATAACCTTTTACGTAGATGACCTTGGATACATGGTATGGAGGTAATTCCTCAAATCTTCATCAATGTGTTAAGTTTTCCATGAAGGTTACCTATATGTATGCCTAATAGATAACCATTCATTTAGATATTATAGAATTATAGAGTCATCTTTGACTATTTCACTAGATGGGACACCTCATATCATAGTTCAGTCACTATTTCATCACATTTATCTTGACCAAATACATACATATTAGGTAGGAGAGACTATCACATCTCACTCTCCTCCACTTATAATTATTTCCTTAGCTCCAGATACTCATCTAGTCATAGTAGCTTTAGTTATTCTAGCTAATCCATCAGTCATAGTTCCTACACCTTTTAAAATTACACAATAACCAACAATAGTTCTAGAATTACCAATTAATTCTATAGATACATCTCTTCTGGAAATCATAGTTACTTCATTAGTTATAGATAATCTCATAACATTACCATTTTTTTCTACTACAGTTGATGAGACTCCCATATCATAGTTATCCCTTATGGTAAATTCTAAGTTATCATATGTGCATGATGTTGATGTAGATTCTCAAGATACTTCAAATGATGATACGATACCTACACTCATATATGACTATTTGTGTGGATCGAGCTTTACACTAATTGGCCCAAGAGATTACCAAGATGACTCTAGAGATTTCATCACACATCTTTCATCACTCTTAACATCTTTCACTACACTTTTAAGGTATATTACACATTCAAGGCCATAGATAGATCACTTGGAACATGCATTTCACATGGTTAACTCTATGGATATAGAGCCAATCATTCATATTTAGGTAGGTATCATAGAGTATCAAGCATAGATTATGCTATAAATGTTACTTGATCATGGATTAATCACACTACCTATAGTATGACATATATTTATTAGTAAGTTATCATGACAAGATGGTCACCCATTTTTTATCTTTCATGAAAACATGAGCCATGATACAAACTCATGTAAAATATTTACAATAGAGATTGTATAAACTATAGGTTTAGGGTACTATTCAGATTATGTCACCACCAACATCAAATCCACCACTTCCACTAAAACCATCTACTACTAGAGCTAAACGTCTTAAAGGAGACTCAGTATCTTCACCATCAAAGCAACCTTCAATTCACCTTCAATAGGATGACACCATTATGAGTGATAGATCTCTAACTACATAAAAAACACAAATCTTACTAACACCTGATGAGATAACCACCATGTATACAAAATCTATGGCATATGATGATATTTATGATAATGATCTTGAGGCATTTGATGATGGCCATGATCTCTTCCTCCATCTCTATCCCCAACGAGCTTGATCCTTGACCCCTTTACCCCTTCTAGCCTAGTCTTTTACATCATTTATGTACATATTATTTTAGTCATATGCTTGTACATAGTTTCCTTTTAGCTTACTTATACATAAATTTTCAAAATTAATTATACATAGCTTCTTTTTAATTAGTTATACATAATCTCCTTATGATTGATTGTACATAGCTCATTTCAAAAATATCAAAAACAATATAACAAGTCAAAATACACAGACATTCAAATAAATCAAAAACACCAAAAACATTTCAATTATATGCATTATCTATGATTTAAATTACTACTACCATACTAGACTTACCCTTTTCTATTTTATGCTATTGTTTTTTGATTTATCTACATTAGCATACTTCACTTGATCTTCTTTGAGTGTATGCAATAACATCCAGATCCTTAATTGATTCACTCTATCCATTTGAGGGGGCATCTTACTTCTACATTTGACACATACATCAATATATCTACCCACCGAGGGCATCTTCTACATGACTACACCATACATGTTATGTCATTCCTAGACCACACACTCTAGTTATCATGTTGATGTACATTACCTACTAGTTTACATAGATTACTCTATCGACACTCACTAGTATATAACACTTGTGTATTTCTTAATATCTACCTAGTCTTGTACTCCATGTTTTACATACTTTCACTTCTTGATTTTATTAGTTAGATGCGATTGTATTTCTAATATTTACATGGATTCCTTTCTTTCTTTACGTAGATGGATTTGATTGAATTTCTTAGTTCCTATTTTATTGCTTATGTATACCTTAGGCCATTTTCCAATGTCCTTTTCTTCTATTCTTATGTGTGCCTTAGGACATTTTCCAATGTCCTTTGCTTGTACTCTTCTATGTTCTTGTGGCCCTCATGTCAACCTTACTTATTTTAAATTATATGTGCATGTGGGAATTTGAACATGCCTTGTATGCTTGTTTTTCCCAGTTTGAGTGGCATACACCCATGTCCCTTATTTTATTGGCCCCTTGGCCACTTTTGTGTGCTTCTTGCCTTGCATGCTTCTTACTTTTTTTCTTTTCATTATTTGTAATGACATGATCCACATCATGCATTATCTTGCTTTTTTAGATGCCATGATAGACATCATGCTCCATCCCTCTTTGAAAACTAACAACTAAAAAATAACATTTTTAGTTTCAATTCAATATACTACACATGATATTACATTATTACATATATCTAGGCATACCCTTGTTGATCTAACAATCTCCAATAAAAAATATGTTATATCTTGAGAACTCTCTTTGATTATCATTACTATATCATGTATTTCATAGCATAACATACTTGTAGGGATATTTATTTTGAGGGTAGTCATTGTAGGGTCTTCATTCTTACCCTTAGAAGAGGGGGAAATAATTAGGGGTTTTGCCATAGAGATCAGAGCCTTTTACTAGTCAAAAGAATTAGCTTTTAGAACACTCTAAATAGAAACTAGAACCCAAAGTAGGTAGAACAAACCAATAAAATAGTAATGAATATATAAAAGTGATAAAAAAAACATATGACAAGAGTGACATACTTGGAATACAGTGCCAAACAACAAAGTGTCATATTTTTGGCACTCCTATCTAAATAGTAAAAAACTAGATTTTCTAAAAATAGATAGAAAGGTAAGTTTAATTACAATTTTATTAGCTATAGTATAGTTTAGAATTAATAGTTTTAGTAAAATTTTTCTCATAAAATATAGATATAAGGGGAATCATACATGACATGATGGCTCTCACTTCCAATTTCAGATTGGGTAGTTGGTATAACTTCTAGATCAGAATCCATGTTACAGACACCAGTGATTGAGGGCAATGTGCATGACACATTTACATTATTTTCTTTTTGAGTTTAGTACATTACCTAGGTATTCTCAGTAGTTATGTTCCTTATTCCATCTATACGTGGTTGGCATAATTTCAAAGTGGCTTTCATATAAGCCTAGTTTCCTATTTCATAGTGGATTTCATACAAGCCTGATCTTCACCTTTTAGAGTGGCCAAGATTGGCCTAGTTCTTGGCACACATTTGGCTATCCACACAACATTGTCAGATTACAACATTCATAGGATTCAAGATCCATCTCATATGACACACAATCATACAAGTATCAATTCATAGCTTCACTTAGTGGGTAATGATAGAGCCAAAGGACTAGTTAGCCTTTATATTATTGAGCCACCTACTTAGAGGGATTGGACACATAATCCAAACATTAATTAGCACATGCATGACCACATAGCTTCATTTAATGGGTGATAATGGAACCAAAGGGATAATCTTTGTATTATTAAGCCACTCTTGGGGAATTGAGCACTTAGCTCCATTCATGATATTACTCTTGGTTCAACACATACCAAACATCACTTAAACATCACTCAGCATCACTATATGTTTTGTATTAGTTTGCATACCCAGTGAGGTATATTCATTCCTTTCTCTTTTACCTAGCTTTTATACATTCTTATTTTAGACATATCATGTCTAGTAAGAAGTGATATACTCTTTATTTTCTCTTGAAAATTCATGATTCATGATGTGATATCTCTATGCACAATTAACATCACACATCCTCATAGGCTTCACCCTTACAAGTAAGTTTAGGTACACTTTCTACTTTTCCTTTATCCTAGTATTTCAATTTGATTGCATCACTATAATATAGGGGGTGAAAATGTAATCATATAAAATGTTCCAATTGGTAGTTTGAGTGTGTCTTATAACACCCTATCCATAAGACCTTCCTTTATGCTATTGTGACCCTTCTAGACACCTTTTTTTTCATTACCAATCATTTTTAGCCTTCCAAATAGTCATTCAAGCTCAACTAGACTCTATTTCCCAAGATAATTCTATCTCCCCAAGTACCAAGCTTGTAGAATAGGAGTACCATACCTAGACTATAGCACCAGACCTTAGGGTGTCCCATTTTCAGTGCTCTTGTCCCTTTACAATTTGATCCCAAATGGTCATTTTCATCAGATTCCTATCCTTCATTATGTCAGCCTAGTGTGAACATATTTAACCCATGACCAATTATTTCTTATAAAATTACATTCAATGTTCATTTAGAATGGGAGGTGAAAAATCTTACAAATCAAGAAAGAATACAAATAAAACACTAAGGAAAAATTCCCTATTCTCTACATATAGTCACCCAACACAACTGCAAACATATTCAAACTCTCATACTAGTCCATAACCACCTCAAACACTCTCAATTTAGCATTTTTGCATCCACATCACACTATTACACAAATCACATTAGGTGGGAGAACTACATATGTTTTTATCCCTCTTTAGAGTATTGGTATTTAGGCAACGTGCCCACATAAGGGGTGTAGATCACATGTTTAGTGCATCTTACACACACTAACCCCACATTTTTAAGTGATTCAAATCTCATTTATCAAGAATGATGGAAACTTAGGGTTTAAAGATTAAAGCATATCTATATCAAGATCCATTAACATTCAACACTTAAGATTTCATAAGTGGGTTCACACAAGAACAATGCAAAGAACCTAGAAAATTCAAGTCTTAAAAACTAGCTTGGATAATAGTGATAGAAGAGTACAATAGTGTCAAACCCCAAAGTGTCTTATTTTTGATGATTTTATTCTTTTACCCAATAAAATCTAGATTTTTATTTGTGACACTATCCTAGTCCTGCATAGCCAGTTTTAGACCCTATACTAGTCATTTTAGCTTGTTTTAAGCTAAGTTATATTTCTCTTAATTCATTGCTATTTTTATAAAATTAAAAAATATAGATAAATTATACACATCAAGACTATAATTATTTCAATATTATATACTAATTTATTAATCTAGACTCTTAATTAAAATAGGAATAAAACTCCATTATTCCTAAAAAAGCCAAATTAGCCTCCAATTGGGATAGATAGATAACAAGACATGTTATTTTTGTAGTTATCTTTATAACCAACCTATACTTCTTCACAGGCTGGCTGATCAAACTAAACAAACTAAGATGGACATTGTGGAATAATTATAAGATTAGATTCAAGAGAAAATATATCCTACTTGTCATCTTCTAAGAGTGAACAAAAATATGTAAACTGATTAAGAGGTTGATAAATTTTCTTAAGAACATCAAACAAATCATCATTAAGTGGAATTACATCTTGGAATGTTAGAATTGGAGGACTAACTCTTTCTTACATGTTGTCTTATTTTCCAAAACTATCCTTTTCTATCTTTTCCAGCCCATAATCTCCTTGCATAAGAGTGAAACTTAATCCAATTACCTTAAACAAGTCTTAAAACTTCCTTTCATTAGATTTTACATCAATTAGGTCCTCTTGTGTCTCATCAAATTTATCTTTACAACAAGGGAAAGGCTCACTAGTTTAAAGTAAAAAAATAAGTTAAAAACATAAATTTACCTTTTATTGAGGGTTATCAACTTCTGATTTGTTTGGTGAGATTAAAAACCCCAATGCACATCTATCTTGATTATATTGAACTAAAATTTCTAAGTGTTTGGAATGATCCTCAAGGTTGTAACATGATATTTTTAATTCCAAATTGAATTTCATTTTACCAACACAACTCTTGATCATCCTCTCTTGAAACTATTTCCTCTTCACCAGCATATTATTATTTTTCCTCCATACAATAGGTCCTTGAAAATTGGAGATGGTGGTAGGGTAAGATGTTAAATTTGGTGGAATAGGAATATAGGTTATTATTAGTTACTCTTGAATGGATTTTGGGATTGAAGAGGCATTAAGAAGTCTTTCATTCAATATTTCTTTGAAATAAGGGAAAGAAACTTATGTTAGGTCTTCATGCTTAAATGCTTCATACTTATCTTTCCAATCAAAAATCAATATCTCATATTCATCTTCATGGACAAATTAATTTTGAGGGATGGATGGAGGGCTCAATAAACTTGGAAACTTTCTTGGTTTGGCTTCAAAAACATGTTCCTTCTCTTTATTTTGGATAGGCAAGGGAAAAGTCTCTTTCTCAAGAGTAGGCATGACATAATCAGTGTTCTTGGTCCAAGAAGGTTTTCAATATGGAATTGTCTTAAGCTCTTTTATAGGATTAATATTCATAAAACTTGAAATTTTGAATCAAGTAAATTATCTTTAAGGATTAAGGGGTTCTAGTTCTTGTTTCCAACATGGAATTATGGACTCAATTCTTTATATTGTCATGGGTAGTTGTTGTATTGGTTCTCTTGTAGTCTCATTGTATCTCTTCAATGATTTTTTTTTCTTGATGATGTATATAAGTCTGATATACAAGATATTATTGATGACTTTTATAATCCTCTTCCATATCAATATCCATACATTGTCTCTCAAAGTCAAGTATTATCTCTTCTACACTTTTTTTAGGTTGATTGGAAAGAAAATGATTTTTCCAAGGTTGATTGGAAACATGATTAGGGGTGGGAGGGTGGTAAATATCATATAATTTTGATATAATTATGGTTAAATTCCACTTGAGGTTAAGCTATGAATATTCTCATTTTGATATGAAGAATATGAAGGTACAAAAGCTACATTTTTATAGAATGGAGGATTAAAATACATACCAACTAATGTTTTTAGGTACTTGGATTGCTAAAACCATTTGTATATAACTTAAAGTTATTAAATTTTTAGTACTTGATAAATATAATTATTTAAAATTTCTAAAACTATCACTAATCTTTAGTAATCTTCTATGCTATTGTCCCATCAGGCATGCCAGAAACTGTCATCACTTAGAAGTACACCCTTACAAGAATGTGTGCCTTTTTCTCAATTATATTGATATAATATAAATTATACATGGTTTGAAACATTATATTTTATATAATATATAAATTAAGTTCTGGTTATCTTTTTTCCACTCACTTACTCCTCTCTAAACTATCTAATTTTGCACTTTCTTGACTAGGAAAAGGGTAGAAGGAGCAATGTTAAAGCTAAAAGTGGAAATGAAAACTAAAAATTGGGGTGATGCACAAATGTTTGAAATAATTTATAATATTAATAACTTACAAATATTCACTTCATCTTCATATAATGATTCTTGCATTAGTAATTCATACACAGGTCTTGACAGACACACACTAGTTTGGAAGGAATACACAATGGTTGAATTCGCTTCCATATTTGGTATAAATCAGACTTAGTCAATTTATATGACCTAAAATAAATATTATTTTTTGCATAAATTTTGGATATTTAGATTAAAAAATATAAAAAATGATCCTTTACTAAGTTACATCAATGAATATTAAGAACACACTTCATGAACAACTTGAAGATGGAGGAAAAATTCAACTCTTTATTGCTTCAAAGGTGAGGTAGTAAAAATTTTTGGTAGATTTTAAATAATAAAAAATAATAATATCCTAATAATTCAAAAATTAATATACTTATATAAATTAATAAGAGAGAAAATATAAAAATCTCCTTATGAGTCCCTACTAGTCTTATTTCACTCCTGCTTCAACTCCACTACTAACTCAACCTTAAACTAAAACTTCAAACTTTAAAACACACTTTATAAATTCCAAAATATCATTTTAATAGTTTAAAAATTATTTTATTTTAAATATTTCATGGTAATTATAGATATAAGTTTGTTTGAGTTGTTTAAAAGTCAAAGGTCTCTTCCATGCTTTAAAAGTCTTCAGTTTTGAAGAGATCTTCAGTCAACTCCTCTTGAATTTGTAACTTGTATTGAAATAATTTTGATCTTTCATGAATATTTAAGTTTTAATTCAGTTACATTTATTTATATCTTGTATTTTTACTTGATCTTATTGACTTACAACTTGGAATTAGACTTCACTTATCTTGACTTGCAACTTGCATGCATCTTGACTTTCTAAATTTAGCCCAAAGGGGGGTGCAGTAGGAGAGCGATTTATTATTAAAAATATAAGGAGTATATTATATAAAAATATGTCCTAAAATAATAACCAATACTTTATCTCAACTTCTCCACTTTTACATGTTTTGAACTCCACTTTTCTAAGGCTAATTGAAGACTCTTACTGTTGACTTGACCTTTTCTAAATTTAGACAAAAGAGGGTGACCTATATTTTGGTATTTTATCTATATTAAAGTAAATTAATTATATTAAAAAAAATTAAATTTTAAATTATATAAAAAAACTTCCATGTCAAATTTCATGAGATTTAATTAAATAAAACTCAAAATATGCACTTTTTAGTGTTGAGTAACTTGTACAATTTCATTTATAAATGCTTGTAGGTTTGAGTTTTGACATTTTATTGAGTATTATGAGTCTTAAATACCTCATTAAATTTTAATTACTACTATTATTTAACCCTCTCATCATTACAACCATTTTATGTGCTCAACCAATCTCTTAAACCTCTCAAAATTTGCCTTTTTGATTGTCTCTCTTGCTTGCTTAAAACCCTGATACTTGTACCTTTAAATTTATTTATTTATTGCCTAATTTTTTTGATTGATTAATATTTATAAATTTAATTTGTGTCACATAATATCTCACACAAATTTTATTTTTCAACAAGGAACTCAATAATGCAATTATATCTCTTAAAACTGAGTCATTGGCATTTAAGAAGGGTTTTAAAGCCCCTGTTTGACTTAACAATTGTTTATAAGTTTAATAAACTATAACTTGAAACTAATGAATTTAATATTGAGGGATAAAGATCCCAAAAATCCCCCTAATACTATTTTAACCAAATTTTATTCACCTTCATGTACTGATCATTTAAAAATTGACTTCACTAGTTTACAAGTAACAACTACTTAGAGGAATAAAAGAAACCTATGTCAATATTTGGACTTATGAGTTATTCCTGAGAATTTTTTGGTCTTGATTAAGTTTTTATGATAATTTTTAGATATTTTTTTAACTTCACTCCATAAATGGAGTCTTCTTGAAAACCTGTTCATAAGCAATTTTGATAAATAGTGGCAAAATTGTCAATAGTTAGGATAGGAGGAAATTGTTTTCAATTGTTTATAGATTAATTTGGTAAAATTATCATATAAAATAATAAAATAATATAAAATAAGAATTTATAAGAGTCTATATTTTATTTTACAAGTTTTAATATCCCAAAAATGATTGGTACATAGAAGCCAACATTGGTAGTTACAAGTGCACCAAGCATGTCTTTGAACATAGGAGTGTTTATTATTTTGACACCATTCAATAAGTATTTTGAACCTAAGTAGTATTTTTTAAACTATGACATTAAATTTTAGGTTAAGGGAATGACCAATTATGATTTTAAAAATTTTGAGCTCATCAAAGATTTAACAGGCTGAGCTCTAAAATTCATGTATAAAAGGGATGTTTATTCCTTAAGTCTTCAAAACTTCAAGGAATATTTAATATTAGAATTCAAGATGAATAAGTGTTCAAGCTAGACCATCTAAAATATTAAATATATTTAGCATTGAAGTGGATAATTATTATGGGAGTATGATCATAGATTCTTATATGTAATGAACAAAGTTGACTTTATTTTAGAAGATAAAGATAAGTTTGTCTAGTTTTTAAAGGGATTATGATCAAGGATTAGGTTTTCCATTGCATAGTCACAATTCCTTACTAAGTTTGATGCATAGGTAGTTACACTTTAGGTAGAACAAATTGAGGATTATAGATACACTCCATCCATTGGCTCTAAAATTGGATGATTTTCTAATAAATATGGATGAGCTTAATGAAATAAACAAACACAAGTTGGGCCTATGGTGTATGGAGTGAAACAAATAAGGGCATCATATAAATTATTTATTTAAAATTTAAAAATAATTCTACGACATATGTAGGGTAGTAGGATATGCGACATAAAAATGTCATTTATTAAATTAGTACATATAAAAACTATAGGACATGTACTATGATTTGTATAAGTTACCAAATCATGATGAGAAGAGTTTCTAGGATCTACATGAACTAAAAGAATAGATCACTAAGAATGTCTTCTCAATCATAACATAGCATATACTTAGTACAAAATAAGGAATTTTAGGCCCATAAGTATAAATTTATAACATGACACAAGTTTTTATTTGCTGGATGACTTCATCACCATAGTATCAACCCCAAGGTATAGCCAGATTGACACCATCATCTCCACAATATCAGAACTAATCATTATGGAACATTGTAATTCTCTAGCCACAACAATAAAATTATGCTCCATCATCTACACAACAACAACAATAAGGGGGATATAGATAAGGGTACCATGGAAGATAATAGGGAGGCTAAAATAATGATAGCCAAAAATATTTTCAACTAATTTAGTGCTTTCTGTGTGGTGAATATAATAACTTCACTTGAAACTACCTAACTAACCTCAAAGGTAGATGTAGTGCATCTATTTTAGAGTTTTAGGACAACACCATACTAAATATTATCCATTTTTAGATAAGTAAAGGAAAAATAAACTTGTGTAGAACATAAAAATGATAAATTACCACCCTAAGGAGAATGAATGAAATTACAAGGTAAAAGTATGTAAAGCAAAGATTACCTCTATTAGAAATGCCACAGGATCATAGAATTATAAATATTTAATAGGATAAATATCCTAGCCCTAATATATAAAAATATTTGATGTACCAAGTAACCCAAGTTACTTATAACATAAAATATTAGGCTATGTCAAAATGTGATGCCATATTTAACAATATTTATATGTATGGGAAAATTATTTGCATAATGAGGCAAGAGGCAATAGTGACTACCTTGACTAGTCTTTTAAAACTTTTGATCACTCTACAAAATGAATATATCTTAAATAATATTACAAATATCCTACTAACTTATTAGAGTATACACAATAAGGTTAGAAGCATACTAAAAAGATAGTTGATACGTAAAATTTAAGAAGCCCTAGGATGTTAATTCTCACATAGATATTAAGCTGGAAAGATATGAAGTACCCAATGTTATATTTTATTTTTGAATCAAAATTAATATGATTCTTTAGTCTACTTGAGAAGATAGTGAATGGATAGAACTCAATTATATTTTAGTCACACTAAACCTCATAGACTATGGTAGGACAGAGCCTAGTGGCCGAATGGAAGATGTGGAAATCAAAGTGGTTGAACTAAGCTTGTGAGGTGATTTTGAAGTTATTAACATAAAGACTAATGAAATACACTACCTTAAATTAATTGGCAAAAATTAGGCTTATGATGGTAAAATGACCATTAATACAATGTGCAATTAGTTGAAGGTGCACCAAAGGGATAAAATCATCATTATAGCCCTGAATAAAGTAAAACATAAGCCATTCATCATAGCCAAGGATGTTGGGGAATCCAAGAACAACACACCTGCTCTAATCCCACTTGTTAGGATCTTGCTCCTCAGAAAGAGCACAATATGATCACCACATAAAAGCAATTAAACATGTGGAATTAACCAGAAGTACAAGTAACTAGAATTCACAAATAGCACAAAATATGAGAGACAATACACAATCTTGTATTAATACTCATCCAGAAAGAAAGTACAATAAAGAAGATGCCACCTCTTCTCCACACCTCTTAGAAGCTTCCCACACCTCAAGTGCTCAGTAATTTTCTTCAAGAGTTCACTCTCCTACCAAAAATGGTCCCAACACACAACTCACACATAGAATTGGTGTTCACCTCCAACTAGTCAGTAATAACCCTGCCAGTACACAAGTACTCAAAGTACTTCAAGTAGATCTCCCATAAGCTTGAAACAACCTGCAACTCAATAGACCTTACTTACACATGTAGATCTTCAAACGTGGCCTTGCACACCAGCTGACTAAGATCCTACAACTAGAAGAAATCCTTTTCTTTCCTTCATTACAATACATGCCAATGGGTCTATAAATAAATCCTAGACTTAAACAATAACTTAGACACTTAATTTAGACACGCAACTCAAGAATTGAAAATAGCCTTTACATGCAAACACTCAGTTTAATGAACTGACTATCCGTGCAACGAACAGTTCTGGAACCACCACAGGCGACCGACGTTGGTCCCTGTCTGCCTAGTGCTGATTGACGTCGGCTGACTCCCTACTGATGTCGATTGCCTTCTCCATTCATCATGACTGACATTGGTTATACTTCCAACACCGGTGTCTCTGGAACTTTAGCAACCTCTTCCATGTCTGTAATAGTCGAAGCTTTTAGCTCCACAACCTAATAATCTCCCACTTGGAGATAAATAGCTGCAATTGTACTTGTACCTGTACATCATCTAGTTTGTTCCCTTGGCTTTGTATCCCTCTTCAAAATCACTCTTGAAGACCAACCACCACAAATCCTGTGGTGCACCTCCTGTCATCCAAATCACCTACCACATCTACATCTACAAACCATGTAGAAAAGAACTTGACCCTACATAACATGTCGACCTGCTGCCGGTCCCTCTAAGAATCCATTGAACTACCCTCTAGTGCTTCTTTCCTGGTGGCTCCAAACTTGTGACAACTCCCACTGCTTGGGAAATCTCGGGTCTAGTACATACCATGCACTTAACCTCATCATGTGAATCAAGACACTGTCCATAGAACTATCCAACCATCAGTGTGCTAACCAGTTTCACACAATCATCCTGAAATAAAGTCAACTTGTGACCTTCCATGTCCCTAGAACACACTCATGCCAAAGAATCTTGTTGCTCCTAGATTCCTCATGACACACCTCTGAACTAGCTTTACCTTTAGTTCAACAACTCCCTATATATGTAACCCTGCAACAAGCACATCATACAATAACAGGATAATGTAACTAATATTATCCAACCTGGTAAAGAGAAACACAAGATCAAACCTCCATTATCCTACAGCTTATTCAAGACCATATACCTTGGCCTTCCATCTCACATGTCCATTTTCGCTCTTCTTTCTCCTGAACATCCATTTGTCTCTTAGTGCTTCCTTCCAACTGGCAACTCCACCAAAAACTCCCATTTGGTTCTTCTCTAAGGAATCACATCCTTCATCCATGCTAAGATCCCACTGTTTCTTAGATCTACCTACTCTACTTCTTTAATAACTTCATGGTTCTTTACCGTCAGTGAGCAACAAGTAGTGTAAAGAAGGGAAATGATGAATTTGAGGCTTACTTACCCTTTAAGTCCTCCATATGGGTACTTGAGACTCCTTGACAGCTTGCTATCTACCCAAAATCCATCTCAGTGACCGATGCCGGTCACATCTCAGTCTACACCCCACCGACATTGGTTCTATGCAACTGCCTCATCACCGATGTCAGTTCCCCCTGATCGATGCCGGTGTTTATCTGTCCCTGAGTCACCGATGTTAGTCTGCACATAGCCAACATCAGTCCCTTTCTGGATGTTGACGTTGGTTTTCTAACCGACATTGGTCTCTATGTTTTTCTTGTGAGAAATGACTTCTACCCATAAGCTCTTTTTGGAGAAAAACCCTGTCCAAATCACCCTTGCTCTACTCAAAATTCTTTAACCCCTTCTGCTGATCTCTGTCCGTCACCTTCTCCTTGAAAACCAAGACTTTCCTATTCTTGTCACGAACATTAGATTCCTCAAGAAACATTACCTTCTTCTTCTGCATACAGAAATCTTGATTCATGCTTTTCAAATCTGAAAGCATACCCTTTAACTCAAGAACATGCATCTCCTTCTTAATCATGTGACCAAGCCTATTAAGCTACATCTTCGAATCTACAGCTGAAGTAGATAACCTAGAAAGAGAATCAGTAATACAAGTAGATAGATAAAGCGTACCTACTTTTTTACCTCTTGCTACAACAAGTGCACCCTTGGTAACCTTCCAAGAGTCTGCTGTGAGAGTTACTGTGCAACCCTCATCACCCAAACTTCTTACAGAAATCAAATTTCACTCTAAAACTAGGACATGCATGACCTCCTTCAACACCCATGTGTTACCTATCTGCAATTTCAGCTTCACTTTCCCTTTGCCAACCATTTGACAAGGCTTACCATCCCCTAAATAAATTTCTCCAAAGTCTCCCTGGACATACTCATGAAAAAATTCCCTATTTAGGGATGCATGAAAAGAGGCACCAGAATCTAAAACCCAAGATTCTACTTTATCCAAAGAACATACTAGAGCATCTTATGCAACAATACCTACATCACCTACTTCTTCATGTCCTTCATGCTAATCTTCAACTAACCTGCAATCTCTCTTTAAGTGCCCTTGCTTTCCACATTTCCAGCAGGTTATTCTGCCATACTTGGACTTGGATCTCCTGCCTATCTTTGAACTTGATCTCCCATGCTCAATCTTCTCTCTTTGCCTTCCCCTGCTTTCCACACTCAAAGCATTTCCTAATGATTCACTTGTGCTTTTCCTGTGAAGTTTTTCATTCAAGATTACACTCACAACATCATCCACTTTTAAGATTTTTGAAGCAGACGCAGTATTACTAACTGCCATTACCAAACTCTCCCAACTTTTAGGTAATGAGCAGAAGAATAAGAGAGCTTTAATTTTATCATCAAAAACAATATTGACTGAATTTAACTAGTTTACCAAACCATGGAAATCACTAAGATGACTATGAACAGATCCACCTTCCAACATTTGCAAATTAAATAATTGCTTCATAAGAAATACCTTATTCAAAGTCGAGGGTTTTTCATATAAATTTGCCAAAGATTCCATCAACTCTACCATTGTCTTAGCGTGTGATAAATTGGAAATCACAGACGATGCAAGACTCAACCTTATAGATCCTAGAGCCTTCTGATCAAGAACCTCCCATTCTTCATCCTTCATATCCCAGGGCTTGCAATCAACCCCACCCAATGGTAAGTACAAATCTTTCTGATAGAGATAATCTTCAATCTGCATCCTCCATAAGTGATAGTTCTTGCCATTAAACTTCTCCTTTCATAGCTTACTTTCTTCTGCCATTGCTCTACTCCCACTCAAATAGGAAACCCCTGTGAGTAACCTGTAATCAACACACACTAACTAGATCTAATACAACATGTTATTATCCCAACAAAAAGCTCTGATACCAGTTGTTGGGGAATTCAAGAACAACACACCTGCTTTGATCCCACTTGTTAGGATTTTTCTCCTTAGAAAGAGCACAATATGATTACCACATACAAGCAATTAAACATGCGGAATTAACCAGAAGTACAAGTAACTAGAATTCACAAATAACACAGAATATGAGAGACAATACACAATCTTGTATTAATACTCATCCAAAAAGAAAATACAATAAAGAAGATGCCACCTCTTCTCCACACCTCTTAGAAGCTTCCCACACCTCAAGTGTTCAATAATTTTCTTCAAGAGTTCACTCTCCTACCAAAAATGGTCCCAACACACAACTCACACACAGAATTGGTGTTCACCTCCAACTAGTTAGTAATAACCCTGCCTGTACACAAGTACTCAAAGTACTTCAAGTAGATCTCCCATAAGCTTGCAACAACCTACAACTCAACATACCTTACTTACACATGTAGATCTTCAAATGTGGCCTTGCACACGAGCTGACCAAGATCCTACAACTAGAAGAAATCCTTTTCTTTCCTTCATTACAATACATGCCAATGGGTCTATAAATAGATCCCAGACTTAAACAATAACTTAGACTCTTAATTTAGACACGCAACTCAAGACTTGAAAATAGCCTTTACATGCAAACACTCGGTTCAACGAACTAACTATCCATACAATGAACAGTTTTGGAACCACCACAGGTGATCGACGTTGGTCCTATAATATCCCCTTCAAATAGGGAACATATAAACTCATAAAGCTCTGATATATAGCAATAAAAAGCTCTGATCACAGATACAAACTGCAGAATAGATTCAAGTATGCATAAACAAAATCACAGATCTTATCATTCATTCAGATGATTACAAAAGATGTCCTTTTAAACCATTACAATTACAATCCTCTCTTATGCATATAAAATATGAAATACAGTATTGAAAACCCTGGCTTTGCAAATCTGGGAGTGAAATCTGAATCTGGAAGGGTCTCAGCCTTTCTGTGTCGACACACAGATGCCATCGTCGGTCGATATCTCGCCGACGTCAGTCTCTGTCAGTCGGCTTTCTGTTGACATCGGTCTTAAGTCGATCGATGTCGGTCACTGGAAGCTCTCTCTCTATCGAGGTCGGTGCCTGAACGGATCTGAACGGACTTGTACGGACTTAGTACGGCCACCAACCTATCTGTTCTTAACCCTTGATTGCTGAACAACCTGATCTAAAGATATACTATTCTAATACAAAATATTTCTATCTGTATAATTTATTGGATCAAAACTAAATAAAGATAAATACCTGAAATATCTGTAATAACTTCTGTGTGAAGTTATCTCTCAACCCTGAAATTCTGTGATAACTTCTGGATGAAGCTATCTCTCAAATCTGTATCTCTATGATAACTTCTAGATGAAGCTACCTCTCAATTTGGCAATAGATCGGCTGATCTTTCACAACCTCTGAATCCCACACATTGAAGAGTTGACGTTCTTCAATGTAGTTTGGCAATAGATCAGCTGATCTTTCACAGCCTCTGAATCACACACAATGAAGAGTTGACGTTCTCCACTGCAGATGGAATCCTGCAACCCTTGGCTCAGTCTTCACAGAAGAATTTCTTCAAAATCAAAATCAATAATCAATTCATAATCATACTCTCTCCCATGAGAACTCTTATACCCTTCCAAAGGTGTGTTGGCTAAAATTAAATTTCGTCAAATTAGAACTTGGGGTTCTAAAATTAGAATTCCTCAAATTAGAACTTGGGCTTCTAAAATTATAATTCCTCAAATTAGAACTTGGGTCTTAAAATTAGACCAATTAATTCATAATTAATAATTAATTAATATCTAATTTAAAATTAGACCAAATAATTAATTAATTAGTTAATAATTAATTAATATCTAATTTAAAATTAGACCAAATAATTAATATTTGATTAAATCGATCAAATATTAATATCTCCCTCAATACATGTCAGATCCTCAAACCGTCTGAAGCTGGTGAACCAGGGAGTGATTCTGCACATGACCATATCAAAACAAGGGTGCTCTGCTATATGTCAAATATCCCTAAATAATAGGAGCTTAGGTCCAATGTGTCTGAAATAACCTGAATGAGAGCCAACTATAGGAATTTTGTAAATCAAAGCCAAGCCAATCTCCATCATGACCCTCTATCCATCCAATCAACCTACGAAGGTCGCATAATAGGCTAATCATCAAGCCTGTCAATGTCCATGAAAAAGGGGACATGACAATCCTCCCCTCCAAAAATTGCTTGTCCCCAAGCAATCTCAGAACAATGAACCACTTGATCCACCTGGATCCCAAATGTAGTTATGTTCTGCACTGCTGTGAATCAATGCAAGTACCTGCAACATCAGTAGAAGTAGAACAAAGAGGAACCCATAATCAAATTGG
Organism: Torreya grandis; assembly: GCA_037957365.1. Lineage (NCBI taxonomy): Eukaryota > Viridiplantae > Streptophyta > Pinopsida > Cupressales > Taxaceae > Torreya > Torreya grandis. The sequence continues at coordinate 5,758,405 of JARHVA010000118.1, forward strand.
CGAATGCAACTCAACCAAACTCTAAGAGCACAACTGCCATAGTCAAGAACACATGAGAACCAAACTCTCGAAGCATCATAACCCAAGTAGAATGGACAACTCAAACTGCCAATTCCATCTGCAAGAGATGGTGCCAATCCGTCCCATAATGGATGGTAAGAAATTGGAGCTGATCTATACCTGCGTGAAATCAAATCTTCTCTCTCTAGGTCAAAAGAAGAATAATGAGCATACCCCACCTCAAAATCCTTGTGAGGTAGCATAGTAGATAGGATCCCTATAATCTCCCCACCCAACCTGCTAATAGCACCAGTACCTTGGATGAGAACACCTTCTGTCACCCTATGCGAATCTAGATGAACACCTACACTATCCAGCAAATACTCCATGAATGATTTTGTGCAGTAAAAATTATATGTGGAAGCATCAACGTACTCCCCCACACACCACAACTGATCTCTCTGTAAAGGTGGCACAATCAACTGGACCACACTGTCATCTGTGTGAGAAGAATCAATCTGGAGACTCAACTCCACTGGCATTCCAAACTCATCAGGACCAGGTACTCCCAAATCTTGAACATGTGTGTTAGCCTCAACAACATGTTCCTCAGCAACAACTGTAGGAACATACTCATCACCAACCACCTCAATATATGAATGATCTGGCTCTGGAGCTGGTGAAGACCTCAAATGCTCTAGCTCCATGGTCACCTTAGCCAAATGAAACTGTGACTCCTCATAAGCCAACTGCGTACTCTCAAGAATCTCTGAAGTCACCTCTAGTTGCTGAGTAAGCTCACTCACCTTATCTTCCTTGACCAACAATGCATCATATGTTGTGCTACCCCACTCCATAGGATAATCTCTATCGGCGACCAACTGCATATAATCCTGTCTTAGAATCTGGATAGCCTCCCATAAAGAGTGGATCTCTGTCAAGGATATATAACTGTCTCCCTGCTCAATGTTAGTAGGAGAACCCCATCCATAAACTGCTAACAACTGACGAGCATCATCAAAATGCTTGCAAGCGGTAGCAATGTCTCGCTCACTAACTCTCAGCTGACTAGACACATGGTGGCACTGGCTAGACTGTCTCCTACAATCCTCCTCTGATGCATGGTCCAAAAGAGTAGACTCAAAATCACTGATCTCTAGAGTACTACCATCCATACTCTGTGAATCAACTCCATAGCTCATATCAACATATGGAGAATCAACAACTCTAGCATCACTGTCTAACTCCTCCATACTTAGAGAAACGATTGGTGAAACTAAGTCCTCAAAACTGTCCACTGCATTCTCCTGGATGTCATCTGCATTAATTGGATCCTGGGACTCTGCTACAATCTCTGCCATATCTGAGAGATCATCAACACTCAGTGTACTAACATCTGAGTACACCTCTACACTCTGAGTGCAAGCATCGGACTCATCTTCATCTAGCTCTGAAGAAACTACTGCTGAAACTATCTCATCATCACAATCTCCCGCTCCCACGTCCTTTGCAACTAACTAAGAGTCTAAATCCCCATGATTAATCTCATCCACATGTCTAACAATTAGTGTAGCGCTGCCCTCAACCACTGTTGAGACCTCTTGTTTCTCCTTCGTTCTATTTTGTGATGTGGACCTTTTACGAATGGATGCCATATACCGTAATAATTTGTCTTCAAATGTAGGATCTGAAAGAGTTTCATTCATCCTCCTCTAGGTTTCAATCAACTGGTTCAAACTTTGTTTCAGCTTCTTCATATCCTTGTCCCACTATTTCTGAGTACTCGAAGTCATCATGGATACTTCACTGATTCAACCTACCCAAACTACCCAACAGGATGGCAAGACATTAGCTCTGATACCACTATAATATCCCCTTCAAATAGGGAACATATAAACTGATAAAGCTCTGATATATAGCAATAAAAAGCTCTGATCATAGATACAAACTGCAGAATAGATTCAAGTATGCATAAACAAAATCACAGATCTTATCATTCATTCAGATGATTACAAAAGATGTCCTTTTAAACCATTACAATTACAATCCTCTCTTATGCATATAAAATATGAAATACAGTATTGAAAACCCTGGCTTTGCAAATCTGGGAGTGAAATCTGAATCTGGAAGGGTCTTAGCCTTTCTGTGTCAACACACAGATGCCGTCGTCGGTCGATATCTCACCGACGTCGGTCTCTGTCAGTCAGCTTTCTACCGATGTTGGTCTTAAGTCGACCGATGTCAGTCACTAGAAGCTCTCTCTCTACCGAGGTCGGTGCCTGAACGGATCTGAACGGACTTGTACGAACTTAGTACGGCCGCCAACCTGTCTGTTCTTAACCCCTGATTGCTGAACAACCTAATCTGAAGATATACTATTCTAATACAAAATATTTCTATCTGTATAATTTATTGGATCAAAACTAAATAAAGATAAATACCTAAAATATCTCTAATAACTTCTGTGTGAAGTTATCTCTCAACCCTGAAATTCTGTGATAACTTCTGGATGAAGCTATCTCTCAAATCTGTACCTCTGTGATAACTTTTGGATGAAGCTACCTCTCAATTTGGCAATAGATTGGCTGATCTTTCACAACCTCTGAATCACACACATTGAAGAGTTGACATTCTTCAATGCAGTTTGGCAATAGATCGGCTGATCTTTCACAGCCTCTGTATCGCACACAATGAAGAGTTGACGTTCTCCACTGTAGATGGAATCCTGGAACCCTTGGCTCAGTCTTCACAAAATAATTTCTTCAAAATCAAAATCAATAATCAATTCATAATCATACTCTCTCCCATGAGAACTCTTATACCCTTCCAAAGGTGTGCTAGCTAAAATTAGATTTCCTCAAATTAGAACTTGGGGTTCTAAAATTAGAATTCCTCAAATTAGAACTTGGGCTTCTAAAATTATAATTCCTCAAATTAGAACTTGGGTCTTAAAATTAGACCAATTAATTAATAATTAATAATTAATTAATATCTAATTTAAAATTAGACCAAATAATTAATTAATTAGTTAATAATTAATTAATATCTAATTTAAAATTAGACCAAATAATTAATATTTGATTAAATCAATCAAATATTAATATCTCCCTCAATACATGTCAGATCCTCGAACTGTCTGAAGCTGGTAAACTAGGGAGTGATTCTGCACATGACCATATCAAAACAAGGGTGCTCTGCTATATGTCAAATATCCCTAAATAATAGGAGCTTAGGTCCAATGTGTCTGAAATAACCTGAATGAGAGCCAACTATAGGAATTTTGTAAATCAAAGCCAAGCCAATCTCCATCATGACCCTCTATCCATCCAATCAGCCTACGAAGGTCGCATAATAGGCTAATCATCAAGCCTGTCAATGTCCATGAAAAAGGGGACATGACAGGTCCCTATCTGCCTGGCACTGACCAACGTCAGTCGACTCCCTACTGATGCCAGTTGCCTTTTGCATTCATCATGACCGACATCAGTTATACTGCTGACATTGGTGTCTTTGGAACTTCAGCAACCTCTTCCATGTCTACAATAATTGAATCTTTTATCTCCACAACCTAACAATCTCCCACTTGGAGATAAATAGCTGCAACTGTACCTATACCTGTACATCATCTAGTTTGTTCCCTTGGCTTTGTATCCCTCTTCAAAATCACTCTTGAAGACCAACCACCACAAATCTTGTGGTACACCTCCTATCATCCAAATCACCTGCCACATCCACATCTACAAACCATGTAGAAAAGAACTTGACCCTGCATAGCATGTCGACCTATTGCTGGTCCCTCTAAGAATCCATTGAATTGCTCTCCAGTGCTTCTTTCCTGGATTGGCTCCAAACTTGTGACAACTCCCACTACTTGGGAAATCTCAGGTCTAGTACATACCATGCACTTAACCTCATCATGTGAATCAAGACACTGTCCATAGAACTGTCCAACCATTAGCATGCTAACTAGTTTCACATAATCATCTTGAAACAAAGTCAACCTGTGACCTTCCATGTCCCTAGAATACACTCATGCCAAAGAATCTTGCTGCTCTCAAATTCCTCATGACACACCTCTAAACTAGCTTTACCTTTAGTTCAGCAACTCCCTGTATATGTAACCCTGCAACAAGCACATCATACAGTAATAGGATAATGTAGCTAATATTATCCAACCTGGTAAAGAGAAACATAATGATCAAACCTCCATTGTCTTGCAACTTATTCAAGACCATATACCTTGGCCTTCTGTCTCACATGTCCATTTCCGCTCTTCTTTATCCTAAACATCCATTCGTCTCTCAGTGCTTCCTTCCAGATGGAAACTCCACCAAAAACTCCCATTTGGTTCTTCTCCAAGGAATCACATCCTTCATCCATGCCAAGCTCCCACTATTTCTTGGATCTACTTGCTCTACTTCTTTAATAACTTCCTGGTTCTTTACCATCAGTGAGCAACAAGTAGTGTAAAGAAGGGAAATGATTAATTTGAGGCTTACTTACCCTTTTAAGTCCTCCATATGGGCACTTGAGACTCCTTGATAGCTTGTTGTTAACCCAAAATCTATCTTAGTGACCGATGCTAGTCACATCTCAGTCTGCACTCGACCGACATTGGTTTTATGCGACTACTTCATCACCAACGTCGGTTCCCCCTGAATGATGCCGATGTTTATCTATCCCTAAGTCACTGATGTTGGTTTGCACATAGCTGACATCGGTCCTTGTCTGGATGCCAAAGCCAATTTTCTAACCAACGTCGGTCTCTGTGTTTTTCTTGTGAGAAATGACTTCTACCCGCGAGCTCCTTTTAGATCAAAACCCTATCCAAATCACCCTTGCTCTACTCAAAATTCCTCAGCCCCTTCTACTAATCTTTGTCCATCACCTTCTCCTTGAAAACCAAGACTTTCCTATTCTTGTCACGAACATCAGATTCCTCAAGAAATGTTACCTTCTTCTTCTACATACAGAAATCTCGATTCATGTTTTTCAAATATAAAAGCATACCCTTTGACTCAAGAACATGCATCTCTTTCTTATTCATGTGACCAAGCCTATTAATCCACATCTTCAAATCTACAACTAAAGTAGATAACCCAAAAAGAGAATCAATAATACAAGTAGATAGATAAAGTGTACCTACTTTCTTACCTCTTGCTACAACAAGTGCACCCTTGGTAACCTTCCAAGAGTCTGCTGTGAGAGTTACTGTGCAACCCTCATCACCTAAACTTCTTACAGAAATCAAATTTTGCTCTAGAACTGGGACATGCATGACCTCCTTCAACACCCATGTGTTACATGTCTCCAATTTCAGCTTCACTATCCCTTTGCCAACCATTTGACAAGGCTTACCATCCCCTAAATAAATTTCTCCAAAGTCTCCCTGGACATACTCATGAAAAAATTCCCTATTTGGGGATGCATGAAAAGAGGCACCAGAATCTAAAACCCAAGATTCTACTTTATGCAAAGAACATACCAGAGCATCCTGTGCAATAATACCTATAACACCTACTTTTTCATGTCCTTCATGCTGATCTTCAACTGACCTATAATCTCTCTTTAAGTGCCCTTGCTTTCCACATTTCTAGTAGGTTATTCTACCATACCTGGACTTGGATCTCCTGCCTGTCTTTGACCTTGATCTCCCATGCTTGATCTCCTCTCTTTGCCTTCCCCTACTTTCCACACTCAAAGCATTTCCTGATGATTCACTTGTGCTTTTCCTGTGAAGTTCTTCATTCAAGATTACACTCACAACATCATCCACTTTTAAGATTTTTGAAGCAGACGTAGTATTACTAACTGCCATTACCAAACTCTCCCAACTTTCAGGTAATGAGCATAAGATTAAGAGAGCCTTAATATCATCATCGAAAACAATATTGATTGAATTTAACTGGTTTACCAAACCATGGAAATCACTAAGATGACTATGAATAGATCCACCTTCCAACATTTGCAAATTAAATAATTACTTCATAAGAAATACCTTATTTGAAGCTGAGGGTTTTTCATATAAATTTTCCAAAGATTCCATCAACTCTACCGTTGTCTTAGCGTGTGATAAGTTGGAAATCACAGACAATGCAAGACTCAATCTTATAGATCCTAGAGCCTTCTGATCAAGAACCTCCCATTATTCATCCTTCATATCCCAGGGCTTGCAATCAATCCCACCCAATGGTAAGTAAAAATCTTTCTGATACAGATAATATTCAATCTACACCCTCCAAAATTGATAGTTCTTGCCATTAAACTTCTCCATTCGTAGCTTACTTTCTTCTACCATTGCTCTACTCCCACTCAAATAAAAACCCCTATGAGTAACCTGTAATCAACACACACTAATCAGATCTGATACAACCTATTAGTATCCAAACCAAAAGCTCTGATACCAGTTGTTGGGGAATCCAAGAACAACACACCTGCTCTGATCCCACTTGTTAGGATATTGCTCCTCAAAAAGAGCATAATATGATTACCACACACAAGCAATTAAACATGCAAAATTAACCAGAAGTACAAGTAACTAGAATTCACAAATAGCACAGAATATGAGAGACAATACACAATCTTGTATTAATACTCATCTAGAAAGAAAATACAATAAAGAAGATGCCACCTCTTCTCCACACCTTTTAGAAGCTTCCCACACCTCAAGTGTTCAGTAATTTTCTTCAAGAGTTCACTCTCCTACCAAAAATGGTCCCAACACACAACTCACACACAGAATTGGTGTTCACCTCTAACTAGTCAGTAATAACCCTACCAGTACACAAGTACTCAAAGTAATTCAAGTAGATCTCCCATAAGCTTGCAACAATCTGCTACTCAATAGACCTTAATTACACATGTAGATCTTCAAACGTGGCCTTGCACACCAACTGACCAAGATCCTACAATTGGAAGAAAGATTTTTCTTTCCTTCATTACAATACATGCCAATGGGTCTATAAATAGATCCCAGACTTAAACAATAACTTAGACTTTAATTTAGACACACAACTCAAGACTCAAAAATAGCCTTTACATGCAAATACTCAGTTCAACGAACTAACTGTCCGTGCAATGAATAGTTTTGGAACTACCACAGGCGACTGACGTCGGTCCCTATCTACCTGGTGCTGACCGACATCGGCTGACTCCCTGCTGATGCCAGTTGCCTTTTGCATTCATCATGACTGACGTCAGTTATAATGCCAACATCAGTGTCTCTGAAACTTCAACAACCTCTTCCATGTCTGCAACAATTGAAGCTTTTAACTCCACAACCTAACAAAGGATATGAATTCACCATATGTAGATGGAGATAATAGTTAGTTCAAGGTGAGTATAAAATATAAGCATAATTCCATGCAAGCTACAAAAAATAAATTTTTTCAAACAAAAACACTTCTTTAATAATAGTTACAAAAAATTGAACAATCTTCTTACAAACCCATGATCACGAAGGCACTAGTTTTGTAAATTAAAATGGATGAATGAAGATCATATTTAGTGCGATCACCAATTAGGTTAGAAGTGTATTTTGTGTATAAATCATGGGTGATAGATATAGACTACATGGATCTAACTAAGGAAAGTCTTTCACCCTATGAGACTATGTGTTGAGTTAGTGGTGACTCAGATACTTACATGTTGAGTCAATCAAGGGGAGATCAGTAAGTATGCCTAATGTGCATGGCTTATTCCATAGAACATCAACTACCTAAATATTTTATAGATATTGACTTGATTCATTTTATTATAAGTCGCAAACATCATGTGCCAAATATAGACTAGAGGGTAATGTATTAAATTATACACTATAAAGAGTTGTTAAAATATGGTGGGTTGTTCATAGAAAAAAATAATTACCATGGGAGTAGGTCTATGAACTGCTACATGTTCAATTACAAATACCACCTATTATCAAGGAATTATGGCCATTTTTATAGGAAGGATATTTCCCATAAATTCATGTTTACAAGTGTGTAGATGTATGGACTATGCAAGGTGTAGAGTCCAAATACTAGGTGCACATTTTTAGATATACTCTATCATCACTTCCAACATCCTGGTACATGCATCATGAATGTAGATGAGAGACAAACCATTAGACACATGTCCAATAGGATTTCATTTAGACTTTTGTTTTTGAGGATGAGAATCCCTTGGTGCAAAATTCTTTGTACAAGTTGAAAATATTTCTATGCTATGGGCAAGTAAATGAATTAATTACTATGGCAAACTCATATTCACAAAATGAATCAGCTTGATATTTGAATATAGTTATCCAAAATTATAAGGCTGGAAAATAGGAGTAGGGTTTTATAAAACCATGAAATAGGATTACAAATGAGTAATAATTAATAGAGTCCACTAGCAATGACGAGGACTTAGATTTGAAAGGATTTTTTGAACTAGAGTGAGAAGTGGAGGAGCCTAAATCTAAAGTCATAGATAAAAATGAATATCAACAACTGTGAAATCTTAATAACCAAGATCATGAAGGATACAAAATAGTGCAAGAATCAATATTAAGTAAATATAATAAAATATATCAGGAACCCTTAAAGAAGTAAGTAGGAAATATTGGGATAGAACCAACAACAAAGCTTTCAAATTTGGGTGACTATTAGACATAGAATGAGACTTTAGAAGCATTGAAATTAATATGACATTACCAAGATGTATTTCCAATGAAAATCATAGAAGTGAAATGGGTAGATCCCTTTCTAATAAAAATGCACATAAAACTAAATGAGTATGCAAAGCCTCTAAAAAAGAATCCATATAGGTTACAACCCAATATTAAGTTACAAGTAAAGGCTAATTTGTATGTATGCAGGATGCAATAATTATATATTTAGTATAAAAGGTATATTGGATCAATCCAATGGTTATTCAAACTAAAACTTTTAGATAAATTTAAATTTTTGGGTACTACCATGCACTAAATGACACCTGTATAAATGATCCTTTTCCAATTCCATTTATAGACAAAGTCTAGGATTCAGTCACGAGACATGAAGTGTATTATTTGACTAATGGGTTTAGTGGATACCATAAAATTCCCATCACATTAGAATATCAAGCCAAGATAACATTTGTAATAGAGTTGAGATATTTTTCATATAATATCATGCCATTTGGTATAAAGAATGACTCAGCTATGTTCTCTAGAATAGTGGTCACTACCTTTAAAGACTTCATCCATGACTTCATTAAAGTCCACCTAGATGATTTAGCTATCTTTTCATTATTAAAGGATCACTTGTCTAAGATATGAATTATGTTGGAATGATGTTGGGATATATATATTATGTTAAACATGAATAAGTGATTATTCTTCATACCTTTTGGTATCCTGTTGGGATACATAGTATGTAGGGATGGCATCATGGTGGATCAAACCAAAATCATATTAATTATGGTTATCCCACCACCCAAAATCTCTACATAGGTACAATCATTTTTGGGTCATACAGGTGTTAGAGTAGGGGTTTTATTTGTTCCCATATTTATTTATTAAGGGATTTTTCCCCTTATTTGGAGTGTTCCTAATTTTTTGGATAAGCTTGCTTAGGTGTACTTGGAGTTACAATTTGACTAGGTGATTAGGAAGTAACTCCCTTAATTAACTATTTAGGGTATGGGAGTTACTCTTCTATTATTCGATCTCTGATTGCCTTTCTTAGGAGGAGTTACTCATGCACTCATATATTTACATATCTCTTGGTGAGCTATTGTTAAATGAAAGATTAGTTTTTCTCTTATCTTATTTATGTAGTATTCTCATATTTGTGATTTCATTTTATTCTAGATATTGTGTTATATATATGTTTGATTTATGCCTATCATTAGCTTGTACATTTTATTAATCTAGAGATCTTGGCATCCACTTAAATAACAAGGTACTACAAGAAATTCATAAAAGGCTATGCAAAAATATATGTCCCAATGGAGAATTTATTGTGAGAAGATACAAGGTTGAAGTGGATAAATGAGTGCCAAACTACATTCTTGGATCTAAAATAGAGATTGGTAATAGTGCCTATTTTGATCTTTCTATACTAGAGAAAACCTTTAAATGTTCATGTTTATGCTTCAAAAACTATGATAGGAGCTATTCTTGCACAACTAGGAGGGAGGATTAAACCATCGAATCCACTTTACACATAAACTATCAACTATAGAGAAAAACTATACAAATATAGAACATGAAGCTTTGGACATGGTGTTTGCACTCCAAAATTTTAGACATTACCTTCTAGAAACACCATTTGAATTTTTCACTATTCATTAAGCTCTTTGATACTTAAAAAATAAGCTTATGTTAGGGGGAAGGATATCTCACTAGTTAATGATATTCCAATATTTTTAGTTTAGGATCAATGTGAAGCTAGGAAGGGAAAATTTTGGGCCAAATCATCTAAGCTAAATATACAATGGAGAAGAACCAAAATAACTACAATATGAATCCCCAAATGCACATTTGTTTCACATCACTACAATTATTGATAGCATGGAATACATCACACATTTTTTGGAGTAGTGGATCATTCTTGCAAACTATGTAGAAAGATAAAAAAATTGGTTTATTACTAGAACCATCTCATTCAACATCATTAATGAATTTTTGTATAAAATGGGGAAATATGATGTACTATGTAGAGTCGCTTTGAAGCACGGGAAATCTTAATTTTTTGAGGAAACACATCAAGGAATTATAGGTGGACATTTCATAACATAATCAAATTTAAGAAAGATATTTTAAATTTTTCTATGGTGGCCCACTCTATTTCAAGATGCACACTAGGTTGAAAAACATTGCAATATTTTCAGAAGGATGGGCAAGCCTGATTAAATAGATGATATGCCCTTGAATCATATGCTAGTAGAGAAACCATTTTAGTAATAGGGAATTTAATTTATAGGCCCAATAAATACACCTAGTAAGTGTAGTAATGCAAGATGCATCATCATAGTGATGGACTACTTCACCAAATGGGTGGAAGCTATTTCAACACCAAGATGTAGTGATAAGTGTGATCTAGGAATTTGACTCAAGAGAGGATGGTCAGTATGATGTTAGTTATAAAATGAAAACAAAGTGAAATAAATACACTAATATCATAACATCTCTAGGCTTAGACACTAGGTAGAGCTTAGTTAATAAAATCAAATGATAAACATAATTAAAAATAAAGGAATCAACTACAAGAGTTCCTTCACCTACCTTAGATGCTCTAAATACTTTTGTAGTGGTGGCTTGCTCAGCTCATGTTCATGAAGTCCTTGGAAATAGAAGCTTGGATACCTCCATCCCTCCTTGGCACCTTTGGCTGTAGCTTGGATTGGCTTGGAATCAATTTGGCATTATAACTTTTCATCAAGATTTTTTTTTGAAATGATGTTTTGAGGCCTCCTATTTATAGATTTTTAGATTTGATCATAATCAACCTCAACCATCCATATCAAGATTGAGATGTGTGGTTGAGAATTAATTTAATTTTTGAAATTAAGTTTATAATTATCCTCATCATGACATTGTAAGAAGGGTAAATTAAGAGGCATGGAGGGCATCATAGAAGGCATTTATGAGGCATGGAGGGCATGAATATTGATATTTGTGGTATTTATGGCATAGGGATGTCTTCCCAAGAAATGAGGTCACTTCATGATGTAGATATTCAATATTAATTTCCAAAAATAATTATTCAACAATTTTCCATGGAATTTTTGATTAGGCCTTGATATGGGTTAATTATCTCTTAAGCATGATTAAGCACATTATGCACAAATCACGTAAATTGATCAGAATGTCTTGTTATTAGTCCAAAATTTGACTGGATTAGAATTGGAAGTCATTGTTAAATGAATTGGATGAATATTACTATTTAGGATGTTAATGAAAAAAATAACAAAGGCACACATCTTGTGTAAGAGATTTGATAAGAAAGGGCAATGCAGAGCACGTAGGTCTAAAATTAGCATTTTGACTCAAAATGATCTGATCAAAGTTAGCTGGCCCATAATTATATTACCCAATTTAGGGATACCCTAGCCAAAATCAGCACTTGAATATGTTAGTTTCACATCATTTAGTGTGTTTTAGTGTTTTTAGGCCAAATTGTGCATTTTGGGTGGAAATTGGTCAAAATCTTGATTGGAGGTTTTTTATGGCCAATTTTAGGTGTCTATAATTTGCCCCTATTTGGGAAGGTATTATAAGCTATAATCATAGTAACATCTTCTCAAAGAATGAAAAGGTCCTATATACCTATAACTATAATCATGATAAACTAATTGTAAGTTGCCCCCTCAAGGGAGCAGTTGGCACAAGCAGGTCAATAAATGGGCCCTCGATAAGAAGTGAAACAAGGGGACCAAAGAAAGGAAATATGATGGGGTGAAAACACAATTATAGTGAAAAAGTAGTCAAAATAATTGAAAATGTAAGTGGGATAGTGTACATTGGTTTGCCCAAAGGTGGTTATAAATATTATACCTTAAAAGTGGCAACATGGTATGATAACATAATAATTTGACCAAAGGTGATTATAATCATTAAGAAGATGAAGTTGTCCTAGTTAGGATAAACAAACAAGATAATAGCATGCCCCTGTATAGGCAAAAAATTAAAGTGATGACAACATAATGATTTGCCCAAAGGTAGTTATAATCATTAAGAAACGCAGGTGGGATGGTGTGCAATGATTTGCCCATAAGTGGTTATAATCATTGAACCCAAAATATGGAAAACATGATAAAATTGGTCAAGGATGATGATAACTTAATATAAAGGGTAATGATGAATTGGAACAACCTAATAGTAGGGAGATACTTATCTGAACTAATAAAGGTTGAAATTCTTTCATGTTTAGTAACTATGTTTGGGATATGATTAGGAGAGAATCAGGATGTCAATGCCGAAGAGATGTCACCATTACTAAATATAGTTATTTTATTTGAGGTTTATTGTATTATGTTTCAGTAGGAATCATGGTATAACATCATGAATACTTGGCTAAACTATGCATAAGGATTGACTCCCGTAATCCAATAGTCAATAGAAAATAATGCACCAATGATAGATGCCATGATGATAATGTAAACATATGAATATGCATGGATTTAAGTGTAAGTGTGGGAAATGAATCACCCATTTAACACACATAAACTAAATCAAGGAAATAGTGCTAAAAGTAGACAAATAGGTAGGCAAATAAACAAAATAATCAAAAATAAATAAATAATGCAATATAAACCCTACGAACATTACCCCTAGAAAATAGGTGAAAACATAACAAACAAAAAAAATGAGGGAATAGAAGAAAGGGAAGGGGGTGGTTGAGTTGTCTCCATATGCACTAGGTAAGTGGATGATGCCTACATAATTCCATGGATATATTATTCAGTAAAAAGCTTCAGGCTAAATGTAGTTCTCCCAGGGAATGGGAAGATTGTGATAACTAAGGAAAATAAATAGAATGGATGTGATAGAAGAATAGGAATGGTCTTGAAAAATGGCAAGTGTGTGAAAGAAAAAGGCCAAAAAGGATGGGGAACTAAATGACAAGTGATTTGCTTATAACTTAGTAAGGGTTCCTAGAATCCTTAAGGCAAAGAAATAGTCAATGTTTTTGTTATTTGCTAATGATTTTTCAAATGTTTTTTGGAATTATTTTGGAGTGTGTCAACTTAATCAAGAATGACAAGACACTAAATGGTTTAAGCTCATAAAATGATGAAAGCATTTAAACTAAGTTCACTCATAAAATAATGAAAGTATGGCTTAGGTTGCTCACAAAATGGTGAGAGCATGGCTTAGGTTGCTCATAAAATGGTGAGAGCATGGGGAAAATGGTGACTGAGCTAAACTCAAAAATTATTGAGCACTACCTACATATTCCTAGAGTATGACCTCAAGTCACTGTAGTTCCACCCACACAAAAGGTAGGGAAAAACCAACTAGGTCCCAACAAGTTCTCAAATCTAGCAAATGGCTAGTCAAATAAAAATAGTAATGGCAAGGTGATGCAGTAATGCATGGTAAACAAGTGTTTCCCATAGTTTTCCCATAGGTGGTTAAAACTAGGATACAATATCATAAGTGAATGATACTAATTTTCCTATAGGCAGTTATAATTAGTAGCAAGACTAGTGAGACACTGATTTGCCCATAGTTGGTTATAATCAAGATCACATAAACAAACCTGATATATGATGAAAAATGAATGATATCTTGCTAGATTAACTATCACACTAATTTCATAAACTATCATTTTAAACACAAATTTGATTGATTGTTACAACTTGATCAAAATCCCCTCACTAAAAGGTGTAGGAAGAATCAAATGAACTAAGATCAAATAGGATTGGGTAGGATTACTAAAAATAGGATTTGGTCTAAATAGGAATGGAATGATAGGATGGTATGGTATTTCTAAGAATAATGATGTTTTTTGATAGATTGGATAAAATGGTAAGAGGATTGTCCCCAAGTGATGGAGTGAATGGATGGGTACTTCAACAATGGCAAATAGATATGTAACAATGGCAATGGCATGGTACATGTTTTTAGCCTAGGTGTAATTTTTTATTTTATTATTCCTATTGATGGGTAGATGAACATCCTAATCAATAAATAATACAAACATAATACTTGATCATGTTAATTGCTATCCCATACCTTGTTGGAATAATTGCTCTATCAAGAATGGCCTACATATTTGGTTGCTGAGAATGCTTTTGTGACCATTGGTCATTGACTCTAATTCCTTCAAACATTGAGACAAGGTATTTGTATAGCCTCTAAAAAGGAAAGTGCAACCATGAATGGTAAATAGGGACAAATAATGGTTGGTAGGTTTGACTATGAAATGGAATGGTAGATGATAATGGAATGTATAATGGTGGAAAAACAAATGAAGATCAAGACTTTCAGTCACACATAATGTTACTAATGTCAAATTTGACATAATTTTGGTTGTGGTAGGGATAAATATTTGTTATCTTGATAGAGCCATCATATTTTTTGTTTTTTGGGCCTAAGAGTAGCTACCATCTGCTTAGGCTATAGAATAGAAGCTATTTTGATTTGATCTTTGATTTTGTCTTCATCAAGTAGTGAAGAACTTTTGTGCTCAAATATTGGTGCCTTAATGAAGTTTTCACCAATGAAGCTATCTTGATTGTCTCGTATCACCTTTGAGAAGGTTTCACTAAGGAATTTTGACTTTTAACTTTGATTATCTTCTAGCACTTCCAAAAAAATTTCACTAAAAGATGTTGATTTTTTACTTGGATTGTCCCTTAGTACCTTTGAAAAAATTTCACTAGGAGAGTTTTCTTATACTATATGAATGCTTTCTTGGCCTCCTTACTCTTCTTCAACTACTATGTCACCATGGATGTAGTTTAACAAAGTGTGATTCTATCGATCCCAATCGACACTTGTGGGAGATGGAATGTCAATGATATGGCTATTTTTGTTGATGGTAATGGCCTGTAGAATGGTAATGGAATGGGGAGAGGCTATACAATCCTCATAGAAGATACTAGGATAACTTGTGTCAAAGATGAATTAATCATCCTTAGAAACCATATAAGGATCAAAAATGTATTCAAAATGATCTTCAAGGCATGCGTAACCAATGTTGTAATAGCCATGAACATATTCTTCATCTAAATCTGATTCTAACTCAAGGGACTCTAAATTTGATGTTGATACTAATGTTGATTCAAATTCTAATTTTGATGTTAAATTTAATATTGTTCCAAGATTAAAACCTAACTCTAACTCTAATTCTTCATCTAATGGGTACTCTATTATAATGATGTCTTGTTGAATATTTGGTTTTGGATAAGTAACAACCTATAATGGCATGATGGGCTCCACAAAGATTGGTTTGTCAAAGTGAGACTCCTCTAAGATGGAAAAAAGTTCAAGATACAACTCCTTAGAGACTAGCTTATCAATAGGAGCTATTGAAAAATAGGCACATGGTCAAGGTAATTATTTGCCCAAAGGTGGTTATAATCATTAAGAAGTGACTCAACAAAGACTAGCTCATCAGAGTGAGACTCCTTGACAACTAGTATAGGATCAATAGGCAATTTATCATAAGCTAACTTATCACAAATGGTTGATTCAATATAAAAATCTTAGATTGGTTGGTTCTCTTGGCCTTGGTTTTTAATGAGTTGGAAAATACTAGTTTTGAACATAGCTTGATCTTCAAATGATTAGATCGGTTGAGGTTTGTTTAGGATTGGTATTGGATAAGGAATGACTTTTAGTTAGATAATGGTAGGGCCTTGGGGAGCATGATTTCTCACATGATCCAAAGGACAAAGTCCTAAGATGGTAATGATAGGGTATTGTGTGGCTTGATTGCTTGCACAAGCTAAAGGACTAGGTCCTAGAATGATGAAGGTGTGTTGTGGAGCTTGATTTCTCACACAAAACAAAGGATGAGCTCTTGGTATAGAAATGGTTGGGCATTGTGGAGCTTGGTTTCTCACACAAATTAAAGGATGAGGTCTTCGTATGGGAATGATGTGACATTATGGTCTTGGGATAGAAATGGTATGATATGGTGGATCCTGACTACTTGCATAAGCTAAATCATCCAAGTCTTTCTCACAAACCATATCATCCCAGTTGTGAGTTGGCTCATAAGCTAATTTTTAACTATGTTCCATATACTGATGATTAAAAATAGGGTATGGATTCATATCCCAAACAACATTATCTATAGTTTTGTTTTCAAAGTCTTCCTCACATGCCTCTTCATATCAATCAAGCTCAATTTGGATTGTAAGTTGTTTCGTGACTTTGTTCCTATGAATGATTAATATGAGGTGGATAGAAATATGTGTCATAAACCATATTGGCATCATTGGGGTCTTGATTAAAACCATAAAAGTCATTTTGTGGAGCCATTATGTCATAAGTTAGATTTTAAGTGACTCCACTATAAGTGTAGCAAGACATATCCATGTAAATGATGAAAGATCTAAAAACAAAAAGGCTTAGAGTTACACAAACTCTAAAAAATGATCCAAAGGACAAATAGTTCAAACTTGGTCCAACTTGCTTGAAGGGGTGGAGCTTTATCTCCAATTTGGTTTGAAAGTGGAGTTGTATCTCAAAAATGGTTTGTGCTAAGATTTGGCATAAAATAGTCTAACATCAAATGTCTAATGTCAACTATTATATGCACAAAAGGTCAAACATCTAAATAAAAACTAGCATGTCAAAGGTCTAGGTCAAAGTGTTTCAAACAAGGTCTAAACTAGGAAAGGGAAAATTTGAGTTCCTAGGTATTTTTTTTAAATGTGGAGTCAAAATCTAGGCTCAAACAAACATGCATACACTAGGACTTTTGGCCAAACAACATCAAAATCTAGACTTGAAAAAAAGGTTGATGTAATTTGATTTACTCTAAAAAGTTTGGAAACAACTTTGACATAGACCCAGTACATAGAATCAAACATAAACATGATCAGTTGGCATAAGGCATAAGACAAATGGCTCTATGAGAAAGACTATGTTTTCCCAAATAAAGACACAAATAATGATAAGAATAGGTATTGAAAAAACAAACCATCAATAGTTTTTAAAATTAGTTAACCAATTAACTAAATTTATGCAACCTAAAAGAGAAAGATCTATGTATCAACTCCATGAATTGAGGTTTAAACAAAAATCAATCAATGTTTCGATCTAAACTTGACAAGGCTAATTGAAAGCTTAACATTAAAACCTAGGATTTGACCAAACATGCTAGACAAGATTGTACAACAAGATAAAGGTCTAATTGGTATACATAAAATGGTTTGAAACAAATGGTTTTTGATACAAGGTGAGACAAGTCTTAAAACAAATTGAGTAGCCTAATGGTGTAAGCATACTCAAATGATGTGATCTATGTTATGCTTCAAAAGACTCAAAGGCATAAATGGTTTAACATGATTTGGGTAGCATAACGCTACCCTTATTAACTCAAATACATTATTTTGACATGTCTTATGAAAAAACAAACACGTTTTAGCCTCAAAGCATACCAAGCAAATAATGACCAAAATACACTAAGTAGAATTGTCCAAATCCTAACAAGGGTATGGAAAAATGGGGTTGAATAAAACTCATTGGTTTTTTATCATTCTAGGGGAACTAATTGTACAATTAATTTCATGTCAAATGATGTAAAAGACAAGCATGAAAATTGAGTGACCATGGCATTGGCTAGTTGTAAAAAGTTCTAATCCTTTTTACAACCACTACATATTGTTGTTCACTCAGTGTAGTGCAATGTCCAAATGTAGATACATCTCATGTGCAACTCTAAAGGAGCCAAATGAAGTCAATTTTGAGAGGTGAAACCCTGGGTCAAAGCTTCCTTAAAGCACTTGTGGAAGGTGTTGAACTCCCCCTAGCAAGCCATAATGCATAAGTAAATAAATCATGAAATTAGAAAGACTTTAGGATCATTTTCAAGATCACCCAAACTTTAATGAGTTTTTGGGGAGTGTTTTAGATGAATTTCTTTCTAATCCTTGGAATAGGCTATTGGTAATAGGAATGGCACTTTTGATTCCAAGGGTTCCTTATAGGGGACAAATGGAAGATCATACATGCAACATTCCTCTTTTTTCAAAACAAAAATTTGATTAAATAACTATTGTAAACAAGAATTGACAAGTGTGTTCAATTTTAAACCCAAAATGAAATATTTGGTGGTGTTCATTTGACCCCTTGGTCTTAGTTTCAAATTTTGAAAACATTCACCAAAAACATCCAAATTATTTGTTAAACACTAAAACAAGGTTCCTAATTGATTTTTAAGCATGCAAAGGTGGTTTAAACATGTTTTGAAAAAATATCAAGCTTGGTCCTACATAAAAAAAAAAAAAAAAAAATAATAATAATAATAATAATAATAATAATAATAATAATAATTAGCATATCGTTTAGCTTTGAATCTCTTTTTAGCTTGGAACAATGAACTTTGAAAATGTAGCTCTCAGGTCTATGTTTTTGGAAAAACAAAGTGACCAACATCGATTATTACCACTGATGATGGTTACTTTGGCTAACTGAGATCTAATTGATGTCTATTTGACTAAAAACATCAGTTAATTAGGTAACCAATGTTGGTATTCTTACCAACGTTGATTATTGTGTAAAATCCATGGCAAACAAAAATGGCAAAATAAAGTTAAAAAATCAATTTACAAGAGTTTTAGAGGCTCAAATAAATATTTTAGAGTTGAAAAATAATATCCTTCAGGTGTGAGATGCATCTATTCCCACCAGGCATTACATTATGTGATCTAAGAATTTGACTTAAGAGAGGATGGTTAGTGTGGTGTTACTTCCAAAATGAAAACAAAGTGAAATAAACACACTAATAGCATAATATCTATAGGCCTAGATACTAGGGAGAGATTAGATACCAAAATCAAATGATAAACATAATTAAAAAGCAAGGAATCAAATATAAGAGTTCATTCACCTTCCTTGGATGCTCTAAATGCCTTTAAAGTGGTGGCTTACTCGTCTTATGTTCATGAAGTCCTTAACAATGGAAGTTTGGCTACCTCCATCTCTCCTTGGCACCTTTGGCTTATAGCTCTGCTTGGCTTGGAATCAATTTGGCATGGTAACACTAGTTTCTTGAAGCTTTTAGAACCAATTTGGTATTATAACTTTGCATCAAGAAAGCTTTTTGAAATGATGTTGTGAGGCCTCCTATTTATAGATTTTTGGATTTGATTAGAATCAACCTCAACCATCCATCTCAAGATTGAGATGTGTGGTTGAGGATTAATTCAATTTTTATAATTAAGTTTTTAATTATCCTCATCATGACATTGTAAGAAGGGGAAATTAAGAGGCATGGAGGGCATTGATGAGGCATGGAGGGCATGAATCCTGATATTTATGGCATTTATGGCCTAGGGATGTCTTTCCAAAAAATGAGGTCACTTGATGATGCAGATATTCAATATTCATTTCGAAAAATAAGTATTCAACAAGTTTCCATGGAATTTTTGATTAGGCTTTGATGTGGGTTAATTAGATCTTAAGCATCATTAAGCACATTGTTCATAAATTATCCAAATTGATCAAAATGTCGTGTTATTGGTCTAAAATTTGATTGGATTAGAATTGGAAGTCACTATCAGATGTGTTAGATGTGTATTCCCATTTAAGATGTTACTAACAACAAATAACAAAGGCACACCTTATGTGTAAGATATTTCATAGGAAATGGCAATCTAGAGCATGTAGGTGCAAAATTGGCATTTTGACTCAAAATGATTTGATCAAAGTTAGCTGGCCCATAAATTGCATTACCCCATTTAGGGATACCCTAGCCAAAATTGGCACTTGAATATGATAGTTTCAAATAATTTAGCATGTTTTAGTGTTTTTAGGCTAAATTGTGCATTTTCGGTGGAAATTGGTCAAAATCTTGGAGGTTATCAGTGGTCAATTTTAGGTGTCTACAATAAGAATGTAGTCAAGTTCATGTATGAAAATATTATAACAATATTTGGATGTCTAATCAAAATAGTCATTGAGAGAGGTACATATTTCCTAAATAACACCATCAAGACTTTGATGGAAGAGTTTATGATATTGCACCATAAAAGTAAAGCATAACATTCATAAGTAAATGGAAAATAAAAGTCATCAAACAAATTCCTTAGAAATATGTTCAATAAGATATGCAATGTCCAAATAGATGATTGGATTCTTGTGATCCTATAGGTGTACAATAAAAATTAAAAGTGTGTAATGGGTTTCATGCCATTTCAACTCACTATTATAGGTATAATCACTGAGAGAGGGGGGGTGAATCAGTAACCCTAGATAATCCAATTTCAATTTAAAACCTTTAAAAACTCTTAATCAGTTACCATAAGTATTCATGAATCATACACATCAATCAAAACAATAAACAAGAGAGACAATGTAAGATCAAGTACATAACACATGACATATGTGGGAAACCCTTTTGGGGGAGAAAACCCATTAGATCCTAAAATTGGACTACTATCCTATAATAATAAGAACTAATTTAGACCAATAGCTACTGATCAAGGAACTACCATCCCTTATTTTAGCGAGACTACAATCCCACAAGGAGCTACTACAACTATCTAGCTGAGCTATAATAATAACTAGACCTTTAGCAAGTTTCACCTTGTAAGGAAGCCACAACCCCTTAGATGTTGATCATCCACAACAACATCTATGAAAAAATCCACCTTTGAATTGATGTCTTCATTACCTAATATCTTTAACACTTAATGATAGACCTTTGATTATCACTCTTTACCTTCTCAAAAACAACTTTTCACCACATCAAAAACATGACAAAATGGTCATACACATAGACCTTAATTTTATCTACTTAAAAACCCATCCATTGAGAACACTTTCTCTCTTTCACCTCTCAACACTTCACTCTAAACCATACACACAAGCCTCTCTCAAATCTAGAAACCATCATCTTTGGTTTCACTATTTATAAATCATACATGATTAAAAACATATTGGTCAGCCATTAGGCATGAATTAACCATTAAGGCATCTCTCACATCAAGACACGGCTCAAAACAATCTTCACAGGTCATCTATATCATCTATGGGTCACCCATAAGCAACTACATATTTCAGTTAGGCCCTTATAGCTCCTATAACTATCATGGAGACCTATTCACCCATTTAGCACTTCATTGAGAAAAATAAAAACATAAGAACACTTTAAATTACATATTTCCACTCCATATAACCCTTTTTATAGTCATATCTACTCACCTTTGCATATGTTTAATCAACTCAAACAATGACCTTGTACATAGGAACACTATAAATGAACACACAATCAAATTATTAAGCATCATTCATACTCAAGAAAGATTTATCACACCTAAAAAATCTATAAAAATTATCCTCATGGAGTATTAAATAGTTTTTAATATCTAAGTCATCATGAAACATCAAAACAATATCAACATAAGCTCAATTATCCTTCTTAGATCACTTATAGTCCATAGTCAAACATATAGTCAACTTTGGAGAATAATTTATTTGTCTATACACATTCTCAGATATTTAAATATATATTGATATATGTGACTTGGATTATTCTATAAGTTTTTTTAACACCATGAGCAAATTCTACCTGTATCAAAAGTTATAGCCAAAATATAGAGCACTAGTTTTTTCCTTTGTTAAATTCAAATATTCGAATGCAAACAATCACAGTTAAACCTCTGTTGATTTTCTCACATCTAATATCCTCACTAATTATATAAATCATGAACCATCAATATTATTTTAAGGATATCAACCTTTACCCTTCAAAACTCATCATTGGATCTTCATCTTGACTATTTGACTTAATGTGCTCCATCGATCTCATGTACGTAGCTCAGTATTTATCTATATTAATCATTAGACACCTCAAAAACATCTCACTCAATACACACCATTGATATATATGTATAAAGACACCCACTCACTATTATATCTTGGAAGAGGCTTGATCTTGAACACTTGTCCTCATCTCACTGCTTCTAGACATATTGGAATGAACACACTTTATTGATCCTTTTGTAAGGAGCTCAATCTTTACTTAGTTTAAGCATCAAACACGTTGACTCATTTGACTTACTACATATCTTATATTTATATGTATGAACTCATATGAACCATTGAATCTCCATCTAGTCCCAATCTTTAACATCATGAAAAAATGACTAAGTATGGGGGCCATTGCTTATCTGCCTAGAAGGCCAACTTTGGACCTCAATAACTTTTGTTGTGCTTAGATGCACAATCTAAAATTTGGACCATATGATATCCTCACATAGGATAATCCAAAAATGTGATAAAATTATCATTAAACCTTTTTAATTGTTAGATATAACACCATTAATCTACTCACTCAAATGTTTTTGCTATAGAGACAACTATGTTAAGATATACCTAGAAGGCCAACTTTGCACATGCATATCTTTTGGTGTGCTTCATTACATGACCTAAAATTTAGTACATATAAAATAGGCACAAAATTAAATAAACCCATATGATAAAAATTTCCTAAAACTTCTACCTGTGTGAAATATAACACTATCAAAATGCCTACTCATCTTTTCTTGTCACATTGCACATTTGGTTAAATATGGGAAAATATTGTCAAACTGCCTCAGAGTCAAACTTTGAACTTACATATATTATGTTTCACTTAATTTCATGACCTAAAATTTATTCAATAATAATTAGGCACAAATTTTATCACAACTATATGACCAACTACCCTTGACTTATCTACGTGAGGTAATGGAGACATCAACAAATTGCCTACTCAGATTTTCTGCCACTAGACCCAAAATGTCTAGATAAAAACAATGATCAACTAGATGAAATCCACTCATACACAAAAGAACTCAAATCATTATTTAATTAGTATAATACCTATTTCATATCATTAAATCACCATACACATCCCTGAATATCTCTAACCATGCCAAAACTGAAGATCAACCAAGCATACTTTAAGCATACTAAGGTAAACACATTACACACTTTGTCATTATCACTTATACTATCAAGGAACTTTATCCACTCACTTGTAAATATCCTTGAAATAAATATGACTTAATTAACAACTATCCAACAATCTCCCCCTTTTTCATTTATGCCAACACCCATCATGAAATAATATACAACTCACCTTCCTTATCTCTCTTCAAGCACTCTCACAATAAGCATCTTCTTCCCCTTTGACACAATGAAAAAGTGGGAACAAAATAATCCTAAGGACCTAAAGGACTACGTTATAAAGATGATACAAAATCCCCCTTACCTTAATCCTACCTTTTCTTGCCTTGATAATTTCCTCTTGCTCCATGCCAACACTCTCTTCAACCAATCATAACAACCAATGAAGAAATAACACATAAAAGTAATGAAATATAATGGAACTCACTAAAAAACATCTGAGAGGGACTCCCCCTAATATATTTAAGCCATTTCATATCTTAAGCATCTTCAAATCTTCATACACCATGAAGAATCACCACATAGGGTTACTAGCCTCTTCTCTCAAGCCACCTCTGAGACCACCAACAAAACTTAATGACACTCCAAATAGGACACATGCTCTCAACCAACTTGATAACTCTTTTTAAAACACTCATGCTTTGCTCTTTTGTAAAAACTAAGCAAAAACATCACATCTTCATTACTAGGACTATTTAGACTCCTTATAGCCCTACTTGGAACTTGTAGAGCCCATAAATTTCAATAGATGCACCGTCAAGTATTGAAACTTCATGTCTAGATAAATCTCATATTCCCACTTAATAAAACCAATTTTCATCACCTATCTCATCATTTGTAACATACTTTACAAACTAACTTGTCAAATAAGCCTCCATCTTGAACAAAACTTAAACAACTTGAAATCCACAAACCTTCAAATCTTTGTGAAGCTTGATTTGACAACCCATTTGGTCCATTAAATAAAGAAGCCTTAGAACTCAACTCATAAGGTAAACCATTTTTATAGCATATCCCAAAACCCTAGAATCTCAAAATAAATAGAGTCAACAAACCTCCTTCTGGTCAATTTCCACCTATGAAACTTATTTTACACCTGAATACAACCATTACACACTTTTGTACCAATATTTAATCCTCCATACCTTTGGTAACATTCACTTCCTATAACCCATTTTAGGCTTGCTTGCCCTTAAGCCAAAATTGAGAAAACCAAGAGTACTAAAAAATCTTCAACTTGACTTCAACATACCTTCATACCACAAAAAAACCTAGAATACATCACAAAGAAGTGTATAGACCTTTATGAGCACCAAACTCTTCTTTGCATTCCACCAATCTCATTAAGCCACTTGGAAACACCCATTCAGACCCTATACTACAACTTATTCACAAACCTCTAGAGTAAGGTCATGAAGTTATTGATCCCCCTTAACCAATGACATTCTAAGATCAACACAAGTCTCTATATAGATTGGCATTAAGATATTGATCACATAAACTTGCTTCTCCACAAGAAAGATGTCTCCTAAGAAGCATATGTAGAGATATCCTACTTCACAATGTCCTAGAATAATGTGAAACCAGGAGTTGCCCATAACTCCTCATATTCCTTCTCCTCCTTGGTCATTTTATTCTTATAGTTCTTATTCTTTTTATAATTCTTAAGATAAGCAACATTCTCATCCACTACAACATTCTCCTTCTCTTTTATGATTTTATTGACAATACATGGAGATAACATAGATTCATGGCATACCTTTTCATCTATATAATATTCCTTGTAGATTAGAACCTCATCACTAAGTACTGATAGTTTATATTCTTGGAATTATACTTACTAAGTAATAGTAGGATGTTTACTTGGATCCATACACACCTCATAACTAGCTTCAACCATCACCTTGGGCTTCTCCTTGAGCTTGGTCTCTTCATTCTCAACATGAGCAGATAATGAGACCCCTTAGCACTCTTCAACTTGTGTAGCATTATCCACCATAGAAAAAAAATTACTTAGACTTGCAGACTCATCATGACTCACACTTCTCACCATTGGATTCCATTAGTTAACTTTAATTATTCTTCATACTCTAGGAGCTTGATTGAACTCATTTTGACTAGATGGCCTTTGCTTGAAAAATCTAGCAATGTGACCAATCTTATCATAGTTATAGCAAATAATACTCCTTGATGGAAACAAAATTTGTCTTATCTTATTTAGATAGAAACTTGTAATGTGTCTTATGTCATGACAAATGAAACAACCTCTTCTTTTTGAAGAGGACTCACCTTGTCTAACCTTATATGGTCAATGTTTTGCAAAGTGTCCCACAACAAGACAATTGAAGCATTTAACTTTGTTCACTCATTTTGATTAATGACCCCCATCATAGTTCCATGAAAACTCATTTCTAATAGGTTTGTTTCATTATTTATATTTATTCCCAAATTGATTATATGTGTAATAGTAACCATTGAAACTTGCATACCTCATGGAATTTGGCTATTGATTTAATTTTTTTTCATTTTTCCAACAATTTCATTCCTTGTTTGATGATTTTTATTCAAAGTATGATTGTCCTTGTTCACATTAGTCTTCATATTGTCTTGAGTTACATTCTTTTGTTATTCTTCATATCCAAGATCAATTCTATCACTATCATGATTTTGACTACTTAAAATATTGTCTATATCACTTGAGATCTTTTCAAATCTCACAAAGGACTTCATCTTACTAGATGTCTTCTTTAACTCAAATTTCATCTTCATACCTTAAACATTCATCTTCTTTGGATTTTAGGCTTGTAGATAGAATTTCCAATTGATAACTAAGATGCTTGACCAAATATTCATGCTCTTTGGTATCTTCATTCAATATTGCTTCATACACACTAAATTTCTCCTCATAATCCTTGAATTTAGACTTCATCTTCTCATTAATCTTCTTCTCAATCTTCAGTTCTTTAAGGTAATTCATAAATTTAGTCTCATATTCCACCTCATCTCTATCAAATTTTGAATCACTCCAAGTAGACTCCTTTTGATATGAGAAAATTCCTTCCTCAACCATAAATAGGGTTTCATAATTAATAGGACCATCATCTTCATGATCATACTTCGATTCACTATCTTCACTCTCATATGATGAGCTACAATCTTCTTTGGTATATAGACTCTTCTTGTCCTTGAATGATTTCTTCTTCTTGTTATACTTTTTGAATCCTTTCTTCATGTATGTCTTCTTGTCTTCATCTTGGACTTCACCATACTCTTCATCATCATTCTTCTCATGCTTATAAGGGTACTTACAAGCAAAATATCTTATCTCTCCATAGTTGAAACATTTGAAGTGTAGTTTACCATTATACTTACCTGAGCCTATTTTTAAATTCTTAGTAATTAAAGCAATTAGTTCATCCTCATCAATGTTAGATATATCATCTTCTTTAGGTTTCTTACCTTGAAACTTATTATTTTGCTTCATTTCTATCATGAATGTTGCTTCCTTCTTTGGTGGTATATCATCATTTAATCTCATCTCATAGGTAGTAAGGGTGCCATGAAATTGATCCATCTTCAACTGAGTCAAATCATGACTTTCTTCTATAGAGGATACTTTTGGATCAAATTTGAGAGATAGAGACCTTAATACCATTTGAACTACAGTATCCTCTTAAAGTTTCTCTCCAAGACCTCTGATGATATTCATAATCTCATTAACTCTCTACAAAAAGGATGCCATAAAATCTTCCTCATCCATTTTAAGATTCTCAAATTATCTTCAGTGAGTCTACAACTTTGCCAACTTAACCTTTGAATATCCTTCATGAATGATCTATAATTTTTCTTATATCTCTTTAGAAGATTTAAAATGGATTACCCTGGTGAATTCAATCTCTATAAGACCACAAGTAATGGAATTCATTTCCTTAGAATTATCCTCAAATAGATTCTTGTTTGCAACATTAGATGGAGTAGTAGGAGCAACATAACCATCCATAATATATTGTCATACATCAAACCCTAGGGACATAATGGATGTCATCATCCTTGCACCTCAAAAAGCATAATTGGATCCATTAAACATTGGTGATTACTTAGTAGATAAACCTCCTTGATGACTACCCATATTGTACCTTCAATCACCTTCAAGATGTCAAGCCTTAACCAAAGGAAATGCTTTGATACCAATTGTTAGAGGTATAATCATTGAGAGGGGGGTGAATCCATGAGCCCAAATAATCTAAATTCAATTTAAAACCTTTCAAAACTCATAATTAGTTACCAAAATTATTCATGAAGCATACACATGATTCATAACAATGAAGAAGAGAGACAATGCAAGATCAAGCACATAACACACAACATATGTGGGAAACCCTCTTGGGAGAGAAAACCTACTTAAACCTAAAATTAAACTATTTTTTATTATAATAAAAAGAACTAATTTAGACTAGTATTAACTAATTAAGGAACTACCATCCTTAATTTTAGTGAGACTTTAATCCCACAAGGAGCTACTACACCTGTTTAGCCGAGTTGCCACAACAACTAAACCTTTAGCAAGCTTAACCTTGCAAGAAGGCTATAACCCCCTAGATGTTGCATAACCACAAAAGCACTTATGAATAACTCCAATTTTAAATAGATGTCTTCAAAAATTGATGATGGATCTTTGATTATCACTCTTCACCTTCACATTAACAACTTTGTCACCACATCAACAACATAACCAAATGGTCATATAAACAAACCTCAATCTTCTCTACTCAATAACTCATCCATTAAGCACACTTTTTCCTTTACCTATCACCACTTCAATCTAAACCATACACATAAGCCTCTATCTAATCTAGAAACAATCATCTTTGGTTTCACTATTTATAGAGCATACATGATTAACAACATCTTGGTTAGCCATTAGGCATGATTTAACCCTTAAGGCATCTCTCAGATCAATACATGGCTCAAATAAATATTCATAGGTCAGCCATAGCATCTACAGGTCACCCTTAAGTAACTAAACCTTTCAATTAGGCCCTTGTAGCTCTGATAGGTCTCATGGAGACCTATTCACCCATTTCACACTTCATTGAGAAAACTAAGAACACAAGAGCACTTTGAGTTGAATAGGTCCACTCCACATGACCCCTTTGACATTCTCAAATGATCACAGTCATCTCTACTCACCTTTGATTATTATAAATAAACTTAAACATTAAACTAATACATATAAACACTATGAATAAACACACAATCAACTTATTAAGCATTGTTTATATTCAATATAGATTGATCTATTTTTGTCTATATTTTGCTTTTTCCTAAATGTGAAAAGAAGAAACTAGTAATGAAGGGTATGGAAGAATAAATATTAAAGTGCACATGTTGAATCCAATTGATTGTGGATATATCCTCTTTTTATTGGTAATATAACCTAATAATAATAAAACACTAAGATAAACATGTTTGTTAGACAAGTAGATGGGTGGATTTCCTAGCATGAGCTAGATCTTAGAAGTGAAAGATTTCTAGGAGGCTATCAATTCACCTACTTTAAACACTTAATTTGATAGATATAAATGATTTAATTTGCATAAAATAACACTAGACTAAAAATATCAACAAATAATTAAATTTGAAACCAAGAAGCTAAATATTTTGCCAAAATTATGACTAGATAAATTAACTAGTGCTGAAAATTGATTAAGGCAAAGTGGTGCTTTTTGGTTTGGCAATGGTAAAGATACTTTGGTTGAGGTTTGAAATTTTTAGGATATTAAATATGAGAGGTATGAATGGTTTAAAATTATAAGGTAATAAGTAATTGAGGAAACAAAATAAGGATATAAAAAGGGTGAAAATGGCAAAGGAGTAAAGAGGGTAAAGGTGGTGAAATGGCAAAGATGGAAAATGGAATTAAAATGATCAAAGGTGGAAAAGAATATCAATGGATTAAGGTGTAAAATGGTGATAAAGGGAGTGAATGTCAAGGTAATAATAAGGAAAGACTAAAAGTAAATATAAAATAAATGGGTATTACCTTCCAAGCTTTGTTGGTGATGAAGTTGATAGTGTTGTTGATTATGTTGTTGAAGATAAATTCATGCAAAAATTCAGGTAGAGATTCATTGATTTGATTTATTTAATTTCCTCTAATATTATGACTTCCAAAATGATTACCTCATTTAAATACTTGCAACAAGATGTTTTTAACCAAAGACTAACTTCCAACTTAACCTTGGGTGAAGGAGAGGGGGGTAATTATAGCATATGTTGTGAAGAGTCATGCCAAAAGTGGAATAGTAGAAGTATGGTGCCATTTTATATATGGTGGATGAATTAGTAAAAATGAGGTGGGTGTGAATTCCCATTTGGGTTGGCGAGTGGCCCATTTAGGTTAAGAACTCAAAGATGGGTTCCCTTTGTCTTTCTCAAAGTACTAAAGAGGTAGGTATCTCATTTTGAAGGTTAATTTAATGTGTAAAGATAAAATACATGTTTAATAATGGTCCCATGAGGGTAAATTTATCATATTTAAAGGGGGCCTTGTGATGATTAAATGAGGTCATCAAGCACTTTCAAAAGGGGCCCCAAGTGGGGTATGATGTCCCACATCAAGCCACCTCACTTCTAAGCCATGTGACTTGCCATATCATCTCCCAAATCACCTTCCATGTCACTTGACATGTCACATGACATGTCACTTGTCATATCACATGCCATGTCACTTGTCATGTGATCATGAATAGTGATAGTGGGTCCCATAGTGAATAGTGATGGTGAATAGTATTTTTAAATAGTATTATGTGAATAGGAGAATAGTTATTTGGTTAGGTTAAGAGGGGTTTTTTAAGGGTTAAAAAGGTTTAGGAGGTATTTAGCGGGTCATGAGGAATTTAGTCATCAAAAAATGTAAGTGTGCAGTTTTCTATTGTCTACATTTTTCCCCTTTTTGTTATGTGGC
This sequence comes from Torreya grandis, assembly GCA_037957365.1. Classification (NCBI taxonomy): domain Eukaryota; kingdom Viridiplantae; phylum Streptophyta; class Pinopsida; order Cupressales; family Taxaceae; genus Torreya; species Torreya grandis. The sequence goes on from JARHVA010000118.1 coordinate 5,788,953, forward strand.
TTTGAATTAACAAGCTTAAAAACAAAACAAAATACCACTTGGTTGGAGGTTAGGGTGACCCAAGTATGGGAGTAGGTATTCCCCCTAAAATCAAGAGTTGATGAAGAAAGGTCGAATTGGGTGTAGGTTTGATAAGTAGTTGGTGGGTGATAACTCCTTGAACAAATAGGTTGAACATTGTCCCTGCTTAGTGCGAGTGCACAAGTATTTTATTAATATTTGAAAAAAACAAGTACATAAGGGTGTCTTTACTCTGTTAACCCTTTTACAATGCAAACATTGATTTATATAGTTTTTACCAATGATTGGTAAAAACAACTAATCATATAACCAACTATTTACGGGAAAACAACCCATAAGGTAGTTCTAATTAATAAATATAAAACATGAGAACTACCTAAACTAAAACTAACTTTATTTTATGGGGGTGTCTTTTCTAAAAGATGCATGCCCTATTTACAATAATATGTATTAACCTACCTAAAAATATAACCTAATGTTATGACTTTGGAACAAGTCCTAACAAACCCCCCTATGATCCAAAGTCAGGTCTTTGGACACATACCAAGCATTTTTCTAAATTTTTCAAATTTGATTCTGTTAAGGGGTTTTGTGAAGATGTCAACTGTCTAATCGGCAGTTGGGCAATATATTAGATCAAGAGCTTTCTTTGCCACCAGCATTCATAGATAATGGTATTTGACATCCATATGTTTTATTTTTGCATGAAACAATAGATTCTTGGACATCTTGATTACACTTTGATTATCAATGTATAACTATGTAGGAGAAAATTGAGAAACCTGAAGATCTTCAAGAATACGATGAAGGTAAAAAATTTCTCTGGAAGCATCCCATCTTACAATATACTTGGATTATATTGATGAATTTTCCACTGTATCCTACTTCTTACAACACCAAGCAATGGCAGTTGAACCCATATGCATAGTGTATCATGTGGTTGATATGCTATCATCTACACATCTGCCAAAATCTACATCACAATATCCAATAAGTTTGAAGTTATTATTGGGGCAGTATTCAAGGCCGTATGTTTTCATTCCCTGAGGGTAATGAAGTACTCATTTTTTTGCATGCCAATGAATTTCTCTAGGCTCATGCATAAACCTAGATAAAATTTCAACTAAAAATGAAATATCAAGCCTGGTAGTCATCAAGTATATCAAACCTCCCACCAATTGTCTATATGTGGTGCCATCAAAAAAGGCACTGTTATCATCCTTAGACAATTTCAAGTTACTTTCCATGGGAGTGAGGGCAGGTTTGCAATCACTCATGCTAAACCTATCTAATAACTCAGAAATATACTTAGTTTGTGAAATGAAAATACTATGCTCTTTCTAAGTTACCTCTATGCCTAGATAGTAGTGAAGAAGTCCAAGATATATCATCTCAAATCCATCTTTTAATTCCTTCTTCATAAACTTGTTATGGTCTTCATCATTACCTGTGATAAACAAGTCATCGACATAGATAACAAGTATCACCATTTTCTTACTCTGCACTTGAAAATAGAGAGTATCATCAGATTCATTGTGATGAAAACCAATGGATTTCAAGTATGAATCCATTTTATCATACCAAGCCCTGGGTGTCTGTTTGAGCCCATACAAAGCTTTTATCAATTTAAACACTTTGTGTTTAGCACCCACCTATTCAAAACCCTAAAGTTGTTTCATATACACTTCTTCCTATAAATCACCATTTAAAAAAGCACTTTTAACATCTAATTTATGTAATTTCCAACCATTATGTGCTACTAAGGTGAGTACCATACGAATAGTGTGCCATTTGGCAGTTGGTGCAAATTTTTCCTCATAGTCAATACCTTCTTGTTGTGCATATCCTTTTGCAACAAGTCATGCTTTATGTTTATCAATGGAGCCATCTGATTTATACTTAGTCCTATAAACTCATTTACAACTGATGGGTTTAACATGTGGAGGAGGATCAACTAAAACCCTTGTATTATTTCTAAGTATGACATCATACTCATTTTTCATTTCCTATTTCCAAACATGTTCAGTAGATGCCTCCTCAAAAGTGGATAGCTCAGAGGAAGAAGTAGTAACAACCATAGCATAGTTTACTTGTTTCTGAGAATTATTGGGCCCTGTTAAACCAACTTCATCTACTTTCAAGTCAGAAAAATTACTTTGAGCCCATTTTGGATACTTAGTCAAATTATTCAAATTAGGGACTCCATAATTTTCATCATGTGCATCATTCAAAGTGGGACTTAGAGAATTTTCAACAATTTCTAAGTCATCAACCTGTGAACTTGTAGATGAAGGAGAGGAAAGTGAAGGAATTTGAGTTTCATACCACAACTTTGAAGAGTTATCCCCATTATTCAAACCCTTATCTCTTTTTGTATTTTTCCTCTCTAATCTATCAAGTTGAGAATCAATCTCTGTAGTGTTCATAGTCGTAAACTCATCAAATATTACATCTTGACTCATTATGAATTTCCCTGAATCCTATGCAAGCAAATGAAACCCCTTTTTATCTTCATAATAACCAAAAAGGATGTATTTTTGACTTCGTAGTTCCAACTTTGTTCTGTGTTTAATAAGAACTAAAGAAAAACAAAGACATCCAAACACTTTCAAGTGTTTAACTTTTGGTTTAAATCCATACCATGCCTCATATGGAGTTTGTCCCAAAAGTGCAACTGTGGGGGACCTATTTCTCAAATACACTATAGTACCAATGGCTTCTATCCAAAACGTATCATCAAGCTATTTATAGTGCAACATGACACGTGTTGTGCCCTCTAAAGTTCTATTCATCTATTTAGATACTCCATTTTGCTATGGAGTATAAGCATTACTATATTTTTGATGAACTTCATGTTCTCAACAATAATCTAAAAATTCATTTGAGGTATACTCACCTCCATTATCTGAATGAAGAGTGGCCAAATGTGAATCTGTTTCTTTTTAAACTAAGTGTAACCAATCAACAAACTTAGCAAAAACTTTAGATTTGTTTTTCATAAAAAATACCCAAGTAATTCAAGAAAATTCATCAATAAACAAGACAAAGTATCTACACCCACCAATGGATGACTTTTTCATGTCACATACATCACTATGAACTAACTTTAAACATCTGTTAGCTCTCCAAGATGACTGTTTAGGAAAATTTTCCTAATTTTGTTTGCCCAAAACACATGACTCAAAAAGAATACTATCTTTATGAAAAGTGGGCAACCCACTCACCATACCATGTCTCTGTAAATCCACTAAAGAGTGGATATTGAAATTTCCATAGTGGAGATGCCATAACCACTGTGTAGATATAGTACCTATACCTATGTCAACAACTATCGCAAGTTCTATAGTGGGAGGAAGCACTTTACAATGTAATCTAACCAAGTTTCCATCTTCATATCTTATATACATTATTTTATAATCATCCTTCACTGAATTAATGTAAATGAGCCCATTTTCAAGCACTATTTGATATCCTTTATTTCGAATAGCTACCAAAGAAAGTAAGTGTTTATTTAATGTGGGAACATACCAAACATCCTCCAAGTATTTTATAGACCCATTAGGAAGAAGAATCCGAATAGATCTAAGTCCTAGTGCTGTATGCATAGGCTTTTCTACTAAGGCAACTGGAGAGAGAGAAGCTTCCTTAAAAGACCAAAATAAATCTCTCCTAAATGTCATGTGTTTGGTTGCTCCTGTGTCTAAAACCCATACATCTGTGAGCTCATCTCTAGCCTCATATTCAATATAATCAATGTGCCCCAATGTAGTGAATGCAGATTCATGGGAAACATTAATGGACTCATCATAGTCATGATCGGCATACTAAGAAGAGTTAGATTTAGTCACTTTTTGTGGCCTCTAAATTTTATGAAAAGGAATCCTACATTGTGAGGTAATCTAACCAAATTTTCCACATCTATGACACTGAATGTCTGATCTACCTCGACCTCTGCCCCTATAAGAGTTGTGACCATGTCCTCGATCACTTGTTTCATGTGAATGTGATTGGTTATATTGTTGATTATTTGAATGACCCCTACCTCTATTTTGATATATGCCTCCTCTATAACCTTGATCCTCTCTATAACTGTTTCCTTTATTGTTTTGATGCCCAAATGAAGATGAACTAGGCTTTGACTCTAAAACATGGGATTCTTTGGTTTTCTTGGATTTCTTGGGTAGAGAGAGGTCATATTGGATGAGAAACTCAGCCAAATTATCAAAGGTGATGCTTGTGATCTTGTCAGAGACATGCAACATTTCAACAAAATTCCTATAGGACCTAGGTAGTCCTTTCAAAGCAGCAGTAAATATGAAGTCATCAACTAGTTTTCCAAACCTAGCCTTAGTGTACTTAATAGTGATATTTTTAAACGTAGACATATATTCTCCCATATCCCCATCTTCATATAATGACAAAGTAAATAACTACATACGAATATCTATATTCTTATGCTTAGGTTTATTATCATACAAATCTAACAATGTTTTCCATGCAGTGTAACTATGAGGAGAATTTTCAATATGAACATAAGTATCATGAGTAAAACAACATTTAATGAGAGCTAAGGCCTTAGAATCATGAAAATTAAATACATCTAATTTAGACTGCTTTGTTGGCAATGTGGGATTTTCATTCTTGACAATATCCCATAACTCATTAAAAATAGTGAAGCCTCGATCAATCATTTCCAATCTGAATAATTAGAAATTGTTAATCTATCACCATCTAAAAGAAAATTTTGAATCTTCAACATTTTGAAATAAAATCAAGTGCAACAAATAAAAGTGAGACAAAATGTAAAAGAGATAAAACAAATATCACACTCACTACACAAGATACTGCTTCTATGGGGTTTTTCACTTAACCTTTGCATAGAGCACAAAAGAAAAAACAAGAATTTTTGATGGGTTTTGCACTTAACCTCACCAAAAATCAATGATTACACCTTTATTTCACTAAATTACAACCTTATTCCACCAATTACACCCTTATATCACCACAATAATGTAAAAGAAATAGAATTGAATTCCCCCTTTTTCAAATTATAACACAATCCAATAAGTATGCGTTTGACAACTTTCAAGGCATACAAAAAGCTGATTTAAAATGGAATATTTCTTTTACAAAAAGTATATTCTAAATCAAAAAGAAATTCCAAAAATAAGGGATTTGAAACCTTGACCTCCTCCTTTGCAAACTTCTTACAAAATGACTTCAACCAATTGCTCTAAGAGCACTTTCAAGATATAACACTCAGAAACTTGTACTTATGCTGGATTTTGTCTATGAGGGAAAAAAATTACATATATGTAAATAAATCCAAGATTTTCCTTTTTTAGTCATCTCACTTAGGCTTTCTCATGTGGGACCCAACTAAGACAAATATTTGATATCCAAACACTTTAGAACCATATAAAAAATATTTGCCAATTTATACCTGCGCCATGTTTGCCTAGGATGCCATGGCTGCTCTTGGAAGTATTTTTTACACTTGTTATCTCTCCTAAAGGCCATATAAATCTATACAGGTAGTATAAAATGGATTTTGACTGAGTTTTGGCAAATTTACAAGGTATTTTTTTGTAGGGAATGGATTCAAATTGTAGACAGGGTGTTGGAAGGCCATACCATAGGCTGTATAACTTAGATTTTTTCTAGATTTTTCATTGAGAATGCAAAAATAGGGGTTTTAACAAGATTTGTAGGTGTTTTTGGATTTAAGAGGGCTGAGATGAATGCAAATAACAATGGAAGCCATGAATGAAAATTACAGAGTTTTTTCACAAGTAAACAGGCTATACAAGTCCATTTTTGCAAAAAAAATAATGAATTTAATAACATTTAAATGCTAAAAAATTCATTATTTATGCCAAATTAGGAGTTTGAACACAAGAAAATAGAGTATCAAATAGCTAAAATGACCAGATTGTGGTATATGAAAAAAAAACACAGGTTTAAATGTAATATATATATATATATATATATATATATATATATATATATATATATATATATATATATATTTGAAAAATTAAAATAATTTAATAATTTTTCAAACATTTAAACCAATAAAATTTTTACTTTATATGGCATACTTTATTTCATGCCATTGAATTCATGTGAATTTGACTTTTCACCTTGCCTTTCTTTCAAATTCACCAATGCTCCCAAATTCACCGTGCTGGACAAAACCATGCTCTGATACCACTGATAACTCCTTGAACAAATAGGTTTAACGTTGTCCCTGCTTAGTGTGAATGTACAAGTATTTTATTAATATTTGAAAAAGAAAAGTACATAAGGGTGCCTTTACTCCATTAACCCTTTTACAATGCAAACATTGATTTATATAGTTTGTACCAATGATAGGTAAAAATAACTAATCATATAACCAACTATTTACGGGAAAATAACCCGTAAGGTAGTTCAAATTAATAAATACAAAACATGAAAACTACCTAAAATAAAACTAAGTAATTTTATTTTATGGGGGTGTCTTTACTAAAGATGCATGCCCCATTTACAATAATATTTATTAACCTACCAAAAAATCTAACCTAATGTTAAGACTTTGGAACAAGTCCTAATAGTGGGGAGGCACTAGGTGGTGCCACAAGGTAGTTGGGCATGTGAAATGATAATGGGTTCACAAAATGCATCTAAGTGTAATAGTCAATATTATACAGAGACTAAATCTTCCATGTTGGTAAAAATAAGTTCAGAGTCCATGATAAATAATAAGGTAACCGATCCTCAACATTGGTCATAATTAATCAGGTTAGTCTTATCAAGTCTCTTAGATAGGGTCAATGTTTACTCAAGAATCAAGGGTAGGAAGTGCTCTTGAGAAAAACATAAATGGTATAGTTATACATGAGGTGGTGTAAATTCAAATGTTTAACTTGGAAAAATTGGTTTTCATGGTCAAAAATACCAAGGCAAGGTTGTCATAAACTATGTGATGAGGTTTGGTCAAAAATGGCCAACAATGAGGTGGACGTGGGCAAGTCTGTTAGTTGGTTAGAATGGAGTGGCCAAACGGTCTCCATATGCACTAGGCAAGTAGATGTTTCCTAATGTGGTTCTTTTGAGGTGAAGAGTGTTGGTTAACTAGGTTGACCAAATTTGATATCTTATAGTTAAGTATAGTTGAATGATGTTGGAGAAAGGGAAGCACCAAAAGGGTGGAAAATATGGGTATCAAATAGTTTTCTGATTGGTTTGGTAGAAACAGTGGATGAGATTTCCTAGGATGTAATAAGATGATTGTGGAAACTATGCAAAAAGGAATTTGCATCCATGGATAAGCAGTTTCAAGCATGAAATTTCTATCACCATTTAAAAAAAAGGATAAATATGGACATCATGCCAATGTAGTTCAAGAAGGTTTGGGTGAGTGGTGTTTAAATTGGATACCCCAATTTGATGGAACACATGGGTTGGTTTAGGTGGATGGAGAAAAATTTGTAAAATAGTGGTTTTGGGTTTTGGTGAAGGTGACAGTGAAAGTGCATGGTGTAGATTATTTACTATAACGATCACACATTTAGTAAAATGAAAGACACAGATGGGTAAGGTAGGTTAAATAAGAAGGGAACATAATGATAAGCACCAAAAATGACCTTCAATGGAGCTATTCTATAGAAGAGGTACCTTTATGAGGAGGTTATACCTTTTAAAATTGTGTGAGGGTATAAGCATAGTGTTGGCATCTATCACTATGAGCCAAGTTTTAGGAGGTGGGTGTCTATCCAGATTTGCATAGTCACTTTGGCCAAGGTTCATCATTACTATGAGCTAAGTTTTAAGGGTAGTAGCAAAGTGATGACCTACAAAGAATTTCTTTGATATTCAAGTAGATTATACAAGGTATAAAATTGGTAGGGTGGTGAATGATAGAGGATGGATCATGCCTGACCCAAGAACTGCATGGGTAGGCTAGATGAATGGTGTCCATATCTATATCCTCTATCCCAATTCCCTAAAACCAATGACTTGGGGTTCTATTTATAATAAGTCTTGGTACTAGGGAGCTACGTGGTTCAAGATATTGGTTATATAGTTAGATAAGGAGAACATTCCCTAGCTATGGGTGAACTTTTAGTTGGCATAAAAGAAAAGACTTCCATGTTTGAGTAAGAACTGCTAATGGTTGGGGTCTAACATTCAGATCCTATGGCAATGGGCTAGTATTAAAAGGAGGATAGAGGAGACATGAAGGTGAATGTCTTGTTATGAACTCATGGTGGTCTACCTCTGATGGAAGAGTTTTTATAGTGGTAAAGATGTGGGAGTTACCACCACTAGAAATAGTGGTAGTTTTGAAGGGGTGATTGTTACAATAGCCCATGGTTGGAAGCTAATTTACATCAAATAGGATAAAGGTGATAATGACGTAAATGACCACCAAGCCTACAAGGGTTTTAAGATGACAAAGCAAGGAAAAACCTCAAATGATAAGTGCAACAAAAAGATATCATGATGGTGCATAATGGCTTTATCAAGATGACCAATCATATCAAGGGTGATGTGCCCATGTGAAAAGGTAGGTAGACATGACCATTTCAAGTGGGAAGACTATTCAAGGGAATCAATGACATCATATGACCTTCTTGATCAGTAGAATGGAGAATCAAGTTAGTGAGGAAGAATGGTTAGGTATTATATTTATAGAATCATGATAAAGACTAAGACCAGGATTAGATCATGCCCTTCATTTGATCACATCTACCTTCACACAATCACCATTCAAATTTCCATTAAAATTAATGGTTCATGTCCCTCTACACACTAATAATACTATCTTTGACTGCTTTCATCATCAACAACAATAGCAAAAACAAATAAGAGTTTCATCCCCTCATCTTGCATTGCAATGATATAAGCCCGCACCCAATCTATCTAACCATGGTCTGCTTGAGGACATTTTTTCCTTTGGAATGCACAAACTTTCCTAAATGAATGATGTCTTCTTCACAATTAATACCTGGGAGTAATCAAGTATAAGGATGGTTAAACACAAATACAGAGTCACCAAATAATTGATCTAATGCTTAGGTAGGAAAATAATGTATGCATGTACTTTAGGCAATGTGTAATCTAATGACTATATATGTGTCATGTGACTCCTTGCACCCTAAATAAAATATTTCATAGTTTGTTATGTACAAAATGTGTTGGATATCACTAGTTAAAATGGTATCATGTTTAAGGTTGTGTGGATACTTACGAATGTTATGGTTATGGTTATGATTGGTATGGTTATTGTTATAATCTCACTGAATGTGAAAATAATGATTATTGTTGTTGCAACACTAGATGGTAAAAGTCATGAGGAAAAAATCAACTAAGAACATTAAGAACAGGGCATGATGTTTTTTTCTTGACAAGGATTGTAAACAAACCTGAAGTGGGATCATCTTAATGAATATAAGCCCCTCAAATGCTATGCATGAGTGGTCATTAGTTGATAAAAAAAGTTTCTTGATCACAGGGTGTCAAGTAAGCTCTAAATCCCTTGATTTACATATATTCTAAAGGGAAGATTGGTGATGGGTGGTGTGAAGGGTAATGGGTGATAATTATGATAACCACATGTGAATTAGTTTTCCCCTTCTATAGGTGGCTTAAGAATGGTAATAAACAAGTCCATGTTGTATGCTATATGTAGGTTGATCAGTACAGGAAGTCTACATGGGAAATTTGATGGCAACTTTCAACTTATTATGTTGTTTGAAATTAGATTGTGACTTTAGAATTTATTATGATAGTGGGTATTTTGATTTATTGTTGTATATGGGAAGCTGATCGATGTAGGAAGCTTCCATGAAATTACTCTACTTTTGACAAAGTTAACTTATCCATGCTTCAAGGGATTGGTCTAAGATTATTGGATTTGTCTAATTCTCTTGATAGTTATCTTTCAAGGGATCAATCTACCTTATATATAGAAATTCTTATTTTGCTTTTGGGTAGCTATCCTTCAAGGGAATAGTTTTCAATGTTTAAGATATTGACCTACATAGTATTATTTTGGTACCCAAATTATTTCAAGATGTAATGTGTTTAGACATGGATAATTCTAATTATGTATACATTTTTACCTTTATGAGGGCAAAACTTTAACATAAGGAGGTCAATGATATGTGAAAGGGTGTGGTTTTAAGAGACAATGACCATGGGATTCCATCTTATTAGAGATGAAAAATATCCATGAGAACCATGCTATGGGTAGAGCCATAGTACCCATATTTAGGGTTAGGCCATGACTATGATGGTTAATCACATGGTTCTATGTTTTAATAAATATTCCTCAAAAGGAGAGGAGAAAGATGGGTGAAGGTTTAAACCTCATAATCAAAAGATGAGCTTAAGTTAGACAAAAAGAGTGATCTTGATCCTTCTATAACAAAAAAATAGATATAGATACGAAGCTTTAAGAGGTTCAAGCTTTGGTTTTCCTTCAAAAGAGGACAAATGATAAGCTTCTAATCCATACTTATGGGTAATGATGTAGGGTCCAAGGAAATTGAAAGCAAACTTGCCTCATTTACTTTTCTCCATGTTGGATATGTGTTGGTTTTATTTTAGGATGAGGTCTCCGATGTTGAATTCCCATTATTTGAGGTACTTTTGATAAGCATGTTTTATATGCTCTTGATAGATATAGAGGTGGGTGTGGGCTGCTAAATGATGCTCATCAAGTAGATCAAGTTGAGCTAAATTATATTGATAAAAATCTCTTCAAAAATGAGTTATTACAAAGATATGTGAAGAGAGGGGATTTAGACTTCAAGAGGTAAGACTGCTTCTGCTCTGAAGACTAAAGAGAAGGGGTAGCACCCTTAGAGGTTCAAATGCTAGCATGATAGGCCCATAAATTGAATTGCATGTGTAAGTGACAATCTCGACCTAAAACACTAACTACTTTGGTTAGCATTTTTTTAAGGATTTTATTAGAGGCTTATGCTTGTCCAATTACTTGTAGATGATAAGGTGAGGAAAAACTAAAATTAATTTAAAATTCATCACATAACACTTAGACCTACTTATTTTTGAAATATTTAACATTATTAGTGATGATCTTATGAGGAACAACAAAGTAGAAAATGATGTGATAGGTGATAAAGTTGACAATCTTCTCCACTTTGGTCAAGATAAGAGGGACATATTCTACCCGCTTGGTGAAATATTCAATAGCTGTGATGTTGGAGCTATGATGCTACAAGGAATAGGGGTTAATTTCCTCAATGAGATCAAGCCCCCATTGAGAGAAAGGCCAAAATTCCTTCAATACTTGGAGGCTATTGGATAGAACATGATGTAAATTAGTGTGTTGTTGACATTTAACACACTTTTATATATAATCAAAATAGTCTTGGTTGAGGGTGTGTCAATAGTAGCAACTGCTATGCTACTAAAGTGTGCCCCACATACCCCATCATGTGATTCTTTGATGGCATGGGAAGTTTCATGGTTATGTAGGAAACAAAGAAAGAGACCATCAAAACCATGTTTGTAAAAGATTCCCCCTAGTATGGTATAATGAGATGTACTCTAAACAAATTTTTTATGGGCATTCTTAGAGAGGTTGGGAGGAATGATGCCTAAGTTGAGGTAGTTGAAATTTTGGTCATACCAAACATCAAATGGGGATTCCTCCATATTAAAAATGGTAGGGAGGTCTAATTAGCTATAAGAGGGTGTGGTAAAATGATGAATGGTGACAAGTATTTTGGAATTGGAAGGCTGAGAAGGGATCTAAGAAGCAAGACAGGCCATTGTATCCATGAATTTGTTGGTAGATCAGGGAATGGATTGGACTAGGTAATGTTCAAATGATGTTAAGAGTTTGTTAACTAAAAGTTTATATTTTTTCAAGACATCATTCTTACATTGATAAAATCCATTGACCTAGTTGACCATAAGCTAAGAATTACCAAAGACATAGATTGTCTTAATTCCCAAGGTTAGAGTAGTTTGGAGACCTATCACTAGGGATTCATACTTGGTCATATTATTGGTGCATTCAAAGTCATGCTTGAAGGAGAGAGGAAGGGGTTTGCCATCAAGAGGAATGATAATAACTCTGGCACCCCCTCTTTGTTGTCACTTTGAGCCATCAAAGAACATGGTCATTTGCTAGGTTATGCCATCTTCTTGAAAAAGAGTCACAATAGACTCATCCAAAAAGGCAAGAGGAGGTGGTTGGATATTTTATAAAGGAGCTTTAACCAATTGGTCAGTAATGACTTGACCTTTAATCAAATTTTTCTAGAGGAATTCAAGGTCAAATTCATCTAGGAGCATGAGCCACTTAGCCATGCACTGATTTTGGTATGGTTTAGAGTGTAAGTAATTGAGTAGGTTAGTATTAGTTATGACATAGGTTTTATGGTTAAGAAGGTAGTGGTCAAGTTTGGTGGCCATGAAGGTCAATGCTAAGTAGAGTTTTTTAGTATGTGTCTACCAAGTCTCGTATTCTACAAGTGTGTGGATAATATAGTATATGACTTGCTCTTTGTGTTGTTCATCTCAATAAGCTAGCATTTCCCCTAGGGAATGGTCAGTGGTAGAGATATATAGGTAAAAGGGGTGGTCATCCTTAGGAGGTTTGAGGATTAGTGGTGACAAAAGGTACTATTTAAGCAAATCAAAGGCCTCTTGGCAATCATTATTCTATTTGAAACAGACATCCTTCTTCAAAAGGTGATGGAAAGGTTGGCACCAGTCTAAGAGTTGGGAAATGAAATGGCAAATGGATTGAATTTTTCCTTGAAGGTTATGGAGCTACTTAAGGTTGGTTGGAGGAGGCATGTCCAAACTTGATCTAACTTTAGTAGGGCCTACTTCAATTTTTTGAAGAGAGATGATAAAGCCAAGTAACTTTCTTTAAAGGACCTTAAAAATGTTTTTTTTTTTTGGATTAAGGTAAACATGATAATGGATGAGGCATTCAAATATGATCATAAGAATAGTCACGTGATCTTTTCAAAGTTTGGATTTCCCAATAAGGTCATCTATATAGTCTTCGATGATCTTATGGATGATATCATGGAAGATATAAGTCATGGCACTTTGGTAGGTTGCAACAGTATTCTTTAACCCAAAAGGCATGAATCTATAGTAGAAAGTTCCATAAGGGGTGGTAAAGGTAGTTTTATGCTGATCTTTAGGAGCAATCAAGATCTGATTATAGCCCAAAAATTGATCCATGAGAGATAACATCTCATGGCTAGATGTAAGATCAAAAATCTGTTTAATGCTAGGTAGAGGGAAGTCATCCTTGAGGCAGGCAAGGTTAAGGTCATGAAACTCGACACAAATGTGTAAACCCCCAGTGGCTTTGGCGGTAAAGATGATATTTGAGACCCATTGAGGGTAGTCAATGGGTTGAATGAAGATTATGGATAGGAGACATTGAAGCTCATCTTTGATGAGAAAGGATATGTAAGGATGCATGTGTCAAATCTTATGTTTGATAGGTTTGGCATCATGATGAATGACTATGTTATGGGTAGCAATGGTAGGTGAATCTTAGTCAAATCACTATAAGACCAAGTGAATGTTATGTTATAGTCTTAGAGGAAAGAGGAAAAATCTTGAAGTTCCTTAGCATTTAATGATTGGCCCAATTTGACAATGCAGGTGTTATCCAAAGTGCCCAAGTTGATATTGGTGGTGGATTCATTCAAAGTGGTTGAGGTCTTAAGAGGAAGGGATTTGTGGATATAAAAATCCCCCATACTAACGTAGGTAAGATTGGAATCATCATCTTGATGTTGGATGGTGTGGATGGTAAGAGAATCATTTTCTACCATTTCAGGGTACGTGAGTGGAAGGACTTTGGTTTGGTCACCCTTTTTATAGAAAAGAGGGCCCAAACTTACAGTATTGATCCCAAAAATAAGTTAGGAGGTATGATATCAGGGTCTTTAGGTAGAGAAAGTGGTTGGGTTGGCAAGGATGGGATATCTTCCTTCATGGTGGTAATGGGTTTGGGTGAATTGGTGGATTCTTGAGGTAGTTCATACTCAAGGCCAAATGATTAATGAGGTTGTAAAGTTTTTATATTAGGTAACTCATGAGGTCCTTTTTCATAGCAACCAAAGCTAAATCCTTTCCAAGCACATCTATGAAGATATAGCTTAGTGAACTCTAGTTTGCTAAGATAGGAAAAGTTAGAGGTAAATGCTTGGATGGATGAAGTAGTGGTAGGGGCTTGAAGTGGTTGATTAAGTCCCCCATAAATTAAATTTTTTTTATGGTTAGGGAGCCCCAAAGGGATGATGGTCCTAATATTGGGATCATAAGAAGGGTCATGTCTGAGGTTCTCATATTCTTGGGGATTAGGGAAGGCATCTAAGGCTAAGAGTTTATACTCCCCAAAGGAAATACATTGGAATATGGTTGTCATTAGGTCTTCTATAGGAATCTTGGAAGAGGAGATAGATGAGCTAGTGGAATCTTTATCAACATTAAGTGTGGAAGTGCTATGGATTTTAGTTGGTGAGGTTGTGTTGTTAGCAAATGGTCATGAGGTAGATAAAGGAGGAAAAAGGATGTCATTGGGCCAATATGTCATATTATAAGATGTAAGAGGATTAGGTTCAGCTTGGATAGTCACAACTTTCCCTTCATGTTCAAACTTGACACATTGATGTAAGGTGAAAGGGATACAATTCATAACATATATCCAAGGTCATTTGAGTAAAATATTTTATTAGAAATCTCCTTTTATGACATAAAAAAATTTGGTAATATTAAAAGTCCCTAAAAAATGTGGAGGACAACTATGCCCAAGGTGGTAGCCATAGTATCATTGAAATAATGGACCACTGAGCTTTTAGACATGATGTTTTTAGGTGACTACAGCTGGTCATAAGCATAGAAAGAGATAATATTGATGCTATCTCCCCCATCAATAATCACACTTTGTATGTGGGTTTGATTGATGTATGTTGTAATGAAGATGGGGGGATCAGGATCCTCTAATTGAACAAAAGGTACTTTTTAATTCTCAAAGGTGAAAAGGTTAGAAGTTCGAAGCGTACCAACAAAAGCAGTTAGAGGTGAGGATCATCAGGTTGGACCTCAATGGATTTTAAAGCCTTTATAAGTGTTTGACAGTGATGGGGAGAGGTAGAGACTAACTCATACAAGCTCATTTTTCTAGAGTTTGGTGAAGCTATTTGAGGATATTCTTCAAGATAGATATTGCATATGGGTTAGGGTATGGATGGTTAGATGGAGAAGCACATAAGATGGATACCTTGGGTTTGTTTATAGATGGAGAAGGTTGGTTATTATTTTCTTGTGAGTTTGGTGAGGGGTAAGTCCAATAGATGGATGCCGTAGCATTCCCTTTACCTTCTATTAGGCTCAAGATCGGGTAACCATGTGAATGGTGTGGATAGGGGTTTTTTTGGATTAGATGGTTGTTTTGGTTCTTCCTCTTTACATTTGGGTGAGATTGAAGATTGGATGGGCTGAGTTGGTGGTTGGAGTCACAATGGGCATAAAGGAGGTTTGTCTAATAACATATCATCATCTTTATACAAGTTGTAAACAAGCATTTGGAGAGCTTTACAGTTCTTGGTGTCATGTCCTAGTGCCCTATAGTATATACATATCAAGTTATCATTAAATTAAAAGGGTTTGGTATGTGAAGGTTCAAAGGGTTTGATGGGTGGTAAGCTCAAGGAAGATGATTATAATAACCATTGGAGGATGGTCAAGTAAGATTTGGCTAAAGGTGGTAAAATTTTATTAGTTTTTGTTTTTGGTGTTGAAGTAGAAGGTTATGGGGGCATGGGTTTGGTGATATTTATCCTGGGTAAAGTGGTATGATTGGTTGATGGTTTTGGTTTGGGCAAGATGGTTGACAAGTTGGAGGTAGAGGATGGTAAGGTAGGTATCTTAGGAATTATCAGTATAGTGTGAAAAGGTGTCTTCGAAAGAAAGTATGAAGGTGTGACCAACAAAGGTGGTGGGATTTTGGTAAAAATGATGGAGTTCATGTTCAAAGTAGAGGGATGAGGACCCAAAATGGAGGGAAAGGTTGAGGGAGGTAAAATTTGGGGTTTTGGGCCTTTTGGTGGTTTTACTTCCTTACTTGTTTTAGTTGTTGGTTTTGGAGGGGATTTGGTTACTTTAGTTATTTTTTGAGGGTTGATTAATTTGGAGGAGGTTTTAGTTGGTTGGGTGGATGTTTTGTTTGGTTTAGAAGGGATAGGTTGGTCCACCAAAGGAGAGGTTATAATTTCTAATTTGGTCTCCTTGCCTTTATCCTAGAATTTAATAGAGGGCTTTGAAATTAGAGGTTGGGTTGATGGTTATGTGATAGGGGAGGTAGGTGTGGTATCTTTCAATTGGGGTATGGGTACAATAGCTTCCTTTATTTAGGTGTCCGAAGGAATAGAGGGTAGTCTTTTTTCATCCATTAGGGGAATGAGGAAAGAGGTGGTTGAGGTAACATTTCCTTCATCAATGGGTTCATTAGTAACCACATTAATAGTATGTGTTTCATGAGATGGTTTGGGTTTATTTTCATGATGAGGGGTAGAAGGAGCATGATTAGGGAAAGGCTTGTAGAATATGTCAAGGTCTTGGTTCGATGGTGCATTAGGATTGTCCAAGGTAAGCTCTCCATTGTTAATGAGGGATTGGACACGATATTTAAAGGTGTTACACATATTTATGTCATGTATTATGACTCAGTGAAAAGCACAATGGTCATTCTCATTATACTAATCAAGCATGGGGTGAGAAGCATCAAATTGTTGGGGTGGTTTAATTTGTGGAAGTTGGATGATATTGGCTTTTAGTAACTATTACCCTTTTTTTGCATAGCCATTTTATGTTTCCTCTTCAACTAGTTTTCATTCTTCCTTACTCATTTTTTGTGTTTAGGCCTTTGATGTTTTGGTCTTTCCTTGTTCTACTTTCCATTCATTATTTTTCCCCTTGGATTTGTTTTGCCTTAGCCCCCTGTTTGCCTTAGCCTCGAAGTGCCCTTTGAAAAAGTTTTGAAGGGCCACTTCCCTTTGAAGTGCCCTTTAGAATTTTCCAAAGGCACTTCACTTACCTTGTTTCTCCCCAAGTGTCCCTTCAAAAATTTTTTGAAGGGAACTTATTTTATCCAAGTGACCCTTCAAAAAAAATTTGAAGGGTACTTTTTCATCTAAGTGTCCCTTTAAAAAAGTTTTGAAGGGCACTTTTTGCCCAAGTGTCCATTCTAAACTTTTTTGAAGGGCACCTTTGACTTAGCCCTTTCCCAAATGCCCCTTCAATTTTTTTTCAAAGGGACATTTTTTTATTTGAGTGCCTTTCAAGAATTTTCTTAAAGGGTCAATTTTGGTCCGAGTGTCCTTCAGAACTTTTTTAGAGGACACTTTCTTCTAAGATACCCTTCATATGTTTTTTGAAGGGCCTTTTTCCCAAAAGGTATCCTTTAGAAAAGTTCTGAAGGATCATTTCCAATGGAAATTCCCTTCAAATTTTTCTAATGGGGCTTTTGTTCCACCTGGGTGTCCTTCAGAACTTTTTTGAAGGACACTTTCCTCCAAGTGTCCTTTAGGAAAAGTTATAGAATGGACATTTGGCTTATCCAAAGCCCAAAAATAAAAATTCCCAAAGGAATTCCTTTGGAATTTTATCTAAAGAAATTACTTTAGGAAAATTGTCAAGCCATTGCCTAAGCAATACACTCGATTGAATTATCTATGATGTGTCGTAGGATGTCAAATTTAAAGCAAGTAACTAGCTATTAGGTTGATGCATGATGTGCTATAGGACATCAAATTTAAGTTGGGAAACTAGCTATTAGGTTAATGCATGACATGCCACATGATGTCCAATTTAAAGTAGGAAACTAGCCATTGGGTCGATAAATGACATGCCATAGGATATCAAATTTAAGGTGGGAAACTAGCCATTGGGTCAATGCATGATGTGTTATAGGATGTTAAATTTAAGGTAGAAAATAAACATTAAGGTCAATACAAATTAGGTTTCCCAACATGCTTGACTTATGAATTTTATAAGTAGAAGAGCTTGGAAAACCCAAAAGGGTCTTGGCAGTATATATTAGGTTTCCCAAGGTGCTTTGCTTATAAGGTTTTATAAGTAAAGTAGGCAAGAAAATTTGAATGGGTCTACAGATGAAAATTAGGATTAAACAAGTGCTTGAATTATGAGTTTTATAAGTGAAGTCATTCCAAAAACCCAAAAGGGTCTAGATAGAAGAAAATCAAATTTTTAGAACTGCTTAGCTGATGAGCTTGATCAAATGGTTAATCAATGATGTAGAACCATGATCTGAGTCATTCCTTGAGGATCAATTAAAAAGAAGGACAAATCCAAACTAAATGAAAGTGACCTTTTCCATGCCATTGTATAAATTGACAAGCTAAGGAGAATTAGTTGGGAAGCATCTAATGGGTGAGCCCATAGCATTCAAGAAGGTGACATGGATCACTCAGAGTGCCCTAATAAGCATCATTGGCAAAAATTAGTTATAGCTAAGGACAATGGCTTCCAATAGATTTTATTCCTCTATTTGGTGCAAGGGACCTCCCTTCTCTCTCTATTTTCTATAAATAAGACCCTTGGGCTATTGTTATATCATCCACAGATAGTATGATGAAGCCCTACTGGAATGTTTTGACTTTTCTTACCTTTGAGAAAAGGAGCATAAGTCTATTTTATTTCTAAGTTATAGACATTTGTTTGGGCATGAAAGAGACACAAAGTGATAGCAAGTGATTTTTTATCCTTCTATTCTCTATCCTTCATGCTTTTGAGTAAAGAGTTGATCCAATAGGTTATGTAGAGTACATTCTAGCTATATGAGATTTTACATATGTGTAACCCTTTTCTAGACTATATAGGTGGTTTTTCTAGTTACTTACCTTGTGTGATCTCATTCATTTTGTCTCTACATTGAAATATTTATGTTAGTATCTTCTAGATCTTGAAGAATAGGCTTGTATTCTGTTATATTCTGTAAAAGTATAGGGCATACACGTGGATAATAAATTTTGGTGTATCACCATTTTAGATTAGGATTTTCATTTATGCAATTTTTTTACCCTTTTCATCCAAATAATCTAGTTTAGTAGATTTTATTTCACAAAAGATAATACAGGGAGCTAGCCCTTTCAACCTAGAGGTTTATTTCTACTTATAAGCACACCCATAGGCCTAAAAATGTCCCAACATTGCCCAAATATAGAGGCATGAGCATCCCTCTTCTAGGGTAAAATATTTGGAGACAACAGTTCTAGAACACTTGGTGGGAATGAATTATTTTTTAATTTCATGTCAATGTGATCGTTGCTCTTGACAAGTATCATTTGTATTATGAAATGCAACATTTGGTGACTCTAAAGGGTGATAATCCTTGGTTATAGACCAAATTTCCCATAATTTACTTCATGGTCCTCACTAGGTTATATAAGATATTTAACTAAGAACCTCTAGTTGAAGCTCTTTTTGAGGAACATCATCCTCAACCATTCCTAGTGCTTAAAATGCTTGGGCAGGGTGGTTTTGAAGAGGAAGAAGAGGTTGAGGAAGTTGAAGAAATTGAAAATTAGGAAGACATGGATAGGCATCAACCCTTCCCTACTTTTAATACCCAAAATGCAATAGAACTTCCTGCATATGACCCCATCGCTCCAAATGCTACCAAAAGTCTTCCTAGTTTCAATGGAGAGGCTCTTATTACCCCATCTAAACATATTAGAGACATCTCTAATTTTTACAATTTCCATAATGTTACTAGGGCCAACATAGCCATTAGGCTGCTTGTTATGTCTTTAAAAGGCAAAGCACTTCACTGGTATAGAACGTTGGAAGGGGGATGCATTTCAAATTGGGATGGCTTTGGAGATCTATTGGTGACAACATTTGAAAATAAGATTGATCATGCTTCCCTAATACATCATCTGAATGTAATAAGAAGAGGTCTAAAGGAATCCATGGGAGATTTTAATGAGATATTTCAAAGAAAATGGTATAGGCTACCATCAATCATGAGAACTCCTCCTAGCTTTGTGTTTCCAACATACCTAAAAGGGATTGGTACTAATGTTGATGTTATGTTGTAGTCAATGGAAGGATTCACTCTTCTAAGTGCATATGAGCTAGCAATTAAGGCTGAGAATAGCTTAATTTAGGCTAGAAATATTCCTCCAAGAGTTTCCATACCTTTAGTATCCCATAATTTAGTTGAATCTCCAAACATGTCACAAGTTCCTAATGCCAATGTGAAGCCAAGAGCCTTTTCCAAGAAGGTGGATAATGTTGTAGACAAGGATGAATAAATTAGGTCATTGGAGTTTAGCTTAAACAAGCTCAATATCAGGCAAGTTCTCCTCCTAATGCATAATAGTATCCTCAACAAGTATATATAACTCTATCCCAATACAATTATTAAGGGAGAGGATAAAATAAACAAGGTTACAATAGGCAGCTCAATGCATATAATATAAATTCCACTCCTCCCATAAAGGCTATTATTTTAGTACATGCAAATCTAGTGTAAGGAAAGGATCATTTGGACCAATTGCGGTAGCCTCAAGGTTAGTTTCTACATGATGATAGAGAAACCAACCATGTTTTGACAACACAAGAGGAAACTATTTCCTACATGACAACAAAAGAAGCATGTCCTAGCCAAAGGGATAGTCATGGAGAAGGTAGCAACCCAAGTGTGGGAATGATGAATTTCAAAGCAAAAGATGATTTTGTGTTGAATCAAGGCATGTCAATTGTAGCCAATACAAGAGCTAAAAAGAGAGCATTGGGAGAAGGAAAAGAACCATGGGTAGATCCAAGAGATGCCTCTCTAAGGCCACCAAGTGTCAATCAAAGTGTTGTACTTGTTGCAAGTCATGTTTCCCAACAAAATTAGAATGCAAGTGGAGCTACCAAGATTGTAATGCAGTAGACTCAAGCTCCATCTTTACCATCAAAAATGCTAGAGAAGGTGAATTATCCCTCTCTAAACATTTTTGATTCATTGAAGAGTACCAACGAAAGTATATCTCTTTGGGAAGTCTTGCATATATATGGTCAAAAAGAGATTTTGCAAGAGCATCTAGAAAGCATTCATGTGACACCTCAAGTTTCAAATAACAATGGTGTGGCTCTCAAAAATTATCCTAATCATATTTTAGATCCCCCAACCAAGGATGAAAATCCTCCACCTTTCTACCTCACACTCATTTTGGGAGACAAGTTGGTCCACAGTTGTATTGTAGATAGTGGAGCAAGCACTACCATCATGCCTAAAGTAGTGGCTGATAAATTGGGTTTGAACTATGAGCCACATAGCAAGGGTGTGTTATAGCTGGATGGGATTCCAACCAAGATGGTAGGATTGGTCAAAGGTCTGAAATTATTTTTTCATGGTTTCCCTAGCTTCCCTATCATGCAATACATTATGGCGGTGGACCTTCCAGCACACTTTGCTATATGTTTATCAAGGGACTTCACAACCAAGATAGAAGGATACCTTTCTACTGATTGGTATTTTCTATCTTTTAGGACAAGGTATGGGACTAAGGTAACTATAAATACTTAGCCCTTATCAAGGTTCCACATTGAGCCTTACTTGGATACAATGTCAAATCAGAATTATCTAATCAACAAGGAAGAAGAAATAGTCATGGATGGTGAAACATCTTCCCCTCTTAAAGGTATTTTTAATCTTTATCTTGACAATCACAACACTAAAACACATGGCCTTGATCCTTCACTTCAATTGAGGAGAATTATTTGGGAGTTTATTGTATGCATGAAGAGAATGTTCTAATTCCTTCACTCACCAATCAGGATCATGAACTTGATGGCATGTGGGAAATGTTCTTTGATGGTTCAAGGAAAAAAGTAAGTATAGGAGCTAGTATCATGTTAGTTTATCCATTAGAGAATCATTTCTACTCTTCTTATAGGTTTTGAATTCAGATGTAATTGCAATGTGGCAAAATATGAAGGCCTAGTTCATGGTCTCTAATGAGCAAAGAGGAGAGGAATCAATAATTTGAAATTCTATGGAGATAGTGAGCTGGTCATTCATTAAGTAAAAGTAAAGATATAGAAAAAAACCCTTGCTTAAGTCCTACAAGCATAGGGTATGGGATCTGCTTGAAGACTTAGATGCCTTCAACATACAACCCATACCAAGAGACTTGAACAAACATGTTGATAGATTATATACAATAAGAGCACATTTTGACTCAGTTGCTAATATAGCAGAAGAGAAGGATCAATCTCATATCAAGATCATTTTGAGACCTTCCATTATAGATAATGAATTGGCATATCAAGCTTTTGAAAGTGATGAACACATTGCACACTTCTTATAAAATGAGGCAGGCTTCTCCTTAATAAATCAAAAGAGGTTACATGATCATTATGAAGAGAAAATTATATGGCTAAAGATAAATAAAATACCTAAGGGGATGATTACCTTGGAGAGTGTATTCAATGATGATGATCAAACGAATAAAAGAATGAGCATGTCAATAAAGGAGTCAAAATATGAGAGGGTTCTAATTTTCAAAGGTAAACTTTTGAAGATTGGCAATGTATATTCTCAGCTAGAAAGGCAAGCTTTAATTGTATTATGCAAAGAGTTTCATGACATATTTTATTGGGAGTACAAGGTCTTGAGAGGTTTTGATCCAAGTCTATTCCATCACACTATTGATTTGGATCCTAGATCTAAACTAGTAAGACAAAAATAAAGGCCTATCAATCCTAACATAAAAGAACTCATGAAGAAAGAGCTAACCAAGTTAATTGAGTCTAGGATTATCTTTCCTATCAAACACTCAACTTGGGTAGCCAACCTTGTGTCGATTCAAAAGAATAATGGAGAAATTAGACTTTGTGTGGATTTTCATGATCTAAATAGAGTGTCTCTCAAGGATCATTATCCACTCCCTTCCATGGAACAAATTTTGCAAGTTGTTTCTGGTTCTTAACATTTCTCACTTCTTGATGGTTATGTTAGGTTGTGGAGCTAAACGCTTCACTGATGTAGACATGGAGAAGGTTGCTGAGGTTGTCGAGGATTGCTGAGTTGCAGAATGAGTTACAGTGCAACTAACGTTGGTCTGATCAACCGACGTCAATCATATTACAATGCAAAAGCAACCGATGTCGGTTATGAGTCGGCTGACATCGGTCAGGAAGGAGCTGACGTCGGCAACTTGTGTGTGCATGCATTTTGCATGTGGGTTCCAAACAGGTCTATTTTTGGACTATCAGTTTGCATGTTAAAGGCTAATTATAGTCTTGGAGTTGCATGTCTAATTATTGTAATTAATAAAGTCTAATTATTGTATGAATGAGATCTATATAATAGATTCATGGGTTGTATTGTAAAAGTGTGCTAGAGAGTAAGAGAATAGAAATTAGCTCCTTCAGAGAGAAGAGAGCATGGTGTGTTCCTCCTAGTTCCAAAGGGGTGCTGAGTGTGTATGATCTTGGAGAGTTGCAAGTGTACAAGTTCTGGTAGAAGATCCATCGGGGTACTGGTTGAAGAATCATAAGGACTTGGTGAGGCAAGGATAAGGGTTATTCAGGGTGTAGAGATATCTACAGGGTAAGTAAGGTCTATTGATTTGCAGGTTGCAGTAAGGAAAGGGAGATCTACTTAGAGTATGGTTGTGTGCTTGGTGTAATGGCAACGTTGTTACTGACTGGTGGAGGTGAACAACTCTATGTTTGAGTTGGTTATTGTGACCATCATTGAGAGAGTGAAGTGTTGGAGGAGAATTATAGGTGAACCCTAGAAGTGTGGGAGCTCTAGAGGTGTGGGAAGAAGAAGTGTGGCATCCTCTTTATTGTATTTCCTTCTGGATGAATATTAATACAATTGTGTATTGTCTCTCATATCTTGTGTTGTTTCATATTTCTAGTTGCTTATTCATTCTGGTTAAATTATGTGTTTAGATGCTTACATAGAGGTAATCATATTGTGCTCTAATTGAGGAGCAAGATCCTAACAAGTTGGTATCAGAATTGTTTGTTGTTCTAGGTGCCTGACAAGTGGTATCAGATCTTTTGGTTGGGTTGACTAATAGGTGGTTTAGATCTGGTTAGTGTTTGTTGATTACAAGTTACTCACAGGGGTTTCTGATTGAGTGGGAGTATAGCAATGGCAGAAGAAAGTAAGCTACGAATGGAGAAACTGAATAGCACGAATGGTCTTATTGATGAAAAGAAAGAGTAGGTAAAGGAAGATTGTTGGTATGTAGAAGATTAGCATGTAGAAGTAGATGTTGCAGGTGATGTAGCACAAGATGCTTTGGATAAAGTAGAATCTTGGTTTACAGATTCTTTTGCCTCTTTCCGTGCAACCCAAAATAGAGCATATTTTCAAGAGTATGTCCAGGGAGACTTTGGAGAGATTTATTTAGGGGTTGGTGAGCCTTGTCAGATTGATGGCAAAGGGGAAGTGAAGCTAAAATTGTAGATGAATAACACACAGGTGTTGAAGGAGGTCATGCAGGTACTAGCCTTGGAGATGAGTCTAATTTCTTTAGAAAAGTTGGGTGATGAGAGATGTACAGTAACTCTCACAGTGGATGCACTTGAATTGGACAGTGGTAAGAAAGTAGGTATCCTTTATCTATCTACATATATTACTAATTCACCTTCTATTATAGAGATGTGGCTTTGTATTCTTGGTCACATATGTAGGAGGGGAATGCATGTTCTTGAGTGGAAGACAGATATCTTTGATAAACTTAAGAATTGGAAAGCCTTGGTGTTCATGGAGGAGATGACGGACAAAGATCAGCTGTGGGGACTAAATTATTCTGAGTAGGGTTATGTTAATTTAAATAGGGTTTTGACCCAAAAGGAGCTCGTGGGTAAAAAATCATCACTCATAGGTGAACACAAGTACCAGCATCAGTCAAGGGGAACTAATGTCGAATAGACAAACACCGACATCGATCATGTGCAGATCAACATAGTCAATGATGTCAGGCATTAAGAATCGATGTTAGTCATATAGGGACTGACATCGGCAAGAGGTACACTGGTGTCGGTTAGGTAACTGACATCAGTAGATAGGGTCAGTCGTAGGGAACTGACGTTGGTCGGGTGCAGATGGGGAGATGGCTGAGATCGGTCACTAGAATGGATGTTGGGTGGACAGTGAGCTATCAAGGAGTCTCAAACACCCATATGGAGGACTGAAAGGGTAAGTGGACCTCATATTCATTGTTCACCTTCTTACTAGTTACTTACTGATGGTCGAGAACCAGGAAGATGTGAAGAGGCAATGCAGTTAGAATCCAAAAATAGTGGGAGCTTGGCATGGATGAGGAGTGTGAGTCCTTAGACAAGAACCAAACAAGGGTTTGTTGGTGGAGTTATCATCTGGAAGAAAGCATTGAGAGATGGATGGATTCCCAAGTTAAAGAAGAGAGTGGATGGATACATGAGATGGAAGGCCAGGGTATATGGTCTTGAGGAAGCTACAGTATAGTGGTACAGGTTTTGACAGGTGGATGACAAAGCAGAGCTTTAGTCAATGTCAGTGTAATCATTATGTTTGTCTTACCAGGTGGATGATGGTCGTAACATTATCCTTTTACTGTATGTGGATGGTATACTAGTTATAGGTTCAGACATACAGGGTTTTGCTGAGCTAAGGGTAAGGTTAGTTCAGTGGCATGTCATGAGGAATTTGGAGCAGCAAAATTCTTTGGCATAAGAGACATGGAGATTTTGTCTCCAGTGGGAGCTGATGTGAAGAAGGTGTTGGCAAGGTTCAAGATGCAGGATGCAAAATCGGTAAGCACACCAAGGGCTGGACAGTTCAAGCTTAGCTTAGAACAAGGTTCAAAATCACATAAGGTCTGGTTAGACCTAAGTTTTCCCAAGCAATGGGAGTTGTCAGAGAGTTTAGAGCCAATTCAGGGAAGGTAGATTCTCAGGTATCTAAGAGAGACTAGCAACAGGGATTCATGTTATGTAGGGTCAAGGTCTTCACTACATGGAATTGTAGGTTTGGATGTGGCAGATTACTTGGCTGACAGGAGGTGCACCACAGGGTGTGTGGTGGTTGGTCTTCAGGGTTGAGCTTGAAGAGGGATACAAGCCAAGAAACAAATTAGATAGTGTATAGGTATAGGTATAGTTACAGCTGTTTATCTCCAAGTGGGAGATTATTAGGTTATGGAGCTAAAAGCTTCACTGATGCAGACATGGAGGAGGTTGTTGAGGTTGTAGAGGATTGCTAAGTTGCAGAACGAGTTGTAGTGCAACCGACGTCGGTCTGATCAACCAACATCAGTCATATTACAGTGCATAAGCAACCGACATCGGTTATGAGTCGGCCGACATCAATTAGGAAGGAGCCAACGTCAGCAACTTATGTGTGCATGCAGTTTACATGCAGGTTCCAAACAGGTCTATTTATGGACTGTCAATTTACATGTTAAAGGCTAATTATAGTCTTGGAGTTGTGTGTCTAATTATTGTAATTATGAAAGTCTAATTATTGTATGCATGAGATCTATATAATAGACTCATGGGCTGTATTGTAAAAGTGTGCTAGAGAGTAAGAGAGCATAAATTAGCTCCTTCAGAGAGAAGAGAGCATGGTGTGTTCCTCCTAGTTCCAAAGGGGTGCTGAGTGTGTATGATCTTGGAGAGTTATAGGTGTGCAATTTTTGGTAGAAGATCCACTGGGGTACTGGTTGAAGAATCATAAGGACTTGGTGAGGCAAGGACAAGGGTTCTTCAAGGTGTAGAGATATCTACAGGGTAAGTATGGTCTGTTGATTTGTAGGTGGCAGCAAGGAAAGGGAGATCTACTTGGAGTATGGTTGTGTGCTTGGTGTACTGGTAGCATTGTTATCAACTAGTGGAGGTGAATAACAACTCTGTGTTTGAGTTGGTTGTTGTGACCGTGATTGAGAGAGTGAAGTGTTGGAGGAGAATTATAGGTGAACCCTAGAAGTGTGGGAGCTCTAGAGGTGTGGGAAGAACAAGTGTGGCATCTTTTTTATTATATTTCCTTCTGGATGAATATTAATACAATTGTGTATTGTCTCTCATATCCTATGTTGTTTCATATTTCTAGTTACTTATTCATTCTGGTTAAATTCCATGTTTAGTTTCTTACACAGAGGTAATCATATTGTGCTCTAATTGAGGAGCAAGATCCTGACAAGTTGGTATCAGAACTGTTTGTTGTTCTAGGTGCCTGACAGGTTATTCAGGTTATAATCAAATATTAGTAAATTAAGAAGATCAATTCAAGATAGCTTTCACCACCAAGTGGGGGACCTTTGCCTACAAGAAGATGCCATTTGGTTTATCTAATGCTAGAGCTACATTTCAAAGGACAATGGGCATGGATTTCAAAGGTTTGATCAATAATTTTTTGCTTATTTACCTTTATGATATAGCCATTTTTTCAAAGGACATTGTTGATCATATGTGACATCTAAGGCAAGTGTTTGAGAAATGTAGGGAGTATAGCATATCCCTCAATCCAAATAAGTATATCTTTATTATCCATGAAGGTAAGATTTTGGGTCATGTTGTTTTAAAAGAAGGCTTATCTATTGACCTTGAAAGGATTAAATCTATCATAGGCTTGTCCTTACCTCAACACAAGAAGGGGTTATAAAGCTTCTTGGGGAAAATAGACTTTGTCAGGAGGTTTATCCCAAACTTTGCAACTACGGTAAAGCCTATCACAGCCATGCTAGAAAGGAACCAATTTTTTTACTTGGACAAAGGAAGGTAAGAGAAATTTTGAAGAAATCAAGCAAGTAATTGTAAAATCTCCTACTCTCTTAAATCTAAATTTTGATAAAGATTTCATACTCTATACATTTCTAACCTCGACACAATCTCAGCTATGCTTATGCAAAATAATGATGAAGATGTTGAGTATCCAATTGCTTTCTTCAGTCAAGGATCAGAGGAGTATGAATTAAGATATTATTTTGTCGATAAGAAAGCCCTAACCATAATTAGAGGATTGAAAAAAATTAGGCATATGGTTTCCAACAACAAGATTCATGTCATGGTTTTCCATCTTAAAACCAGGGAGTCCCTCCTAGGCAATGATCTCAATGAAAAGAGAGTTGAATGGATCATGAAAGTGATGAAATATGACATTAACATTAAGTTAACCAAGTTGGTAAGAGGAAGAGGTTTGTGTGAACATTTAGAATCTAATTTTCAAGAGCCAAAGGAGCAAGCTTTGGTCAATCATGTTCAAACCTAACCAGTTGATCAAATGCAAAATCAAAGTTGAACACAAGACATCATTGGTTTTCTTAAAAATGGTGAGTGTCCCAATGGCTTGAACAAATCTCAAAGGAGGTATTCTAGGTTGTAATCTATTCCTTATTGTCTTTTGGATGGCATTCTCTTTAAAAAGGATGGGAAAAATGTATTGCTGAGATGAATTAACAATGATCAATTTGATATACTGTTGGAAAAGTTCCATAATGGAGTAGATGGTGGTAACTTCTCTCATAGAACAATAGCTACAAAGATAACAAGAACTGGTTACTATTGGCCTAGTCTTTTTAAGAACTATTTCATTGGGTTAAGGTTTGTCATCAATGTGATTTATTTGTTGGAAAACCAAAAATTACAACTCTTCCATTGAATCTTATTCAAGTGGACTAGCCTTTCATGCAATGGGGCCTTGACATCATTGGAATGATCAACCCTCCATTAAGTGCTAGACACAAATGGATATTGACTGCTATGGAATACTTCACAAGGTGGGTAGAGGCTATTACATTAAAGGAGGAAAAAAAATGCTATCTTAGAGTTTTATGACAACATTGAGATAAGGTTTGGATCTCCTCATGTCATCATCTCGGATAATGCACTTGCCTTCACAAGTGCTAAATTTTTTGACTAGGTAGCAAAGGGTGGGGTTCATTTAAGTACTTCATCTAACTACTACCCTCAAGGTAATGGATTGGCTAAGTCTACGAATAAGAACCTCATCAAAATCATCAAGAGGATGTTGGAATCCAATCAAAGAGCATGACATAGTAAGCTGAAGAAATCCTTATGGGTAGATAGAATCACTCTTAAGAAGTCAATTGGTAATTATCCCTTTATACTTATTTATGGGAGAGAAGCTAGGCTATCCATATCATAAAAATCCATAACTTGGAACTTACACAATAGCTGAAATTACTTTTAAAAACTCCTATGGTGGTCAGATTAATAGAATTAATGTAGCTATATGAGGCAAGAGATGATGCACATAAAGCTTTGGAACACCATCAAGTTCTCATGAAGAAATCATTTGACAAAAGGACAAGGAAAAGAGTGTTCAAAGAAGGTGATTTAGTCTTGAAATGGGATGAGGATAGAGCAAAACCACGTAGACATACAAAGTTGGATACTTTTTGAAGTGGTCCTTACATCATCAACAAGTGAAAGCAAAGAAACCCCTTTCATTTATCCAAGATGGATGGAGAAGAGTTGCCTATTTCGGTGAATGGGATCCACTTGAAGTCTTGCTTCTAGACCTTGCTGGCAATGTCTTATAAATACTTGTTATGTGTTTCCTTTGTTGTCTTTATTTTCCTTAAGTGCTTTGTAGCATAGGTGTTTCCCTTTCAGTTGTTTTCTTTCCTTGTGTTTGCTTTGTTGTGTTTTTCCTATATTTGCTCTCAGCCATGGGCTTGTTCTTTTTTATATTTTATTTTCCTTGCATGACTCCATGCCTAATGGAAGGATGTAGGTAGCTGGTCCTAGACATAGTAGGCATGTCTCCCCTAGAAATCACCAAAATGTTTCCCCTTTTTTTGCATATCCATTTTATGTTTCCTCTTCAACTGGTTTTTGTTCTTCCTTGTTCATTTTCTATGTTTGGGCCTTCAGTGTTTTGGTTTTTCCTTGTTCTACTTTCCCTTCATTATTTTTCCCCTTGGATTTATTTTGCCTTAGCCCCCTTTTTGACTTAGCCATGAGGTTCCCTTTGAAATTTTTTTGAAGGGCCACTTCCTTTTGAAGTGCCCTTTGGAATTTTTTTAAGGCACTTCACTTGCTTTATTTTTCCCCCAAGTGTCCCTTTAGAAATTTTTTCAAGGGCACTTCTTTTGTCCAAGTGACCCTTAGGAAAAAATTAGAAGGGCACTTTTTCATCTAAGTGTCCCTTCAAAAAAGTTTTGAAGGGCACTTTTTTCCCAAGTGTCCCTTCAAAACGTTTTTGAAGGGCACTTTTGCCTTAGCCTCTTCCCAAATGGCCCTTCAGAATTTTACTGAAGGGACATTTTTTTTATCCAATTGCCCTTTAGGAATATTACCAAAGGGTCACTTTTGGCCCAGGTGTCCTTCAAAACTTTTTCGAAGGACACTTTCTTCCAAGATACCCTTCGGATTTTTTTTAAAGGGCCTTTTTCCCAAATGGTATCATTCAAAAAAAAATTGAATGTCCATTTCCATTAGAAATGCCCTTCAAATTTTTTTGAAGGGGATTTTGTTCCCCTTGAGTGTCCTTCAGAACTTTTTCGAAGGACACTTTCCTCCAAGTATCCTTTAGGAAAAGTTCTCAAAGGGACCTTTGGATTAGCCAAAGCTCAAAAACAAAATTCTTGAAGGAATTCCTTTGACCCTTTGTCTACATGAATTACTCCAAGAAAATTGTCAAGCCATTGCCTGAGCAGTAAACTTGACTGAATTGCCCATGATGTGCCAAAAGATGTCAAATTTAAAGCAAGCAATTAGTCATTGGGTCGATGCATGACGTGCTATAAGACAAAATTTAAGGTGGGAAACTACTCATTGGGTTGATGCATGACATCAAATTTAAGTTTGGTAACTAGCTGTTGGTTCGATGCATGATGTGTCATAGAATGTCAAATTTAAGGTGGGTAACTAGCCATTCGGTTGTGCATGACGTGCTAATAGACATCAAATTTAAGGTAGAAAACTAACCATTGGGGTCAATACAAATATATTTTCCCAACATGATTGACTTATTAATTTTATAAGTAGAAGAGCTTGGAAAACCCAAAAGGGCCTTGGCAGTGGAAATCTAGTTTACCAAGGTGTTTTGCTTATAAGGCTTTATAAGTAAAGTAGGCAAAAAAATGAATGGGTTTGCAAATGAAAATTAGGTTTAAGTACTTGAATTATGAGTTTTATAATTGAATTCATTCATAAAACTTGAAAGGGTTTAGATAGAATCAAGTTGGATTTTTGGAACTACTTAGCTTATGAGCTTGATCAAATGGTTGATCGACGGTATAGAACCATGATATGAGTCATTATTTGAGGACTAATAAAAAGGAAAGGACAAAGCCAAACTAAATGAAAGTGAAATTTTCCATGCCATTGCACAAATCTATAAGCCAAATATAAGTGTTTGGAAAGAATTTTTAGAGGGGCAAACCCATGGCATTCAAGAAGGTGACACGGATTAATCAGAGTGCCCTAATAAGCATCATTAACAAAAATTATTTACAAATGAGGATACTAACTTCCAATAGATTTTATTCCTCTCTTTGGTGTAAGGGACATCCCTTTTCTCTCTCTCTTTACTATAAATAAGACCCTTGGGCTATTTTTATATCATCCATAGATAGTATGATGAAGCCTTGCTGGAATGTTTTTCCATTTTATTGCCTTCGAGCAAAGGATCATAAGTCTATTTTCTTTCTAAGTTATAGACATTTGCCTAGGTATGCAAGAGACATAGAGTCACAACAAGTGATGTTTTATCCTTCTGTTCCCTATCCTTCATGCTTTTGAGCAGAGATTTGATCCAATAGGTCATGTAGAGTGCATTCTAACTGTATAAGATTTTGCATATGTGTAACCCTTTATTGGACTATATAGGTGGTTTTTCCAATTACTTACCTTGTGTGATCTCATTTATTTTATCTATACATTGAAATATTTATGTTGGTATCTTCTAGAGCTTAAATACTAGGCTTGTATTCTATTGTATTATGCAAAAGTATAGGGCATAGATGAGGATAATAACTTTTGGTGTATCACCATTTTAGACTAGGATTTTTATTTATGCATATTTATGACCCTTTTCATCCAAACAAGTTGGTTTAATAGATTTTATTGCACAAAATCTAATAAAATGAGCTAACCATTTCAACTTAGAGGCTAATTTCCACTTATAGGTACACCCACAGGCCTGAAAATGTCCCAACATTGCCCAAATCTAGAGGAGGCCTGAGCATCCCTCTTCTATGGTGCAAGATTTGGAGATAATAGTAACTTTTCTAAAATGGAAGGATAAGGCTCCCCAAGTGGAGTCAATTACTTATTATTGTTCCAATTTTGATTCCTTTAGTTTGGTTTAAATAATTAGGGAATTCAAATGTTTTATTGGTTGGTAGATGGTGATGGCATAGCTTTAAGGATAATGGCATTGGCAATTGCCTTATTTTTAGTGTTAGGGTTGGTTTGGTTGTGTGGTTTGGAAAAAGAAGGATCATTGGGTTTTATAACTTGGGTTCTTATTCTTTAACTTTAATCTTCCCTCATCAATGGCTCTATTATATAGTTTATAAACCATGGTAAAATATTCATCAAATTTTTAGAAGCTTTGGACATGCAATGTGGATGAAATGTGTTTTACACATACCCAGGTAAAGAGCTATATAAGCTCAGGTTGAGGCAATGAAAATTAAATTTGGTTGATTAGGCTCACCCAAAGAGCCATGGAATTAATAATAGATTCATCTTTGAATTGCCAAATGGAGTAGAGGTCGGTAATAGAAATTTTTTTGGATATGTTGATTGAAAAGTGATCCAAAAAAGTTTGGGCCAATTAGGTGAAGGAGAAGATGGAGTGTTTTAGGATGACACTATACCAATCTAATATCAATCTAGATAAAAACATAGGAAAGGTAAAAAGGAGAAGAGCATCATCATGGTCAATCAAGTAACATGTGTGCCTAAACACTTTAAAATGTTGTTGGGGGTCGTCCTTGCTTTGAAATTTAGAGAATTTTAGAAATTCCCATTATGGAGGATATGATCAAAGAGGTACAAATGGATGGATGGGTTTGTTGAAAATTTAGTCATAAGAGATAAGGTTATGTGAGCCTAAGATGGATGGCTCAAGGGTAGTCATTTTCTCCATTAGCATCTTGATGAAGTTGGTTTGGGGTTGTTAAGTTGGATGGGTATATGACACATTTTGTTGGGGCTAGGTGATATGGGAATAACTAGTGGATGATTAGGATGATGTCATGTGTGTGTGTGAGGTCACGTAAGATTGGGTAGAAAGTGGAAGTATGTATCCTTTTGTGTTAGGAATATATTGATAAGGTGTCATGGGTATGTGTTGGAAGGTTGATGTTGGGGGGTTTATGTATGGGATTGAAGTGATTAGTGGGTTAACTGATTGAAGGTGGGTAATAACCTAAGTGCTTATAAGTGGTAAGGTGGAAGGTATGAAAAGTGCCAAATTTTGGAGAAAAGTAGAGACAAGTGGGTTAGTGGTGATGGAAGGGGTAGTAGTATCATGAGTAGAAGGTATTCTTATGGTGTACAAAGGTTGTGTAGCTAGTAGTGAATTTGTCCCTATGGTGGATGGTATATGGGTTAATGTTTGGGTGTTGGTTGGGGGTATTTATCCATTGGTGGGATTATTTGATGGTGCGGATGGTGTTTGGTCATGGGTTGGGTTAGTTGAAGAGGATGTTTAGGTGACAAGAGGTTGGGCAGGGTTAACCATGAGATGGGAAGGCATGCCCAAAAGTGGGTCACTAGGAGGAACCAAAGTAGGAAGGTGATAGTTTGAAGTTTGGAGGTAATCTTGAAGGGTAATGGGGTTGTTATCAAGAAAAGTGGCAAAGTATATATCACTTATGGAAAATAACTTATGAAAGGTAAGAGGAATGGAAATTTGAGGTGAGCCTTCAACATTGGATGGGTACTCCATGGAGGAAAGAGAGGAGGGAAGTGGTTCTTGATTTGTTTGGTTTTTCAACTATTTTCTAGTGAAGACCATGTGAGAAATAAGTAAAATATTGGTACAAAATCACACCTCAAAACAAAGAGAAATAAAATAAATTCAAGATAAATAATAAATTCACTAAGAGTGAATTAATTCCTAGAAATCATTTTAATTTCTCTTTTGGCTTATGCCTTAGAAAGTGTGAAGGGGAAATTGGCTTGAATAAGTCTTTGAAAGCAATATATGTTTAGTTTCAGGTTGCATTTAGGTGTTCAAAAAGAAGTGTGTATTAGATCGAGTGCATGGTGTAGTGCTTGGGACTTGCTCCCCTCACTTCATGATCCCACAACCAGTGTGGGTGCTTAGCCAATATATACCAATTACCAGAGTTTATAATCAACCAGAGAGCTAAGTTGGTTATCCCCTTGGTGATTAAATCCAAGTACAATAACTGGGAAAGGGTAAGGTGATCCATTAGGTTATGAAATCCTAATCAGTCCTTATCTTGATTTAGTTTTATGTTTTTGTGGTCCAAGTGGTTTGGTTATGTAACAATTTTGAACTATGGTTAATTTGTTTTGCCTTTACTTAATCTAGGTGAACTAATTAAGAAAGCAAGCAAACATTGTATGCAGTTCATTTTAAACCAAAGGAAAAAAAAATTGATTATTTTTTATGAAAACAAGAACATCTAAAATTAACCTAAATTAAACATTAAAATTCAATCCTAATCCTATAATTAATGCTCTTTTTAATTTTTTAGAAATGCAAGAAATTTTGTTTTTCTGAATTTCTAAATAAAAGAAGATAAAAATTATGTTTTAAAAGAGATGAATTGTTAATTTTAAGAAATGAAATTACATATAAATGAAATTTTAATAATGTAACTTAATTTATTATAAGAATTAATGAAACCAAGAAAACTCAGGGGTACCACTAGGTGTGCCAATATATTTCTGTCTATTTTTTGTTTTTTCCTAAGTGTGAAAAGAAGAAACAATTTATGAAGGGTGTGGAAAAATAATTATTAAAGTACATGAATTAAATCCAAGTGATTATGATTATATATTATTTGTCTTGGGAGGATGACCTAAAAATAATAAAATACTAATATAAACTTGTTTGTTAGACAAGTAGATGGGTGGATTGCCTAGCGTGAGCTAAATCCTAGAAGCGAAAGCTTTCTAAGAGGATATCAATATACCTTATTTAAAAAATTAAGTTGATATATAGAAATGATTAAATTTTCATAAAATAAAATCAAACTAAAACTAAAAACAAATAATTAAATTTTAAACCAAGAAGTTAAATATTTTGCCAAAACTATGACTAGATAAATTAACTATTGTTGAAAATTGATTAAGGCAAAGTGGTGGTTTTTGGTTTGGTAATTTGGTAACGGTAAATATAGTTTGGTTTAGGTTGGAAAGTGGTTAGGATAGTAAATATGAGAGGTATTAATGGTTTAAAATTATAAGGTAATAATTAATTGAGGAGGCAAAAGAGAAAGGAGATAAAAAGGGTGAAAATGACAAAGGAGTAAAGAGGGTAAAGGTGGTGAAATGGAAAAGATGACAAATAGAATAAAAATGATCAAAGGTAGAAAATGAGATAAGTGAATTAAGGTGGAAAATGGTGACAAATAGAGTGAAAGCCAAGGTAATAACAAGGAAAGACTAAAAATAAATACAAAATAAATGGGTATTACCTTCCAACTTTGTTGGTGATGAAGCTGATGGTGTTGTTGATGATGTTGTTGAAGATAAATTCATGCAAAAATTTGGGTAGAACTTAATTTATTTTAATTATTTCAATCCTCCAATATGATGAGATCCTTTAAAGACTAGCAATAATATGTTAATAATCAAAAACTAATTTTCAACTTAACCTTGGGTGAAGGAGAGGGGGGTATTTATAGCATACATTGTGAAGAGTCATGCCAAAAGAGGAATAATACAATTAAGGTGATATTTTATATATGGTGGATGAATTATTAAAAATTAGGTAGGTGGGCATTCCCATTTGGGTAGGTGAGTGTCTCATTTGGGTTAAGAAGTCAAATATGGGTGCCATTTGTCTTTCCCAAAGTACTAAAGAGGTAGGTATCTCATTTTGAAGGTTAATTTCCTATGTGAAGATAAAATACATGTTGATTAATTGTCTTTTGATGGTAAATTAATAATATTTCAAGGGGGGCCTTATGATGCTTAAATGATGTCATCAAGCACTTTGGAAAAGGGTCTCAAGTGGGGTATGATGTCCCACATCAAGCCACCTCACTTCTAAGCCATGGCACTTACCATATCATCTCCCAAATCACCTTCCATGTCATTTGACATGTCACATACCTTGTCACTTTTCATATCACATTCCATGTCACTTGTCATGTCATCATGAATAGTGATAGTGGGTCCCATAATAAATAGTGATAGTGAATAGTAATTTTAAATAGTATTTTTGAATAATATTAGGTGAATAGGAGAATAATGATTTGGTTAGGTTAAGAGGGTTTGTTTAATGGTTAATAAGGTTTAAGAGGTCTTTAGGGGGTCATGAGGCATTTAGTCATCAAAAACTATAAGTATGTAGTTTTTTAGTGTCTACATTTTACCTCTTTTTATTATGCGGCTTTGAAATAACAAGCTACAAAACAAAAACAAACTACTTGGTTGGAGGTTAAGGTTCCCAGAGTATGGGAGGAGGTGTTCCCCCTCAAATATAGAGTTGATGAAAATGTTGAATCAGGTGTAGGTTTGATAAGTAGTTGGGTGTGTGAAATGCTAATGGGTTCATAAAATGCATCTAAGAATAATAATCAATATTATGTACAGACTAAAGCTATCATGTTGGTAAAAATAATGTTATATTATAGTCTAAATAGCAATGTAATTAGTCCCCAGCATTGGTCATAGTTAAGCGGGTTAGTCTTATCAAGTCTCTTAAATAGGGTCGATGTTCACTCAAGAATCTAAGGTAGGAAGTGCTCTCAATAAAAACATAAATGGTTTGGTTTTACATGAGGTGGTATAAATTTAAATGTTCAACAAGGAAAAATTAGTCTATATGGCCAAAAAGACCAAGGTAAGGTCATCACTAACTATGCGATGAGGTCTAGTAAAAATAACCAACATCAAGGTGGACATGAGCAAGTGGGTTGGGTGGTTGTAATGGAGTAGCTGAATGGACTCCATATGCACTAGGAAAGTAGACACTACATGTAGAGAGGATTATAAAGCAAGTTAGTCAAGCATTAGTCCATAAATAATGAAACATGCATAAAGAACTAACTAATTAATCCTATTTATTCCTATGGAAATTAAAAAGGATAGAAAGAAAGAAATGAAAGAAATAAACACCATATTACCTTTCCAAATGGATTCAACATACACATGTAGCTCAAAAACATGTTCTCCCTTGATCAAACATCCTTGTCTTTATCAACAATGGTGGTAAGCTCTTCCAATGCCTCAAGAACACTCCATAAAACCTAGGCTCTTGATTGTAAATCACTAAACTAGCCTATCAATGAAGCTTTGTGGAAACAATTTATCATTATAACTTTGAAATATTCAACCTTTGAAGATATTTGAGCATAATAAAATTGCACCAAAATATCTTAGAAATGATGTTCATGGCCTCTACATTTATAGATTTTTGAGATTGGTGAGGATCGACCTGAACCATCCATCTTGAGATAAAGATGTGTGGTTGAGGATAATTTTAATATTTGGAATTAAATCCATAACTATCTTCATTATGACCTTGGAAAAAGGGGCATTGAAGAGGCATGGGAGGCATTAACTAGGAATGGGTGACTCATAATCCTGATATTTGTGGCATTTATGGCTTATGGATGTCTTCCCAAGAAATGATGTCACTAGGTGATGTAGTTAATAGGAATCAATTTTGAAAAAGAAATATTCAACAAATCTCATGGAAAATCCACTTAAGCTCTTGATTTGGATTAATTAGCCTTAAACAAGGTTAATCAATATTTGTGCAATTATTTGAAAACTGGCCATCAACTAATCAAAATGGTCAAAAAGTCATATTATTGGGTCATAATTTGACTAGAGAGGAAATGAAAGGTGATGTTAGATGCATTATAATTGTATTACCATTTAAGATGTTGCCAACAACAAATAACAAAGATACATGATGTGTAGCAATGAATTAGAAGAAAAGAGTGATCTAAAGCACTAAATGGTGAAATGGTCATTTTGAATCAAAATGATCTAATTAAAGTTAGCTATCCCATATAATGCATTACCCTATTTAGGGATACCTTGACCTAAACCAGAACTTATAAGTGACAAGTTTGAACCATTTAGGGCATTTTATGGATTTTGACCTAAAATTTGCATTTGAGTGCAATTCAAGTAAGATTGAAAATTTCAATACAAATGGTGTTAGGAATTGGATGTCTACTTTTTCCCCCTATTCGAGAAGGTGTAACAAGATATTCAGGTGAAGCAACATCTTTTCAAAGAAAAGAGTTTTCAAAAATAAATTGGAAAAGACACATGATGCCCCCTCAAGAGGACATACTAGGATGAAAGAGAAGGATAAAATCTCAAAAAAAGAGAAAGTGAGAGATTAACCCATGGAATAGATCACATCTAGACGAGCTAATGATTACACATGTTATTACCATAAATGATCAAAATATAATTAGAGGTATGATAGGCCCCAGAGATGGGGGGAATGGGAAAGATATAATCCATAAATGTAAGGGGCACATTGTAAATATACCTAATTTGAGAGTAAAAGCTACGTGCTTACGATGTTGATCAATCTTGAGATAAGCTACACACTAAAATATTGCCATCATGGGCTTCAATGTGGAGAGATTGGAATTAGAGGAAAAGAGAGAATGTTCTACTTCAGGAAGAGAAGCACCACTAGAATTGGGTCTCTAAAGAGAATATAATAACAGGTACTCTAGCAGAGTAGATTTGATTGTGATAAAATAGTTTTACCTCAGTAGGGAAAATTTTGATCATTGATAAATAATAAATAATGATTTGCCCTTATAGAGCTAATTTGAATCAAACGTTGTTCAGATAGTGGGCCCTAACATGGGCAATTAATAAGCAAAATAGATCAAGGATATAACCTAAAAGATAAGT
Organism: Torreya grandis; assembly: GCA_037957365.1. Classification (NCBI taxonomy): domain Eukaryota; kingdom Viridiplantae; phylum Streptophyta; class Pinopsida; order Cupressales; family Taxaceae; genus Torreya; species Torreya grandis. The sequence goes on from JARHVA010000118.1 coordinate 5,828,055, forward strand.
TAAAGCGAGTAGGTGAAAACATATATGTGATGGTGTAATGGTTTAGAAATCTATATAAAACCAAGCATATGAAAATGCACAAAGTGATGAGAGAGATGAAAAAAATGGAGATAGCCGCGCTGACCTCAATAGAAATTGAGTGCTACCTACATAGTTCCATGGACTCATGTTCCAACATGAACTTCAAGCTAATGTAGTTCACCCAAGTTTGGGAGAGAATGTAATGAGAAATGATGAAAACCTGACCAAGAATTGATGAAACCCACAATGTATGCAAAGAGATACATGTCTAAGCATAAACTTGAGTACTAAAATGCATTCTACCTAGAGGCCTAATTCTATATCATGAGCTTAGGTTTTGCAAAGTGTTCTTGAGAACCATTTATTGGAGATTATGTTAACATTAAGATGTTGAGACCTGAGCACAAAAGTGCTTGATATAGTAAAATAAATGATGCATCATAATTATGAGTAACTTAGAATGACATAAGATTCCAATTGTGTTGAGCTAGTTCAAATGTGAATACCTATAACTAAGGATAATGGTAAAACAATGACCAAAACTAGAGTTACAATGATTTACATTTAAACAAAAAAGCAAACACAAAGAAAAAAATAAATATAAATGAACCTCTCTTGAAATCAAGATATGATCTAAAGTAGGAACAAAAATGTTTAAAAATAAAAGGAAAGAATATATCAATGGCATGAGACCAAGATATGATTAATCAAGATCCATGTGGACCATCAAGGCATTCTTGAACATAAAAGAGAAAAGAAAAAATAAACAGAAAAAACAAGACACCAACAACAATCAAATAAATAAAAGAGAAAAGGATAAGAAATAAAAGATAGGTGTGAAAGCACAATAAAACACCAAGAAAACCCAAATGAATACACACAAACAAAAACCAAGTTAGTGAAGTTTAAAGACAAGTGTTCATGTATGTGGGGTAGAGGCATTACTTTCCACCACACCATAAGAAAGAACAATGACATGAAAATTTTTCCCTAATTAAAAAGGAACAATGATAAAAGAAATGGGAGAAGAGAAGAAAAGGAAGGGGTTGGTCGAGCTGACTCCAGATGTATAAGACAAGTGGACATTGCCTACATAGTTCCATGGATGCATGTTCCAACATGAACTTCAAGCCAAATGTAGTTCTCCTACGAAATGGAATAGAAGAAAAATGTTGATCATACTAGCATGATTAATTTTATAGAAGAAATGAAAGATATGACAAATAAATGAGAATGGTCTGACAAATAAGAAGTTGATGAGATGTGAAAGAATGATCTTGAAAAATGGCAAGTGCATGGGGATCAATGAAATGAACTGGTGTTTCTATGCTTGAAAAATGGTAAGAGGATTCAAACTTAACATTTACTCACAAAATGGTGAGAGCATTCAAACTTAACAGTTGCTCGTAAAATAGTGAAATCGTGGGATGGTGGAACAAAAATGTATAAATGTACAAAAGAGTGAGACAATGTTTTTGTTATTTTATGGATCATGTTCTGATGTTTTTGGTATTTTTAAAGTATTTATAATGTTTTTGGTATTTTTAGGATAAAATATGTACAAGGTGAGACCATCTAGTCAAGGAGATGCATGTCCTAAGAGTAGAGGTTCCAATAAGACAGCTAAGCCAACTACAATAGGCCATGCTAAAAAATTAGTGAGAGTGAGGATCTTAAGAAAATAAGAAAGAGTAGTAAATACCTTGTACTAAGAAGATGTAGTTGTTCACCTATCTGAAACTGCACAAGATTGCCCTGGCTGAACTACTTTGTAGAACTGTTGTTGAAGATGTTCATAATGCTCATGAGACATAATTGAGATCATAATTGGTCAAGGATAAAAAGTGTTCAAGATTATAACATGTCTTAGACAAAATAAATAATATGCCTCTCAAAGAGATAAATCTAGAATGGGATGAAGAATGTGTTCAGAGTGCCAAGAGTTCAAAGACTTTAATATCAGGATTCATGAAAAGTTGACTAGTGTAGTATAAAATGTGATCAAGGTAAGATAAAAGGGTGGGACAAAATTATGACAAGATAAGTTGCCCCCAAGTTAGGGGTCTGATAGACAATAGTTCAAAGCTATTCATGTGTATAAAATATTAAGGTGTATGATGTTCATGGGCTCTAAAAGTTCTTCACCATTAGGTTTAGACAATAGATATGCTCTTGATCCATAGTTTGTTGTGACAATGTATGGTCCTAACCAATTAGGCTGAAACTTGTCTTTATTTTTGGGTTTAGAATTTGTGTTCTTCTGGTTCTCTTTCAAAACTAAGTCACCAATCTCAAATTCTCAAAGTAGAATATATTTGTTGTATCTTCTTCACAATTTATTTTGATAGGCCTACAAGTTTTCTAAGGTAGTCAAACGCTTACCATCAAGAAGTTCTAGTTCTTGTAGTCATGAGGCTCTATAGTCTTCATCATCTTCAATGTGTTCCAATGATATTCTTGATGATGGGATCTCAATTTTGATTAGGATGATAGATTTAGTGCCAAAAATAAGGGAGTATAGAGTAGCTCTAGTCTGGGTGCGATGATTGGTTCTATAAGACTAGAGGGCAGGAAAGAGTTACAAGTGCCAATTATGGCTAGCATCATTGACAATATTTTAAGATGGCTAGAATGTTTTTATTTGATGCCTCAACTTATCTATTGTCTTATTGGTTATATGGAGTGGATTTCTAGTGCTTGATCTTAAATTTTACACAAAGAGATTTCACATGTTGGTTTATAAAGGATCTGTCATTATCAGATATAATACGGTTTGGGATGCCATATCAAAAGATGATATGATAATGAATGAATTTGGTTATTTGTTTCTTGGTAACATAAGTGAGATGAATGGAATCAATCCACTTGTTAAAGTACTCAATTGTAGTTAAAATGTGCTTATGGCCATCTAAAGATGTTGGGTTAATTTTCTCATTGAGATCAAGACCTCATGTGGAGAATGGCCATGGTGTTGTAATCAGCTATAATGGTAATGAAGGTGCATGTATCAAGTTGCCATGCTACTGATAAGGAACACACTTCTTTACATAATTACATGCATCTATATCCATTTTGGGCCAATAATATCATATTTTAAGAAGTTTCTTTGCTAGCACTACACCATTGGTATGGGGCCCACACATTCCTTCATGAACCTCTTTAGTTCCATCTTGGATTATCCCAAAGATAAATAATGAAGAAGCATTCCATCATAGCCTTTTCAATAAAGTGTGTTTCCAAGGAGGATATAATGTGTTAAGTGATGAAGGAAAAGTTTTTTTTGGTTATTGGAAAGGTTGGAAGGAAATACATGGCTATGGAAATAGTTATAAAAATCTTGGTACCATGGTAACTCAAGTGAGAGACTAGGATTAGCAATGGTGCATATCCTCTCTAAATCTGATAGAATATATGTTGGTTGAAGAATATTTTAATCAAGAACTAATACTCTTTAACACTATCATGAATTTGAATCATGTAACCAATTGTTGCCATAGCGTCGATAGATCTATTGTTGACTTGAGGAACTTGCTCAAACTATAGTTACTTGAAAAGTATTTTAAGGTCATCAATAATTTACTTGTAAGGAACAAGCTTATCATCTCTTTTTTGATACTGATTAGTCATATAATTTATGATTATTTGTGAACCTCCAAAGACCTTTAAACACTGAATATCTCATTGTATGGCAAGATAGAGCCCTGAAACTAATGCCTTATATTCTGCCATATTATTTGTACACTAAAATTATATATGGAATGCTTTTGGGATCAAATCCCCCTATGTTTTGATCAACAATATGCCAGTTATAGATCCTCAGGATGTTAAGGAGCCATCAAAATAGAGTGTCAACTATTTAGGTTCTTCTGATGCTTATTATATTGTCATGATAGAATCATCTAGAAGGTCAAAATTGAGAGGTTGAGTGGTTGTAATAGGAGCTTCTGCTAGTTAGTCCACAAGAATCTACCCTTTTATTACCTTTTGATTTTGGTACTAGATATCAAACTCACTAAGGAGCATAATACATTTAGCATGTGTCCTTGGAGATCTATTTTTGATAAAAGGAAATTGAGAGGATCTACCTTGGCAATAACAATAGTTTTTTTATTTAGCATATAATGTCATAATTTTTGAGTGACAAACACCATAGCTAAACATTCCTTCTCAATAGGCATATAATTAAATTCATATGATACCAATGTATGGCTTAAATAATAAACCACATGTTCCTTACCTTGATCATCATGCTGAGCCAAAAGTGCCCCCAGTGCATATTATGTGGCTGATATGTAAAGAAGTAGTGGCTTTTCATGTGTTGGAGGTCATAAGACTGGTAGATTGGCCAAGTATGTTTTAAGATTTAAAAATTCTATCTGAAAATCTTCATCCCACTAAAATTTTACCCCCTTCTTTAAGAGATGGGTAAATAGGTGGCACTCATCTGTGAGTTGAGAAATGAACCTACGTATAGACTAGATTTTGCCTTGTAGACCTTGCAACTATTCAAGATTGTTTGGTGGAAGCATTTCCATAATAGCGGTGACCTTTGTAGGGTCAAATTCAATCCCTCATTTTGATATAATTAACCCTAACAAGTTTCTTGATGTGATTCTAAAGACACTTTTCTTAGGATTTAAGCAGACTTTATATGCATGAAGCCTCTCAAATATTCTTCATAGAATGCCAGGGTGTCCTATTTTTGTTCTTGATTTTGATATTATATCATCAACTTAGTCCTTGACAATTTCATACATCATGTAATGGAAGATGAAAGTCATTACATGTTGATATGTGGCTCCAACATTCTTCAAACAAAATGGCATGACTTGGTAATATAATGTCCCCCACAGAGTGGTGAACGCGGTCTTATGCTAATCTTTAGGGGCTATCTTGATCTGATTGCAACTAAAACATCCATCCATTAAGGATAGCATCTCATATCTAGAAGTTAAGTTGATAATCATGTTAATGTTGGGCAAAGGAAAATCATCTTTGGGACATGCCTTGTTGATATCACAAAAATTATATAAACACATATGCTTGGGATATTTTTACTTACTGGCACTATGTTAGAAATCTATTCAATGTAATTTAGTGGTCTAATAAAATTGGCTCCTAAAAAATTTTCTAACTTAGACTTAACCAAAAGGGTGATGCGTGGATGCATCTTTCTCAAATTTTGCTTGATTGGTTTAGCATTAGGGTGAACAACTAGATGATGCACAACTAAATCTAGATCCAGGCAAGGTATGTTAGAATATGCCCATGAAAATATGTGTATATAATCCTTAAGAATGGACATCATATGTTCACATTCCACTTTAGTAAGGGAAACTCTAAGATAAATATTTTTGGGATCCTCATGGGTTCCCAAATTCACTTTTGTTGTGCTCTCCATAAGGAGTATGGATCCATCTTCTAGAATTGTAGGCAATACATGGTCATGATGATCTTTGTCTGCTATATATTCTTTTTGTTCCTCCCAAATATCTGGATAATATGAATAATCAAAATTTTCCTTCTCTAGTAAAGGCTAATTGGCAAAGACCTCTAGAAACTCAAGATCAAGATGCTCAAATATTTGATGTTGTTCTAAAGAGATGCTTGTACTAGTTATAGAACTTGGGCTAGATGGACTTTCTACACCCTGAGGGGATGAGAAAACTTCCCTCCTTGGGAGTGCCTAAAATATATAAAGAGGATTACAAAGAAACTTAGTCAAGCATTAGTCCATAAATAATGAAACACACATGAAGAACCAACTAACAAAGCCTATCTATTCCTATGGGAATTATAAAGGATAAAAAGAAACACATGAAAGAAACCAATGCTATATTACCTTCCCAAATGGATTCACCATACCCATGTGGCTGAAAAATATGTTCTCCTTTGATCAAGCATCTTTATCTTTGTCAAGAATGGTGGTAAGCTCCTCCAATGCCTCAAGAACAATCCATAAAACCTAGGCTCTTGATTTTAAATCACTAAACTAGCCTATCAATGAAGCTTTTTGAAAATAATTTAGCATTATAACTTTTCAATATTCAAGATTTGAAGATATTTGAGCATAATAACCTTGCATCAAAATAGATAATAAATGATGTTCATGGCCTCTCTATTTATAGATTTTTGAGATTGGTCAAGATCAACCTAAACCATCCATCTTGAGATGAAGATGTGTGGTTGAGGATAATCCTAATATTTAGAATTAAATCCATAATTATCTTCATCATGACCTTGGAAGAAGGGGCATTAAAGAGGCATGGGAGGCATTAACTAGGCATGGGTGATCCATAATCCTGATATTTGTGGCATTTATGGCCTAGGGATGTCTTCCCAAGAAATAAAGTCACTAGGTGATACAATTAATAGGAATCAATTTTCAAAAATAAATATTCAACAAATCTCATGTAAAATCCACTTAAGCTCTTTATTTGTATTAATTAGCCTTAGACAAGGTTAATCAACATTTGTGCAATTATTTGAAAATTGGCCCTCAACTAATCAAAATGATCAAAAAGTCATATTATTGGGTTATAATTTGATTGGAGAGGAACTAAAAGGCAATTCTAGATGCATTGGAACCATATTCCCATTTAGGATGTTTCCAATAACAAATAACAAAGTTATATGATGTGTACCAATGAATTGGAATAAAAGAGTGATCTAGAGCACTAAATGATGAAATGGTCATTTTGACTCGAAATGATCTATTCAAAGTTAGCTAGCCCATAAAATCCATTGCCATATTTAGGGATACTTTAACCTAAATTGACACTTGTAAGTGAAAAGTTTGAACCATTTAGGGCATTTTATGGATTTTGACCTAAAATGTGAATTTGAGTGCAATTCGAGTAAGATTGACAATTTTAACACAAATGGTGTTAGGAATTGGATGTCTACACTACCTACATAGTTCCATGGACATAATGTCCAAAATGAACTTTAGGCCTAATGTAGTTCTTCTCAGGTGAAGAGTGTTAGTTAACTTCATTGCCCTAATTTGGCATCATGTATTTAGGTTTGGTTGAAGGATATTGGAGAAAGAAAAGCTCCAAAAGGGTGGAAAATATGGGTATCAAATATTTTTTTTAATTGGTTTGGTAGAAACGGTGGATGAGATTAACTAGGGTGTAATTAGATGATTGTGTCATCTATGCAAGAAGGAATTTGTAGACATGGATAAGTAGGTTCAAGTATAAAATTTCTATCACCATTTTAAAAAAAGATAAATATGCTTTACCAGGATTTAAAAAATCTAGCACTACTCAAATTGTCATGGTGATCTGATGGGTTCTTTCATCACCATCCAAATAAGTTGACATTGTGCACACTTCACAATAATGTCATTAACAAGATATGTAAGGGTATGATTCAACAATTGGGGGAAGAAAATTATCAAGGTGGGTAAATGAAAAGTGATGAATATTCAAACCATTGACCCTTGAGTCATTAGGGCCCCAAAATAAGTAAGCATTGAGTTTTGAAGGAATTCATAGATATATGTTTAAGGGTTTTAGAATATAGAGTGAGGAAAATAATAATAATAATAATATTAATTAAATGAGTATCTTATGGATTTTTTACATTAAATCAAGGGTGTGGGGACATGAGGAAGTAGACAAGGAGATGTAGAAGTAACACAACTAGTGACTGCACTCTAAAGAGGTGGAGGTTAAATTAGAGAACATAAGGGAGATCCAATAAGGGAAGAGGTGAAGGCAGACTAGGAGATGGATGAATAGATAGGTATAGGAAACAACAAGGTCACATATAAAGATGAAGGTGGAGAAGGATGGAAGGAGCTAGGCATGGACATATAGGAGGAAAAAAAGAAGGTTGGGAAGAACAAGGAATGTCCTCAAGATGATAAAAATGAAAGGAAATGGAGAAAAGGGAGAGGATGGTGGAAAATAATGAAAGGGAATGAGATGAAGATAAAGGATGATAAGAAGAAAAAGGAATAATTGAAGTAGGGATACAAATCAAGGATACTCACATAGATGCAAAAGACAAGTGGGTATCGAGATGGAAAGAAGAAAATGGGAATACAAAAGGCAAAGGTAAGAACTAAGAAGAAGAAAAGGGGCTATTATGGAAGGTTTCTCAAAGGATAAATACCTAGGGAGAAACTAGTTGTGGAAGAAAAAAGAAGATAAAATGAGCGGAAAAATCGAACAAGAAGAATGAAAAAAGGGTACAGTGGGAAGAGTGGAAAAATGGTGGAGAGTGGCGGTACACATAAAGAAAAATTACAAAAATAGAAGAAACAAAAAGCTTGCAAGATGAATATTATGATGAGGAATTGGTGAGGAAAAGAGAATGATAAAGAGGGTACAACAAATAGCCAAGAGTGAGGTGAGATGATGAGGATGGTGAAAGAAGTTGAATGGGATAAAGGAAAAGGTTGGTAATAAGTGGAGAGAGAGACCAAAAATAGGAAAAGTGGGTGAAGGAGTGAGCTATGAAGTATGAACAAGGAAAGGTGATGGGGAGGATATCAAGGAAAAGTAGGTGGTGGTTTTATGGGAGATAAGAGGGGCCAATGAGGAAGGCTATCAACCCTTGTGTTAAAAAAGATTAACAAGCTGGAAAAGTTGTTAAAAGAGATTGACAAGTTGAAGGGAGGGAGGTGGTGAGGATATAGGTAGAGAATTGGAAGAAGATATTTTATGTGAGAAGGGAAAACAAAATAAAGGATGCGGTCGAGCTGACTTCAGTTACTGAGCATTGCCTACATAGTCCAAAAAGACCTCAGGCCAATGTAGTTCTCCCAATAATGGGGGGAAAACTTAAGAGGAAATATTAGATGGTGTTAAAATATAAGGATGCTTAAGAAAGAATTCAAGATTCCTTGATGTAAGATTCCATAAGTAAGAGGGCATTGTTAGTGATGGAAATGAGTGAGAAGGAAAAAAGGGTATGGTAATTAGTTGTCAGTGGTTGAACTACCCATAGAAATTAAGCAGCACCTACATATCCATGGACATTAGGCCAATGTAGTTCAATAAGGTTGGGGTGAGTGGTGTTCAAATTAGATACCCCAATTTGATAGACCACATGGGTTGGTTTGGGTAGATGGAGAAAATGTTGTAAAATAGTGGTTTTGGGTTTTGGTGAAGGTGACAGTGAAAGTGCATGGTGTAGATTCATTACTATAATGATCCCATATTTAGTAGGATGAAAGACACGGATGGGTAAGGTAGGATAAATAAGAAGGGAACAAAATTCTAAGCACCACAAATAACCTTCAATAGTGCTAATCCATAAAAGAGGTGTCTTTTTGAGGAGGTTTAACATTCTAAAATTATGTGAGGGTATAACCATAGTGTTGGCATCTATCACTACGAGCCAAGTTTTAGGAGGTGGGTGTCTATCCAGATCTAGATAGTCACTTTAGCCAAGGTTCATCATTAATATGAGCTATATTTTAAGGGTAGTAGAAAAGTGATGACCTGCAAAGAATTTATTTGATGATCAAGTAAATTCTACAAGGTATAAAATTAGTAAGGTGGTGAATGATAGAGGATGGATCATGCCTGACCCAAGAGTTATGTGGGTAGGTTAGATAAATGGTGCCCATATCTGCATCCTCTATTCTAGTTCCCTAGAACCAATGATTTAGGGTTTTACTTAGAAGAGTTCTTGGTAGTAGGGAGCTACGTGGTCTAGGATATTGGTTATATAGTTAGAGAAGGCAACTATTCCCTAGCTATGAGTTAACTTTCAGTCGGCATAAAAGAAAAGATTGCCATGTTCGACCAAGAACTACCAATGGTTGGGGTCTAATGTTTAGAGCCTATGGTAATGGCCTGGTACTAAAAAGAGGGTAGAGGGGATAAGAAGGTGAATGTCTTGTCATGAACTCATGGTGGCCTATCTCTGATGGAAGAGTTTCTATAATGGAAAGGATTTGGGAGTTATCACCACTAGCAATAGTGGTAGTTTCAAAGGCATGATGATTACAATGACTCCTAGTTAGAAGCTAATTTACATCAACCAGGCTAAATATGACAATGACACAAATGACGACTAGGACTACAAGGGTTGTAAGATGAAAAAGCAAGGAAAGACATCAAATGATAAGGGTAATAAAAAGATATCATGATGGTGCATAATGGCTTTCTTGAAATGACTAATCATGTTGATGGTGATGTGTCTATGTGAAAAGGTAGGTAGACACGACCATTTCAAGTGGGAATACTATTCAAGGCAATCAATGACATCATATGACCTTCTTGATGAATAAAATAGAAAATTAGGTTAGCGAGGAAGAATGGGTAGGTATTTTATTTATAGAATCATGATAAGGACTAAGACTAGGATTAGATCATGCACTTTATGCGATCACATCTGCCTTCACACAATCACCATTCAAATTTACATTAAAAATAATGGTGCATGTCCCTTTACACACTAATACTACCATTTTTGACCACATTCATCATCAACAACAATAAATAGGAGTGTCATCCCCTCATCTTGCACTGCAATGCTCTCAACTCACACGTAATCTATCTGACCATGGTCTACTTGAGGAAATTTTTCATCTAAAATACACAAATTTCCTAAATAAATGATGCTTTATTCGTAAGCAATTCCTGGGATTAATCAAGTATAAAAATGGTTGAACATAAATCTAGAGTCACCAAATAATCAGTATAATTCTTAAGTCAGAAAATAATGTATGCATGTGCTTTGGGCAATGTGTAATCTGATGACTATGTATGTGTTATGCAACTCCTCACACCCTAAATAAAATATTACATAGTTTTTAATGTAAAAAACATGTTGGATGTCATTGGTCAAATGGTCTCATGCTTAAGTTTGTGTGGATACTTATGAATGTTATGGTTATGATTGGTATGGTTGTTGTTGTTATAATCTCACTAAATGTAAAAAGAATGATTATTATTGACAAGGACTGAAAACAAACCTAAAGTGGGATCGACTTAATGAATATAAGCACCTGAAATGCTATGCATGAGCAATTGTTAGTCGATAAAAAAGGTTTCTTGATCACAGGGTGTCAAGTAAGCTTTAAATCCCTTGATTTATAGATAGTCTAAAGGGAAGATGGGTGATGGGTGGTGTGAAGGGTAATGGGTGATATGTATGATAACCATATGTGAATTAGTTTTCCCATTCTATATGTGGCCTAAGAATGATAATAAACAAGTCCATGTTGTATGCTAGATGTAGACTGATTAGTATGGGAAGTCTACATGGGAACTCCAATTGCAACTTCTAACTTATTATGTTGTTTGAAATTTGATTATGACTTTAGAATTTTTTTTGATAGTGGGTATTTTACTTTATTGTTGTATATAGGAAGTTGATCGATGCGTGAAGCTTCCATGAAATTGCTTTCATTTTGACAAAGTTGACTTAGACTTGCTTCAAGGGATTGGTCTAAGATTATTGGATTTGTCTAATACTCTTGATAGTTATCTTTTAAGGGAGAAATCTACCTTATATTTGGTAATTCTTATTTTGTTTTGGGTATTTGTCCTTCAAGGGAACAGTCTATCATGTTTAAGATATTGACCCAAGTAGTATTATTTTGGTACCCAAATTGTTTTAAGATGTAATGTGTTTAGACATGGATAAGTCTAATTAGGTTTAGAGGTTTACCTTTATGAATTCAAAACTTTAACACAAGAAGGTCAATGATATGTGAAAGGGTGTGGTTGTGAGAGACAATGACCATGGGATTCCATATTATTAGAGATGTAAACTATCCATGAGAACCATGCTATGGGTAGAGCCATGATACCCATATTTAGGATTAGGCCATGACTATGATGGTTAATCACATGGTCCTATGTTATAATCAATTATCCTCAAAAGGAGAGGAGAAAGATGGGTGAAGGTTAAAATCTCATAATCAAGGGATGAGCTTAAGTTAGACAAAAAGAGTGAACTTGATCCTTCTTTAATAAAAAATGGATGCAAATGAAAAACATTGAGAGGATCAGGTTCTAGTTTTCTTTTGAGAGAGTACAAATGATAATCTTCTAATCCATACTTATGGTTAATGATGTAGGGTCCAAGCCAATTGAAAGTAAACTTGCCTCCTTTACTTTTCTCTATGTTGGTTACATGTTGGTTTTCTTTTAAGATGAGGTCTCCAATGTTGAACTCCCATTATTTGAAATGCTTGTCATAAGCATGTTTGATATGCTCTTGATAGATACAAAGGAGGGTGAGGGATGCTAAATGATATTCATCAAGTATCTCAGGTTGAGATAAATGATGCTGACAAAAATATTCTTCAAAAATGAGTTCTTACAAAGATATGTGAAGAGAGGGGATTTGGACTTCAAGAGGCAAGATTGTTTCTGCTCCAAAGACTAAAGAGAAAGGGGTAGCACCCATAGAGGTTTGAATGCTATTATGATAGGTGCATAAAGTGAATGGGATGTGTAAGTGCTAATCTCAACCTAAAACACTGACTACTTTGGTTAACATTTTGGTAAGGATTTTATTAGAGGCTTATGCTTGTCCATTTGCTTATAGATGATGAGGTGAGGAAAAGTTAAAATTGATTCCAAATGCATCATATAACCCTTGGACCTACTTGTTTTTGAAATATTTACCATTATCAGTGATGATCTTATGAGGAACACTAAAGTGAAAGTTGATATGATAGTTGATAAAGTTGATAATCTTCTGCACTTTGGTTGAGATAAGAGGGATAGATTCTACCCACTTGGTGAAATATTTGTAGGTTGTGATGATGGAGCTATGCTGCTATAAAGAGATCAAGCCCCCATTGAGAGAAAGGCCAAAAGTCGTTAGATACTTGGAGGCTATTGGCTAGTATGTGATGTAAATTAGCATGCTATTGACATTTAACACACTTTTATACATAATCATAATAATCTTGGTTGAGTATTGGCCAATAGTAGCCAAGGTGAAGGATATGTTTAGTGACCATTAGGTTGTTAAAGTGTCTTCCATAGATCCCATCATATGTTTCCTTGATGGCATGGGAAGTTTCATGGCTACATTAGCAACGAAGAAGGAGACCATCAAAACCAAATTTGTAAAGGATTCCCCCTAGTATGGAGTAATGAGATGTACTCTAAATTAAAAAAATTTGGGCATTCCTAGAGATGTTGGGAGGAATAATGCCTAGGTTGAGGTAGATGAAAGTTTGGTCATACCAAACATCGAATGGGGATTCCTCCACATTACAAATGGTAGGGAGGTAGAATTAGCTATAAGAGGGTATGGTAAAATGATGAATGATGACAAATATTTTGGAATTGAAAAGCTGAGAAGGGATCTGAGAAGTAAGATAGGCCATTATATCCATGAATTTTTTGGTAGATCAGGGAATGGATTGGACAAGGTAATATTTGAATGATGTTAAGAGTTTGTCAATTAAAAGTTTATATTTTTGAAATAGATCATTCTGACATTGATAAGATACATTGAATTAGTTAACCACAAGATGGGAATCACTAAAGACATGGATTGTGTTAATTCCCAAGGTTAGAGTAGTTTGGAGACCTCTCACTAGGGTTTCATACTTGGTCATATTATTGGTGAATTCAAATTCAAGTTTGAATGAGAGAGGAAGGGGTTCACCATCAAGAGGAATGAGAACAACTCTGGCACCCCATATATATTGGCACTTCAAGCCATTAAATAACATGGTCATTTGGTAGGTTATGTCATCTTCTTGAAAAAGAGTCATGATAGACTCATCCAAAAAGGCAAGAGGAGTTGGCTGGTTATTTGATAAAGGAGATTTAGCCAATTGGTTAGTAATAACTTGACCTTTAATCAACTTATACTAGAGGAAATCAAGGTCAAATTTAGCTAGGATCATGAGCCACTTAGCCATGCATTGATTTTAGTATGGTTTAGAGTGCATGTACTTTAGTGGGTTAGTATTAGTTATAGCATAGGTTTTATGGTTAAGAAGGTAGTGGTAGAGTTTGGTGGCCACAAAGGTCAATGTTAAGTAGATTTTTTTAGTATGTGTATATCAAGTATTGTATTCTACAAGTGTGTGACTAATGTAGTGTACAAATTGCTCTTTGTGTTGTTCATCTCGATGAGCCAACATTTCCCTTAGGGAATGCTCAGTGGAATATATATATATATATATATATATATATATATATATATATAGGTAAAAGGGGTGGTCATCCTTAGGAGGTGTGAGGATTGATGATGACAAAAGGTATTATTTGAGTGAATCAAAGGACTCTTGACAATATTTATTCCATTTGAAAGAGACATCCTTCTTCAAAAGGTAATAGAAAGGTTGGCACCAATCTAAGAGTTGGGAAATAAAATGGAAAATGGATTAAAGTTTTCCTTGAAGGCTACAAAGATACTTAAGGTTGGTCGAAGGAGGCATGTCTAAAATTGCTCTGAATTTAGTAGGGTCTACTTTGATTCTATAAAGAAAGACAATAAAGCCAAGTAGCTTTCCTAAAAGCACCCCAAAATGCATTTTTGGGGATTAAAGTGAACATAATAATGGATGAGGCATTCAATTATGATCATAAGAATAGTCAAGTGATCTTTTCAGAGTTTGGATTTCCTAAGAAAGTCATCCACATAGTCTTATATGATCTTATGGATGATATCATGAAAGATATAAGTCATGGCACGTTGGTAGGTTGCACCAACATTCTTTAACCTAAAAGGCATGAATGTATAATATAATTTACTCCAAGGGGTGATAAAAGTAGTTTTACGCTAATCTTTAGGAGTAATCAAGATTTGATTATAACCCAAAAACCCATCCATTAGAGATAAGATCTCATGGTTGGCTGTAAGATCAACAAGCTAGTCAATGTTAGGTAGAGGGAAGTCATCCTTGGGAAAAGAAAGGTTAAGGTCATGAAATTCCACACAAATGCATAGACCCCCAATGGATTTGGTGATACAGAAGATATTCAAGACTCATTGAGGGTAGTCAATGGGTTGAATGAAGTTTACAGATAGGAGATGTTGAAGCTCCTCTTTGACGAGAAGGGATATGCAAGGATGCATGTGTCAAAGCTTATATTTGATAGGTTTGGCATCATGATGAGTGACTATGTTATGGGTAGAAATGGTAGGGTCAATCCCATGCATAACACTATAAGACCAAGTGATTGTTATGATATGGTCTTAGAGGAAAGAGGATAAATCTTGAAGTTCCTTAGCATTTAATAATTGGCCCAATTTGACAATGTGAGGGTTATCTGGAGTGCCCAATTTGATATTAGTGGTGGACTAATTTTACATGGTTGAGGTCTTAGGAGGAAGGGATTTGTGGATAGAATAATCCCCTACACCAAGGTAGGTAAGAATGGAATCATCGTCTTGATGTTGGATGGTGTGGATGGTAGGAGAATCATTTTCTACCATTTCAGGGTACACGAGTGGAAGGACTTTGGTCTGGCCACCATTTTGGTAGATGAGAGGGCCTAAACTTAAAGTATTAATCCAAAAAAAAAATAGGAGGGATGATATCAAGGTCTTCAATTAGAAAAAGTGGTTGGGTTGGCAAGAATGGGATATCTTCCTTCATGGTGGTAATGGGTTTGGGTGAATTGGTGGATTCTTAAGGTGGTTTATACCCAAGGCTAAATGATTCATGAGGTTACAAAGTTTTGATATTAGGTAACTCATGAGGCTCTTGTTCATAGAAAATAAGGTTAAATCCTTTCCAAGCACATCTATACAGATAAAACTTAGTGAATTCTGGTTTGCTAAGATAGGAAAAGTTAGAGGTAAATGGCTGGATGGATGAAGTAGTGGTAGGGGATAGAAGTGGTTGATTAAGTCCCCCATAAATTATTTTTTTGTGATGGTTAGGGAGCCCTAAGGGGATGATGGTCCCAATATTGGGATCATAAGAAGGTTCATGTATGAGGTTCCCATATTCTTAGGGAGTAGGGAAGGCATTTAAGGCTAAGAGTCTATACTCACCAAAGGAAAGATGTTAGAATATGGCTGGCATTGGGTCTTCTAAAAGAATCTTGGAAGAGGAGATAGATGAGCTAGTGGAAGCTTTATTGACATTAGGTGTGGAAATGATATGGGTTTTGGTTGGTGAGGTTGTGTTGTTATCAGATGGTTATGGGTGGATGAAATAAGAAGGATATCATTGGGCCAATATGCCATATTATAAGATGTAAAAGGACTAGGGTCAGTTTGGATAGTCACAACTTACCCTTCATGTTCAAACTTGACACATCAATGTAAGGTGAAAGGGACATAGCTCATAACATGTATCTAAGGGCATATGAGTAAATTTTTCTATTGTAACTCTCCCTTTATGACATAAAAAAGTTTGGGAATAGTAAAAGGCCCTACACATATGTGGAGGAAAACTGTGCCTAAGGTGGTAGCCATTGTATCATTGAAAGAATGATCACTGAGATTTTAAACATGATGTTTTTAGGTAATTGTAGTTGGTCATAAGCATGGGAAGAGATTATATTGATGCTAGCTCCCCCATCAATCATCACCCTTTTGATGCAAGTTTGATTTATGTATGTTTTAATGAAGAAGGGGGGATCAAGATCATTTGACTAAACAAAAGATATTATTGAATTCATGAAGGTGACAAGATTGGAATTTTAAATGGTACCAATGAAAGCAATTAGAGGTTGAGGATCATTGGGTTGGACCTCAATGGATTGTAAAGCCTTTATAAGTGCTTAACAGTGATGGGGAAAAGTAGAGGCTAACTCGTACAAGCTCATCTTTGCTTGAGTTTGGTGAACCTATTTGAGGATAACCTTCCAGATGGATATTACATATGGGTTAGCATATGGAGGGTTATATGGGGAGGTACCTAAGATAGATACCTTGGGTTTATTTGTAGATGGAGAAGGCTGGTTATTTTTTTCTTGGGAGTTTGGGGAGGGGTAAGTCCAAGGGATGGATGCCTTAGCCTTCCCTTTACCTTCTATTAGGCTTACGATTGATAACCATGTGAATGGTGTGGATATGGGGTTTTATGGTTGGATGGTTGTTTTGGTTCTTCCTCTTTACCTTTGGGTGAGATTGAAGATCAAATGGGCTAAGTTGGTGGTTAGATTGGCAATGGGGATAAAGGAGGTTTGTCTGATAACAGATCATCATCTTCATATAAATTGTGAACAAGCATTTGGAGAGCTTTATAGTTCTCAGGGTCATGTCTTGGTGCCCTATAGTATGTACATATCAAGTTATCATTGAACCAAGAGGGTTTGGTATGTGAAGGGTCAAAGGGTTTGATGGGTGGTAAGCTCAAAGAAGAAGTTTGCAATAACCATTGGAGGATGGTCAAGTAAGATTTATCTAAAGGTGGTAAAGGTTTAGTGGGTTTTGTTTTTGGTGTTGAAGTAGAAGGCTATGGGGACATGGGTTTGGTGATAGGTGTCTTAGGTAAAGTGGTACGCTTGGTTGATGGTTTTGGATTGGACAAGATGGTTGACAAGATGGAGGGGTTTTGGTAAAAATGATGGACTTTATGTTTAAGGTAGAGGGATGAGGACCCAAAATGGAGGGAAAGGTTGAGGGAGGTAAATTTTGCGGTTTGGGGCCTTTTGGTGGTTTTACCTCCTTGTTTTTGTTGTTGGTTTTGGAGGGGATTTAGTTACTTAAGTTATTTTCTGAGGGTTGATTAAGTTGGAGTGGGTTTTAGTTGGTTGGGTGGAGGTTTTACTTAGTTTATAAGGGTTAGGTTGTTCTGCCAAAGGAGGGGTTAAATTTTCTGATTTAGTCTCCTTGCCTTTGTTCTAGCCTTTGATAGAGGGATTTAAAATTAGAGGTTGGATGGATGGTTATATGATAGGGGAGGTATGTGTGGTATCTTTCAATTGGGGTATGGGTACAATATCTTACTTTATTTGGGTGTTCATAAGAATAGAGGGTATTCTTTTTTCTTCCATTAGGGGAATGGGGAAAGAGGTGGTTGAGGTAACATTTCCTTCATCAATGGGTTCATTAGTAACCACATTAATAGTATGTGTTTCATGAGATAGTTTAGGTTTAATTTTATGATGAGGGGTAGAAGGATCATGATTAGGGAAAGGCTTGTGGAATATGTCGAGGTCTCAAGGCGATGGTGTATTAGGATTATCTAATGTAAGCTCCCCATTGTTAATGAGGGATTGGACAAGATATTTAAAGGTGTTGTAACTATTTATGTCATGTATTATGACTCAATGAATAGCACAATGGTCATTCTCATTGTATTAATTGGTCATAGGGTGAGAAGCATTAAAATGTTGGGGTGGTTTAATTGGTAGAAGTTGGATGATATTGGCTTTTAGAAACTGTTACCCCTTTTTCTGCATAGCCAGTTTATGTTTCCTCTTCAACTAGTTTTCATTCTTCCTTGCTCATTTTTTTATTTAGGCCTTTGATTTTTTGGTCTTTCCTTATTTTTCTTTCCCTTCATTATTTTTCCCCTTGGCTTTGTTTTGCCTTCACCCCCTTTTTCCCTTAGCCTCGAAGTTCCCTCTGGAAAAGTTTTGAAGGGCCACTTCCCTTTGAAGTGCCCTTTAGAATTTTTTGAAGGCACTTCACTTACCTTGTTTTCCCCCAAGTGTCCCTTAAATTTTTTTCTGAAGGGCACTTATTTTTTCCAAGTTACCCTTCAAAAAAATTTGAAGGGCACGTTTTCATCTAAGTGTCCCTTCAAAAAAGTTTTGAAGGGCATTTTTTGCCCAAGTTTCCCTTCAGAACTTTTTTGAAGGGTACTTTTCCCTTAGCCCTCTCCCGAATGCTCCTTAAAAGTTTTTTTGAAGGGATATTTTTTTGTCCAAGTGCCCTTTGAGAATTTTCTTGAAGGGTCACTTTTGGCCTAATTTTTCTTTGGAGATGTTGAAGCTCCTATTTGATGAGATGGGTTATTTAAGGATGCATGCATCGAAGATTCTATTTGATAGGTTTGGTATCATGATGAATGAATATATTATGGGTAGCAATGATAGGTTCAATCTTAGGAATATCACTGTAAGACTAAGTGAATGTTATACTATGGTCTTGGAGGAAAGAGGAGAAATCTCAAATTTCCTTAGCATTCAATAATTGGCCCAATTTGACAATGTAAGGGTTATCTAGAGTGCCTAATTTGATATTGGTGGTCAATTCATTCAACTTCGTTGAGGTCTCAGGAGGAAGGAATTTATATAGAAGAATCCCCTGCAACAAGGTAGGTAAGAATGGAATCATCATATTGATGTTGGATGGTATGGATGGTAGGAAAATCATTTTCTACCATTTCAAGGTACACAAGTGGAAGGACTTTGGTTTGGCCACCCTTTTGGAAAATGAGATAGCCCAAACATATATTATTGATCCAAAAAATAAGTTAAGAGGGATGATATCATGGTCTTCAAGTGGAGAAAATGGTTGGGTTGGCAAGGATGGGATATCTTCCTTCATGGTGGCAATGGGTTTGGGTAAATTGGTGGATTCTTAAGGTGGTTCATACCCAAGGCCAAATGATTCATTAGGTTGCAAAGTTTTGATATTGGGTAACTCATGAGGCCCTTATTCATAGAAACCAAGGATGAATCCTTTCCAAGCACATCTATGCAGATACAACTTAGCAAAATTTGGTTTGCTAAGATAGGAAAAGTTAGAGGTAAATGGTTAGATGGATGAAGTAGTAGTAGGGGAAAGAAGTCGCTGATCAAGTCCCCCATAGATGAAATTTTTTTGATGGTTAGTGAGCCCCAAGGGGATGATGGTCCCAATATTGAGATCATAAGAAGGGTTATATCTAAGGTTCCCATATTCTTGGGGAGTAGGGAAGGCATATAAGGCTAAGATTAAGTATTCCTTGAAGGAAAGAATTTAGAATATGGTTGTCATAGGGTCTTTTATAGGAATCTTGGAAGAGGGGATAGATGAGTTATTAGAAGCTTTATGGACATTAAGTGTGGAAATGCTATGGGTTTTAGTTGGTGAGGTTGTGTTGTTTGCAGATGGTCATGAGGTGGATGAAGGAGGAAGAAGGATGTCATTGGGCCAATATGTCATATTATAAGATGTAAAAGGATTAGGGTCAGCTTGGATAGCCATAACTTACCTTTTGTATTCAAACTTGACACATCGATGTAAGGTGGAAGGGATATAACTCATGGCATGAATCCAAGGGCATCTAAGTAAAATTTTGTATTGGAACTCTCCTTCTATGACATAAAAAAGTTTGGGAATAATACGAATCCCTACA
This sequence comes from Torreya grandis, assembly GCA_037957365.1. Lineage (NCBI taxonomy): Eukaryota > Viridiplantae > Streptophyta > Pinopsida > Cupressales > Taxaceae > Torreya > Torreya grandis. The sequence goes on from JARHVA010000118.1 coordinate 5,848,267, forward strand.
TAGATGTGGAGGACAATTGTGCCCAATGTGGTAGCCATAGTATCATTGAAAGAATGAAGTTCCACTGAGCTTTTAGACATTTATGTTTTTAGATAACTATAACTATTCATAAGCATGGGATGAGATAATATTGATACTAGATCTTCCATCGATCATCACCCTTTTGATACAAGTTTGATTAATGTATGTTGTAATGAAGAAGGGTGGATCAAGATCCTTCTAACTAAACAAAAGGTATTTTTAAATTATTGAAGGTGACAAGGTTGGAAGTTTTAAGGGTACCAATAAAAGTGGTTAGAGGTTGAGGATCATTAGGTTGGACCTTAATGGACTGTAAATCCTCTATAGTTATTTGACAGTGATGGGGAGAGATAGAGACTAACTAATACAAGCTCATCTTTGCTAGATTTTGGTGAAGTTGTTTGAAGATAGCCTTCTAAATAGAAATTGCATATGGGTTAGGGTATGGAGGGTTAGATGGGGAGGCACCTAAGATAGATACCTTGGGTTTATTTTTATATAGATAAGGTTGGGTATTATTTTCTTGGGAGTTTGGGGAGGGGCAAGTCTAAGAGATGGATGCTTTAGCCTTACCTTTATCCTTCTTTTAGGCTCAAGATCAGTTAACCATGTGAATGGTGCAAATAGGGGATTTTTTTGGATTGCATGGTTATTTTGGTTCCTCCTCTTTACCTTTGGGTGAGATTGAAGATCAGATGGGCTGAGTTGGTGGTTGAATTGGCAATGGGGATGAAGGAGGTTTGTCTGATAATAGATCATCATCTTCATACAAGTTTTGAACAAGAATTTGGAGAGTTTTATAGTTATTGGTGTCATGTCCTAGTGCCTTATGGTATGCACATATCAAGTTATCATTGAACCAAGAGGGTTTGGTACATGAAGGGTCAAAGGGTTTGATGGGTGGTAAGCTTAAGGAAAAAGTTTACAATAACCACTAGAGGATGGTCAAGCAAGATTTAACTAAAGGTGGTAAAGGTTTAGTGGTTTGTGTTTTGGGTGTTGATGTAGAAGGTTATGGGGACACGGGTTTGGTGATAGGTGTCTTGGGTAAAGTGGTACGCTTGGTTGATAGTTTTGGTTTGGGCAAGATAGTCAATGAGATGGAGGTAGATGATGGTAAGGTAGGTAACTTAGGAATTACCAGTGTAGTGGGAAAAGGTGTCTTTGAAAGCAACTATGAAGGTGTGACCAACAAAGGTGGTGGGATTTTGGTAAAAATTATAGACTTCATGTTCAAGGTAGAGGGATGAGAAGCCAAAATGGAGGAAAAAATTGAGGGAGGTAGAATTTGGGGTTTTAGACCTTTTGATGGTTTTACCTCCTTGCTTGTTTTAGTTATTTGTTTTGGAGGGATTTGGTTACTTTAGTTATTTTTTGAGGGTTGATTAATTTGGACGAGGTTTTAGTTGGTTGGGTGGAGGTTTTGCTTGGCTTAGAAGGGTTAAGTTGGTCCTCCAAAGGAGGGGTTAAAATTTCTGGTTTGGTCTCCTTGTCTTTGTCCTAGCCTTTGATAGAGGGCTTTGAAATTAGAGGTTGGGTGGATGGTTCTATGATAGGGGAGGTAGGTATGGTATCTTTTAATGGGGGTATGGGTACAATGAATTTTTTTATTTGGATGTCCAAAGGAATAGAGTGCAATCATTTTTCTTTCATTAGGGGAATGGGAAAAGAGGTGGTTGAGGTAACATTTCCTTCATCAATGGTTTCATTAGTAACCACATTAATAGTATGTGCTTTATGAGATAGTTTAGGTTTATTTTCATGATGAGGGATATAAGGAGCATGATTAGGGAAAGGCTTGTGGAATATGTCAAGGACTTGGTTTGGTGGTACATTAATATTACCAATGTAAGATCCCCCTTATCAGTGAGGGATTGGATAAGATATTTAAATGTGTTTCACCTATTTGTGTCATGTCCTATGACTCGATGAAAAGTGCAATGGTCATTCTCATTGTACCAACCACACACAGGGTGAGAAGCATCAAATTATTGGGGTGGTTTAACTTGTGAAAGTTGGAAGATATTAGATTTTAGTAATTTTTCTAAAATGGAAGGATAAAGCTCCCCAAGTGGATTCAATTGCTTATTATTGTTCCAAGTTTGATTCCTTTAGTTTTGGTTTGAATAATTAGGGGAGTCAAAGGTTTGGTTCTTAGGGTTCTATTGGTTGGTAGATGGTGATGGCATAGGTTTGAGGACAATGGCATTAGTGGTTGACTTATTTTTAATGTTGTGGTTGGTTTGGTTGTATGGTTTATAAGAAGAGAGATCATTGGGTTTTGTAAGTTGGGTTCTTGTTCTTCAACTTTAATTTTCCCTCATCAATGGCTTCATTCTCTAATTTTTGAACCATGGTAAAAGATTCATCAAATGTCTGAAAGCTTTGGACACATAATGTGGATGAAATGTGTTTTGCACATGCCCAGGTGAAGAGATCTATAAGCTCAAGTTGAGGCAATGAAAAGTAAATTTCATTGATTAGGCTCCTCCAACAAGACACAAAATCTTTAATAGATTCATCTTTGAATTGTCGAATAGATTAGAGGTTGGTAATATAAAATTTCTTAGATATGTTGATTAAAAAGTGATCCAAAAATGTTTGGGCTAGTTGGACAAAGGAGAAGATGGAATGTTTTGGGATGGCACTATACCGATATAATGCCCATCTAGATAAGGAAATAGGAAAGGCATGGGGAAGAGGAGTGTCATCATGGACAATCAAGTAGCATGCATGCCTAAATGATTTTAAATGTTGTTTGGGGTCCTCCTTGCTTTAAAATTTAGAGAATTTTGGCAATTCCCATTATGGAGGATATGGATGAAGAAGGACAGATGGATGGATGGGTTTGTTACAAATTTGGTAATAAGAAATAAAGTTATGCGAGATCGAGATGGATGACTCAAGGGTAGTCATTTTCTCCATTAGCTTCTTGACCAAGTCTATTTGAGGTTGCTAGGTTAAATGGGTATATGACACATTTTATTGGGGCTTGATGACATGGGAATAACTAGTGGATGGTTGGGATGATGTCATGTGTGTGTGAGGTCATGTAAGATTGGGTGGAAAGTTGAGGTATGTATCCTTCTTTGTTAGGAATATATTGATAAGATGTCATGCACATGTGTTGGAGGGTTTATGTTGGGGGATTTATATATGGCATTGAAGTGATTAGTGGGCTAGTTAGTTAAATGTGGGTAGTGGCCAAAGTGCTTATAAGTGCTAAGGTGGAAGGTATGAAAAGTGCCAAATTTTGGAGCGAAGTAGAGACAAGTGGGTTAGTGGTGATGGAAGGGGTAGTAGTATCATGAGTAGAAGGTATACCTATTGTGGATAAAGGTTGTGTAGCTAGTAGTGAAGTTGTTCGCATGGTGGATAGTATATGGGGTAATGTTTGGATGTTGGTTGGGGGTATTTATCCATTGGTGGGATTGTTTGATAGTGTGGATGGTGTTTGGTCATGGATTGGGTTAGTTGAAGAGGATGTTTGGCTGATAAGAGGTTGGGTAGGGTTGAACATGAGATGGGAAGGCATGCCCAAAAGTGAGTCACTAAGAGGAACCAAAGTAGGAAGGTGATAGTTTGAAGTTTGGAGGTAATGTTGAAGGGCAATGGGGTTTTTATCAATAAAAATGGCAAAGTCTATATCACCTTGGGAAAATCCCTTAGGCAAGGTAAGAGGAGTGGAAATGTGAGGTGAGCCTTCAAAATTGGATGGGCACTCCATGGAGGAAGGAGAGGAGGGAAGTGGTTCTTGATTTGTTTGGTTTCTCAATTGTTGACTAGTGAAAACCATGTGAGAAATAAGTGAAGGATTAATATGAACTCACACCTCAAAACAAAGAGAAATAAAAGAAATTCAAGACAAATAATACATTCACTAAGAGTGCATTAATTTTGAGGATTATTTTTAATCTCTATTTTGGCTTATGCCTTAGAAAAGTGTGAGGGGGAAATTGGCTTGAATAGGTCTTAGAAAGCAATCTATGTTTGGTTTCAATTTATATTTAGGTGCTCAAAAATAAGTCTATATTGGATCAAATTCATGGCTTGGTACTTTAGGATTTCTCCCCTCACTTCATGATCCCATAGCCAGTGTGGGTGCTTAACCAATATATACCGATTACCAAAGTTTATACTCAACTAGAGAGCTGAGTTCGTTATCCCCTTGGTTGTTTAAATCCAAGTATGATAATCGAGAAAGGATAAGGTGATCCACTAAGTTATAAAATACTATTCAAACCTTATCTCAAGTTAGTTTTATGTTTTTTTTTTTGTGAAAGTGGTTTGGTTATGTTACATTTGTGAAGTAAGGTTAATTTTATTTGCCTTTAATTAATCTAGGTGAACTAATTAAGCAAGCAAGCAAACAATGTATGCAGTTAATTTTAACCCAAAGGGAAAAAAATGATTTATTCTTATGAAAATAAGAACAAATAAAATACACATAAATTCAGCATGAAAATGAAATCCTAAACCTAGGATGAATGATCTTTTGATTTTTTTAGAAATGCAAGAAAAAAATGAAAATTTTTACTGTTTTTTTTTTTTTGTAATTTTCTAAATAAAAGAAGCTAAAACTTATGTTTTGAAAGAGACGAATGATTAATTTAAAAAAATTTAATTTCATCTAAATGAAATGCTACTAATGCATCTAAATTTCCTAAAACAAGTAATGAACCCAAGAAAACTCAAGGGTCCCACTGGGCATGCCAAAATGTTTTTATCTAATTTTTGCTTTTTTCTAAGTGTGAAAAGAAGAAACTAGTTATGAAGGGTGTGAAAGAATAAGTGTTAAAGTGCATGCAATGAATCCAATTGATTATGGAGATCTCCTATTTGTCTTGGAATGATGACCTAAAAATAATAAAACACTAATAGAAACTTTTTTGTTAGACAAGTAGATGGGTGGATTGCCTAGCATGAGCTAGATCCTTGAAGTGAAAGCTTTCTAGGAGGCTGTCAATCCACCTTCTTTAAACACTTAAGTTGATAGATATAAATGATTTAATTTTATTAAAATAACATCAAACTAAAACTAAAAATAGAAAATAACCATGAATAATTAAATTTGAAACTAATAAGTTATATATTTTGCCAAAACTATGACTAGATAAATTAACTAATGTTGAAAATTGATTAAGGCAAATTGATGGTTTTTGGTTTGGAAATTTGTTTAAGGTAAAGATAGTTTGGTTGAGGTTATAAATTGGTTAGGATATTAACTATGAGAAGGATGAATGGTTTAAAAGGATAAGGTAATAAGTATTTTAGGAGGCAAAAGAGGAAGGAGATAAAGAGGGTGAAAATGGCAAAGGAGTAAAGAGGGTAAAAGTGGTGAAATGGAAAAGATGGAAAATGGAATTAAAATGATCAAAGGTGGAAAAGGATATCAATGGATTAAGGTGTAAAATGGTGAAAAAAGGAGTGAAGGTCAAGGTAATAACAAGGAAAGACTAAAAAGAAATACAAAATAAATGGGTATTGTAGACACCTAAAATTGGCCACTAATAACCTCCAACCAGGGTTTTGACCAATTTCCACCAAAATGCACAATTTGGCTTAAAAACACTAAAACACATTAAATAAGTTAAAATTGATATATTAAAGTTCTGATTTTGGCTAGATTGTCATTAAATAGGGTAATGTAATTTATAGGCAAGCCAACTTTGATCAAATCATTTCGAGTCAAAATGTCAATTTTGCACCTGGGTGCTCTAGATTACTTTTTCTGTCAAATCTCTTACATGAGACATGTGCCTCTATTATTTGGTTTTGGTAACATTCTAAATGGGATAATAGATCCAACACATCTAAAATTTTCTTCCAATTCTAATCCAGTCAAATTTTAGACCAATAACAAGACATTCTGATCAATTTGAGTAATTTGTGCACAAAGTGCTTAATCATGATTAAGAGATAATTAAACCAAACTAGAGACTAATTAATAATTCCATGGAAACTTTTTGAATACTTATTTTTAGAAATTAATATTGAATATTTGCATCATCAAGTGACATAATTTCTTGGGAAGACATCCCTAGGCCATAAATGCCATAGATATTAAGATTCATGCCTCCCATGCCTCATGAAATACATTACATGCCTATTAAAGTCCCCTATATCCCAAATATTAATGGTAATATTTTTATAATTAATATAATATTTAGATTTATCTTTAGACACACATCTCAATCTTGAGATGGATGGTTTAGGTTGATTCTAGCCATTTTTCAAAATCTATAAATAGACAGTCCATGAACATCATTTCTAAGCTATTTTAGTGAAAATTTATTATGCTCAAATATATTAAAAAATATTGATGTGTGGAAAGTTACCGTGCCAAAATATTGAATCCAAGCCAAGCCATAAGGTGCTAAGGAGAAGAGGAGATATCCAAGCCTCCTTTGATGAAGACTTCATGAGCACAAGCTGAGCAAGCCACTATAACAAGAACTTGGAGAATCCAAGGAAGGTGAAGGATTCTTGTTTTTATTTACTTTTTAGTTTTGATTTTAGTTTGTTTTTATTATTAATCCCTAGTAACTAGGCCTAGAAATGCATGTTATTTAATGTGTTTTTATCAAGTTGTTTTCATTTTAGGACTAACACAATATTAATCAACTGTTTTGAGTCAAATTTATATTTCACATAATGGCACTCCTTTTGGGACTAGATGCATCCCACGTATGAAAGAGAGCATGAGGAAACTTTAAAATTTCAATATGGATTCTTAAAACTCTTTCTAAGTGATTATCTAACTTTGTTTGGCTAGATTTTCACCTTCACGGGTTTACATAGAGAACCATCGATGGTTAAGTAAATGATCAATGGTTGAGTAAACCATCAACGGTCATATAACCATCACTGGTTAGGTAAACCATCATCAGTCATTGTGTTTTTTTTTTAAACACAGACCCGAGAGTTGCCATTTTAAAATGCTTGGTTTGGGGTCATACAAACTCCATTTTGGATTTTTTTTTTAAAACCACATGTTTTCTCTTAAATTTTTAGAATATGACATTAGTTTAGCTTCAATTTTCATATATTTTTCACAAAAATTTTAAAATCTATTTGTATGTTTCTAATATAACATATTTTCTTTTGGGGTGATGCCTTAAGGGTAGACATGTAACTAATGGACTTCAAATTTGATAAATCATGTTTTAGACCACCTTTTGCATGCTTTTAAAATGAATTAGGAACTTTGTTTTGGTGTTTAATGAAATATTTATATGCTTAAGTAAATTATATCAAAGTTACAACTTAAGACCAAGGGGTCAAAAGAATACCACTCAACCTTTCGATTTGGTGCTTAAAAATGAACTCATCTTTCAAAGCTTTTGTATTCACTACTTGTTTCAATTATCCTTCTATTTTTTTAAAATACAAGGATGTTGCATGTATGATATTTCATTTGTCCCCTTCAGGGAATCCTTGGAATCAAAATTGCTTTCCTTATTTTCAAATTGCCTAGTCCAAGGCTTAGCAAGAATGTCATCTAAAGCACTCCCCAAAAACTCGTAAAAGTATTGGGTGACCTTGACATGACCTTAAAGTTTTTCTATTTTATGATTTTTTATTTCATTACCTCCCATGAAATAAACTTGGCTTGCGAGGGGGACTTCATTACCTCCCATGAGTTCTTTAGGGAAGATTTGACTTGGGGTTTCATCTCCCAACATTGACTTCATCCACTCCTTCTGAGTTTTATATAGGATGTATCTGCATTTGAACATCACACTACATTAAGTGAACAATAGAATGTAGTGGTTGAAAAAAAGACTAGACCTTTTTAAAACAAGCCGAATGCCATGGACACCCAGTTCTATGCTTTTCTTTTGCATCATTTGACATAAAATTCATTATGCAATTGATTCCCCTAAAAATGTTTGAAAACTTACTAGTTTAGTCAACCCCACATTACCATACCCTTGCTAAGATTTGGATAATTATACTTAGTGTATTTTGGTCATTTCCTCATATGGTATGTTTTGAAACTAAAATTTTAATTTTTTTTCTATAAACCATACCAAAATTTATTTATTTATACGTTACTCTTTTGTCTAAAGAGGCCTTATGCTAGCCATTTTACACCACACTTATGCTTTGAAATTTTTGCTAACCTTGTTTGTGTGTGTCAATTTAGGTTGAGTGGGGTAGCATTATGTTACCCAAATCATGTCAAACCATTTTACCTTTGAGTCTTTGAAACATAGCATTGGTCACATCATTTGAGCATTCTTATGCCATTAGGAAGCTCAATTTATTTCAAAACTTATTTACCATTGTCTCAAAAACCATTTGTTTCAAACCATGTCATGTATACCATTTGGACCTTTGCCTTATACCGTCATGCTATTTTATTTTTTCTATCTTGTTTGGTAAAATCCTAGTTTTCAATGTTGAGTTTTAAATTAACCTTATCAAGTTTGGATTCAAATTTTGATTGATTTTTATTTAGGCCTCAATTCATGGGGCTGATACATAGATCTTTCTCTTTTGGGTTGCATAACTTCATTTAATTGAATACCCAAATTTGAAAACTATAAATGGTTTGTTCATTCAATGCATATCCTCATCATTGTTTGTGCCTTTATTTAGGAGAACACAATCTTTCTTTATAAGCCTTTTACCTTATGCCTAATGCCAACTAATCATGTTTATGTTTGATTCCATATGTTAGGTCTATGTCAAATTTGTTCCCAAAATTGTTAGATTAAATCAAATCACATCATGTGTTTAGTTCAAGAGCCTAGCTTTTGACTCCACATTTGGACAAAAGACCTAGCAACTCAACTTTTCTCTTTCCTAGTTTAGACCTTGTTTAAAACACTTTGACCTAGAATTTTGATATACTAGTTTTTATTTATATATTGGACCTTTTGTGTGTATGAAATTTGACATTAGACTATTTTATGATAAGTCTTAGCACAAACCGTATTAGAGATACAACTCTAATTTTAGACCACATTACAGATACAACTCCACCCCTTCAACCAAGTTAGACCAAGTTTGAACCATTTGTCCTTTGGTCACAATTTTTTAGATTATGTAGAACTCTAAGCCTTTTTATTCTAGAGCTTTCATCATTTACGTGGATATGTCTATCTAAATTTATGGTGGAGTCACGTATAATCAGACTTATGATAGAATGGATGCACAAAATCCCACTAAGAACTCCTGTAGAGAAAGATTTTCTAATGAGTTTTATTATTCTCCCTATAATACTCCATATGGGGAAATAGTCAAAATCCATAAAATCTAAATTGAGACCTTGATTGGTATGAAGAGGCTTGTGAGGAGGACTTTGAAGACCCAACTATAGATAATTTTGTTTGGGATATGAATCCATACCCTCTTTACAATAATCACTACATGGAACACAATCAAGAACCAAATTATGAGCCAACTCATGACTGGGATGATATGGTTTATGAGAAATACTTAGATGCTATGGATTACGCAAGTAATTAGTCTCCACCACATCATACCATTTCTATTTTATGACCATAATGTCACATCATTCCCATAACAAGGCCTCATCCTTTAGCTTGTGTGAGAAATCTAGCTCTACCACACCCCAAACTTGTCCTACTAGGACCTTGTTCTTTGGCTTGTTCAAGTAATCAAGCTCCACAATGCCCCAGTATCACTCTAGGACCTTGTCCTTTGGCTTGTGTGAGTAATAATGCTCCACACCTCCCTATCATTACCATTTTAGGACTTTGTCCTTTGGCTCATGTGATAAATCATGCTTCCCAATGCCCTACCATTATCAAACCGCAGGCCATTCCTCATCCAAAACCAATCCCATCCAAACCTTAACTAATCCAATCATTCAAAGACTAAGCTGTGTTAAAAACTAGTATTTTATAACTCATTATAAACTAAGGCCAAAATAGCCAACCAATCTAAGATGTTTTTATTGAACTAACCATTTATGATAAGTCAACCTGTGATGAATTACCTTTCAATCCTATACCTATTATCGAGGAGTCTCACTCTGATTATCCAGTCTTTACTGAGTCACTTCTTAATGGTTATAAACACTTTTGGAAAAATTATTACCTCAACCATATGATTATTTTTTAAGAGCATCCTATTGACAAGTTAGTCTTTGAGGACTTGTCTCTTGACCTTTTTCCCATTATTGAGGAGTCTCACTTTGATAAACCAGTCTTTATGGAGCCCATTATGCCATCATAGGTTGTTGCTTGTCTAATATCAAGCATTTAATAAGACATCATTATAAAATACTACCCATCAGATGAAGAATTAGAGTTAGATTCAAGTTCTATTATTGAACCAACATCAGTCTTGACATTGAATTCAGAGTCCCCTGAGTTAGAATCAGATTTAGAAGAAAAATATGTTCATGACTATTACAACATTGGTTATGCATACCTTATAGATCAATTTGAATACATTTGTGATCCTTCTACTATTTTTGAGGATGAGTACTTCAAATTTGACACAAGTTATCCTAGTATATTCTATGAGGAATGTGCAACCTTTCCCCATTCTATTACCATTCCATAGGCCATTAACATTAGCCAATATAGCCATATTATTGACATTCCATCTCCCATAAGTGTTGATTGGGATCGAAAAAATCACACTTCATTAAACTGCATCCATGGAAACATAGCAGTTGAAGAAGAGTAAGGAGGACAAGACCACATTCATGTAGTAGAAGAATACTCTCCTAGTGAAACCTTTTCAGAGGTACTAGGGGACAATCAAAGTTCAAACTCAGCATCTTCTAGTGAAACATTTATAGAAACACTAGAAGATAATCAAAGTCAAAATCCAATGTTCATTAGTGAAACCTTCTCGAAGGTGCTATGGGACAATCAAGATAATTTCATTGATAAAAACCTCATTAAGGCACCAATAGCTAAGAGAAAAATTTCTTCACTGCTTGATGAAGAAAAAATAAAAGATCAAATCAAAATAGCTTCATATCTATAGCCTAATCAGATGGTAGCTACTCTCAAGCCCAAATAATAGAAAAATCTAATAGTCCTATCAAAAAAACAAGTCTTCATCCCTACCAAAACCAAATTTATATTGAATTTGACATCAACAACATTATGTGTGAATAAACATCTTGATCTTCATTTGTTTCCCAACCATTACCCATTCTATTATCATCTACCATTTCATTTCATAAAAAAACCTACCATCCATTATTTGTCTCTATTTACCATCCATGGTTGCACTTTCCTTTGTAGAGACTAAAAAGATACCTTGTCTTGATGTTTGAAGGAATCAAAATCAATGACTAATGAAGATCACAAAAGCATTCTTGACAGCCAAATATGTAGCTAGTTCTTAATAGAACAACTATTTAGATGAGGTATGGGCTAGTAATTAACATGATCAAGTATTTTATTTGTATCATTTTTTTATTAGGATGTGCATCTCCATCTTATAAGGAACAATAGAATCATATGCCATTTATCATACCCAGGCAAAAAACATGTACCATACCATTTCATTTCCATGCCATTGCCATTATTACACATCTTTTTGCCATTGTTGCATATCCCAACTAATCACCTTCTCACTTAGGGGAAACCCTCTTACCATTTTATCTAATCTATCAAAAACCATCATTATCCTTTTCAAAACCATACCATTCTATCATTCCATTCATATATATACCAAAACCAATGTTTAGTCATCCTATCAAATCCTATTTTGATCTTGGTTCATTTGATTCTTCCCACACCTCTTGTGAGAGGATTGTGATCAAGTTTTAATAATTAATCAAGTCTATGTTTAAATGATATTTTATGAAAGTAGTGTGTCAGTTGATTTGGTAAGATATCTTTCATTTTTCATCCTATATCAAATTTGTTTATGTGAGCCTAATTATAACTATCTATGAGCAAATCAGTGTCTCACCAATATTGCTACTAATTATAACTACCTATGATCAAATTAGTATCATTGACATATGTTATTGTATCCTAGTTATAACCACATAATGGAAAACTAGGGGAAACACTTGTTTATCATGCATTTCCACATCACCTTGCCATTATTGTTTTCATTTGATTGGCCATTTGCCAGATTTGAAAACTTGTTTGGACTTGGTTGGTTTTTCTTCACCTTTTGTGTGGATAGAATTACTGTGAATTGAGGTCATCTCAAGACTATGTAGGTCATACTCAATTCATGATGAGGTCACCTTAGTCCCCCTTTCCATATGCTCTCACCATTTTATGAGCAACTTAATCCAAACAATCTCACCATTTTATGAGCAGGTATCTTGTCATTCTCGATTGATTTAAGATACTTAAAAATTCCAAAAATATTCATAACATATCAAAAATCCAAAAAACATTTGTCCTATCTAAGCCTAGTCAATTATCCTAAATCCACCCTACTGGGGTAAAGTCATTATTAGGATGATTTATTTTGATTTTATTTTTAGGCTTTCCATTCGTTTATTTGTATGTTTTATATTTGTTTGTATGTTTGTTTATTCACTTGCTTGTTTATTTATTTTTAGTACTGTTACCTCGACTCAATCTATATATGTTCATTGGGTGATTCCTTGTGCACATTATTCTTGAGTCCATCCATATTCATACATCGACATTATCATCATGGTTTTTATCATTGGTGCATTATTTTTAAGTGTTTATTGGATCGAGAGTCAATCCTTATGCATATTTTGGGATAGTCTTCATGGTGTTCTATCATGATGCCTATCATCACATGTTATAACAAAAATCAGATTTAAGAAGGTATACAATCAATGGAGCCACAAAATTTTCTCCTTGACACCTTGGTAAATCCTTTCATCCATCTTAATTGAAGCAACCCATTGCCCATTCTAGTTGTATCATTGCTAATAAGGATGAGCATATCCTTGTTGGAAAGTACAACTAAATCATTTCTAATGATCAATCTTATTCTTCTTTTTATCTCTTTCCTCTCTTTTCACCCACTCATCTTTTAATCTATATTTCAGGTTATATCATTAAGTTATGCTTGATAATCAACCCTAATTGGGCACCATCATCTTTAGCCAATCCAGGTCCTCTTAATGATTATAACCACCTATGGGCAAATCATTATTTTGACTTTTATTCCTAATTATAATTGCCTTTGGGTAACTCAACATCTTTTTTAAATCAATGCATGCAAGCATTTTCTCATTTGGATTAATCTCAACCATAGGTTAATTCCACCTTTTTTCTTGTTTCTTTTTTAGGTACCATCCATCAACAAATGTCATAGCCACTCCCTCGAGGGGGCATCATCATATGCTTCTCAAACACTATTTGGAGCTTTATTCTTCAACCATCATCTTCTTTTTTGACATACAGGCCTTTTCTCATTATTTGATAATACATTTCTTTGCTTACAGTTTGCAATATCTCTCCAAATAGAGGCAAATTGTAGACACCTAAAACTTGCCACCGATAACCTCCAGCTAGGATTTTGACCAATTTCCACCAAAATACACAATTTGGCTTTAAAACACTAAAACATATTAAATAAGTTGAAATTGATATATTCAAGTGTCTATTTTGGCTAGAGTATCATTAAATAGGGCAATGTAATTTATGAGCTAGCTAACTTTGATCAAATCATTTTGAGTCAAAATTCCAATTTTACACCTGATTGCTCTAGATTGCTTTTTTTTGTCAAATCCCTTACATGAGACATGTATGAACCTTTGTTATTTAGTGTTGGTAACATCCTAAATGGGATAATGGATCTAATTCTTCTAATATTACTTCCAATTTGTTGAATAATTATTTTTAGAAATAAATATTAAATATCTACATCATCAGGTGACATCATCTCTTTGGAAGATATCCCTAGGCCATAAATTCTACAAATATCAAGATATATGCCTCCCATGCCTCATAAAATCCCTTCCATACCTATTCAATTTCCCTCTATCCAAAATATTAATGGGGATATTTGTAAAATAAATTTAATATTTAGATTTATCCTTAGCCACACATCTCAATCTTGAGATGGATGGTTCAGGTTGATTCTATCCATTTTCCAAAATATATAAATAGAGAGGCCATGAACATCATTTCTAAGTTATTTTGGTGTACATTTATTATGCTCAAATACCTTAAGAAATATTTATGTGTGCAAAGTTACCATACCAAATTGATTATAGGAGCTCTCACATGCCAAAATATAAGCCAAAGCCATAAGGTACCAAGGAGAAGAGGAGATAGAAAATCCTCCTTTGATGAATAATTAATGAGAATAAGTCAATCAATCCACTACAAAAATAATTTGAAGCATCCAAATAAGGTGAAGGATTCTTGTTTTTCTTTACTTTTTAGTTGTACTTTTCATTTATTTTTGTTATTAAGCTCACCCTAGTAATTAGGCCTATATATGTATGCTATTTAGTGTGTTTTTATCAATTTGTTTTCATTTTGGGATTAATACAATACTAATCATCTCTCTCGAGTAAAATTCCTATTTCATAGGTATTACCTTCCAAGCTTTGTTGGTGGAAGTTGATGGTGTTTTTGATGATGTTGTTGAAGATAAATTCATGCAGCACTTTAGACAAAACTTCATTGCTTTGAATTATTTCAATCCTCCAAGATGATGACCTTAAAAAATATTACCTCATTCAAATACATACAACAAGATGTTAATAACCAAATACTAAATTCCAACTTAACCTTGGGTGAAGGAGAGGAGGGTATTTATACCATATGTTGTGAAGAGTCATGCCAAAAGAGGAATAGTAGAAATATGGTGTATTTTCTATATGCAGGATTAATTAGTGAAAATGAAGTGGGTGAGGATTAAAATTTTGGAAGGTGAGTGTCCCATTTGGGTTAATAATTCAATGATGGGTGTCTTTTGTCTTTCCCAAAGTACTAAAGAGGTAAGTATCTCATTTTGAAAGTTAATTTCATGTGTGAAGATAAAATATATGTTGAATAATGGTCCTTTGAGGGTAAACTCATCATATTTAAATGGGGTGCCTTGTGATGCTTAAATTAGGCCATCAAGAAATTTGTAAAAAGGTCCCACATGTGGTATTGATCTGAGCAACATTTCAAATAATAATTTGGGTGACGGTTCTACCCCAATTGGTGATAAAACTTCTAGGAGCCATAACTTTTGCACTATAACTCTGTTTGACTTCCCATTTGAATTGTTGGAAAGATAAGAATGAGGGTAATGTCATGAGATTGCACTAAGCTCCACTTGGTGGGTTTTTATCCCTTAAAACAAATATAAGTACCCTAAATTTTAATTTTAGTAGTGCAGTCTAAAAATAGTAAGTTTCTAAAAATAATAATTCGTCAAATTATGTATTGTTGTAAATCATGGAAGTCAAACCAGTTAATCTCCCTCAATATTGGTGACCTTACACATCCTCCTCCTACCTTAAAAATATGTATAAATGAAGATGTAACCCAAAATGGAAATCAGACATCTCTTTTCAGAGATAGGCATATGTTTGGATCTATAAATTTGATCAATGAAACATCTCTTCTCAGAGATAACATTATTACAATTGTGTTCTTATTTATTGAATTATCTTTCAACCAAATTTTCTAATTTTTATATCAGGTATAATGTCCCACATCAATCCACCTCACTTCTAAGCCATGTCATTTGCCATATCATCTCCCAAATCACATTCCATGTCACATGCCTTGTCACTTGTCAATCACATACCATGTCATTTGCCATGTCATCATGAATAGTTATAGTGAATAGTATTATGTGAATAGGATAATAGTTATTTGGTTAGGTTAATATTGGTTGGTTAAGGGTTAAGAAAGTTTAGGGGTCTTTAGGGGGTCCTGAATTATTTAGTCATTAAAAATTGTAAGTGTATAATTTTCTAGTGTCTATATGATCACACCTATAAAATCCATATAGATGATCCTAATTGATTATAAAAAACTCTCTAATAGCTAAGTCATCATGAAACATCAAAATAACATCAATATAAGCTCAATTATCCTTATCAGGTCACTTACAATCCATGGTCAAACACATAGTCAACTGTAGAGAAAAATATATTTGTCTATATAAATTTTTAGATATTTAAATCTATATATATGAAACTTTTATTCCTATACAATTTTAGTTTTTACACCATGAGAAAATTCTATCTGTATCAAAAGTTATAGCCAAAATATAGAGCAATAATTTTTCCTTTGTTAAATTCAAATATTCAAATGCAAACAATCATAGTTAAACCTTAGACACTTTAATCACATATCATATCCTCACTAATTATATTAATCATGAGCCATCGATCTTATTTTAAAGATATCATCCTTTACCTTTCATCACTCATCATTGGATCTTCATCTTAACTATTTGACTTAATACACTTTATCGATCTCCTATACGTAGCTTGATCTTTATTTATGTTAATCATTGGACACATTGAAAACATCTTGCTCAATACGCACCATTGATACCTATCTATATGAAACCCACTCACTATTAAATCTTGGAAGAGACTCGATCTTTATCTCTACTTGAAATTAAACTTAGAACACTTGTCCTCATTTTACTACTTCCAAACATCTTGGAATGAACATGCTCCATTGATCCTTTTGTAAGGATCTTAATATTTACTTAATTTAAGCATAGAAAAATTTGACCCATTTGACTTACTATGCACCATATATCTAGATGTACAAATTCTCACAAACCATTAGATATCTATTTGGTCTTGATCTTTAACATTGTGCAAAAATGACTATGGGGACCATTACTTATCTACCTCGAAGGCCAACTTTAGACCTCAATAAATTTTGTTGCACTTAGATTCATGATCTAAAATTTGGACCATATTATCTCCACACATAGGAAAATCCAACCATATGATAAAATTATATTAAAACCTTTGTATTTGAGAGATATAACACCATTAATCTTCTCACTCAAAGTTTTTTCCACAAAGACAACTATGTTAAGAACTACTTGGAAGGCCAACTTTACACATGCATATATTTTTATGAACTTCATTACATGACCTTAAATTTAGTACATATTAACTAGGCACAAAAATAAATAAACCTATATGATCAAATTCTCTTGAAACTCCCACATGTGATAAATATAACACTATTAAATTGCCTACTCAGCTTTTCTTATCACATTGCAAATTTGGCTAAGTATGGGGAAACACTATCAAACTGCTTAGGAGCCCAACTTTACAATTACATATCTTATGTTGTGATTCATTATATGACTTAAAATTTAGTGCATAAAAACTAGGTAAAAATATGATCATATCCATATGACTAACTCCCCCTGACTCATCCATAAGAGGCAATAATGAATCAGCAAATTGCCTACTCAAATTTTCTACCACTAGACCTAAAATGTCTAAATGAAAACAATGATCAACTAGATGAAATAAACTCATGCACATAAGCACTCAAATTATTATTTACTTATGATAGACCCATTTCATATCCTTAAATCACCATATACATCCCTAAACATCTCTAACCATGCCAAAATAGAAGATTAACCAAGCATACTATGACAAACACATTGCACACTTTGTCATTGTCACTTAGACTATCAAGGCACTTTATCCACTCACTTGGACACCTCCATGAAATCATTGATAACTCTCTAACACTTTTATATGAACTTGAAGTAGTAATGTTTATATAATACATAGTTCTTAGTTTATGCATTGTAATGATCATGAGACTAGGGGATCAAGATAATTTTTAGGCACAGCTGATGGATTTAACCAAAATGAAAGAAACTAGGCAAAGGGCACAATGAACGTATGAAGATAACAAGTTAATTTATAAAGCATGAAATGATTGTAACCTATAATCTAAATAATATTTTCCAAAATAAGTGGTATTATTGTATGATATTATATTTAGAGAACTCTTGGGCAAGATATGCATTATATGGAAGGGACCTTACATCATACATGATTTCTCATAGCAAGGAACAATTATCTTAAAATATCTTCAAGGAACCATTCTACCTAGACATGTAAATGGTTGTAATCTTAAGCCTTATTATCAATAATCTCTAGTAGTTCTCATATAAAAATGAGAGAGGGTGATGAGTAACACAGTGTAGTTTAGGAATTTTTATTAAATTATTGTTTTTATTTTTTAGTATTAGGTTTTTGTGTGTTTATATAGTGTGATTTCTATATCATAATACATTATAACTATATTTTAAATTTCAAAGTTATGCAATATGATCTATGAATAATATAGCATGAACTAAAGACAACTCAATGGTTACATAAGGTTCATCAATTAAGTCTAATAATGAGGTGCTAAAACCCAATGTATGGAGAAAGGACAATAAACAGTCATTTAAAACTATTAATGATGATACACTTGAAATATTGGCTCTTTCTCAAACTAGATCAAATGTTAAAATAAAAGGATGTTCAATAAAGGAAAGTGGATTAGTGAGAATATGGTACATCACATCAAAAATTACCACTAAAAGGACTCAATTTTATAGACATAGAATACCAACCATCACATCATTAGTAACTAGTTTAGATTAATTTGTAAGGTGAAATCATGCACAACTAACTCAACACATTTAAACCATTCAATCAGATGGATTTGAGTATAAAATGTATATATAACAAGGGTAAAAATAATACAAGTACATCACACACCTTTAAAAATAAGATATATTTACTATCTAAGTATAATTCAATTAATTGTGTATAGATTCCTCAACAGTGGCACTCCAACTAGATAAATTTTTAAAACTCATCTATAAAACCATGGATTGTGCTCAAATTTTAATCCCTCTCATAGATGCATAGAAGGAATAAATGGAAATTGGTTTGACACTATGATAAATTATATACCACTATCCAAACACCTTTGATTTCATCAAATATCACAAATGTTAATATGTTCATCCACAACCAACCTAAAGAAGCACAATAGGAGCCCTAATACTATAACACCCTCTAAGATGCTTTGATATAGAGTGACTCATCAAGATTATTAATTTTATATAGTTACATGTTGTGATGCTCACAATAATAAGAATATATAATGAGGGTGTGATCCATTTCTCATAGGATTGCACCATTTTCATCAACCCTATAACCATGGCATGAGTAATAAGACTCCTAGCTTGGTGCAAATATATTCTACCTTAAAAAACAAAGGATCTAATAATTCATTTAGATACAAAGGATAATTATAATCCCTATCAGCATGGTGGATGAGCTTTTGGTGCTCATTCTCTTTGAATGCATCACCAAATGGTTCTAACAAACTACTAAGAGCACACAATAGACAACAAATGGGGTCATTGACACTACGTACTGAGTGATCAAGATGCATGAGAACTTTAATTGGCCTAAATTTTTGGCTTTTGAGCTCAAAATCAATATAGATAAGGTAATTGATAGAACATATTAGGTGTTACAATACTAGTTTCTTTTTTGACTATTATGTTCTACCTAGTGGAAATCACCAAAGGGTCTAATCAACCTAGATGAATATTTTTATCCTATGAATGCATTTTCTAACCTTATCTAGACCAAGAAGGGGTAATATTATAATCAATTTTATAGGTTTAACCAATGTTGGCTTGAAATCCAAACCCTTATCATCTCACACCATAGAGTACCTAAGTATGTTTTACAATACCTAGGCAACATGTATCTCTTACAAAGCTACATGATGGGATTCACATCTGAGTCCATGAATTACCCAAGGAAATAACCAATCCACTACCTTCAACATTACCATATTGGATGCCAAGGCATAAGTTTTATGACATAAATCCATGGTTGTTATATAAGTGTAACCATTGTGGTCTATGCCTTTGAACACATAATAACCTTTGCTTACATAGTCCTAAGCTCAAGTACATGCACCATTGTAGATAGAATCAGATCCATAAAACACTGATAAGGGAAATCATAAGGCATCAATTTTGTGAGTCTCACCTTCACCACCAAAGAAGAGGACATGCCACACCAAATATTTGTTGGACAACAAGCATGTACCAAAAATCACTACATAGATGTGATTTTTTAGGGTTGGGCATAAATGAACAGGAATTTTTGAAATCAATTCTCAAAAACAAAGGCAACAAAGTTTATGATCAAGATGAAGATAATAAATTTTTATTTTGGAAGGTAGTACACAACTGGTAAGTGTAGAACTAGGTGAGATAAGACTTGTGGTTTGATATCACCCAACCTCATCCTTATATAATAGTAGACATCTTCAGGAAATAAATAGAGCACAAGTTCCTTCAAGTTGATCTCTTTCATATGGATCCAACTATAAGATATTCCATTACATTGGGAGAGCACTCCCCATTGCAAGAAAACCTACCACTAGCTATAGTACATAGGCAAACGACACATTCTATGTTTATAGTGTCTCCATAAATCAAGGAATAAAATGTTTCATTTATAAATCCATTTATGGAGGTCAAAATATAATAGGCTAAAGGACTCAAATAATAGCCTTAGAGATGGCCTAGGATTACAAGAGATTGAATAATAATCTCACTCCTCCATCATCTTCCATACATAATGCATAAACATGAATAGGTACTATGATTAAATTGATCTCATAATTTTATTCACAGTCATCATTTGATTCACCAACTCTTATATAGGATCCAAAATAGATAACTCCACCATAACTTGATTTGTCCACCAAACAAACAAATATCATAACAAAACAAGTTGTCATAGTGTATTAAGAAGAAAAAAGGCATTACATGTGGCTATGAAGAAGGCTTGGAAGGTAGAGATGAATAAGAAAGAGGAGTCAAAACATAAGGCTTATGAAGAGGATGAATAGTGGAAGAGGAGGAACATAGGAGAAAGGCTAAGGAATATAAATAAAAAAATAAAGTATCCAAAGAACTAGATGAGAAGAAGAAAGAGGAAGAAGAAGATGCAAGAAAAAAAAGAGAAATGAAATCAAGAAGTGCAAGTAGGGTAGAATAAGAATGATGAAGTTGAGGCCATAGTAAAAGTGCAAGAAGAGGAGAAGTAAAAAATAAGCATTGTGAACTTAGGTGGATCAAGTGATGACATAGGCCCAAGAACAAAAAGCTTAGAATAAGTCTAGGGAAAATGTCAAAGACATCACTAAGGCAGGCGTAAGACTTAAAAAGCTAGTATAGACAAACAAACTACTAAGACCTTAAAGATAAAGTGGATAAAGAGACCCAACATCCATCATCCACATCATAGGGATTGTATTCTACCTAAGGGGGTGTATAAGAGGAAGCATCATATCATACGACCCAAATCTCTATCTAGTGTATATGATATATTCATATACCATTCATGCATCACATAACATTTTTTCTACCCATGGTGCAAATCAATAAATCACTTGTGTCATCTATGAATTCAAATTTTTCCTTTGGACACAATGGCATATGAAACCTAATTTTATGTTTCACAACTACCTCTATCTAATAAAATTAAGGGATTATCTACCTTTTAGTAATCCATCACATAAAAGCATCTACCTTGGAGAAAGAGGTGTTATAACTTATGGAGGAGAATGCAGATCTCAACCTCCCATCACCAAAGCTCATGAGTTGATCAATACTACATGTCTTTCCTTGGTCACTCATGTTTTGGGTAACCAAGTAATGTTATAATAAACTTATTTTACAAACATTCTTTCATAACTCACTTAAGATTAGTTTACTACACATAAGTTTTAATAACTTCACACACAAGACCATAATCTCAAGGTTGAGACATGAGCCATTTTTCAACTTCTTGAAGAATATGAATAGGTCTTAGACACTATATTACACCAAACCCACATCATAGCTCATAATGTATGTAATTGAAAGAAGTAGTTGTCTAATACATGGAAGGAGGCCACACTATATTTTACAAAGGATAATAAATCCAAAGATACAATAGAATACCATTCTAATACCTTAGATACATTAGACATTACACTCAAGTAATCACTTAAATCTAGATATAGTGTCATGTTGAAGATGTAGATTTGGCAAAATGAAATGTTGTGCAATACATTTGTCATATTTAAATCATAATGTACATAGATAAGATGGAGTGAAAGTATCTAATATGGAGGCTATGATCTTAATGATAGAGGATGAGGACATCCAAAGTTTGGTTATGCCAAGTGTTATTATGAACTTGAATTAATATGGTTAGAAAATCTATCATAGATTGGACATTACTCAAAAATACATGTCTCATTTGGATATCTCTATCACAGACATCATCAAAGAGACTCAATTTCTTCCTCTAAATAAAAATTAATAGGAACTCCATGAGGAAAAATTTGATGTAGTTTCACAACCTAAAACTCAACCATAGCCATTGCTACCACCAGTAAATTTTGTGGTAACAACTTCTTCTTCAACACCATAAGTAGAACCATCTATGCAACCTCCTCCAACTTAGCTAACATAGATCATGCCACCATATTCATTTTAGGTATTGTGCTCACTCTAATTTTGAAGTATTTTATAGTAGGAATCCCTTAAACATTAGGATTTGGGCAAAGTTGGTTGAAAACCTATAAAGGGCATCTACCTAATTATGATAATCTATTAAAAACCCACAAAGATGGTAGATTAGTATGTTACATATTGAAAACCCAAAAGGACAGTTAAGTAGTGTGCAAGGGGTGAAAATTAGTAAATGACACCTTGAGTGATTAACATAACTTATTCTTATAGTCCAATTCCTTGAAGTAGACATAGTTTTCAACTTCAACACAGGGCATAGTTATTGCAACTTTGTCTTGGGATAAGACAATTATTTAAGTCTGCAAAAGTGTTGGTAGTAAACATAGCTAAAAAATTACAAAATGTAATTGATAGAAATGTGTGTGACTCACACTTTTTAATCTTTTATATCTTTTTTTGTATGTATTTATCAATTGAAAGCATGTCAAGAGCCTTCAGAAGGTGTAATATTTCTTTTGTTTTTAATAAAAGGCTATAATATGAATTGGTAATGCCTTGTAAGAACTCTATATATCACTCACTTGTATTGTAAAAGAGTTCATATGTGATAGAGATTTATAAATATTTATGCAATGGTTTCCATTTAATGTCTTTTATCATTGTTTTATGTGTAGTGAATGATTCATTTGCCTAAACATGTTTAATCATGTATAACATTTGTGTATGTTCTTGATATATTAAGACTGCATTATTTTGCATAAATATACAATAATTAACTAGAAATAGCTTGGTTTAGTCTGTGTTCATGTTTGTGTTATAATTTTGTTTATACTTTACACTACTATCCATGTATTAACATGTTTTTATGGGGTTTCTAAGAACCTCTACTAATAATCCATTAAAATTTTGAAAAAAATCCTTTTAAAATTATGTTTAGATCATTTTCAATAAGTGTTTTGCATGTGATTCATGGTTTTTAAAACTTTTCTCCTTTCAACATATTTCATATTAGGTGAGACCCTTGTGTTATCATTCCAAAAAAAATCAATCAAATGTATTTTTGATTCAACAAAGACCTTGTCTTTTCATGGGAGTCTACTACTAAAACTCTCAAAATCTAAGAGTAATGGGTCACTAAGTCTTGTTATTCTTCCTATAACTTTAATAAGAGTTTTCTTATTCAAGTTTAAGGTTATATTTTTTTGACTAATAAATTGGCCTCTAGATGTTGTCTTACTCAATATATAGCTGGATACTACTCATATTGCCACATTACTATCTTTGTTTCATGTTTTCTTAACTATTGCATTAAATGCATTTCTTAAATTATTTATAGTTGCATTATTTCTTCCCCCTAGGTTTATTTTTCTTAACCCTAAATTATGCATCACAAGGCACATTTTTTACATTTTCCTCATTTCAAAAAATAATTGACATCATTTTGTATAGGTCTTCTTCTCACATTCATAGTCCCATACAAGTTGAGCATGATATTTAATTATAATATTTCCCATTTTACCTTACATAAGTTCTAATATCTTCTAAGTTATTATAATCAAATATCTTGACGTTCATAAAATTATCCTTGGAGATGTGGGCCCAAGGGTTTCTTAACTTTAATGTTTTTATAACTTTAACCATATAAGGGGGATTCAAGCCTATGTTAAAATTGGTGTTTACAAGCAAATTAAATCAATCTTGATTTGGAAAGAGTTCAATTTGGGATATTATGTACTCATTATCATCATGTGAATTTGGTGTATCATCATGCTCAAAAATACATTTCATTATATTGTGTTTCTCTGTGTGTTTCAACATTGAATAAAAATAATAATTAACATGTTCTACATATTTAGTTTCACCATTAAAAAAGGATTGATTAAATCTTATCCCAATCGAAGATGTTTCCAAATTAAATTTCATGCATTTGGACTTGTTAGTTTCAATTAAAACATTACTTGGTGTGGAAGAAGTACCTTCACTTTGTATAGAAGCTCTTATGTATGCTCTCATATTTTCTTGTCTTTTTATATTTTCCCTCTCTTGACATCAATTTATTCATTTTATAGCTCCTTAATTGGTCTTTTGAAGTAACTACCTAACCCCATGATTACACTTTTAAGTCAAAAAATATTAAAACAATCAAACAAAATTTGATGAATTTATAATAATTGAGATAAATAAAATGAATATTTTATAGATTGTCAACTCTAAAAATTAGTTTAAATCTTGTGAAATGGAAAATGGTCAAGTGAAAATTATTGAGATGGTAACTTTTATAAAAAAAAAATTATAGAACTTAAAGGGTGTGTGCCCTTTTTAATACCACACATGCCTTGTATGTGAGTAGATTAAAATAGGAAAATTCACTTGATGCATTTACCATTGTACTAAGCATGCATGCCATTTATAAAGGGTGTATGCCATTTTATTAACTTCAAAAATGAATTTCTCAGGTTTTCTTCCAAAATAACCCTAGTCTTAGACTTAGAGGATCTGAAACTAGTCCAAAAAAGTCATAGATTAGTTGACATGACTTTTGCTAAATTTATAAGGTTGTTTCATCTTCGTAGACACATTTGAGTAATATTTTTTTTTTTAAAATTAGAGATTATAGAAGGAAAAATGTAGGTTTTTATGTTAAATTAATAATTTAAAATATTACTTAATTTATACATAACATCCTCATTATCATTCGTGCATATATTTTTACAAATAGTTTAATAATTTTATCACCATTAATCAAATTTTTGTAAAAGTTACATCTCAACAATTTACAAATCATTAATTCTACTTTCAAAAAAAATTATGAGTCGAGGTCAAAACGTTGTGTCCATACACTTGCGTTTTCAAGTTTGCAACTTTCATGACTTGTAAAATTAATTAAAAAATACATTAGTTGAAAAATTAAGAAAAAAAGATCTTCACAACAATCTTCAACATTATCTCTATTTATAAATTTATTTTAAATAAAAATTAACTTGTTTATGTTAAAAAATGTGTCTGTTTGCATGCATTTTAGTTATTTTTTCACAAAACATTACTCTATCATTGTCACAAATACATCAATTTTACATATTTTTCTCATCTAGGTATTAAAAAAATTATATGTTTAGGAAGAACATTCAAAATTCCACAATTCATCTCTCTACAAGTCTCTCTAAATTTAGGTATTTATATTTTTGTAAAATAAGTGGCCACATAAGACCCCATGTCTATCCCTCATTACCTTGCACCCACTCCTTATTGAAGGGAACAAATTATCTCAAATATGGCATGAGTCCATTATTAGTGCTAATTTGATATAAGCAAACTTATTGCAATAGTTGAAAGGAATGTAAAGACCCAATAGGTAAAGCATTAAACCATTATAGGATATAATCAATCAAGCTTCTAAAAAATTACTTAAGTAATAGGTAAACATGATTGTATTAGTAGATTTGCAACTAGTACATGAATCCAACTAGAGGAATCAATCAGATCTTAACAAAATAGATGGGACTTGTAAAAAAATCCTCGTATGGAAGATTTCTATGGAAGATATTTTTGGCCACTTTTTTTGAGTGTTTTATTTGTGTATTAGACATTTACATTATTTTTAGCGTGCAAAAAAATTAGTTTTGACATTAATTTCACTTGAATCTAGCATTGTGAGCTCATCTTTCAAGCCATGTAGATTACATTCCACATATATCTAAAAAAAAATTAGGGGTAAGAATGATTCAAATAGAATGAAAACAACCTTTTTCAGCTCATTTGGTATGATTTGATTTAAGGAACAAATTTAAGTTTTTGTATTACATGATGACAAGTTGTTATCTCTTATGTTTGGATAGATATTGGATATGGGTCCATCTGGAGGAAGTTTTTTTTTTCATTTTATAGTTTTTCTTCATGTGGTATATTGGGCACTCTCACTTAAGGATTTTGTTGTGATTTTTTATGCAACTATCACATTTCCACTTTTGAATATATTAAGTTAATTTACATTTTCTTCCTAGTTAGCATTAATTTGGGTGTTGTGTTCTACTAATGCTTCCTTAGTTGTTTGAGTATGCTACATACTTGCTAGTAGAAGTAGATGCTAATGTTTTCTTAGAGGAACCCTATAGTACTCTATTTACAATCATTTAATGATGCATTCTATTCATATGTAACATTTTTTAATAATCAATATTGTTCACATGTCTATATTTATGGAAACTAATCTTGATAATTTCATTGGAAGATTCATTAGATTCAATAGATATTTACTTTAGAAACTTCATTATTATATTTATTCTTTTATTATACATGGATACCTCATTAGGCCTAGTGTTTGGGACCCATACTTATGAGAGATTAAATGAATAATATATTCATATATATTCAAATTATTACACAAGCTATTATATAGCCATGAAGATAGCATAACAACATCCTAGAAAATAGAATGGTACAATAACAAGAAACCTAGTTTAGAGGTCATGGGTATAACAAAATAACAATAATCAGCAATGGTGAAGTAATCACCATTTATTAAAAATTAACATCCCACCCCAATTAAACATTGCTTAAGTGAATAGGATAGAAATTCTGTAAGTGCCTCAAATTTATCATGTGTAAGTGATTTGGTGAAGACATTTGCATAATCTTTTATCAAGAAATATTGGAATTGGATGTTGTGTTGTTGAACATGTTTGCATATGAAATAGACTTGCACCTCAAAGTGATTTGTGCATTCATTAAATATTGGATTATGAACAAGTTTTAAAACACCCTCATTATCATAATATAGGATGATAGTATTCTCAATCGTTCTAGTATGCAACGTAACCATATACCTTCACAGACAGCTCCTCCTATAGCATAATATTTTACTTTTGTAAAAGATCGAGAAACAAAGTTTCATTTTTTAGTTACCCAAGATATAGGACCATATCCAAAAAATAACAAATATCTAGAAGTGGATTTTATATTATTAGTATTTCTTAATGATTTGAGTCTAAAAACCTTGTCAAGAATAAATTATCATTCTTCTTGTATTATAGGATAAATTTTATTGTACTCTTGATAGATCTTAATATCTAATTTGATACTTTCTAGTGAGACATCTTCAGTTCCTAAATGAACCACGAGAGGTAGTTGATAGCATAGCTGATGTTTGGTCTAGTATATGTCAAGTAAATAAGACTCAATCAATAGTCGATAGAGAGTTATATTCACTTGCATTGATGGATTAGTATGAGATAACTAAATCCTTATCTCCATAGGTGTAGAAATTGGATTACTATCCATGATCCAATATTTATCAAGTGTTGTCTTGGCATATTTCATCTATGGCACAAATATGTGGTGTTATTTTTACCATACTTCTAGTCCAAGACAATTGTGTAGAAGTTTGAGATTTGTCATGTCGAATGATCAATTAATATCTTTTTTAATTACATCAATCATTTTCATTGAATTATCAGTGATGACTAGATCATTGACATACTAAAAAACAATCACAATCTCACCCCTTTGTTATTTTTAGTAGAGATTTGGATCATTGGGATTCCTTTGGAATCCATGTTGTATGAGATGTTCATCAATTTTTATGTACAAAGCTCAGGGGGCCTATTTGAGACCATATAGATATTTGATGAGTTTACATACTTTTTATTCATTATCAAGTGTGAAAAATCCTTTGGTTTGTGTCATGTAAACTTATTTTTGTATATATCCATTGAGAAAGGAATTTTTTACATCCATTTGGTGAATCCTCCATCCAAACTTAGTATCCAAAGAAAATATCATTCTGATAGTCTTGATCTTGGTTGTAGGATAAAATGTCTCCTCATAATATATGGCTTCCTTTTGTGCAATCCCTTTTCTATGAGTCATGCTTATACTTATCAATACTACCATCTGATTTGTATTTAGTTTTGAAAACCTATTTACATCTAATCATATTTTTCCCTAGTGGAATATCTTCAAGCCACCATGTGTTATGTTTCATCAATGATTGAAATTATACATTCATGGCATCTTTGTAATGTTTATACTCTAGGGCTTCCTAAATCATAAAGGGATCTAATATTTCTAAAACTATGCTCATTAGGGCCATATTCACCTTGTTTTGAGCCATGATGCAATTCATTAGACTAGTAACTGATGCATCTAGAACTCTATCCAGTTTATCATCTCTTAATGCACTTATATACCATTTAGGCATATGTTACACTATTCTTGTGGGTGGATATGCATTATCTGACTGGTCATCCCCATCATCAATGTCACCATCACTATTATCAGGACCTTTTGAATTATATAGAGGTCTAATTACTAAATTAGGTGATTTTTTGGAAGGTAAATTGGTTTTACCTTTCTCATCAAAATTTACATCTCTACTTATGGATATTTTCCTTGATTTATGATCCATAAGTCTATAGGCTAATGACTCTTCATTATACCCTAAGAATATGTAAGTCATGGATTTATTATCTAGCTTCTTTATCTTCTTTTTAGTAACATGCATATAAGCCTTACATCCAAAAAATTGAAGATGAGCAATTGAATTTTTATGACCTATCTAAGCTTCAGGTGGAGTCATATTATTAAGAGTTTTAGTGGGTGACCTGTTAAACAAATAAATTGTTATCTTTACTATTTCTACCAAATATGTTTGTGCCAAACCCAAATATTCAATAATGAAATGTACCATTTACATGATAGTATAATTATTCCATTATATAACAACATTATAATGAAGATTTTATGGTGGAGTCATTTATCAATGAACTTCATGTTCTTTCATATAGGCAAAAAATGCCTTACTAGTGTATTCTCCCCCTTGATTTGAGTGGAGAGACTTGATTTTATGATCAATTTTAGTTTCCACCACTATTTGAAATATTTAAAAGTATTTAAGCCTTGGTATTTAGTCATGAGAAAATATACCCAAATTTTACGTGAATAGTCATTAAAAAAGAGCTTAAAATACTAAAATCTATAGTGACTAAGTCTCATTTGTCTATATAGATTGGTATGTACCAGATCTAGATTTTTTGATTCTCTTGAGGAACTTAAACCAAAATATATTTGATGTTATTTCATAGTGAGAAAATCAAGACAAATATCTCTATTTTTTTTCAACTGAGGAAGCTCACAGACCATATTATGATGGATTAATTCTTTTAGGTATCTAAAACTGACATGACCATATTTATGATGCTATAAGTTGGTTGTCTAGGACCTTAGCTATAAGTGTTTGATTATTTGGTTCAATAAAGTTAATTTGGAAAAAAAATTCCAACTCCTAATGCTCATGTAACAACTTTTGAGTGTTTTGATTTATCTCTGATTAGACACATCTTTTTACCAATTTGGTTGTCAAAATCAACCTTTAGGTTGTGCTCAAGTAGCTGACTAACAAAGAGTAGATTCTTTATGAGTATAGAAACATATAGGACATCAAAAATATTTCAAGTCCTTTTGTCCAAGGGGTAATGAGATATTATTAATGTGATGTAGGATCATCAACTCACCCATGTACTTGTTTGTGAATAAAAATCAATTTGAGTCAAATAAGCCATGTTGTGAAGGGTAAGTAAGTATGTTTAAGTGTATTATGCAATGTAAAAGATCTTGGAAAGCATGAAGAGTATTATTATAATAATTTAATAGTTCCAAAATATAAATAATAATTTAGTATAAAGTTAATCTCATGTAAAACTACCTACATGAAATGTAAGACTCCATTTAGAAAATGGATAAGAAGGAATTTCTATGTTGGTGAATATGTAGGGATTAGTTCCTAGACCTTAGGAAGAAAGTCTAATTTAGGTATTGGTTATAAGTTGATAATGCTTCATTCCATTAAAAGAGGAACTAAGATGAGGATATAATCATGGTTTACATAGGAGAAACAAGATTTGTAGAACTATAGGTCTATAGTATGAATAAAGTGAATTTACATGTTTTGTATTTGAGAATGAAGATCTCATGGAAAAGACAAGAGATTGTAAGGATAATTAATGGTATATAAAAGTCTAAAAGTTTTGATTTACATGAAGGTATAATATTTCATGCAAAATAATTCCATCTTCCTAATAGAGTTTTGGATGAATGTGTGAATTATAAAGTTTAGTTCTTGAATGGGTCGATGGACCATATATTTATTTATATTTGTTAATTGATTTCCAAAGATAATATCAAATGTTTTGAAGGTCCTTTGTTTAGTTTTTACCATTGAAATGGTAAGCTCGAGTGTGTCTTATATAAACCAACCTTATAATCCTAGAAAGCACATAGAGGGGAAAGTTTTTAAAATCTACAAATTTTACCAACTTGACTATATAAGCAACTCAGCCTATCCATGATTAATTCTATTTTTTAGTGTGATTGAGGAAACCTAAACTGGCCTTATAAATTCCAATCCTCCATTAATTATTTCTCAACTTAAATAATATTTTTATTGTGATAATGTGTTTTACAAAAATTAACAGGGATCTAGATTAAACATGAAATGTCTTGAGAAGGTGAATGACAAAAGATAATGTCAAAAGATCAAAATTGTGTATTAATAATAGTAGGATTAAGGCACTATTAAATAATGAATATATGCACATAGAATTCAATGGGGTCTTCATCAAATGGGCTAATATTTATAGAATTCTAAAGACACACATTACAGTGAATGATCAGATTACATCAAAAAGAAATTACAAAAATTCATGCACTAATAAGACATGGGAGTAAATTAACTATTGAAAAGGTATGCATAAGTGTGATCAAATCTTTAAGTTAATATATTTCATAAATTTTAATTGAAGAAAAAATATTCTCTCCAACTTTTCCCATCTATCATATATGTTTATGCATGTTATATTTCAGTGTCATCGACTTGTATTCCTTTTGATAAAGCTATGATAATATTTTGAAGTACATTTGTTATGTTTAGTCTCAAAAGAGAAATTATTATGAATGGAGAAGAAATATATGCAAATCAACAATTACATAACTCTCAGGTTCCATAATTGATTGTGAATCTGAGTAATAAATGAAAGGTGGATAATAACAATGAATTCTAATTCATCAATTGTTTGTGTAGATGAAAGTATGTTGAATATTATGATGATACTCAAGTATTGAATTATAAATGTTAACTGTGAAAGGAGATAAATGTAGTCATAGGTCTAAAAAGAAGGAATTGAATGAGTTTCTAGGTGAGTGATAGGTAAACAATCACTGTAGAGGTACGTCCTAATGATCCTTAATTTATTTTGATGCATAGTTGGTGTTGATTAATGAAAAATGAGTAAATTCTATCTTTTGAAGTCTACTCAGGTTCAAGATAAGGTAATCAATAACACAGTCACTTACAAACATGTGCAAAATGATGCATGACCTCAATACAATGGATAGAAAGGTTAATAATGTATTGAGATAATGTGAGAATGATTTTAAATTTTGATACAATCCCAAAGATCAGATATTAAAGACTGTGTCTAGATGATATATGAGTAATTGTGTAAGTGAATTATTATAAGCCCTAAGGAAAAGTGTAAACTATAAATGAAGTATGTCAAATACCTAAAACTTAGAAAGGTACTGAAATGGTTTATATGGAAAGTCTAAAATAAAACTAAGAAAGGATCAAAAGAGTAAAATTGTACTTAAAGAAGAGGATGAGAACTATATTTTAAGAGTTTAAGACTAATTAAGAATAGTGAGTAAAATCTGAGTTGAAATATAAATTAAAGGAGTTTGAATGCATTAAAATAGACATAAGCCTACTGATTAATCATGCCTAAAGAAATGAGAAGTGATCCTGGTATGATGGCAAGTTGATGTAGATTTCTATCACAATGCCTTCATGATAGGATGAATCATCACCCAAAGAGACTTGTCTTGCATTCATATGTCGAGTTGCACCTAAGTTGGCATACCAGATAGAACTTTGTGAAGTTGATTTGTAATGAGATTGTGTGGCATATAAGAATTACTCATTAGAGTGGGTGTCATCATGTTTGGTAATGTTGCCTTTCTAATTTTTTCTTCTTCTAATTACCTTTCTTCTGATCTTGTCCTTTTTGTGGATGTGATGATTGTTGGTTATTAGGCTTCTTGTTACTTAAATAACCTTGTGTAAATAATTTATACCAATAATAATTTAGGTCATGACCTTTCTTTCCAAAAATAAGACAAACCTTATTTTTTTATTCCCATGTGAATTTTGTTGATGACCTTGATTTTGTTTGAAAGACTTGATCTATCTCTTCCCTTTCTATTGATGAAAAGTGAGAGCATGTTCTCCTAATCCTTTGTATTCTGTATGCATAGACTCTTCCTATTGTAACATGTTTACCAAATTGTGAAAAGATTTTTTATTTTCTAACAGTCAAGGTAGCCATGAAAATATTATAAAAAGGTGAAAGTGATCTTAAGACTATGGGTACAAGAGAGGCATCTGTCACTTGCTCACCCAATTCTTGAAGTGAAGCTTTCAGGGTTGTAACATGGCATAGAAAACTTTTTACTTTTTAATTAGACTTTAATTTGAGTTAATGAAGTTGAATCTTAGAATGAAGAATGGTGACTTCATTTTTGGTCTCATAGACTATTTAGAACTTATCCCAAATGTATTTAGTTATTTTGGCCTCATGGATATAAGGTTGTATCTCATCTGATACCCTAAATATTATTATTAGTTTTTCCTTCTATTTTGCTTTATCAAACTTACATTGTTAATCAACATTAGTGGCATGTCAAGTGAATGCACCATTCATAATAGGTCAAATGTCTTTAAATTCCAAATGTGTCATGATTTTTTTCAAGTGGTAAATTTGTCACTCCATAGATGAGCCATTTCCAACCATTGTAGAATCTAACCAAAGGTGATGTATTGGTTCCTTATCACTCTAGGTATCAAGAAATTCTTTTCTATATATCGTTATACTGATATACCAAACCTTTTTGTATATGTGATTTTCTTATATATTCGTTAGTATGTGGAATAAGCTCACCCCTCCTATATACCTAGTGGTACGTGAAAAAAACATAAACATACGTGAAAGAGAATATTATGTGGTACTTAGATAGTATTGAAAGAGGTTCAACTAATCATTAGTACCTTCTTATATGGAATTCCACATACGTGGGCATAACTTCCCTATATACTTAAAAAATTTACTTGTCAAGATTTATGCCTCTCGATTGGATCAAATAGGTAATAGAGGGATGACTAATGAAATGTTTAACCTTATTTCTCCCTGAATATGTTTATAGGGTTGATGCCCAAACATTTTTGTTGTATCTATGTTAGGATATGTATGTTGTAACTCAAGCATGATAGATTTACCTAAAAACATGAATTAGAGGTATCACTTGCACTAAAAATTGTAATTATGCAAAAATGCATTGTTTTATGTTTTTGTTTGTATCAATTGTAATATTTGCAAAAAATAAAAGTGTTCACAATCATTTAAAAATAAAAGATTACAATTTATGAAAAATTACTAATTTTATTTAAATAATAATATACCCTCCCCTTTAAACACAATTTAATGACTTTTTTAAAGCTAACTTTATCTAATTATAATTAAATTTAGTAGAATTACCAAATATAGTGGAAAAAAATTCTACTAAAAAATGCTTTGAGGGGATTTAAACCTCACACCTCCTTTTTACTATAAGTATCCCTACCTACCCACATATGCACAATATCAAATTTTTAAAAGATAAGATGTATATCTAAACACTTAAAAACTATGTTTTTAAAAGAAAACCACCTTCTTATTCAATACCATGGGTTTTCTTTTAGGGGTGGTTTTGGATTAAAAATATAGCAAAGGAATAATTTGTGGGGTGGTTTTGAGGATTAAGATAGTGATTTTGGATACAAAAAGTTATTTTTGGCACATTTGATTAAGTATGAAGTTTATTTTCACATATAAATCTTAAATGTGAGAGGTTTAGAAAAGGCTATATACCCAACTATGCTATATGCAAAATTTAGTATTCAAATTTTTAAATATTACATTTTTTAAAATAATAAATAATCTACACCTTGAATTTTGAAAGCCTTGGGTTGAATATGTATGATGAGTTTAACTAGCATGCACTATCTACTAGTGTGTTGGTCTTCATCAATCATCAGTGTGTTAGTATCCACTGGTCTTCATAAGCCTAGACTTTGAGGTTAAGCTCACCCCTGACTGCCAACCATCTCTAATTGGTGTTAATGTTACCATATTATCATGAGGTTAATGTTACCATTAACCATTATAGGTTAAGCATGATTGGGTGAGAAAAAAGAGTGGGGGCCTTTTTTAAATTCCCCCCCAAAAAACATTTCCACTAATTTTTCACATTTCATCCAATTTTCAAACCCTAAAGTAATAGGGACGAATATTTTCCTTTGCAATGGTGCTAGCGACACGGTTTAAGCTTTGTATGTTTTTCGTTAATCTTTCAAAAACCTTCCCTCTTCTGTAAGCTTGTTTGTTACAAATAATTATTTTTCTTAAGAAAGAGATGCCACATTATATATATATATATATATATATATATATATATATTGGTAATAAAATGTTTTAGGGAAAAAACTCTGCAATCTTTATAATATTTTTTTTCATGATTCAATCTGAAACTTCATTTAATTTCCAAAATCATTTTATCACATTATTGAATATGAGACCCTTAAATATTTACTATATTTTATTCCTCTATTGTGTAATCTAAATGTTAAAGGGCCATTATTTACTAGTTAAAAGGGTATGGCTTCCCTATAAATCCCTATATAGAGGGAATAAGAGTTTGATTTCCCCAAGTCTCTACACTAAGATAGTAAAATCAAAATCTAGTTACTAACCTTTCAATAAACATCATAAACCATATGCATTAATTCAATATTTTAAATACAAGATCATCAAAATCCCAAAAAGGACTATAGAGCTATTTGTATAGATAGATAAAAGATTTCAACAATAATATTCAAAAGCTAAAAGATAGGTTATTGACTAATAACTTAACTATTCAATTTGATTGTTTGAGTTCACCATGATAATGGATCATTTGATATAATTACAAAATTTAATTTTAATTAAAAAAATTACATATATTTTTGTTAAAAACTATCTATATGATATATTGTAATTTTTCCATGCCATTCATCATTTATTGATGGATTTGTCTTTTTCAACACAAGCATTACAAAGGCTTTTTGTCCAAAGTGGTCCAATAATAGATTTATAAACAACTATGCACTATTGTTACTAAGTGACTAATATGGAACCATGTTAAAAATCAAATGCAGTCTATGAACTATGGAACCCATGAATTGACCACTTAAAGTCACCATGAGCTATTTAGGACTAATGAGAATATAATCATAAATAAGGTCTAAATGCATAATTAAGGATTATAAATTAATGAATATGATTAGTCACTTGAATTTTTATTGATATATATTCAACAATTCATGATAAATGTCAATATAGAATAAGATCTATGGTGGACAAGTGATTTATACTATTTAATAAGTATCTAAGAGACTTTAATAATTTATATTAGTTTATTTAATGTTCTTGATTTTAATGAGAATTGGTGTTTGATAAAATTGGTAGATGGTAAACCTTAACATCTCCTATAATATTTTTATTAAAGGGGTTTGTAATATGAAACCCTAGTGTGAATGGTTATTTAATGATTGGCTATGAATAATGTAGTGTACAATTAACTCTAACAATAGATTGATTTATAAGGGCTCACTCTACCTAAAGGAGATTGTAGGCTTAAAGGTTGTCATTAACAATGATTAAGGTTATCTGAGACACTCTTGGTTTGATTTTTTGGTCATTACTTTAAGATTTTTTTATAATTTGAGTTCATTGAAGTAATGAATGTTTCTTAAACATGAAACTTACTATAAATGCTATACTAAAGGTGTAAATCAATGCTTGTTGAATTTTTAACATTTTATATAACTTGACCTCTCTTGAAGATTCCTTACATGTTGGAAACATCACTATAGGTATCATTCGGCTCTTTATTTATAAGTCGTGTTAAATTCATTTAAAAACCTTAACTTATCTCTTATCATAACTAGGTTTGGTAGGTAGATCTATTTGAGTATTCTTCATTACATTGTTATAATGTAGAGACTAAAGTCTCACAAAGATATAGTGATTGTTTCCAAGATAGAAATGATAACTGTGAGGTTATTATTAGAATGTTGTGTTGATCACTTAATCTAGAAGTGGGTAAAACAAAATTATAGTTACCATGAGACAGTTATAACAACATGTATATGTTTTCATTTAAATTCATGGGATTCGGATTACATATATGATGATTGATGTTGGAAATTGGTAATGATAACTTTCAAATGCCTAAAATTTTGTGGGTTAATTTTTGGGTTTGTGAAATTATACTCATGGATCTTATTGGCAACAAGTAGTTTCAAATGCATTATTTTCATTTGGATAATCATAGACACTAGTGCTATCTACAATATAGAGTACTAGTGAGTAATACCCTATGGTGAAAGTGGAAGACTATGAGATAGTAGAGCCCTCCTTTATTGGAGTGACTTAATATTAACCTTATCCTCTAGATGGGTGATCTTATGCTATAGTAAATTTGGATATCCTCCCTTTTAACCAAAATAAATTAGTTTATAACAACTTTTCTCTTGGATTTAAGTATTGTATCTTCTCCTATGGACAAATCAATCTTGGGGATGGGTTTCATAAAGATATTCTCATAATTGTAGATAGGATCTTCATGGTTTACTTATCATAAATAATTCCCCTTGATACATTCATTAGATCAAAATAATAGATTTAATACAATGTCATCTTGGAATAATATCTTGAGCACACATCATACTTATCTTCACAATTAGTCTAGTAGTCTTCAAAAAATTTAAGATGTTTGCTTGAGTTTTTAAGAATATTTTTTATAACTCCATGAATATTAAATATGGTCCTTCTCACAAATTGTTACTGATTCATTCTTATCATTTAGACACCCATTGATTTGGAATTGTTAAATTAAGGGCATGTGTATTTTCCAATTGATATTTGGAAATGCACTCCATATTTTTATCTTTTAGATATGAAGTTTTAGACTATGACTAGTTTTTAGCACAATTATAACACAACCCATTTATCACTTACATATATTTATAAGTTGTAAGGGACATTGGTAAAAATACACTCTCTATTGTACATGTAGTTGGAGAATTTAATGAACTAAAGTTACCTCATTCCAAGATTATAATTATTGCTTGAATTAACATCCTCTTGTTATAAATCATTTTCCAGCATTTTTTTATTACAATGGGAATTGGTTACAATCCATCATTATCTCTATTTAGGTTTGGATTTATGCTTTGGTAACTAAGAAAATACCTTCATGATTCATCTTTCCAAGCTCTCACCTTATCTAGGATTTTGATTTGGGTTCTCATCCACTATAACCTACCATCACAAGAATTAGAGGATGATAGAAATGCCCATGATCATGATGGGCACTACTTAGATTAGTTGTAAAGAAATGGAATTAGATAGTGGTATATGGATACTTTAATACAATTATCTAACATTCAAGATATTCCATCTATAAAAACTTAGATAATGGTATTTACTGTAGTTAGTGGCAATCAACTTTTGTAAGTGGAATGTTGACTCATTATCCACAGCCTTGAACATATTTCTTATATTATGTGGGATAGAGATGACAACTTTTTGTATAATTTTGTACATATAATGAAGAAGAAGCTTTCATTTAGTTTCATAATTGTGTTTTTTCATCTTATGGGCCTTCCTAAATTTAGGGGCCATAAATTATGGTCCAGTAGGTAGGAAGTATGGTAGTGGTGGTCTATGAGGAAATCATTTTAAAAAAATTGGTAGCCTATTTTGCTACACTAAAGCTCTCATAACTCAATATTGGTTATGACCTAAACTTAATATGGGTGATAAGGTAACGTACCATTATAATTGAATAGGATATATTACATCCCATATGGGCTCATATAATTTTTAATGCACATGTGTCATACAAATTTTTCTTGTGTCACCTACTAGCATTTTCTTTCATGTGGTGTCCATAAATACCAGTATGTCAAAGTCTCTAATTTAATACATTGAATGATTAGTTTATGGACAACTAGAATATCACATGGGCTTCATAGCAATTTCACTTTTTTTTTACCCTATCATGATTCTATGGGATTCATAACAACTTTGCTATTTTTTAAACCCTATCTTCATTATATGGGATTCCTAGCAATTTCTCTTTTTTTAACCCTTTCTTGAATCTATGGGATTCATAGTATAATCACATTCCTTTGCCCCACCCATATGCACATAGTTAGTGCATGACACTTAAGTTCATCTATAAATGCAACTACTTCATCCATGCACTATTTTGTTCATTTCTATGATTTCATGCTTTTATTTTTATATGTTTTATGAAGGGTTTTATATTAATTTCAATGAGATTTTGCACATTCTTATAACCTTTTTGTTCATAGTTTCTATCATATTTTTATTAGGTGGTTTCAATTCTCATATTTTAATTTCTATGTACAATTCATGGCTTCTATTTGAGGTATGTTTGACCAACACATGTATTTATTAGTTACATATAAGTGGAAAGGAAGATAAATTTATATCAAAATCATGTTATTTTCTCTTTAAAAATGAAATCATATGATGACATGGCACTTTTATATTCAATGAAGTTCCTTTATATTATGCCTCTGACATTGCTTTAATAGACAATCAAGGCTTATGTTTGTATTTACATGATCAAACATGAGTGTGTATGGACATCAATTCTGAAGACATTTATCATGATATTATAAGGGATAGGTATGTGCCTGGAGTTCTTCTCACTGAGCTACATGATGATGTGACTTTCATGTATGGGTTGTTTCTAGATAGTCACATTTATTACACAAATAGACATCTTCAACAAGAATCATCAAGGTACAAATAAAATGAAATACAACAAATCATTATGGATGCATTCGTAATGCATAATTTAGAAGATGTTCTTGTACATGAATTTTTTGATACTTTGACTGATTTTCCATTGATCGACATAGTTGTCAATGCTGACATGCACAAATTCTCACTTACTCATTATCTAATTTTCACATGCATAATTGCCATACTATTCTCCATTATCTTCCCCTACTTGATGTAATGTTCAAAGGAAGTCATGAAAAGTTTTTTTTATATTTGTTGCACTTATCTCAATAAATAACAAAATTTAAACATATCTTTATACAAACTTTATTTTTGATTATTTATATAATGCCATGAACTTCCTAACATTTTTACATATGACATAGTGTAAATTAGATTTATAGCTTGAATGACCTAATATGAGTTAAATGTAATATTGCATGTAAAATAACGTATTTGAATAATAAGTAAAAGAAATGTATCCAAAAAGGGTGTTCTCTTGTTTGTCGATGCATATGAGTTTAACTGCCCATTTCAATGATGTGTAAGTGTTTTAATGTTTTTTGGACCAAATTGTGATTATATTATATGAATTATTCAATCATTGTCCTTTTTGCATTGTATCATATGATAGATAACATTTAATAAAAAAAAAATCCACTATAATATATAGAAAGTTTCATTCACTCAATACCAAAAGTCCATTTCTAATACGTTCAATGAAATGTTCTCCTTATAGGTTGAAATAGATGGTAAAAAGGTGGGAAGAAATAATATGCCTTAAATTATAGAAGTTAGGTGAGATTCCATTTTATTGTAGTTTTATCAAGTGGGATAATTTTCTTTATGTTAATGAGCAAGACTTATGGGTTTCTTGGATTGAGTAGGACAGGGTTGACAACTTTATCAAAGGAGAATCAAGAAGGGTGTTGTTCCCTATAAATTTTTGTGTTTCAAATCACAAGAGAAAATTACATTTTATTGGAAAGGATAGAAGGATCACTGATACCTCTAAATATGTCATGTAAGTCACCTCACACTATAGATTTCAAGCTAGTATATGTTTAGATTCTATTATGTTCTGTTCATGTACACTTTTTTTCACTTTTCATTATTATTTATTTTTTCACCATAATCATGTAACAACTGGTGTTCATATGGCCCCGATGAATTTTAGTAAATTGATGCCATGCCAAAATACAAATCTTTAATGCCTAAGTCTAGAAAGGGTATTTGGTTGGGTCGAAGGCATATAAGGTGTGGTTGTCATTGTCATTTAGCATACAATGCATGGTCTATAGACCTGATCATATGCTTCTCACATAAAATCATGTAGAACACACATACAATGAATGTAACTATTTCTATGGCCAACAATATGAATAGTTCAAGGGTAATAAATGTTTTTTCTCCTTACATCAACCCCCAACTTAATGAATGGGTTCAAAGAATACTATTATTTGGAATGTCTACTTATGTTATACACCTTAAACATTGGGAGATGGTGCATGAGAAAATTATATTGTTTAATGGTGAAACACAACATGATTATTTCTTGAGCAAGAATGACATATATAATAGAGAAAATTTGATCAAGGAATAAAAATACATGTACAATGTTGATAATGCAAAAAGTGTTCAGGAGTGGGTTCTAGCGAATCTTAACAAGTGGTTTTTTATCAAGGACATAACAGGGGAGAGCTTGATTTTGATGGGGAAATCCCCTTCATCTTAAGCATCTAACTCCCACAACAACTATAATGTTTATTGATAGTTGGGAAGCATAGCTTATTAATAATGGATGCAACATTTGGGATGAATGTAATGAAGGTATTGTGCCAATGTTTATAAGAATAGTTGATAATATTAGTTATTATAATGTTTTTAATCATATATTTGTTCCAATGTTTTTATTTTTTCTTGTACAATTCTAATTATACACACTATTGGCATTGGATTTGAAACACAAAGGTGTGCCCATTACATGGGTCATTATGTCTCATTCATGTACTATCAACATAAGACAATGGATGCAAATTCTTCTTCAAAGAGTGAATTTGAAAGACATTGAATGGATAATCAGTGCCTTCATGGTCAATGATGTTGGTGTAGAGATAAAAGCTATTAGGTGCATCATCATTATTCTAGTTGCATCATGGAATTCATATTTGGATTTTCATAGACACCATCACCACCTTATTCCATTAACTAATGCAAAATTATTGTGTTATGCAAGGAGACATTGAACTATGAAGTCTACTTATGCATTGGTATGTTCATCATGTGTGGTTGAAGAATTTGATATCAAAGGTGAAATATGATTATGTAAGATATGTGATCTTTGTTGATGTTTGGTTCATAATGCATAGTTTTGTTGATGAGGACATGGATATAAAGGAGTCTAAAAATTTTGTAGAAATATATCACTCCTCTCAGGCCACTTTTGTTGAATAGTAAGAATAACATTGGGCATACAAGGTCGAAATGTGGTCATGATGTTTCTAGACACTTCTACATGTTGGGTAAGACACTAATGCATCAATATAATCTTACCATTCCCATTTAAAACATAATTTCCTAAGCATAGTAAGGACTTTTGCACATTGCAGGGTGGATTGGTTGGTTCACCAATTAACAACATTGGTTTACATATATTATTGGTGGCTATAGTTATGTAAGGACACCA
Organism: Torreya grandis; assembly: GCA_037957365.1. Lineage (NCBI taxonomy): Eukaryota > Viridiplantae > Streptophyta > Pinopsida > Cupressales > Taxaceae > Torreya > Torreya grandis. The sequence goes on from JARHVA010000118.1 coordinate 5,890,354, forward strand.
GCTTCCAAAAGAACTTCAAAGTAGAAAGACTTGAAAACATTTCATGGGCATAAGATTTAAATATCATATATTCTCATGTTACCTTCAAAAATAGCAACCCTTATATGACATGGGTATAAATTATGAAAGATGAGACATTACATTATCATATCTTTAATGTAACACCTTCTATGTCGATGTGTAATTGCTCATTTTCACTCCAAGGATACACTTGAAAGCATGTGGTCAAGGTGGGCCTGATGAGAAGGATGACAACTTAGGTAGTTATAAAGTATGTAACCATAATGCATGGTGTTAACAAGGGAATCAACAACATCAATGTTGAGTACCATGTAAGTGTTGTTTCCCCTCATACTGTATGCATTAATTATTTCAAGGTGATTGTAATTTGTGTAATACATTTTCATTTTCCAGTTCAAAGATAATGAAGTTTGAAATGAAAATGAGGGAGAAGAAGGCATAGATGTTAGAGGTTTGCACAAAAAATGCATAGTGCATCAAATATGGATATGCAAGGATCAAGCCATACACTAAAAGGTGTTGTAGCAAATATGGTGAATGACAGTGGAAACCAATTAAGGGAGGCTGATAGTGTAAGTTTAGTAACTACTTGCAATCATTTGTTTTTTGTATTTTTTGGAATTTCTAACTAGATGATTTTAATTTTATGAATAGATCCCATATATTTTTGGAGTTGATGATGTTGAGGCCTTGATTTATGGAGCATGAGTGGTATTTAAGAGATGTTGTGTAGTAGATATAAGCATAGAAACTATGGTATTCTTCAAAAATTATATGAAACATATTTAAAACAAGGTGCAGAGTAGGGAAATATCAAATGCACAACACCCAATGCCTCATCCATTCAAAAAAGTGTAGGATGGGCATGGAACTTCCACTCATAGATAGAGATACTTCATAGAAAATATGAATAGATGTAGACATAAAATCATGTCATAGGACACCACACTTTTTACAAACCCACCTCGTAACAATCCAAATGATAAATATGGGATGATGATCTTAATAGGGCAGTGAAAGAGATAGGGGTGATCATAATAGAGATAATGCATCTTGATTACATCCCTTTGTAGGTTTTATTAATATCACAACTATAAATGAATGTAAAAATAATAAATTCATGTAACAAAAAATAAATACCTTTTTTTGAAGGTGAATAGTTATCTTAGACTACCCACATGCTATAACATATTGCATAAATGTACTATCTCTTAAAGGATTTTCTAAATGATATTTAAAGCTAATCTAAAGAATGCATTAAAACTAGCCATTGTTTATACTTTAATAAATAATCATCTAATTATATATATATATATATATATATATATATATATTCAATTAGACTCCTAAAAATAACATCTCTAACATTCATATAAGGTATGGTAAAAACTAATTAAGTGAGCTCCTGATGGTGGAAACTAGGGCTTTGGGTGGCACTCGGCCTGCCCCAGTAGCAATGGAAGTGTCCAAGATTGGCACGTAATTACTATCGAAGCTTAGTTTAGTAGATAGAGAGGATAAGTTTGGGGTTTATTCAAAAATAATAATGAATGGGAAGGAGCAGATTATCGGTTTAACTCTATGATAAATGGTATATTTAGGGAAAAGTAGATTACCTTTAGGGGGTAATGGTTTCTTACCAATTTCTAAGTCACTGGATTCTTTGGAGGCAATGACTGAAGGGAGTTTGAATTCAACTAAGTTTGAGTTGGAGTTATTAAATTCAGTGAATGGTTTAGTGAAGGATCAAGTGAGGGCAGTGAATTTTATTGTGGTCAATTTTGAAGGAAAAGCCTTGGAGTAGATTTTGGATCATGAAGAATGGTATTTAGAGGGGGGCTTGATTTATCATCTTGATAGATTATGGCTGGCTCTTTTAGATCTGTCCAAATGGCTTTCATTTTTTTGGTGACCATTATTGACTGGTGGTATGGAAATTTATCCTTATGTAAAATGATTTTTTATTGTCACTTTTGATAATTTAACTGATCTTAATAAGATCTTTAAATCAAAAACTTGGAAAATGGAAAATCATCTTGTGTTGTTGAAATCATGGTTTCTAGATTTTAATCCTTTAACTAAAAATATCTCTATCCACTCAATTTGGGTAGGGTTGTCATATCTCCCTCTCTATATTTGGAATAAATTAGGTCTCAATGTTATTGGTATTGCTTTGGGGAAGCTACTAGAAATTGATGCATCCTCGTTGGATTATCCCCAGACAACCTATGTTAGAATAATGGTTTTCTTAGATATTTTCAAATATTTACAAGAGAAGATTGAAATAAAATTTTAAGAGAGATGTTAGTCTCAAATCATTTATTTTGAAAGAATTCCTTTTAGATACAAAAATTTCTTTCAATTAGGTCATGTTTCAACTTCCTATCCCAAATCTAAGAGGAAATTAGTGTCATCCTGGGGGAAGGAAGTCAAAGAAGAGATTTTGATAGTGAATCCTATAAGTAACCATGGCTTGTATTCTGGTAAATTAGTAGAGTCTTCATTAGAAAATATTTTAGAGAATAGTAAAATATTAGTGGAGGTCTCCTGTTTGAATGTTAAGATCAATAAATCTAGTGTGAAGAGTGATAGGGTCCTAAATAGTAAGAATCAAGTAGATAAAGGTAATGATGAAAAAGTAGGTGATGAGGAAGGTTGAGTTTTAGCTAAAATGAGTAATCAAGAAGAATGGAAAATAGTATAAAAAATAAAGAAAGGATGTACTTTTCCAAAATCTCTTGAATGGACTATGAGTTCCCATGGATGATAGAAGAGGTCTGGGTTGTAATTCATGAATTTGTGTGCTCAAAGTTATTATATTTTAACTTTAACTTTCATGTTTCTTTTTTTATTGTTATCCTTATGCCTTATCATTTATTCCATTAAGCCAGGATTATTTCATGTTTTGAAGTATGATGTTTGTGGGTCGAGGACCCATTTTTTCCCTAATATCTAACAAAAAAAACTAGCCATTATTTTAAACATAAATTGAATATATAAATAAATAATTTTATTGATAACAATTACTCTTCATCATATCCAAATATTTCCCTGAATAAAAGCACCAATTGTGAACCATGGAAGCTAGAATTATCTAGCTCCTTGCTAATGTTTGCAAGTAATTTACCAAACCCAACAAGATATTACACTAATAAAAGACTTCAAAACTTTGATACTGATAACATACACACACTTCACACACATAGACAATATTTTTATCCCAATCCATCAGGTGGACCTTAAAAGGCCTCCCAATTAGACTAATCACTTTCTCACTTGGTGATCACCTTCCATTCTCATTGTAGGCATGATTGTATTTATGTGGGTTTATGCCTTCATGTTTGGATTTTTAGTACTGTGAGGCCTCATTCCTTATTTTTCATGCTTTAACTCACTCTCCATAACCTTATATAATGTTTAAATAGTCCCTAACTCATTCCCCTATCATTCTCATACTAAACCTATAGTCCTTTTATTTCTTGGAGTGCCCTATGTCTGAGATAGAATAAAGGGCACTTCACCTATCTTCTTGATGTAGAGACCACCTCTATATCTACTCCTTTATCTTTGACACCTATAAATAATCTATTTATGTATCAAAAGTCCTCAGAGTTTCCTTCTTTAACAAATCTCTCTCATTTGGTTTTATGTCATTCTCTTTAAGGTCTTTGGTTTAGGCTTCCTTGAATTATTTTCCTTTATCTATGCCTTATGATCTTCAACATCTCACATATACTCATACATTTTTCTCATTTCATTTAAAACATCCATGCTTATCACTCTCTAGCCAATCCTCAAAATGGTCTCCTTTCAACATATTCATTCCTTGATGAAAGTGCCTTAGCCACTGGTTTCATACATATTTCAAACCTTTTTGTCTCTGTTAACACTCTCAAAACCATTTTCCCACTATATTTAGTCAAATTTGAGACTTTTATCCCATCCTCACACTTTTTTTCACAAAGCATGTCAACTTAATCTACTTTTTCTCTTTGTAACAAGCTCTTTTGTAGCCTTTTTAAAGGTTTTTTTGCCTTGTACGAATAAGTAAAATGGGGCATTGTGAAAATAACCACATTTATAACTACCCTCTATCATCTTCTAGCTATTCAAAAAAATTCATAGCTTATTTACACTATTTTCCACTTTTTAAGGCCTATCTTGATCTCTGTTTAGGCTTATTAGGTCTCTTTGACCCTTATCCTATACTCAGTTCCTCTAATCTAGACCTAGATGTATGGTATTGAATTTAAACCTCAAAAATCCTTTTGATAACATAAAACCATGAAATAACATTTTTTTTGGATTTTTCACTAGTTAGATATCTTGGAAATCACATTTTTATATTGATACCCTAGGTTAGTTTTACGCAGGCTTGTGTAAGGCTGAAACCTTTCAAAAAACACTATGTTAAATTCCTCACCTATTAAAATAATTCCAAGTCTTGAATTAAGTATGTCCTCCCTATATATATATATATATATATATATATATGAAAATCTTTAAATCATCTATAGTAATCATTAAACTCATCTGACCATGCATTTTGATAGAGTTCTACTTGCTTAACAGGGTTTCCAACAGGGTCTATAGTTATGACTTTTGAGTTATCTTTCTCCTCACACCACTAAAATCTTGAAACTTCCTTAAATATCCCATTCACCATCTATAATAACTTTATTAACTATTTCCTAAGGCTTTAAATGTGTATGAGCAAATATATCCTTTTTTGTCTTTGCTTAAGGTTTTAACCTTACTCATAGGCCCAAGAGACCACTATTTGGTCTAATTTGAACATGACTACTTGCTCACATTTCATAATTGATTATTAGGATCTACCTAACCTTGAGACACTTTAATAAATGCTTTTATTACTCCTTAATACCTTTGTAGGGCATGTAAACCATTTTTGATACTGCTTATGTGAGGGTTCTTAACATTTGTAGTCTGGTGTTAAACTTGCTCATAAGGAAGTATGAAATCACCTAAAAAACTCCACCAAGAATAATAAGATCACATAAACAAAACCTTACCATTTTTTATAGAGTTACAAATGCCTTTTACAATATCATCCCTTTTAAATATGTGTACATAGTCTTCTATAAGAACCCAAAATGTAGGAAACATGTGTTCTCTGTTTGATCTCCCCAAAAAGTATTTGTCAGAATAACAAGAGACAATGTGTTGAACCATAAATGCATGAAAATAAGAGCTTATCAACAAGAATAAGTAATCCAAAATCTTTCCATAGAGTCTTGTTTTTCAAATGGCATATACACAGTCTTTAGAGTTGAACATAGAATATGGAATTATAGAGGATAAATACAAGAAGACATCAAAATGTGGAAATTTACATTGAATGTCTTTAATTTATCAATTATACATCTTGAGAGAATTGAAGACTTCATTTTCCTATTATATTCTAGCTTTTGTACCCCTCAGATCCATGTCATCTCTAATTTTCTTGCATTCTCTTCTATTTACTTGTTAGTTAAATTTATGTAGGTAGTTATAAATTTCTTGATGCATGAAATTACATTTCATTTACACTCTCTTATGAATTTGACCACCTTCCACTCTTTATTAAGACACCTTAGGACCTAAATAACCTACTAAACACATTAGGTTTTACAAAATCCATAAAACATCTTCTAAATCTAGGGCATAATTAGATTTTTGACAAGAAACTACCTTATAGATGACAATTCAAATTATAATTATCTATAAGACTCCTAAATAAGACCAATACATTTTAAATGACTTCTAACAACTAGATCAACTCAAATTGGAGGCCTTTGTAGATGCCCATGCATCACTTCTCAGCAAGTGTAAATATATGAGGAGTTTAATTAGGCCATGAGGGTATTTTATACCAATTTTTAGAGTTACATCACCTCATTAGGGTCATTATCAGTAAAAACCTCTAGACAAACTTAGAAAATTAATGATTATGCAGGACTCCTTGAGTTGACTGTGGGTTGAGAGTGTGAAGGTTATCATAGTTACATTTCTCTCTTTACAAGTATATATTTAAAATTGGCCTTACCAATGTGAAGTTGTTATAATCATGTCAATAATCCATGTTTATTTTCCAACTCCTCAAAGTGCACTCTCCATAACTAGGCTAAATTTTCTTTTAGTGCTTCTAGGTTACACCCTTATAGGGTTGAGTGTTTTGAGTAAGTTTTAGGATATTCTATGATATTTCCCAAAATATATTCCACCTAAAACATTTTTATTATTTTCTAAACATCCTCAAACTTCCCTCTTTGATCATATAACTTGTTGCAGGAGCTTGAAGGAACCTTGATGTGGCACTAGGGTCTCCAAATAAACCTAAAGCCTACTTATTTAGCTTGTTCTCAATGCCATTTAATAGTAGCTCAGCATGTTAAACTTTTGTAGTTAGTCTAAGGATTCATAAACATCATGTTTCACTACTCCAAAACCTTATATGGGAACAAACTTACCTATAAACCCTCCAAATTCTGATTTACATCATCTAGCATCCTTGACTATTCGCTCAAGGCATATCTTGGTTTGAGACAAAATAATGGGTATACACACTATATTTTTGACTAAAATAATAACATGAATAACTTTAAATTATTATAATGACCATCACATACAAAAATAAAGTCCTAACTATGCCTATGAAGGCCTCAATTGACTACTTTGGCTCAATTGGTTATTGTTTATTGACTATGTTTGAGCACAAGGATTTGATGAATTTGAGGCCATTGTGGGTGACTTGATGGATGGATAAATAGACATATAATGGGTTGAACTATTCACTCCATTACTTGAAACTCTATATGTGGTCTTGTCATCCCTCACTTTTTTTTGTAATACACATGGTGGTTTGAAACTCTGCCTCCTGTAACCTTCTTATTTGGCCCTCATAGGCTAGCTATATAGTATACTACCATAGGTGTTTGTCCTCTATGTTAGGCATTATTTAGTGAGTTAAAGTCTCATAGTTGTGTGTACTAGGCCTTGTTAAGCATTACTCACACCTAGGAGTTTCCATCAGTGCCCTCATAGTCTTATGAAGGATAACTTCTACTCAATTTCCTTCATATGCCAAGCCTAAGCTAGTTTAGGTGGCTATAGGTGTGTGATCTTCCTAATATGAGATAATGGCTTGATTGATATAAGGGTAATCTATCCAATGATATATTCAAATAGCTTCATTATTCACTAGAAACCTCTCCTTATCCATCTTTTCCTAAGAGAAGCCTTGACTCCCTCCAAACAATCTAATTGTTAAGAAGTTTTTAGCTCCTCTCATTATACAAATTGAGATAGTCTAGGTGTGCCACTTGAGGTGAATGGTCCAATATAATTTGTGGTGTTCATGTGACTTAGGTTCTTTTTTATCACTCATCACAAGTTTTCCCTTTTTCACCTATACCTTCCTTTGAAGAGGCCTTTTTAATCACTCCTTATAATGCCTTTTAGAACTCTTCTATAGTATGCCAAATAACTATCTGTAGGTTCTTGTTAGGATTCTTAGTAGGGTACATGACCTATATAGGTTTATCCTCTATAAGCTTATGGATTATAACTATTACAAGTTGGGTGTAGGTCTCCCACATGATTTAGGCCTTAGGATGAAATATGGATGGATGTAGAAGGGTGGTAGTGGAGTGAAATATGAATATGAGCATCAAAACAGGGGTATAATCACAATGGAAGGTAGTGAAAATGGTGATATGTGACAAGGTACAAAGATGACATGTGATAGAGTATGGGAGACCTCTTAATTACAATCAACCTAAACTTTGAGGGACCTAAGGTATATACCCTTACAATCATGACATTTTGAGAGAAAATAAAGGACATACATAGTACTAAAAGGAAACCTATAAAACTCAAAATAACCTTATTCTCATAAAAAAACCTTAAATTCTACTAAAAAATGAACTGTGAGTTTTGGAGTCAAGAGAGATGGTCTCTATGCCCTTAATACTACTAAGGAGGTCTAGGATCTTTGTTTTCAATGACAAGAGGATGATATACCATGACTTAACATTCCATTTCAATCCTTAAAATGTGTCTAGAGGGTATGAAGGCAACTTTGGATCATATACAATGCTGATAAATAGTAAACTCCAAATGGATATGGCTCTTTCCTTAAAGGCACGCTTTGGGGTCATGAGAGGCTACTTGAACACAAATTTTGAGCAGAGAGGCATGGTGAATCATGAAAAATCTTTTCAAACTCTTTAAAATAGTTCACATCCTCACTTCCTAGATACCTCAAACTCTTTAGGGTCCTAGATAGATACAAACTCTTTAAACTAGTTCACTTGATAGATACCATTTCCAATACCTGCACATTCATAAAATGAGATCAACACATAGGTATAAAATCATATATTTCAAATATATAATATATTATTGATTTATTCACTTACATAATTAACACTACCAACATGGTTAGAGTACAGGGTCTTTCATTTTCTTCACTGTAACTATTTTCCTTTGACTATAATTCTATACTTTATTGACTGTCACCTACAGTCCATTATTTGAAACTGTAATTACAAACACAGGGGTATGCTTAGAGCTTAAAGGAATTTATTGAAACAACACACAAATAATATCAATTTATGTACCCTTCAAGAGAAACTTAAACACACATAAAAGTCATTTCTTAATCATTTGAATCATTCTCTATTACATTCAACTATGTTGATTACTACATGTAAAATAATTAACTACAATTTGTGAATTGTTTTTGGAAGTTATCACTAATTAATTTTTATAATTATGTGGTAGGTAGCATTAATACTAAAAAACATGGGGAGTGTTTTCAAAACATGAGAATAATTTCAAATTTTTATATCAAAAAATAAATATACTGGAGCATCTAAATGTGAAATGCCAAACATTGCATCAAATCTCATGTGTGGTGGTTGGTTCCATCAATTGGATGGGGCTTGGAAGCATAGAAAATTTCATCTATCCTGATAGATTGTGATGGGAAAATGTTATCATGAATTACAAGATGGCATATCCTTCATACCACATTTTAATGGTGAGCTCTGAGTACGTGGCAATCATAGACAAGCCCAATACTAATTTCTACATAGAGTGGTCATATTAATGGCCATAGGATAATACCATTTTGCCTAATGTGTGGGGTACTCCTGACACCATTCCAGCCTATCTAAGGCACTTTTTAGAGAATTTATTTCTAACAAAGGTGTTTAATGATTTAGATGTCTATGTGCATCTAGATCAGTTACAAAATATATTCATTGGCATGAAACTACCATTTTGAGTGTGTTTCCAACTATATAGCATTTTAAATAACCATTTTGATGCCTCCAAGCTTTATCCACTCGAGCCATATACAACATTGTGAAAGAGGTACACAATATCCCATAATACATATTTTCCTCTCATCCAATTGAGATGAAATATTTCAAGAATAGAACCACTATTTTTTACACACATGTTGTAGATGATGAAATTGATGATGACTACAATCCATTAGATGGCAGTCATGGTTCAAAAAGTGAATAGAACAATTATATAAAAATATCTTTCAATATTGATAAATAATGTTTACTCTTTTAATTGATTATTTTTAAACATGTTTAATTTATTACTAAATAAAGTACATATTTTTTTGTGTATTACTTGAATTATGATTCTAACTCATATCATTCAAAATCTAGATTCACTTTTGCATGTATCCATATTGATCAAGAATGTGCTAATATTCTACTATAGGTCTATAATAGTCTTTGATGTTTTGATCAATGAAGAAAAGGATTTCCTTGGATGGAAAGGAGTTTATAATGTTCCTTTATATATTTTTGTGTGTTGTATTATATAAAGTTAGTGTTTATATATGTTGTCGATGATTCGAGCAGCAATTTAGGTGATAATTCGGGTGACCGTTGTTTCTACTCATTTTTTGCTTTTTACATTCAAAAGAAATAAGAAACTAAAGATAATGGTCAGGGGTTAGATGATACCTAGATTAAGTTGCACACCGTATCCAGACATTGTAGGAGCTCCTCTTTGGCTGTGGAGGATGACACCTGTAGATAAGAAGAAAACTAAAACAAAGAGGATGTTAGATAGATATATAGTGGACTGCCAAGCGATATGCTTGGTCCTAGAAGTGTAAAGACTTCCTTAAGGGATGATAGTCCATTTATTTGACAAAAAGAGTGTTGTAAGAAAAAAATGGTGAAAGACTAAGAAAGAAAAATAAAGATAACACATACTTGATTCCTGCTGTCAGTCTTCCACAGTTGCTGACGTCGATAGTTCTGCCAGCATTGGTTGGTTAATGTTGCCGATGTTGGTTATATTATCGATGTCAGTAGGGGAAATGGGTCTTGGATGGGTTTCTGGTTGATGTCTTTGGTTGATAGAGGAGTCTAGGAGGTCTATGGGAGTTTAATGGTTTGTGCAGGATTACAGGACAGTGAATATGGTCAGGATAAAAGGAAGGTTTTTCAGCCTCTCCAAGAAGAAAGCCGGGTTTGGTCTCAACAATACTTAGAAATAGCCAATGGACTAATTACCAATGCATTCTAAAAAAATACTAAAATATAAACCAGAAGAATACTTAGCTCTTAGTGAAGAACCAGAAGTGTAGAAGACTTGTTCCCGTTATGGTTGATTTAGGAGACTTCGTACAACCTTCTATCCAATGTCTGGAGTGAATTCTACAGAGTTTCTTAGCCTGGAGAGTGATGATAGAATGATGATGCCTTGTCCCAAAGCCTACCTTTGATATGTAAAGAGTCAAGGAGCAAGAGAAGTCAGATTCAGGGAGCCAAAGAATTTGCATTCACCACTCAACCAAGGTTAGAATTTAGTTTTAAGTAACTGACATCGGTGATCCCGCCAGCATTGGTTGATGGTTAACTGATGGCGGTGGCTAGAGAATGGGTAAAAAGGCTATTTTTAGCCTTTTGCCTGTTCCTCCATCTACCAAGTTTAGTTGTCGTTGGTGAACAGTCAAAAGGTGGGTTTTATAGGCACGAGAGTTAGTGAGAGAGTTGGAATAGGTCTTAGGTAATTATGATTTGTCATAGGGTGATAAATAGTCTAAGGGCGAGGTATCTAAGGTGAGGTGTCTAGGGTGATGTCATTAATTTAAAATAAGTAATTTATTTTAAATTAATAAAGTGTGCAAGGGACCAAGGGGAATCGATAAAATTTTGGTGTCTACATTTGCCCCTTTTTGTCTTGTTGGTTGTTCTGACAAACTACAAGACAAAAATAGGAGTAATTTGCCCTAGGTATGGGATAAGATGTAGGTTGCCCCAAGTATGGGATGAGGTATTCCCCTCAAAGTGAGAGTCGAGGGAAGGTAACCTGATATCGAGTGCCGATTTGATAGGCAGTAGATGGATAAGGTGAGTGTTGAGTGTGAACGCTACAATAGTTGGGATTACATGTATACCACTTCACATGATAAATAGGTCAAATTGTCACAGGCAAGGTTGAGGAGTGCTAAAATTGAAGTAACTAGGCCCCAACTTTTAGTCATAGCTGATTGGGTTATTCGATCCAAGCTGTAGCTCCAATTGGTCGTCATGTTCCAAGTATCTCGGGCTCAAGAAGTGCTCCTAGAAAATATGAAAATGTCACAAATATTGAGGATCAACTGGAGCGTGATTTGACAATACATGTGAGGGTCATAATGTGGGTTGCATATAATTTGCTAACTATTCGTGAGGAAGCATATATGCAATCAAAACAATCAAGGTAAAGTTTTCTCAGAAGTGGTCATGGTCTGTGGAGATAGTTGTGATCTCCAAGGTCATTGGTCGAGTCGGGTTGAGTCATGGTATGATTTCAAGTGGCGTGTGTTTTGGTCAGGGAGATGTATGTGATCTCCAATGTGCCCCATGAGAAGTTTAGGTAACTCATTCAGTGTCAGGGTTGATTGTTTGGTCATGATTTTGGGTTGATATAGATAGTTGGTCCATTAGATGGATGGACAAAGGAATGGTCGAGCTAACCTCAGAAGACCCCATGTCAACTGAGTGCTACCTACATAGCCCCTATTTGAGGGGCCTCAGGCCAATGTAATTATCCTGAAAGGGAAGAAGAGAGTAGATTATGGATTGGGTTTGACTAGGTTAAGGCATGGTTAAAGGTGAAATATTTTGTCCATCTAGTAGGCAAACAAATGAATGGCTGACGTCATTAGGGAGACGAATGGGCAAATGGCTAAGCTAACCCCAAAATACTCTATGTCAACTGAGTGCTACCTACATAGCCCATATTTCAAGGGCCTCAAGCCAATGTAATTCTCCCAAAAGGGAAGAAGAGTCAAAGAGGTTGATAGTTGTTCTGGTCATGTTAATGGTTTAGCACTTCCCATATGTCTGATGGTACATGCTTGAGATGATGAGTGTATGATGATGTTATAGCCTTTTCCATATTATGTGATGGTGTATTCTGTAACATAGGTTATGTGGTTTTTCATCCCTAGCAATTTTCCATATTGGTGATGGATGTATGCTAAAAATGAAATGAGTTTATTTATGCTTCAACACTTTTCATATTGGTGATGATATATGCTTGACATAAACTATGTTTGGTTGTTAGTTTTCATGTGTATTGTTTTTCATAGAAACTAATGTGAATGGGCTATGATAATTTATATAACACAAATTGATATTTGCATTAAATAAATCATGAGGTTATGTTAATGGTTAGAAAATGTTTTGGTTTGGTTTGGTTTGGTTTGGCTTGGTTTGGTTTAGAAAATGATTTGGTTGGATGTGGCAAAGGTATGTAAGAAGTGAAAGGTGTTTTGCTCTTTCATTGACAAGGACCATAATGGTAGCATAGATAGGGTTGTTGCAAACAAAAGCCCCGTTCATGCATTACGTCATTGACCATTGTTTGTGTTCGAGAAGTATTCAAATCACTCGATGTTAAGTGAGCTCAAAATCCCTTGGGTATGTTGGGGTAATAGGTTTGATTATGTGAGATGTGAGGATAGCATAACCCTTTTTAGCAAGGATAAATTTTCCACTTTTATAAGTAACCCTGAGAATGACTATAGGCAAGTCCATGACTTAATAGTTTGTCAGTCAAATTTATTTATTTATTATTTTATTTTTTGGTAGACTGATCAATGCGAGAAGTCGACGTGGGGATGTTGTTTTGTTTTGTGGTCATATGTGAAGCTGATCGATGCGGGAAGCTTCTAAGAGAGTGTTGTTTGTAGAAAAATTTGGGCATAGCCATCCTTTGAGGGATTGGTCTATATTTTACTTTGTATGGTTGAATGTCTTTGAATAGTTGTCCTTTAAGGGAGCAGTCTAATAATTACAGCAATTATGTAACTATCCTTCGAGGGATCAGTCTACATTTATAGTTTATGACCTTTGTATGTTTTGTTAAGCATCCCAATTTTATATGTTTTGTTGACTAAATTTTTAGTCATGGACTAGACTATAGAGGTTTAGGGGTCTCTCCTTTTAGTAGGACAAAGCATGAATGCAAAAAGGATTAACTAATGTTTATGGGGTAAAAAGGTTAAAAAGAATAGGGATGAGGATGACGTGGGTTGCTCAAAGGATGAGCTCAAGTTAAACATCAAGTGAATGAGTACTTCATTAACAATAAAATGGTCGAAGATGTAAGGCATTAAGGGGCTCAGGTTTTGGCCAGCTTTCGAGAGAAGACAGGCGATAAGTCCCTGATTCATGCATTATTATGTACAGTCCAAGTCAATTAGGAGAAAACTTGCCCCATTTGCTTCTTTCCATATTGGTCATGTGTTAAAGATGATTACGAATTTGGTTAATGTTTGGTCGATGTTTGGTTGAGGTCATGATAGTTAGTATAAAGTCAAAATTCCCCCAGTCACTTTTGTGATAAGGAGAATGTTTGATACCCATTGTAGATAATCAATGGGTTAGTTAAATGAGATGAAGAGAAGATGATGAAGCTCCTATTTGACAAGGAGTGTGATGCGAAGATGCATCCTATGATGCTTTTTGCCAAATAGGCTTAGTTTGAGAGGGTGAGATCCTGATCTTCCAGGTTGGGGTCTAAAATCTCAGAATTATTAAAGATGATGGAGGCAATGGTTGGTAATGTTTTGACTAAAGCAACCAGTGGTTGAGAGTCTCCAGGTTGGACTTCCACTGCCTGTAAGGCTTTGATCAAATTTGGTGATGTTATGGAGAGCTTTGTATGAGGTCGTGCAAAGATGTCTTCACACGGGTTTGGTGAATTTGTTTTACCATGGAGTCATGAATTGGTTTCAAAAAAGTTGGTCGAGATGTGCCCAAGATAGAAATCTTGGGTTTTGGTGGTTGAGAGGGCTTGACAAATGGATAAGTCCAAGGAATAGAGACCTTCTCTTTCCTTTTATCCTTCATGGTTTGTGACCTGGTGGCCACATTAATAGTGTTGATTTCAAATAAAGGGGTTGAAGGTGGCAGAGAGACCATAGTATGATGATGGGATCTCGATGTAGGTGAGGATGTTTGAGAGGCATGAAATGGTGTCAGTGGTTTATTGAAAGGGTGGTTAAGAGGATCCTTAATGGGAAGGGTATCCTTTTTCAAATGTTGATGAATGACAACTTTAAGATCGTAGCAACGCTTAGTGTCATGTCTAGGTGTGCGGTGATACACATAGATTTGAGTGTCATTGAACCAAGATGGTTTTGGTCTGAGAAGTTGGAATGGTTTAAGATGTGGGAGAGTGATGTGAGAGGACTGCAACAATTGGTGTAACCATAAAGCATAGGAAACTACTAATGGGTCTGCATGTTTTGTTGCAATAGGAATTGACAACTTCTATTTAGGAGTTGTAGGAGGAGACAACTTCTGTTTAGGAGTTGTAGAAGGAGTCTTTTGTACCATATTCTTATTTGGTGGTGTGACCACATGCATAGATGACACTTTCATGGTGAGAGGTGTTGGATGTTTTGGAGGATGTATATGTTTGATGGGTGGAGGGATTAATGGACGTGATTTGTTTTTGTTAGGTGTTGGAGTTGGGAGCACTCCTTTTAAAGTAGATGAATGTGGGTCCAAAATAGAGGGAAATGATGGTGGTAGGGGAGGAGTTCTCCAATGTGGTTTAGTAGCCTTCTTTAGTTTGGTTTGAGGACTACTATTGTGTGAGGTGAGGTTCAAGTCTACCTTCACTTGTGGGTGAGTGAGGTTTGATATAGGGCAAATACTAAGAGATATAACCTGTCTTAGCATGGTGGATGCCTATGAGGGTTTAGACGATTGTGAGAGCGAAAATGTGTCAGACTCAGCAGTCACGGGCAAAAGGTGAGAGAAAATCATCACCAAATCTTCCTTAGCCAAAGTAGGTGAGGTGATGAGTTCTTCTCTTGGTGGAGAAGGGATTGGAGAATGTGGCTCTTCGAGAGGATAGAGCGCAGGGATGATCATGCTTTTTGCATGTGGTTGAGGAGCAGGGAAAGTATGATCTCCCATTGATGATAAGAAGGGTGAGGGTGAGGCAGCCAACATTGGTGCCATCAAAGCATCCTCCAATATGGGAGAGGTCAAAGTAGACTCTCCCATGTGTGGAAAGGGGTCAGATGGAGGATTATCTTCCATATATGGAGGACAAATAGGAGAAGAAGGCTCTTCTACTCGTGGTGGGGAAATAGGAGAAGAAGGCTCTTTTACCTATAGTGGACAAATAAGAGAAGAAGGCTCTTCTACCTATGGTGGACAAATAGGAGAAGAAGGCTCTTCTACCTATAGTGGAAAAATAGGAGAAGAAGACTTTTCTACCTGTGGTGGACAAATAGAAGAAGAAGGCTCTTCTACCTATGGTGGACAAATAGGTTGACTAACCCCTTCAGACTATGGGAGAGGTTGGTTAGAAACCATGTTGATTGTTCATATATTACACTCTTGAGGGTCATCAACCATGGTCTGAACATTGTTTTGACTAAGGGGATGGTTAGGGAAAGGTTGTCTAAAGATGTCTATGTTTTGGTTAGGCGGTGCATTTGGGTTATCCAAGACAAGATCCCCCTTGTCTAACATATCTTGAATAACGTTCTTGAGGGTTTTGCAATTATCTCTGTCATGGCCTTTGACACAATGATAATTATAGAAGTCATTCTCCATATACCATGTAGGGATGGCACATGAGGGATCAAATTGAGGTGATGGTCAAATTTGGGGGAGGTTGAGGACTCCCTATTTGACTAGTTTATCCAACACGGACGCGTATGATTCTCCTATTGGAGTATATTGATGTTGTACATATATTGTTGGAATTTTTGTGTAATGCTTTGAGATGTGGAAGGTTCAGATTGGTTAGTTATGGTTGATGATGATGATCTAAGTACCACAACATTTGCCGATCCCTTGGATTTGGAATGAGAGGAAGAAGATTTGGAAGGAGTGTCATTGGATTTTGTGTTAGTATTTTTACTACGTAGTTTGACTTTATTTTCTTCGACAACATGGAGTTCAAGCTTCCTAGCCATGGTGAAAGCTTCGTCAAATGTGTGAAATGTTTGGACCCACAAAGTAGATGAGATGTGTTTGGCACATGCTTGTGAAAAGAGCTCAATGAGCTCAAGTTGAGGTAAAGAAAAGGAGAGTTGGTTGATTAAACCTCTCTAACGGGCAACGAAGTCAGCGATTGATTCATCATCAAATTGTCTGATAGAATATAGGTCCGTGATGGAGACCTTTTTAGTTATGTTAATTGAAAAGTGGTCAAGAAATAGTTGAACTAGTTGAGTGAAGGTAAATAGAGAGTGACTGGTAATAGAACTATACCAATCGAGGGCAGCACTAGAAAGTGACATGGGAGATGTGCATAGTAATAACGCATCATCATGTGTTATAAGGTAACAAGTGTGTCTAAACGCTCGTAGATGTTGCTGTGGGTCCTCTTTACTCTAAAAGTGAGTAAACTTGGGAAGTTCCCACTGACTAGGATATGGTCGGATTGGGACCGAAGGATGAATAGGTTCATTACAGATTTGTTCATATGAGAGAACATTTCTTAAAGCCAAAACGGATGTCTCAAGATTAGACATCTTATCCATCAACATCTTGATTAGATCAGTTGATGGATTTGCAAGTGGGGCACCCTCTAGGTTGTAAGGCATTTGGAAGGTGTTAGGTGGAGTGTATGACATAGTTGGTTGCACTTGTATAGGCACAACATATTGGTAACTAGTCATAGGGACTGATGTTGAAGTCAAGGGTGGTTATGTCATAAAGCTAAAAGGCACAACTTGACTTGATGTCGCCAAAGGTGGTTGGATGGTGGCAACACTAGCCAAAGAATAAGTAGTCACTCTTGTATTTATGGGTGCAAGAGTAGGTGGGATGGAGACAATTAAGTTCTAGAATGGTGTAGAACTTTGTTGAATGGTTTGTGGTTGAGGGGGTATAGAAACCCCAATGGAGGTAGGTCTAAAAATAGAAGGAGAGGCCACACTTTGAAGATTGGTCATGGTCGGGTTGTTAGTTGAGGCAATGGCCTGGGTGACCATGGGTTGGGTTACGGAGGCTGTTGATATGATTGTCATTTCAACTAAGGAAGTTGACATCCCATAAATTAGGTTGCCTAAAGGATCTTGCATTTGACTTCTTGCGAGATAGTGCTGAAGAGCCTTGACATTGAGGTCAAGGAACCTTTCAAAGTCTTGGTCCCCTTTGGGAACAATAGGGGGTTGATTTGGGGTTGGTTGGATAGGAACACGTTAAGTTTTTGAATTATACTCCATTTGGGGACTTGATATAGAAGGCGAAGGTAGGAGCGGTTGTTGCCTTGTGTGGTCAACAAGAGTTTTGGTTTGACTACGTGTCAAAACCATCTAAGGAAAAATAAATTCAGGTTCTAAAAACTGTATGTTTCAGCCTCAAAAAACTAGAATTTTTTTTTAACAGCAAAAAGGTCAAGTTTTTAGCTTGTTGTTTGAGAAGAAAATTTTTGACAGTGATCGAGGTCGGTAGAAAAACCGATGTCAGTGAAGTAAGTTGCTGATGTTGGTCAGATAACTGATGTCAGTGAAGATCAGTTGCTGATGTCGGTGGAAAAATTGATGTCAGTTACTGTGTATTTCTAGAAATTTAGAAAACTAAAAGTTTTTGGAAGAAAGAAGAAAGTTCTGAGTTGTTTTTGGAGCTCAGAATAATGCATCCTTACCAGCTCAAAAAACTAGATAAAAATAGAAAATTAGATGAAGGCAAGTAGCCTCTAAACATTAAATTCCTAAGAATAAATTTTAGATTTGTGTTGGCTTATGCCTTAGAAGAGTGTTTTTGAGAATTGGGATTTCGGAATAGGTACTAAAAGAAGTAATCTAAGGTTGGTTTTGGGTTAAGTTTCAGTGCCCAAAATATATATTAGGTTCTGTACATGGCCTGGTACTAGGAGCTTGTTCCCCTCACTTCATGAGCCCAGAGCCAAGCTGGGTCACTTAGCCAATATATACTTCCCTTATAGTTTATACTCTGCTAGAGAACAGAGTGGGTTCTCCCCTTGGTAGTGAAGTCCAAGTAGGATTACCAGGAAGGGTAAGGTATCTGCTAGGTGATGAAATCCTAGTCGGGCCTTATCTTAGGTATGTTTAGATGTTTGATTGTGTTTGTGGTCAGGTTGTGTAACATATGTGCACTATGATTTATTCATAATACATTTAAATTACTAAGTGAGAGGGCTAAATATGCATTCAAAAAGAAATGAAATGCAATAGATTTTTAACCCAAATTGAAATGTTTTGTTTGGATGCAAACAAGTGAGGAAAAGGTTAAGAGCGTGAATTTCACTACTCTAAGATGTAGGGAAAAAGTGACAAGAAGAAAGACGTTCTTTTTAACTTGTTCTTATGGTTTCTTTTCGAAATAAAGAGATAGAAGAAGGGCACAAGAAGAGAAATTTTCCCTAATGCACCTATATGAAAGTTTGATTTTTAGAAGAAATGAACCCAAGGAAAACTCTAGGGTCCCACCGGGTGTGTCAGAATGTTTCTACTCATTTTTTGCTTTTTACATTCAGAAGAAATAAGAAACTAAAGATAATGGTCAGGGGTTAGATGAAACCTGGATTAAGTTGCGCACCATATCCAGACATTGTAGGAGCTCCTCTTTGGTTGTGGAGGATGACACCTATAGATAAGAAGAAAACTAAAATAAAGAGGATGTTAGATAGATATATAGTGGACTGCCAAGCGATACGCTTGGTCCCAGAAGTGCAAAGACTTCCTTGAGGGATGACAGTCCACTTATTTGACAAAAAGAGTGTTGTAAGAAAATAAATGGTGAAAGACTAAGAAAGATAAATAAAGATAACATGTACCTGATTCCTACTATCAGTCTTCCATAGTCACTGATGTCGGTCGTTCTGCCAACATCGGTTGGTTAATGTTTCCGACGTCAGTTATATTACCGATGTCGATAGAGGCAATGGGTGTTAGACGGGTTTCTAGTTGATGTCTTTGGTTGATAGAGGAGTCTGAGAGGTCTGTGGGAGTTTGATGGTTTGTGCAGGATTGTAGGACAGTGAATATGGTCTAGGAAAGGACAAAGGTAGGGGACAGGTTGTCAAAATGGGTCAGGATAAAAGGAAGGCTTTTCAGCCTCTCTAGGAAGAAAGTCAGGTTTGGTCTCAACAATACTCAGAAATAGCTAATGGACTAATTACCAATGCATTCTAAAAAAATACTAAAATATAAACCAAAAGAATACTTAGCTCTTGGTGGAGAACCAGAAGTGTAGAAGACTTGTTCCCATTATGGCTGATGTAGGAGACTTCGTACAACCTTCTAATCCAATGTCTAGAGTGAATTCTATAGATTTTCTTAGCCTAGAGAGTGATGATAGAATGCTAATGCCTCATCCTAAAGCCTACCTTTGATATGAAAAGAGTCGAGGACCAAGAGAAGTCAGATCTAGGGAGCCATAGAATTCACATTCACCGCTCAGTAGAGGTTAGAATTTAGTTTTGAGTAACCGACGTCAGAGATCCCACTGGCATCAGCCGATAGTTAACCAACGTCAGCAGCTAGAGAGTGGGTAAAAAGGCTATTTTTAGCCTTTTACCCATTCCTCCATCTACCAAGTTCAGTTGCCATTGGTGAACGGTCGAAAGGCGAGTTTTATAGGCATGAGAGTTAGTGAGAGAGTTGGAATATGTCATAGGTAATTATGATTTGTCATAGGGTAATAAATGGTCTAAGCGTGAGGTATCCAAGGTGAGGTGTCTAGGGTGATGTCATTAATTTAAAATAAGTAATTTTTTTTAAATTAATAAAGTGTGCAAGGGACCAAGGGGAGTCGACACAATTTTGGTGTCTACAATAGTTTCACCCCAATTGATGACGAAACTTCTGGGAGACATAACTTTTACACCGTAGCTCCAATTGACTCACCATTTGAACCATTGGAAATATAAGCATGAGGATAAAATATTAAGATGGAATAAATATCTTCTTGATCAATTTTTACCCTCAAAAACCTAATGGAAGTTTCTTAAATTTCAATTTTAGTAGTGCAGTCTAAAAATAGTAATTCCTTAAATTTTGTATTGTTTTAAAGCATGGAAATCAAACCACTTAATCTCCATCAATATTGGTGACCTTCCACATCCTCTCCCTACTTTAAAAATGGGTATAAATGAAGATGTAACCTGAAATGGAAAATTAGACATCTCTTTCCAGAGATAAGCATATAGTTGTATTGTGATCTTGAGTAATAATACATCTCTTCTTAGAGAATTCATTGTTACTATTTTATTTTTGTGTTATTGAAATATTTATAAACCAGAACTTTCAAGTTTTGGATCAATCGATCACTTTTACCATGATTATATATGAAAATGTAGAAGTATTCGAGTAGGTATATATAGGTATATTCTTAGTATGAAGGCATATTTATGTTTTTGAGCTCCTTTTCTATTCATTTTATTATTATGTTATATTTTGATACATATTGTGGTGAAAAACATAATAATTTTGCATATTTCATAGATTGCATTTCGTTATTCACCTTATTCTTTCTTAGGTCTATAATTATTACAACTTATACATTAGATTCTTGAAGATCATGACAAAATGACCAAATTACCAAAACTATATTGTAAAACCATTTTACACTACTTATCCAACATTGAAACACCTTAAAATAATATTTAGAATCAAATAATTAAGTAAACCTTTAATTCACGTTCCCTTCTATGTCTATTCTACCTTTTACATAGTCAAATTGTAAATGAAATTCTTCAACTTGATAAAACCTCCAATATGTTGGAAATCACTATAAAACCATTCTATGGTGATCAACTAGCATGAAAACACATTAATATATGAATTGGAGTCAAAATATATTAGTAAATAACCATTTGCCATACTTTTCTAGGTCTCTTAACATGCACCTACATAAATTTTAAACATAGTCATTCATTCATTCATAAACAACTAAAATACATAAGATGAAGTAAGAAACTGGTGGTAAATAAACATCAATTTTTTAGATTAAAATTTGAATAACCATGTGTTTCAATTGATTTCCATCTAAAGGCATAAGCATACATAGAATACCAAACAAATAAGTCATTGCACATAATTAATTATCATTATCATGTATGAAATACCATGTGTATTGGGAGACATCCCATTGTCTTATAAAAACAAGATATTAAACTCCACCTTCAAAATCTATAGTCAATTCTCATATATAGAAACTATTCCTTCAGTCTTTGATTACATGGCTTTCACAATCTTTATCCTTGCATCACATAGTGCTTTTGGGTAGGCATGGGCAGCTTGTAGATTGATAAACTTTATTTCAACATCCATCTTCTCATCCCTCAATGTGATAAGTGCATGGTGCAACTTCTCAACCTATCTAGTCTTCTCAGCTAACATAGTTTCTAAATTGATAACCTTCTCCCTTGTACTATAAAAAAACCTAGACAAAAACTAGTTTTTTCTCTCGAGTGATTGTTTTTTATAGCCACTAATAATAGTTACAAACCAAGATGTTCTTCTACACCCATTGCATTCTAGGATCTCATCCTTGTGAGAAGTTCTTCCATGTCCTGAGGCAATTAGAAAGCCACATTCTCTTTTAGATTTGGGACTTCATCTACAAAAAAGATGTGAAAGTCAATAATAGAATTCATTATATTAGCCCATTGTTGAGAAATGAAAAAAGTGGGAAAATGAAATGGATAGTATTACTTGTTACTATTGGGAGAATAAAATGGACAAGTAAAGTTGCATAGGATATTCTTCAAATATTCATGAATTATGTATAAAATTATCGGATATATGTATCTTTTCCTATCTCCACAAGTTGTAAAAGGATAAAAGATGAATAGTCTCCTCTCTTTGGCACCAATATAAAAAATATATATGAATAGTTAGGAAACTATAGCGACTATAAATATGTATGTTTGTATGAAGAAGATGATGAACCTTTGTTGAGATCAATATAGACTTGCTAGTTATGGTTACATATCATATTTCTTGTGTTATTCCTTGTTTGCATTAACATATTTAATGTTTTGTTTAATCCTATTTAAAGTAATCTAAATGCTTTATAAACCTTAAGAAAACTCTGGTTAATCTTAGTTCCTATCTATTGCATGATAACTCATGTATGTCATGATTTTGTTAAATATGAACTTTATGTACTATCTTATATAGTATAATAAAACTTATTTATCATTATCTTTAGCATGTTCTATTACATCAAGAACCTCTACTAACAATGGTGTAGTGAGTGTGAAAACACTCATTCTAGAGGAAACTATGCTAAGATGGTTATTGGGACAACAAGATATTCAAACATGGTTAGACTAGAAATTATGGCAGTTTATAGACGAAGAATCTAAAAGGACTGGTCTTACCATAAGTAAAATTATTTAGAAGCACATATATGGATAAATATATGAAATTTTCTAGTGTGATCTACCCAAACTGCTAACTAATTTGTTGGCAATACTGGAATACTATTGCTTCAATCCTATAATGAAATAAACTATTACCTGGACCGAAGAGAAGATAAACTAGTTAAAATTGGAAACTGATTAGATGAGAGTGATAGACTATTGGGTCACCACTACCATAGATGGATATATCACTGAATTTGTAGTACAAGGGTGTATAGCATTTGAATTTTCACAAGATCATTTTGTCCAAGGAATAAAAATAAAAAATTTACAATAACTACCTCTCTTGTTAAAGATATTGGTTGTGGATAAGGCCATGGTACCTACTCCAGCCAATATGGAGTAGTCAATTCAGGCGTATGGGGATGTGTACACATGATGGTGAATGATGGATAGATAAGTAATTAGAGATTGAACTAGAATCTATAATGGAGATGCAAGGAAAGAAGAATTAGAAGAAAACTCTAGATTCAAAATGGGAACTATGACAACAAAATAGATGGAATAAATAAAAAAATACCCAAGTAGTTGTGAATAGAAGAAGCAATAGAGTAGATGATGAACAAGCGTGCAGATGTGATGAGTGAGATGATGAACAAAGGATGAAGTAAGAGGATGATGAATGAGAGGATGAAGAAAGAGATTAATATGAGATGTACAAAGAGGAATATGAGAGTAGTTTAGGAATAGAACAAATTGAAGATAGAAGTAGTGCATAACTACAAGAATGGGTATTGTTTAAAGAATAAGAATTATGCAAAGAAAAAGAGCATAGTCATAGGTTAATCATAATTTCAAGTGAAATATAAGAATAATTTCCTAGGAATTACTCTTCACTGAAAGTGTATGCATTCTTGTAGCCCAATATTTTATCTTCTAGTATAAATTTATAGCCAACAGCCAGGCAAATATGAGGATAAAATCTAGGAAAGACCATTTTTAGAGTATGTGAACCATTGGGCTATATAAATTCATACAAAATTAATTAGGAAGGTTTTGAAGACCTTAGATTTAGTTGAAATAGAGCAAAAACATGAAGTGTAGATAAGCAAAGTGTGCATAATAATTCTTTTGGTGCACAAAGTAATACATATGCAGGATTAATCAAAACATAGACACCTCTAATAATAGATATATAGAAGATTACATCCATATCGATCAACATAATGGCACACCCAAGAGGATTCCTAAACTTATCCATTTATGATGGGTATATGGATCCTAAATAGTACCTACTCATGTATAAAATGAAATGTTAAGCTAAGGGAATAACTGATGAAATTTTTCAAAAGTGTGAATTAGTAAGGGCCTTAGATGGAGAGCACTAGAGCTAATATATAAAAAATAATTTCATCAAGAAAGTTTAAAAGATGTACAATATTGGCTCATCATAGAATTTAAAATTAATAAATACACCAATCAAACTATACATGACCTGAAGGAGATAAGGTAAAAGTCTGGAGAGTTGATCATGACTATGATCAAAGATTATTTGATGTGATGAATAAGGTAGATTTTTCCTTAATAGATAAAGATAAAGTTACATCATTCATTGAAATATTAAAAAATAGGATTTGGTTTTCCATAGTGCAAATGTAATATGATACATAAGTAGATGTCAAAGCTATTGGACTACACATAGAATAGATTGAGTATTATAGAGAAGTTCTTGTTACTAATTATAAAATTAAAAACACAATAAAGGATTTCATGAAAAGAATGGAGTAATACCATCAGGTGGATAAGCCTAAATTAAATCTATGGTGCATAGAGTGTAGAAAATAAGGACACCACTAAAATGATTGTCTTAAAGTCAAGATAGAATTTTGTGAACTCTATCAGGTAATAAGAAATGACATGACACAATGTTATCTTAAACAATAATATATCAAAAATGCATATAATTTGTATTATAATTTATGTAAGTCAACTAACCATGATGATAATAACTATAGAGATTTATAGGATCTTAAAGAGGGTATTTGCCATCACATCATAGTAATTATCATCAACAAAGTTGGTGATCCTAGGCCAAGAGGTAGATAAGGGTTTTATGATGTAGACAAGTCCACAATGGATTCCAATTTCATCATAGTATCAGCCTCAAGGTCCAACTAGATAGACCCCTTCTTCACCAAGCTGGATGCCTCCATCTCATTACCGGTATGTAGCATTTTGGACCTCAGCCATAATGTAACAACAACAAATGAATTGGGATCCACAAATTATGCAATAATAATTTGTAATGGGAGATAACAATCAAAAACATTAGTAGTGGAACACTACATAACAATGAAGATATCAAGGTGTATATCATTCTGATAGGAGAGGAGGTTGTGATGGTTAAATAAGAAGATACCAAGGTGGTAGAGGAAACAACTATATGCAGCCTCCCCTACAATGTTACCAATATTGACAATAAAAACATGTACAATATAATTGCTTAATAAATCCATAAAGATAGTCATATTGTACATACTATAGAATCTTTGATCAACATGACACATAAGATTGCCCTATTATAGAGAAATAGAGAAAGGACAAAGCTATTTGAAATGTGAATATGGTAATTATGGAGCCTAAAGAAAATGTGTTTTTGAATTATGTGACATGACAATAGCATGCAGAGAAAGAGTTACCTCCACTTGAGATGCCTTAGGATCAGGGCATTAGAAAAGTTAAATAGGATAAATATCTAGATCGACATATAGAAAAAAAATCTTGTGCATGAAGCTATACATTTGTTAAAGAACATTCAACATCAAGATACTATTGATGGTGATGTTAGAGAAATCGATGCACAAATATATGGCTAAATTATGTGCATTATATAATAAGATAGAGTTGTCACTATTCTCATAGATCTCTTAAAACTTTTGATTACTTTGTGTAATGAAGATATATCAAAGAAAATCACAAATTTACTATAGACTATTTTAGAGTGTACATAACATGGCCAAAAAAAGATATAAAAATTGGTCTAGTATGTCAAGACAAAGAAACCTTGGGGTGTTGATGCGTGTATTGATATTGAGGTTATTGGTTATGAAATCTCAAATGTTACCTTTGATTTCTATATCTTAGTTAATATGATTCCCAAATCCACATGAGAAGTTATTGGATGACCAACTCTCAACTACAACTTAGTAACTCTAAGCCTAACTGATTACAAAAATGTTGAGCCTATTAATAGATTAGAGGATGTCGAGATTAAAGTTATAGACTTGTTTCTATGAGGTGACTTTGAGGTCATCAACATGAATACTATAGGAATACACTACACTACACTGATATGAAAAATATGGGTATATGATGGTCAAATGACTATCAATATAGTCCACAACCAACTTGAAGTACATCAAGGTCATAAAGTTGTTATGATTCCTCTCAACGGAGTGCACAAGTCTTACATAATTCTAGGTGAACCAAACTCCCTCTATGTTTCATAAGAAACTAGCTGGATGAAGGTCAATACTGAGGAGAATCCAAAAGCTCTACATGGAGATGAATGCAACTTCTTGTACCAATATTCCAAACCATAGGTACAATCACTACTCACTCAATAACTCAAGACATTAGAACAGTGAAGTCCTAAACTAGTAGTTACACAATCGATGGTAAATTAGTTTGTCATTAAAAAATGTGCCTCTATGTTTGCAAAATCTCCTACTTGGTCAAAAGTTGACTTCTTGTATCAAGTTAATGATCACATGCAGGACTACATAGAGATGACAAGGGAAGCCACTTTGCCATGGGAAGTAGCTTTATCTATTAATAGTGACTCAGATACCCACCTCCTCAACTAGGCCTAAGGATATCATGAACCTTGATTGATGTAAATGGTCTTTACGCATAAGTGATAATTGTCTATATATTATGTAACTAAGGACCTCAATGGATTCTTTATGTGCTTACAATTCCATGTTTTGACCATTAATCAGTGGGTCAACACTTTAAATATGCCTTGAAGGGATTTTCTTCAACATTGTGGTAAACTCATCAAGACAATTAGCTTGAGTGGGATGATATCTATGAGCTTATGATCAGAAAATTCCAACTACCATAGTTCATCCACACCAATTGACCATTCTTTCAAGAAGGTGAGTTCACCAAAATACATATACATAAATGCATTGAATTTTGGAATGAGGAATATGCCACATCAAAATATTGGGTTCACATATTCCACTATACAATGGCTCCACTACCATTAGCCTAGTACATGCACCAAGAATACAGAAGGGAGAGTAAGCATTGGGCAAAAATGTAGAGTGATTTTATATATAACTTTGTGTTCCAAGATGAAAATTTGTTGGTCCATAATGTACTGAACAAACTCAAGTATTTTTTGTGCCATAGGTGCATAAAAGACTTAAACACCACAATAAAATATACTACACAAGAGAACATAGTCTCTGATATTAACTTAGTATTATAAAGGTACAAGGCTACTAAGAATGATGAAAAATCTCTAATGTAACCATGTCACTATATCTAAGATGAAGTAGAAGACATTGAGGATTCTAATTTAGATGGTGATTTAGATTTGAATGATTAATTCAAACTAGAGTGACCTGTAGAACCACTCAAGGAAAGCAACACAACACTAACTGAAAAAGATAAGATAGACAACATTCAAACTCTTGAATAGGAAGGGGTAAAGAAGGATACAATAAATTTTGTATGAATAAAAACATAATATTTATCAACACACAATCAATAATCATTTTGCTAACATTGGAACTGAGGAGGTTCCAAAACTAGTAAGCATAGGTGACTATTGGATGGAAACTAAATTTTAGGAAGCTTTACAACTTCTGAGGGATTACTATGACATATTCCTTACCAAATTCTTAGAATTTTGAGGAGTCAAACCATCTCTAGGAAAAATGTGCTTTGAACTAAAGGAGTGTGCATGATTGATCAAGAAGTGACCATATAATCTCAATCTGAATATGAAGCTGAAAGTGAAGGAAAAATTAGATAGAATGCAGGATGCAAGGATAACTATCTAGTAGAAAAATATGATTGGGTAATCCCCATGGTAGTTCAGCCCAAGAAAATAAGAGAAATATCAGTATGTGGGGACTATCACATCTTGAATAATGATTGTATAAATAATCTATTTCCAATACCATTCATAGATAAAGTTTTGGAGTCTATCATAAGACAAATTATATTATTTCATGGATGGTTTTATTAGATATCATTATATCTTGATCATATAATAATATCAAGCTAAAAAAACTTTTGCAATAGAGGGGTTCTTTTGCATACAAGATCGTGCCTTTTGGTCTAAAGAATGCACCTACGGTGTTCTCTCACATAGTGGTTACAACATTCAAGGATATTATTCATGACTTTTTGGAAGTTTATCTAGATAATTAGGTAATTTTCTCCTTGTTCAAAGAACATTTGTCTAAGTTACATCTATTATTGGAATGATGCCAAGCTCTATGTACAGCTTTGAATTTAAAGAAATGTCTATTTTTTACACCATTTAGTGTTTTTCTTAGACATGTTACATGTAGCAAAGTATTTTGGCATATCAAGATAAAATTATAGTAATACTAAGTATGCGTCCATTGGTTAGAACCAATGAAATACACTCTTTTCTGGGGTATAAAGGCTACTATCATAAGTTAATAAAAGGGTACACAACTATTTCATCTATGATGGAAGCCTTACTACATAAGAATGCAAATTTTTTATGGACTTTAGAATACCAACTAGATTTTATTGATCTAAAAAATCACCTAGTTACTACACTCATACTTATATTTCTAGACTGAATCAAGCCTTCTCATGTACATGTGGATGTTTTGGGTATCACAGTTGGATCTATCTTTGTGCTGCCTAGAGATAGTGTGTTAGACCATCATATTCATTTTTATATCTAGAAACTATCAGATGTGGAGAAAAAATATACAAATATAGGATAAGAAGCTTTGTCCATTGTGTTTTCACTTTAAAAATTCTAGCACTATCTACTAGCAACACCATTTGAAGTCTTCACTGACCATCAAGCCTTGTGATATCTAGTCAACAAGTTTATGCTAGAAGGATATATATTTTGATGGTTGATGTTGTTATAGGAGTTTTAATTCCACATAAATGTCAAGCTAGAAAAATAGAATGTAGGACCAAACCACCTCAGTCACATCCTAAATAGGTAAGATCTAGAAGAATTACAAGAAGGCTCTCATGATGCCCATCTCTTCTATGTCTTTGCAATTCCTAAAAAAATTGAACCCATTTCTAACTTCCTCAAGCAAGGAATCTTCCTTTCACACTTTTAGGAGTAAGATAAAAAGCAGCTTGTGATTAGAGCACTACCATATATCATTAGTAATGGACTTCTATATCACTTGGGAAAGGATGAAGTCCTACATAGGTTTGTCCTTATATATGAATGACCTCAAATATTAGAGGAAGTTCATCAAGGAGTCATAGGAGGACATTTTGTAGGATAGGATATAGCCATAAATATTCTACAGAGTAGACTATGGTGGCCAAATTTATTCTAGGATGCACATAAAACTATGTTTCATAATGATGTCTACTAATGCATGGGTAAATTACTCCACAAGGATGAGATGTCATTATATCCCTTTTTAGTAGATAAACCTTTTGAATAATGGTATATTGATTTTTTTAGACTAATCAACCCACCAAGAAAGTGCAACAAGGTAAGGTACATCATTACTATAATAGACTATTTTATTAAGTGGGTTGAAGCTGCTACTACACTTAGCTATGGTACTAAGGATGTAACAAAGTTCCTATATGAAAATATCATTATTAGGTTTGGATACCCTATAAATTTAGTCAATGAAAGAGGAACACACTTTATAAATAACATTGTTAAGTCTTTGACTAAATATTTTTTGATCTCTCATCATAAAAACACTACCTATCATCCATAACCCAATGGACAAGTTAAAGCATTCAACAAATTACTCGATAAAATGCTGACCAAAATTGGCTATGTCAAGCACGATGACTAGAAAGATCACATTATTATGATCTTGTGGGCATATTGCACACATTAAAAAAGGGTTATAGGATTTATGCCATTTCATTTGGTGTATGGTCTCTAAGTAGTTATGTTGATGGAATATCTAATACCTAGCATGCGCATTGCCATGGTCATATGAATTAAAGATTAGGAGTCTCTTATTAACTAACTTATTGAACTAAATCAAATGGATGAGTACAAATGCAGAGAATCTTAGACTTAGGAAGTGCATAAGCAAATATATAAATCGTGGCATAATAAGAACTTACACCATAAATAATTTCACATAGATCAACTAGTTTTACTCTATGATAGTTGGTTCAGAGCATTCATAGGCAAACTAAAAATAAGATGGAAAGGGCCCTACATTATACATGACCTAACATAGCAAGGAATTTTTGTTTTAATGGATATTTAGGGAATTGTGTTTTGAGGGTGGGTAAATGATTGTAGGCTCAATTCCTACCGCCAATAGTCTATGGATCTTATTTTACAAGTTGAGTGGGTGTTGAGTAACACCATGTTAATTAGGATTTCTCTATTTTAAAAAGTTTTGTGTGTGTTTTTATTTTTTTTATCCATTTTTATATGATCTCAACAACATTTTTGAAGTATAAAGACCAAACATTATGTGCACTAGTTGTGTGCATGAGGATCCATGTGTACTATCAAAAAAGTCAAAGAGAAGAGACTAAAGATGGAATAAATATGGATAGATGTATAAGGGTGGCATTGGATTGAAGTATGAATATGATCATCAAAATAGGGGTGTAATTATAGTGGAAGGTAGTGAAAATGGTGATATGTGACAAGGTACAAAGATGACATGTGATGGAGTATGGGAGACCTCCTAATTACAATCAACCTAAAATTTGAGGTACCTAAGGCATATACCCTTACAATCATGAAATTTTGATAGTAGATAAAGGAAATACACACTACTAAAAGGAAACCTATAAAACTCAAAATAACCTTATCTTTCATTAAAAAAACCTTAAATTTTGCTAAAAATTGAACCATGAGACTTGGAGTCAAGAGAGATGGTTTCTAGGCCCTTGATATTGCCAAGGAGGTCTAGGAGCTTTGTTTTCAAGGTCAAGAGGATGTTATACCATGAATTTACATTCCATTTCAAGCCTTCAATTGTCTATAGGGTCTAAAGGCAACTTTGGATCATATATAATTTTGATAGATAGTGAACTCCAAATGGATATAGCTCCTTCTTTGTAGGCATTCTTTGGGGTCATGAGAGGATACTTGACACCAATTTTGAGAAGAGAGGCATGGTGAATCATGAAAAATATTTTCAAACTCTTTAAATTAGTTCACATCCTCACTTTCTAGATACATCAAACTCTTTAAATTAGTTCACATCCTCACTTCCTATATACATCAAACTCTTTAAGGTCCTAGATAGATACAAACTCTTAAAACTAGTTCACTTCCTAAATACCATTTCCAACACATGCAAAGTCATAAAATGAGATCAACACATAGGTAGAAAAACATATGTTTTAGATATACTATCTATTATTGATTTCTTCATTTACATAATTAACACTGCCAACATGTGCAAAGTATAGGGTCTTTCATTTTCTTCACTACAACTATTTTCCTTTAACTATAATTCTATACTTAATTGACTATCACCTATAGTCCATTGTTTGAAACTGTAACTACACACACAAGGGTATGCCTAGAGTTTCAAGGGCTTTATTGAAACAACACATAAACAAGAGCAACCTATGTACCATTCAAGATAATCTTAAACACACACAAAAGTCCTTTATTATTTATTGTAATCATTCTCTATTACATTCAACTATGTTGATTACTACATGTAGAATAATTAAATATAGTTTGTGATTTTTTTTAGAAGTTATTGCTAATTAGTTTTTGTAATTATGTGGTAAGTGGAATTAATACTAAAAAACATGGGGAGCGTTGTCCAAACATGAGAGGAATTATAAAAAATCATATGGAAAAAATTAAATATACAAGAGGATATAAATGTGTAATGTCAAACATTACACCAAATCTCATGTGTGGTGGTGGGTTCCATCAATTGGAGGGGGCTTGAAAGCACATCAGATTTCATCTAGCCTGATGGACTGTTATGGGTGAATGTTCTCCTAATTTACACAATGGCATATCCTTTGTACCACATTTCAATGGTGATATATGAGTACATGGAATTCATAGATAGGATAATACTAATTTATACATAGAGTGGTCATATGAATGGCCACAAGATGATGCCATTTTTATCAATGTGTGGGGTACTCCTGACACCATTCCAACCTATATAAGGCCCTTCTTAGAGAAGTTCTATCTAACAAAGGTGTCTAATGATCTAGATGTCTATGTGCATCTAAATGAGCTATAGAATATATCCATTAGTGCAAAAATACATTTCAAGTGTGGTTTGAACTATACAGCATTCAAAATAACCATTTTGATGCCTCCAAACTTTGTCCAACCTAGCCATATGCATCATTGTGGAAGAGGTACATAGTTTCTCACAATACATATTTTCCTCTCATCCAACCAAGATGAAGGATTTAAAGAATAGAACCATTATTGTTTTACACACATGTTGTATATGATGAAAGTGATGGTGACTATAGTGCATCAAATGATAGTGATGGTGTTGGACATAGTCATTGAGGTCTGAAGAATTGTCATTGATGTCAAAGATAGCATGTGCCATCATGTATTAATGTCAAAGGTTGATTTTAACAACTTGTGGTGTAAATCAGGTTTGTGAAGTGATTTTAATTGTAAAATAAGTAAAGCGATGCAAAGAACCTGACTTGCTCTTATGGTGTAATTTAGGTTTCTGGAATGACTTTACTTCTCTCATGTTTATAAGTTAAGCAGTCTCAAGAACTTTAATGGGTCTAGAAAAGTAAATCAAGTTTCCTGAATAGCTTTACTTCATTCATTTTTATAAGTTGAGCAAAGTTGAGAACTTGAATGGGTCTAGGTGAGTTAATAAAATTTATAGAATGACTTTACTTCTTTCATGTTTATGAGTTGAGCAATGTCAAGAACCTAAATGGGTCTAATGTAGTTAATCAGGGTTATGGAATGACTTAAATTCTTAAAAACTCATAATTCAAGTAATATAAAGAACTCAAAATGGTCTTGAAAGAATTATTTCAAAAAAATGGTTAAGTCTTTTTCAAAAAAAATGTCCCAAACAAAAACATTGAATGGGTCATTGCAAAAAGTCCAAAGGGCAAGTGGACTCAAATAAAGTTTTTGAAGGGTAAGTGGACCATTTCAAAAAGTTGAAGGGATCATTTTAATAATTCTAAAGGGTAAGTGGACCATTCAAAAAATTTAATGGATGATTTTAAGAAATCTAAAGGGCAAGTGGATTGTTCAAGAATTTCAAAAGGATAATTTCAAAAAATTTGAAGGGTATGAGGACCATTCAAGACTTTTGAAGGGACTATTATAAAAAACCTAAAGGGTATGTGGGAACTTTAAAATTGTCCAAAATATCCATGTGAAAAAATATAAAGGGTACATGCCAAAAATTCCAAAGGACATTTCATTGGGGAAGTTATCTCGAAGCATTTTGTTAAAAAAATTGTCTCAAAGTATTTTATTAAGAAAATTGTCTGAGATAAAAAACTTGAAACAATTATTCTAAAGGATATGATCTAAATGGTATATACCACAAAAAAAATTCTTGAAGGACCATTACAAGTCTCTGAAGGATAACTTAGAAGAGGCTTTAAGGCAAGTTAAAATTTGAGCGAGTCTACAGAGATCAAAGGAGTGAAAGCATCTCAAAGAAGCCAAAGAAGATGAGATGAGATCAACATGCCAAAGTTTAACAACCAAAGCCAAGATAAATATAATGCCTCTTTAGAGATGAAATTTCATTTGGAAAGCATGATTAGAAAGATCCAATGAAGTAAGGTAGAGTCAATAAAGCAAAGGTGATTGATGGTTAACGACACAATAGAAGGCTAAAGATTGAGCATATCTAAGATAATGAAACAGAGCAAAAGCTTTCATGAATGTAATGAAAATTGAGATGAAATAAAATCTACCAAAGGTTAATGTATGACTTGTTTAAGTCATGCATCTTCAAGAACTTGATGAAGTAAGTCAGTTTAAAAAGTTTGACATGATTGTTGAAGGAATTTTAATCAATTCTTCTTGTTAAAATGGTTATTCTTTTTAGTCACCTATATATTTCAATGTTGTAAACAAAGTGAATTTATGTGAAATTCCAAAGTGATGAAGAATAGGGAAGACAAATAGTCATATTCATTTTTGGAATGAGAGGAGTTTGAGTCATAGGTGTAGAAATATGAAACTCATCTGAGCATGGAAGAGTAATGTCAAATTGGTGAATATTTGAGTGTCAAATAGATAAATTTAGACATAGAGAAAGGGTGTAGGAAGAGTGAAGAATACAAAAAAGTGTGTTGAAGGAGAAATGAGTAGCTTTAGATTAGACCTAAAATAAATATCAGAGACTTGGATTATTTTATGAATCTGATTCATTAACTTGAATTGTAATTCAAGTATCTAATTGGTTGGTGCCTTAAGATTGAACTCAGTTGGTGCTCAATATAGGGAGTAGGTGCTTGCTTCAAGTTTTTGCTCTTAAAGTTAGGGGATTGGTGTATCCTTGGGATGGGTGTCCTTAAATATAACCAGTAAGGTTCAGTCAGTAAGACAAACTTTGTGAGGCTAGATTAGAACAATAGATTCTAGCAGTATTCTCACTATGGTTTTTCCCTTTGGGTTTCCACATATAAATCATGTGTTATGTGTTGTGTTTCTCTACATATATATCTCTCTTTGATTTATACTAATTCACCCCCCCCCTTTTAGTAGATAGGTGTCTTCAATAATTGGTATCAGAGCAATAGGTTCCTAGTGAGAAGTTTCATCAACTCAGGTAAATCTTAGAGTTTGAACACAAAATGACCAGTCATGAAGGAACATCATCAAACAAGACACCTTTGTTTGATGAGACTAACTATGATTTTTGGTGCATAAGGATGAAAATGTATTCGACCTCTTTCTGATTTGATGTTTGAATGTTTATTGATAATGGATAGACACCCCCTGTTATTTCTCATACTAATTAGGCAACGAAAAA
Organism: Torreya grandis; assembly: GCA_037957365.1. Taxonomy (NCBI): domain Eukaryota; kingdom Viridiplantae; phylum Streptophyta; class Pinopsida; order Cupressales; family Taxaceae; genus Torreya; species Torreya grandis. The sequence continues at coordinate 5,925,420 of JARHVA010000118.1, forward strand.
GGCATGTGAAAATAATGCTAAATTAAATAATGCCATTCTTTATGGATTGACAAATAGTGAGTTTGTCAAAGTGATGTACTATAAAATTTCAAAATACATGGGGAAAATTAAAGATCATCTATAAAGGAGATGATAGAGTAAAACAAGTAAAGCTTCAAACTCATAAGGGATAGTTTGAAAGCCTCAAGATGAATGAGGATGAGAATATTACATATTACCATCTTAGGGTAGATGAGATTGTTAATGTAATAAAAGGACTTAAATAAATAATAGATGAAGCATTAATTATCAAAAAGGTTTTAATATCTTTGACAATAAAGTATGATTATAAAAAAATTGTAATTGAGAAAGCAAGAGATTTGAACAAGATCATAGTAGATGAGTTATATGGAACTTTCACTACATATGAGATGAGGTTGGCAGATGCTGAGTCATCCAAGAGAGAATCTACTTTCAAAGTTTCCAAGTAGATAAAAGAAGAAAAATAATCTCCTAATTCTAAATTTGAGGAGGTTGATGATGTAGAGGCCAATTTCATCAAAAAGTTGAAGAAGGGCGCAGGCAAATACAAAGGTAAGTTACCCTTCAAATGTTTTAATTGTGGAAAGATAGGTCACTTTACTACTAAATATACACATAAAAGGAAGGATGACTTTGATTCAACTAAGAAAAATCAAAAAGAGAAATCCTATTATCCCAAGAATAAGAAAATATTCTTTAAAACTAAAAAAAAATTGTGCTCAAAATAGGATAGTGACTCGATTAATGACATTATTAGTTCAAGTGATGAGCATAATAGCAATTTTATGGACAAACAAAACACATTTCTATTCATGACTTATGAAATAACTTCTTTATGCCAAGAAGAAGAAGGAGAAGTAAATTTGGAATGCAAACTTATTTGTACTTTAAAAGAAGTTGATAAGATTAGAAAAGAAAATTCTAAACAAAAGAAGCTTAGTCAAAAGGAGTTTGAGAAATTGAATAAAAGAAATGAGGAATTAGATAAAATGATAGTGAGATTGAAGACTTAAGTTGAGGAGGCAAAGAGGGTAGAGGATGTGGTCAAAACTTATTTGTAATAAAAATTCTTAGAATGCTTGAAGATGGAGGAATAAATCATGGACCTAAGAGAAAATCTCAAAAAGGCCAAAGAACAAATTGATAAAGGCTAGAATTGAAAGAAGGATCTACTATAATGGATGAGAGGATTATCTCACAAAATCCCTCCAATGAAATATTAGGTCTTGGATATGAGAAAGGCAAGAGTCCTATGTTGAGTACAACTAGGAATCTGTATGGAAATTTCAAGGCAACAGTAGAATTAGGAATCAAAAAAGAAGAAAATCACATTCTTGAAGAGAAGAAAAATAATAACTTTGTTCCTACAAATACCAAGGTTGCTACTAAAAAAAACAACATAACATCATGGAACATGACAAAGATAGAGTTCATAAGATCTCCTTTATATTCTCAAAAGAGAATGATAACCAGGATTGAGACTCCTAAAGAGAACAAAGGCTCACAAATCAATATCACATAAAGAAAAGTATAGTCAAGAAGCCAAAGGAGATATAGAAAAAGAGAAATCATTCCATGATCACCCAAAAAATGCTACATGCTAAAGAGAAAAATCTATGGGTCATAGATAGTGGTTGCTCAAAGCATATGACCGGTGACAAGAGTAAGTTCACCAATTTGAACTAGTGTAAGGAAGGGATTGTTAGTCTAGGAGATAATACAGTAGTCAAAATTAGAGGTAAAATAAAATTGCACATTGATGGCAAGCTCCTTACACATGATGTTATTTATGTTAAAGGACTAAAACATAATTTGTTGAGTGTTAGTTAGATGTGTGACAATGGCTATAAAGTCATATTTGATGTTGAAGGTTATGAGCTAAGAAGGTCTAGTAAAACAATTACTCAAGGAAAGAGGACTCAAAGCAATATATATAATTCGATTGAATTAAATAATACAAATTATCTCATGGGTAAGATTGATGAGAGTTGGTTATGGCATAAAAGGGTGGTCCATGTTAACTTTGATAATTTAGTCAAAATAAGTTATAACAAATGTGTAAGAAACATGCCAAAGATATTCAAGCCTAAAAACACATCGTGTAGAGAATGTCAGCTCAGTAAGTAGACTAGAGTCTTATTTCAAACTACAGAATATTGAAATATAAATCCTCTACAGATAGTTCATATTGATCTTTATGGACCAACCAAGACAAGAGGAGCCAAAGGAGTGTATTAATTCATGTTGTTTGTATATGACTACACTAAAATGACATGGGTAACTTTATTAAAGGATAAGTCTCAAGCCTTTAAGAGATTCAAGATCTTTAGAGCCATGGTTGAAAATGAAATTGGTAGAAAGATAAAGTGCCTCAGATCTGACAAAAGGTGGTCAATTCACTTCAAATGAATTCATAGAGTACTGTGAGAAGCATGAAATTAAAAGGCACTACTCAGCTCCAAGAACTCCATATCAAAATGGAGTGGTTGAAAGGAAGAATAGGACTGTTAAGGATATGGCTAGAATAATGTTTAAAGAAGCTAATTTATTAGATGGATATTAGAGATAGGTAGTCCAGACAACTATATACATCTTGACTTGAGTTCAATTGAGAGTAAATAATGATAAGACTCCATATGAACTATGGTATGGAAAGCCTGCTTCCATCAAGTACTTTAGAGTCTTTGGTATCAAATGCTATATTAGAAGGAAGGAAAAAAGCTAGGAATTTTTGAATCAAGGTATGATGAGAGAATATTTCTTGGTTATTCTACTCATAGCAAAGCTTATGTCTACTATAACAAAAGACTTCATAAGCTAGTAGAGAGCATTCATGTTAAAGTTGAAGAGAATCTCAACGAACTGACTGAACCTATAAAGGAGATCAATATTGAAGAGATGAAAGAAGAGGAGGATGAAACGTCAAAAAATGAAGAAGAGTTAAAGAAAAATGAAAAGATGCCTCCTAGGTTTGTTTAAAAGGATCATCCTAAGGATCAGATCATTGGAGACATGCAAGAAGGAGTCCAAATAAGAAGAATGAAAAAAATGAATAAAGAATAGGTAACTTTTGCTTTACTATCTAAAATTGATCTCAAAAACTATGTTGAGGCCAAAAAAGATGAAAATTGGCAAAAGGCCATAGATGAGGAACTAAGTCAAATAGAAAAGAATAAAACTTGATGGCTAGTTCCAAGACCCACAACAAGAATGTCATAGGCACAAAAAGGGTCTTTAAAAATAAGTTGAATGAAGATAGAGTTGTTATGAGAAACAAATCTAGACTTGTGTACAAAGGATATGCTCAGGTAGAAGGAATAGATTTTGAGGAGACATTTGCCCCAATGGCAAGATTAGAAGCTATCAAAATGTTTTTAGCATTCTCAGTCTTTAATAAGTTTAAAGTCTATCAAATGGATATTAAATCATCTTTCTTGAATGGAACCTTAGATGAAGAAGTTTATATTGAACAACTTGAAGGTTTTTAACTAATAGATAAGGAAGACTATGTGTGTCAATTGAAAAATGTGTTGTATGGTCTAAAACAAGCACTAAGAGAATGGTATTCAAGGCTTGATCATTATTGACAAAAACAAGGATTTATCAAAGGATGTGCTAATAGTAATTTATATGTTAAGTCTGAAAAAGAACATATGTTGATCATAGTTGTCTATGTTGATGCCATTATTTTTGGTGGAAACAACAACAGTATGTGCAAAGAATTTGTAAATCAAATGCAAAAGGAGTTTGAAATGTCCATGTTTGGAGAAATTTCATTTTTTCTTGGCCTACAGGTTTCACAATCCAAATAAAGGATATTTATATCTCAAACAAAATATGTGAAGGAGATGCTCAAGAAATTTAGTATGGAGGAAAATAGACTAGTTTACACTCCCATGATAACTGGATGTAAATTGAGCAAAGGTGATGAATCACCTAAAGTGAATCATACAATATATAGGTCAATGATTGGTATTTTACTATATCTTACTGCTACAAAACTAGACATTATGTAAGCTATATGCATTGTTTCTAGATTCCAGGCTACTCTAAAAGAAACACATTTAAATGCAGTAAAGATAATCTTTAGATATATCAAACATATAGTAGACTATGTTTTATGTTACCCTTTAAGTGATGATTCACTTTGTCAACATACGCAGATGTTGATTGCATTAGAAGCATAGATGATAGAATAAGCACTAGTGGCGGTGCATTCTTCCTTGGTAACAAACTTGTTTCATGGTTGAGTAAAAAACAAGAGTCAGTTACACTATTTACAGTAGAAGTAGAATATGTTGTAGTAGTGGCATGTTGTACTCAAGTGTTTTGGATGAAGTAGTCACTAAAATATATTAAAGTAGAGTTCAAAGGACCAATTCATATTCTGTGTGACAATTCAAGTGCTATAAATATATCGAAGAATCTAGTTATGCACACCAAAACAAAGCATATATCAATCAAGTATCACTTTTTGAGAGAAAATGTTGGTGATAAAGAAGTCATAGTGGAATATGTTCTAAAAAAATACCAAATTGCAGATATTTTCACTAAACTTTTATCTAAGGACCAATTTGAATATTTGAGACAACGGTTGGGAGTGGTAGATCCTACACCACATCACTAGTTTATAGTGAAAAGGCATAGTTCCAAGGGGAATATAAAAGGATCATCACTAACTCCTAGTATAAGAAGAGTTTGGGAAAATGTATGGCCTAAGGGGGTGTTCCTCACAAAGTATTCTTGCCTGTCAGGTCTAAAGATCAAATCAATCAAGATACCAAGAAAGGAGTAGATTATTGACAGATTATGGTAGAGACTCTTTGTCATTAATATCAAAGGGGGAGAAAGTATAATGGAGATAAAAGAGTTAAGGCATTTTGATGATTAGTGATGAGTTTCCATCAATGACAAAGGGGGAGATTATTGGACATAGTCATTGAGGTCTGAAGAATTGTCATTGATGTCAAAGGCAACATGTGCCATCATGCATTAATGTTAAAGGTTGAGTTGAAAAAATTGTGGTGTAAATTAGGTTTATGAAGTGATTTTACTTATAAAATAAGTAAAGTAATGCAAAGAACCTGACTTGGTCTTGTGGTGTAAATTGGGTTTCCTGAATGACTTTACTTATATCATGTTTATAAGTTGAGCAGTCTGAAGAACCTAAATGGGTCTAGAGAAGTAAATTAGGTTTCTAGAACAACTTTACTTCATTTATTTTAATAAGTTGAGAAAATGGGTCTAGGTGAGTTAATCAGGTTTATGGAATAACTTTACTTCTTTCATGTTTATGAGTTGAGCAATGTCACCCGAATGGGTCTAATGAAGTTAATCAGGGTTATGGAATGACTTAACTTATTTTGAACTCATAAGTCAAGAAATATGGAGAACTTGAAATGGTCTTGAAAGAATTCTTTCATAAAAATGGTTAAGTATTTTTTGAAAAATTGTCCTAAATAAAAAATTTGAAGGGGTTGTTGCAAAAATTTCGAAGGGCAAGTGGACTTGAATAAAGTTTCCAAAGGGTAAGTGGACCATTTCAAAAATCCAAAGGGATCATTACAAGCAATATGAATGGAAAGTGGACCATTTAAAAATTTGAAGGGATCATTTTAAGAAATCTAAAGGGCAAGTAGACTGTTCAAGAATTCTGAAAGGATCATTTCAAAAAGTCTAAAGGGTATGAGGACCATTCAAGACTTTCAAAGCGAGTATTATAAAAAAATTGAAGGGTATGTGGACACTTGTAAATTTTCCAAAAGATCCTTAAGAAAAAATTTGAAGGGTAAATGCCAAAAGTTCTAAAGGACATTTCGTCAGGGAAGTTGTCCCAAAGCATTTTATCAGGAAAATTGTCTCGAAGTATTTTGCTAGGAAAATTATCTGAGATAAAAAACACAAAACAATTATTCTAAAGGATATGCTCTGAAGGGTATGTGCCACAAAAAAAAGTCTTGAAGGACCATTACAATTCTTTGAATGGTAACTCAAAAGAAACTTTAAGATAATTTAAAAGTCAAGCAAGTCCAAAGAGATCAAATGAGTGAAATCGTATCAAAGAAGCCAAAGAAAATGAGATTAGATCAACATGGCAAAGTTTAATGACCAAAGCCAAGATAAAGATCATGCCTCTTTGAAGATCAAATAGCACATGGAAATCATGATTAGAAAGATCCAACAAAGTGAGGTAGATTCAATAAAGCAAAGGTGATCGATGGTTAACAGCACAATAGAAGAATGAATATTGAGCATATCTAAGATAATTGAATGGAGTGAAAGCTTTTATGAATGCAGTAGAAAGCGAGATGAAATCAAATTTGCCAAAGTTTAATGTCTAAATTTTTTAATTCATGCATCTTCAAGAACCCAATGAAGTAAGTTAGTTTAAAAATTTTGGCGTGACGGTTGAAGGAATTTTAATCAGTTCTTGTAAAAATGGTTATTCTTTTTAGTCACCTATATATTTCAAATGCTATAAACAAAGTGAAGTTATGAAAAAATACAAAGTGATGAATAAAAATGAATACAAACAATCATATTCATTTTTGGAATGAGAGGAGTTTGAGCCATAGGTGCAGAAATATGAAATTCATCTGAGCATTGAGGAGTAGTGTCAAATTAGAGAATATTTGAGTTTCAAACAGATAAATTTAGACACAAAGAAAGGGTGCATGAAGAGTGAAGAATACATGAAAGTTTGTTGAAGGAGGAATGAGTAGTTGTAGATTGGACCTACAACAAATAATATTAACTTAGATTCTTTTATGAATCTGATTCATTAACTTGAATTGTAATTCAATTATCTAATTGGTTGGTGCCTTCAAATTGAACTAGGTTGGTGCTCAGTATAGGGAGTGGGTGCTTCCTTAGAGTTTGTGATCTTAAATTTAGGTTATTGGTGTCTCCTTGGGATGGGTGTAATTAAATGTAACTAGTGAGGTTCAGTTAGTGAGACAAACTTTGTGAGGCTGGATTAGAATAGTAGATTCTAGCAGCATTCTCTCCATGGTTTTTCCCTTTGGGTTTCCATGTATAAATCATGTGTTATGTGTTGTGATTCTATGAATGAGATATCTCTCTTTGATTTATTTAATTTTTTTCATTTATTTAACATTCATCTTGAAATTTTTAAGTAATATGGTTTTTGAGATCTATTGATTCACCCCCCCTCTCAGTAGATAGGTGTGTTCAACAGATGGTTCAAAAAGTGAATAAAATAATTATATAAAAATATCTTTAAATATTGATAAACACTATTTAGTCTTGTAATTGATTCTATTTGAATACGTTTTATTTATTACTAAATAAATTAAATTTTTGTTTGTGTATTACTTGAATTTTTTATTCTGACTCATATCATTTAAATTCTAGCTTCACATTTACATGTATCCATATTGATCCAGAATGTGCTAATATTTTACCATAGGTCTATAATAGTGTTTGATGTTTTGATCAATGAGTAAAAATATTTCCTTAGATGGAAAGGAGGTTATAATGTTCCTTTATATATTTTTGTGTGTTGTCTTATATAAAGTGAGTGTTTATATATGTTGTCAAGCAGTTTTTCCATGATTGTGTATGAAAATGCAGAAGTATGCGAGTAGTCTATACTAGTATATTCATAGTATGAAGGCATATTTATGGTTTTGAGTTCATATTATATTCATTTTATTATTTTGTTAGCTTTTGATAGATATTTTGGTGAAAATCATAATAATTATGTGTATTTCATAGATTGTATTTAATTATTCACCTTATTCTTTCTTAGATCTTAATTCTTACAAATTGTACATTAGATTCTTGAAGATCATAAAAAAATCACAAAATGACCCAAACTATGTTAGAAAACCATTATACACTACTTATACAACATTGAGACACCTTAAAATAATATTGAGAGTCAAAGAATTAAGTAAACCTTCAATTCATGTTCCCTTATAGGTCTATTCTACCTTTTACATAGTCAACTTGTAAATGAACTTCTTCAACATTATAAAACCTCCAATCACTTGGAACTCATTATAAAATAATTGTATGGTGATAAAATATCATGAAACCACATTTATACATGAATTGGAGTCAAAATATATTGGTAAATAACCATTTTCCATACTTTTCTAGGTCTCTTACCATGCACTTACAAAAATTCTGAACACAGTCATTTGTTCATTCATAATCAACTTAAATACATAAGATGAAGTAAGCAACTGGTGGAAAATAAACATCAATTTTTCATATTAAAATGTGAATAATCATGTTTTTTAATTTATTTCCATCCAAAGTCATAAGCATACATGGAATACCAAACACATAAGTCATTACACACAACTAATTATCATTATTCATGTATGGATTACCATGTGTATTGGGAGACATCCCATTAGCTTGTGAAAACAAGATATCAAACTCTACCTTCAAAATATATAGTTGGTACTCATGTATGGATACTATTCCTTCATGTTTTGATTGCATGGCCTGCATAGTCTCTACACTTGCATCATAGAGTGCTTTTGTGTAGGCATGGGTATCTTGTAGATTGAGAAATATTATTTTTGAATCCATCTTCTCATCCCTTAGTGTGAGAAGTGCATGGTGAAACTTTTCAACCTCTTTGGTCTTCTCAACCCACACAATTTCCAATTTGATAGACTTTTCCCTTGAACTATCAAAAATCTCAAACAAAAACTATTCTCCCTCTTAAGTGATTATTTTTTACAGTCGATAGTGATAGTTGCAAACCAAGATGTTCTTTTATGCCTATTGCATTGTGGGATCTCATCCTTGTGAGAATTTCTTCCATGTCCTAAGTCAATTGGGAAGCCACATTCTCTTTTATATTTGGGACTTCATCTATAAAAAATACACATGAAATTCAATGATAACATTCATTATATTAGCCCATTGTTGACAAAAGAGAAAACTAGGAAAATGAAATGGATAGTATTCCATGTTACTATTGGGAGAATAAAATGGATAAGTAAAGTTGTGTAAGATATTCTTCAAATATTTGTGCATTATGTATGAAATTTCTAGCTATATGTATTTTTTCCTATCCTCTACAAGTTGTAAAAGGATATAAGATGAACAGTCGCCTCTCTTTGGCACCAATATATGGGAATAATATGAATAGTCAAGAAACTATAACAACTATAAATATGTATGTTTGTATGAAGAAGATGATGAACCTTCTTTGAGATCAATATAGACTTGCTAGTTACGGTTGCCTGTCATATTTCTTATGTTATTACTTGTTTGTGTTAACATATTTAATGTTTTATTTAATCTTATCTAAATTAATCTAAATTCTCTACAAACCTTAATAAAACTATGGTTAATGTTAGTTCTTATCTATCGCACGATAACTCATCTCTGTCATGCTTTTGTTAAATATGAATTCTCTATACTATCCTATGTAGTATAATAAAACTTAGCTACCCTCATCCTTAGCATGTCTTATTGCATCAAGATCCTTTACTAACAATGGTGTAGTGAGCATGAAAACACTCTTTCTAGAGGACACTATGCCAATATAGTTATCAGGATAGTGAGACATTGAAACATGGTTAGAACAGAAAGTATGGCACTTTACAAAAGAAGAATCTAAAAGGACTAGTCTTACCAAAAGTGAAATTATTTAGGAGCACATCTATAGAGAAATATATGAAACTTTCTAGTGTGATCTACTAGAACTACTAATTAATTAGTTAACAAGATTGGAATACTATTAGTTTAATCCTAGAATGAAATAAATTATTGCCTAGATCGAAGAGAAGATAGACCAGTTGTTAAAACTAAAAACTGATTAGATGAAAGAGATAGACTATTAGGTCACCACTACCATAAATGGATATATCACTAAATTTTTGATGCAAGGGTATATAGAATTTGAATTTATATAGGACCATTTTGTCTAAGGAATTAGTGGAAATGTTTTGTAGTGACTACCTCTCTTATTAAAGATGTTGGTTTTAGATAACGCTATGGTGCCTACTCTAGCCAATACAGAGTAGTCACTTCAAGCATATAGGGATGTGTGTGCATGATGGTGAATGATGGATAGATGAGTAAGTATAGTTTGAACTTGAATATATATTGAAAATGTGAGGAAATAATAATTAGAAGAAAACTCTAGATTTAGAATGGGAATTGTGACAACAAAACACATGGAATAAACATAAAAATACCCAAGTAAATGCAAATAGAATTAGCAGTAGAGTAGATGATGAATGGGCACAAAAATATGATGAGAAAGATGATGAGTGAAGGATGAATAAAGAGAATGATGAATGTTGATAGATAGCATGAGAGGATAAAGAATGAGATGAAGATGAGATGTACAATGAGGAAGATGTGAGTAGTTTAGGAATAGAATAGATTGGAGATAGAAGTAGTGCATAGATACATAAATGGAAATTATCTAAAGAATAATAATTATGTAAATAATTAGAGCATAGTTATAGGTTAATTACTAGTTCAAGCACATCAAAACAAGTTACTATGAAGAACTATTCATGAGAAATGTATGTGTCCCCATAACCCAATCTTTTATATTCTAGTAGAAACTTTTAGCTAGGTGAACATGAGGATAATAGTTAGGAAAGACCATTTTTAAAGTACATGAATTGTTTGGGTATAAAAATTCATATAAAATTAATTTTGAATTTTTTAAATACCTTAGATTTAGTTGAAATAGAGCAACAAAATGAAGGAAGTGCAGATAAGAAAAGTGTGCATGATAATTCTTTTGGTGCATAAAATAGTACATAGGTAGGATTGCTCAAAATGCATATACCTATGATAATAGTTGTGTAGAAGAATTCATCCATATCAGTCAACATGATGGCCCACCCAAGAGGATTCCTAAACTTAGCCATTTATGATGGGTCTACAGATCCTAAATAATACCTACTCACTTACAAAATGAAATGGTAAGCTAAGGGCGTAACTGATGAAAATTTTCAAAAGTGAAAATTAGTAGGGGACCTAGATAGGAGAGCACTAGAGTTCATATATTAAAGATAAATTTAGTAAGAAAGTTTAAAATATGTATAATATTGGCTCATCATAGAATTTAAAATTAAAAAATGCACCATTCAGACTATATAGGACTTGAAGGAGATAAATTAAAAGTTTGAAGAGTCAGTCTGTGACTATGATCATAGATTCTTTGGTGTGATTAATAAGGTAGAATTTGCCTCAATACATAAAGACAAAGAAATATGGTTCATTAAAGGATTATGAAATAGGATTTAGTTTGCCATTGTGAAAATGTAATATAATATAAAACTAGATGTCATAGCTACTATACTACTTGTAAAATAGATTGATGATTATGAAGAAGCTCATTTTACTAATTCTAAAATTGAAAACGCACTACAAGATTTCATGAAAAGAATGGAGCAATACCATGAGGCAGATAAGCCTAAATTGAATTTATGTTACACAAAGTGTAGAAAAGAAGGACACCACCAAAATAATTGTCCTAAAGTCAAGACAAAATTCTATAAACTCTACCAAGTAGTAGGGCTTGTGATGACATAATTCCATCTTTTGTAGCAATATATCAAAAATCCATAGAATTTGTATTGTAATTTCTTCAAGTCAACTAACCATGATGAGAATAATTGCAGAGTTTTACAGGAGATTAAAGAGGGAATTTCCAAAAATGTATTTTTTGTCATAGTGTATCAATTGTCATTGACAAAGCCAGTGATCCCAGGCTAAGAGGTAGATAAGGGTTGTGTGACCTAGATGGGTCCATAATGGATTCCAAGTTCACCATAGTATTAGCCTCAAGGTTTGGCTAGATGGACCTCTTATTCACCAAGTTGGATACCTCCATCTCCTCAATATTAGTATGTATCACCTTGGATCTTAGCCATAACACAATAACAACAAATAAATTAGGCTCCATAAGCTACACAACAATAATTTGCAATGAGAGATAAGAATCAACAACATCAATAGTACAACACTACATAACAACAAAGAGGATATCGAGGTGGATATTAGTCTAGTAGAGGAGGAGGTCATGGTGGTTATAGAGGAGGATACTAAGGTGGTAGAGGAAACAACTATCAATAACCTCCCCTAAAATTCTACCTATGCAGAGAATATAATCATATCCAATAGAATTGTCTGATGAAACCACAAAGACATTTATATTTCACATATTGTAGAATCTTTAATTAGCATGACACATAAGATTTCCCTATTAAAGAGAAGTAGATAAAGGACAAAGACATCCAAAATGTGAGTATGGTAAGTGCAAATACTAAAAAAAATATGTTTTTGAATGCTGTGACATGATAACAGCATGCAAAAAAAGGGTTGGATCCACTTGATATGCCTTAGGATCAGGGCATCAAAAAAGTTAAATAGGATAAATATCCATATCTAGCTATAGAAAAACTCTTATGCATGAAGATTCATAGTTGTTGAAGAACATTCAACATTAGGATACCAATGATGACAATGCTATATCAACTGATGCATAATATACGGCCAAATTGTGTGCATTATATGAAAAAATGGAGTTATGATTGTGTTCATGGATCTCTTGAAACTTTTGAGTGCTCTATGAAATGAAGATATATCATGAATCTACTGCATAATATTTTTGGGTGTGCATAGTGTGGCTAACAAAAGATAGAAAAACTAGTCTAGTATGTTAATACAAAGAAACCATGGGATGTTGATGCACATATTGATAATAAGGTTACTATTTATGAGATCCCAAATGTTGTATTTGATTTTGGTAGCATGGTTGATATGATTCCTAGATACACATGGGAAGCTATTAGATGACCATCTCTTAGCTACAGCGTAATAACTTTGAGCCTAGTTGATTACAATAAAGTTAAGCCTATTAGCAGATTAGAGGATGTCAAGATCAAAGTCATAGACTTGTCTCTACGAGGTGACTTTGAGGTCATCAACATGAAGACTATAGAAACTCACTACCCTATATTGATAGGCAAAAAATGGTCATATGATGGTCAAATGACTATCAATATAATACACAACTAGCTTGAGGCACATCAAAGTGTTAAAGTTGTTATCATTCCTCTCAACAAAGGGCACAAGCCTTTCATTATTCTAGTTGAACCATACTCCCCATATGTTTTGCAAGAAACTAGTTGGATGAAGGTTAATACTAAGGAGAATCCAAAAGCTCTACATGCAGTTGAATACAAATTTTTGTACCAGCATTCCAAACCATAGGTACAATCGTTACTCACTCAGTAACTTGAGACATCAAAATAATGGAGGCCCAAACTAGTAGCTATGTAGTCGATGGTAGATCAGTTTATCATTAAAGAATATGCCTCTATGTCTACAAAATATCTTAATCAAAAGTTGACTTCCTATATCAATTTGATGATCACATGTAGGACTACATAGAGTAGACAAGGGAAGGCACTTTACCATGGGAAGCATATTCATCTATCAGTGGTGACTCATATACCTACCTCCTCATTGGGCCTAAGGAGAACATAAAATTTGGATGATGTGAATGGTATTTATGAATGAGTGATAATTACCTATATACTATACAACTAGGGACCTCAATGAATTCATTATGCACTTACAAGTCCATGTTATAACCACTAATCAGTGGGTCAGTGCTTTAAATTATGACTTGAAGAGAGTTGTTACAACATGGTGGGTAACTCATTGAGACAATTAGTTTGAGTGAGATGATGTCTATGAGCTTACGATTATTAGATTCTAACTACCATATTTCATCCACACTAATTGGCCACTATTTCAAGAAGGTTAGTGTGCCAAAATAGATATACATAGATGTGTTGAAGTTTGGAATGAAGAACATGTCACATCAAAATATTGGGTTCACATATTCCACTATACACTAGCTCCACCACCAAAAACTTGGTACACACACCAAGAATGTAAAAGGTAGACTAACAATTGGGCACAAGTTCATAGTGATTTTATACAGACCTTTGTGTTTGAAGATGAAAATCCACTGGTTCATAATGCACAATACAAACTCAAGTATTTTTTTCCATGGGTGTGTAGAAGACTTAGGCACCATAATAGAATATACTATGTAGAAGAACACAACCTCTAATCTTAAATCAACACTATGAAGGTACAAAGATGCTAAGAATGAAGAAAAATCTCTAACATAGCCATATCACCACATCTAAGATGAAATAGAATACATTGAGGATTTTGATTTAGATGGTGATTTAGATTTGAATAATTTATTCAAACTAGAGTGACCTATAGAACCACTCAAGGACACCAACGTAAGATTGAATAAATAAGATAAGATAAATAACATCCAAATTCACAAATAAGAAGGGAAAATGAGGATACAATAATCTTTGGATGAAGAAAAACATAATATTTATGAGTACCTAATCAATAAGTACATCGTTAACATTGGAATCAAGGAGGTTCCAAAACTAGAAAGCATAGGTGACTATTGGACAGAAAATGAAATTTTAAAATCTATATAACTTATGAGGTATTACAAAGACATATTACCTACATAATTCTTATAAGTTTGAGGAGTCGACCTATCTTTCATCAAAATGTGCATTGAACTAAAAGAGTGTGCATGATCAATCAAGAAGTGGCCATACAAGCTCAATATAAATATGAATATAAAATTAAAGGTAGAATTGGATAGAATGAAAGATGTATGGATAATCTATCCAATATAAAAAGCCAATTGGGTAAGCCCCATGGTAGTTCAACCCAAGAAAATAGGAAAAATCTGAGTATATGGGGACTATTGCATCTTGAATGATGACTGCATAAATGATCCATTTCCAATACAATTCACAAAAAAAAATTTAGAGGCTATCATAGAACATAAATTATATTCTTTCATGAATGGTTTCATTGTATATCATTAGATCTTGATTATAGAATAAGATCGAGCCAAAACAACTTTTGTAATAGAGTGGGGTTCTTTTACATACAAGCTCATGCCTTTTGGCTTGAAGAATGCACTTGTGGTGTTCTCTCATACATTTGTTACAACACTCAAGGATTTTATTCATGACTTTTGTAATTTTATTTGGATGATTGGGTATTTTTATCCTTGTTCAAAGAACACTTGTCTAAGTTAAGTCTAATGTTGGAACGATGTCAAGCTCTGTGCATAGCTTTGAATCTAAACAAATGTCTATTTTTATACCATGCTTGGACATGTTGTATGAAAAAAAGGTATTTTGTTAGATCAAGATAAAATTTTAATAATACTAAGTATGCCTCCATTGGTTATCACCATTGAAGTATGTTCTTTTCTAGGGCATACAAGCTACCATCATAAGTTCATAAAAGGGTACGTAGCTATTTCATCTCCACTAAAATCCTTAGTACGTAAGAATGCAAAGTTTGTATGGACTTCAAAATGCCAAGAAGATTTCATTGAACTAAAAAAGCACCTGGTTACTATGCCCATACTTGTATTTCTAGACTAGAGTAAGCCTTTTCATGTACATATGAATGCTTTAGGTATCGTAGTTGGAGTTGTTCTTGCCTAGCTTGGAGATGGTACACTAGACCATCCTATTCATTTTTATATCTAGAAACTATTGAATGTAGAGAAAAATTATATAACTATGGAATGGGAAGTATTGGCTATTATTTTTGTACATAAAAAATTTAGCACTATCTACTGACAACACTATTTGAAGTCTTTGTTAACCATCAAGCCCTATGATATTGGGTCAACAAGCCGATGCTAGGAGGACATATATTTTGATGGTTCCTGTTGTTCCAAGAGTTTTAATTCTACATAAATGTCAGTCTAGGAAAAGATAATGTAGGACCAGACTACCTAAGCCACATCCCAAATGGAAAAGAGTTAAAATAATTACAAGAATACTCTCGTCATGCCCATCTCTTTTGTGTCTCTATAATTCCTAAAAACTTTGAATCCATTGCCAACTTCTTTGAGCAAATAATCTTCCATACATACATTTAGGAGAAAAATAAAAAGTAGTTTATGACTAGAGCATTGTTATATACCATTATTAATGGAATTTTATATCACTCGAGAAAGGATGAAGTCTTACACAGGGTTTTCCTCGAACATGAATGACCTCATATCTTAGAGGAAGCTCATTAAGGAGTCATAGGAGGACATTTTGAAGGATAGGCTACAGCTAGAAATATTTTATAGAATGGACTATGGTGGCCAAATTTGTTTCAAGATGCACACAAAATTGAACATCACTGTGATGTCTACTAATGCATGGGTAAACTACTCCTGAAGGATGAGATGTCATTGTAGCCCTTGTTAACAAAGTAACCTTTTGAACAATGGGGTATTGATTTTTTTAGACCAATCAACCCACCAAGCAAGTGTATAAAAGCAAGGTACATAATTACTGAGACAAACTATTTTACTAAGTGGGTTGAAGCTTTTGCCACACCTAGCTATGATGCAAAGGTTGTATCAAATTTCCTATATGAAAATATCATTACTAGGTTTAGATGCCTTATAAATTTAGTTAGTGACAAAGGAACATGCTTTTCTAAATAGCACCATCAAGTTTTGACTAAAGAGTTTATGATCTCTCATCATAAAAGCACTACTTATCATTCATAGGCTAATAGCTAAGCTGAAGCATCCAATAAAGTACTCAGTAAAATTCTAACCAAAATTTATGATGTTAATTAGGATGAATGGAAAGATCACATTCTTATTATCTTGTGGGCATATCATACTCATTACAAAAGGGATATAAGATTTATGCCATTTCAATTGGTGTATGTTCTGGAAGTAGTCATGCCAATGGAATATCTAGTACCTAGCTTGCATATTGCCATGGTCATACAAATCAAAGATCAGGAGTCTCTTACTAATCAACTTCTTGAACTAAATTGGATGGATGAGTATAGACATAGAGTAGCCTAGACATAAGAAGTGCAAAGTAGAGCCAAAAATCCTAGCATGATAGGAGCTTACACTACAAAGAATTAACCCTTGTAATCATGAAATTTTGAGATCAAATAAAGGACATACATAGTACTAAAAGGAAACCTATAAAACTCAAATTAACTTTATTTTTCACAACAAGCCTTAAATTATACTAAAAAATGAATTATGAGTTTTGGAGTCAAGAGAGATGGTTTCTAGGCCCTTAAGACTACTAAGGAGGTCTAGGAGCTTTATTTTTAAGGGCAATATGATGTTACACCATGATTTAACATTCCATTTAAAGCCTTCAAATATGTTTATAGGGTATGACATATATAGTGTTGATACATAGTGAACACCAAATGGATATGGCTCCTTCCTTGAAATCACTCTTTAGAGTCATGAGAGGCTACTTGAATACCAATTTGGAGTAGAGAGGCATGGTGAATCATGAAACATATTTTCAAACTCTTTAAATTAGTTCATATCCTCACTTCTTAGATACATCAAACTCTTTAGGGTCTTAGATAGATATAAACTCTTTAAACTAGTTCAAACTCTTTAAACTAGTTCACTTCCTAGATACCATTTCCAACACATGCACAGTCATAAAATGAGATCAACACATAGGTATAAAAGCATATGTTTTAGATATATTATCTCTTGTTTATTTCTTCACTTACACAATTAACACTACCAATATGGACATAGTATAAGGTCTTTCATTTTCTTCACTACAACTATTTTCCTTTGACTATAATTCTATACTTTATTAACTATCACCTACAGTCCATTGTTTGAAACTGAAACTACACACACAAGGGTGTGCCTAGAGCTTCAAGGGATTTATTGAAAAAGAGAAATCTATGTACCATTCAATAAAATTTTAAACACACACAAAATTATTTTCTTATTAATTTGAATCACTATCTATTACATTCAACTATGTTGATTACTACATGCAAAATAATTAACTATAGTTTGTGAATTTTTTTGGAAGTTATTGCTAATTAATTTTTATAATTGTGTGGCAAGTAGAATTAATATTAAAAAGCATGGGGAGTCTTATTAAAAAATGATAATAATTCCAAGAATTCATATGGAAAAAAACAAATATACTGGAGGATCTAAATGTGAAACACCAAACATTGTACCAAATCTTGTGTGTGGTTGTCAGTTCCATCAATTAGAGGGGGCTTAGAAGCATAGAAAATTTCATCTAGCCCAATGGATTGTGATTGGTGAATGTTCTCCTAAATTATAACATGGCATAACCTTCATACCACATTCTAATGGCGAGATATGAGTACGTGGCATTCATTAATAGGCTCAATACTAATTTTTACATAGAATGATCATATGAATGACCATATAATGATGCCATTTTACTTGATGTGTGGGGTACTCCTATCACCATTCCAACCTATTTGAGGACATTCTTAGAGAATTTATTTCTAACAAGGGTGCCTAATGATCCAGATGTCTATGTGCATTTGGATCAGGTATAAAATATATTCATTGGTTCAAAACTACCATTTTGATTGTCTTTTGAACTATACAGTGTTCAAAATAACCATTTTGATGCCTCCAGGCTTTGTCCAGCCCAACCATATACAACATTGTGCAAGAGTTAAATAATATCCCATAATATATATTTTCTTCTCATTAAACCAGGCTAAAGGATTTTAAGAGTAGAACCACTATTTGTTTACACACATGTTGGAGATGATGAAAGTGATAGTGATTACAATCTATCGGATGACAATGATAGTTTATAAAGTAACTATAATAAATATATAAAAATATCTTTTAATATTGATAAATAGTGTTTAGTCTTGTAATTAATTTTATTTAAACATTTTAAATTTATTTCTAAATAAATTACATAGTTGTTTGTGTATTACTTGAAGTTCTTATTCTAACTCGTATCATTAAAATTCTAGCTTCAATTTTACATGTATCCATATTGATCTAGAATATGCTAATATTTTACCATAGGTCTATAATAGTGTTCGATGTTTTGATCAATGAAGAAAAGGTTTTCCTAGAATGGAAAGGAGTTTATAATCTTCCTTTATATATGTTTATGTTTTGTCTTATATAAAGTGAGTGTTATATATATATATATATATATATAGAATAGACCTAGAAGGTAACATGAATTAAAGGTTTACTTCATTATTTGACTCTCAATCTTCTTTTAAGGTGTCTCAATGTTGGATAAGTAGTGTACAATGGTTTTCTAACATAGTTTGGGTAATTTGGTGATTTTTTAATGATCTTAAAAAATCTAAAGTACAAGTTGTAAGAATTATAAACCTAAGAAAGAATAAGGTGAATAATGAAATACAATCTATGTAATACACATAATTATTATGTTTTTCACCTCAATATGTATCAAAAGTTGATAAACTAAAAAAATGAATACAACAGGAACTAAAAAACATAAATATAACTTCATACTATGAATATACCTATATAGACCTACTCACATACTTTTGCATTTTCATACATAGTCATGGAAAAAGTGCTTGACAACACACACACACACACACACACACACACACACACACACACACACACACACACACACACACACACAGAGATATATGAAAATGCCAGATATCTATGTGTGTGTGTGTGTTGTCAAGCACTTTTGCCATGACTGTGTATGAAAATGCAAAAGTATGTGAGTAGGTCTATATAGGTATATTCATAGTATGAAGTTATATTTATGTTTTTTAGTTCCTGTTGTATTCATTTTTTTAGTTTATCAACTTTTGATACATATTTTGGTGAAAAACATAATAATTATGTGTATTACGTAGATTGTATTTCATTATTCACCTTATTCTTTCTTAGGTTTATAATTCTTACAACTTGTACTTTAGATTTTTTAAGATCATTAAAAAATCACCAAATTACTCAAAATATGTTAGAAAACCATTGTACACTACTTATCCAACATTGAGACACCTTAAAAGAAGATTGAGAGTCAAATAATGAATTAAACCTTCAATTCATGTTCCCTTCTAGGTCTATTTTGCCTTTTACACAATCAACTTGTAAATGAACTTGTTTGGCATTATAAAACCTCCAATCACTTGGAACTCATTATAAAATCATTATATGGTGATAAAATAGCATAAAAAACATTTATACTTTAATTTGAGTTGAAATATATTGGTGAATAACCATTTTCCATACTTTTCTAGGTCTTTTAACATGCACCTACAGAAATTTTGAACACAGTCTTTCATTCATTCCTAAAAAAATTAAATACATAAGATGAAGAAACTAGTGGAAAATAAGCATCAATGTTATAGATTAAAATGTGAATAAGCATGTGTTTCAATTTATTTCCTTCCAAATTCATAATCATGCATAGAATACCAGACACATAAGTTGTTACACATAACTAATTATCATTATTTGTGTATGGAGTACCATGTGTATTTGGAAACATCCCATTGGATTTTGAAAACAATATTAAAAACTATGCCTTCAAATTATATATTTGGTAATCATATATGGAAACTATTCGTTTATGATTTAATTGCATGGCCTGCATAGTCTTTGCCCTCGCATCACAGAGTGATTTTGTGTAGGCATGGGTAGCTTGTAGATTGACAAACTTTATTTTAGTGTCCATCTTCTCATCCCTCAGTGTGAGAAGTGAATGGTGTAAATTTTCAACCTCTATAGTCTTCTCATCTAACATAGTTTCCAATTTGATAACCTTTTCCCTTTCACTATCAAAAAGCTTTAAAAAAACTAGTTTTTCCTCTCGAGTGATTGTTTTTAATAGCTACTAGTCATAGTTACAAACCAAGATGTTCTTATACACCAATTGAATTCTAGGATCTCATCCTTGTAAGAAGTTTTTCCATGTCCTCAAACAATTGGGAAGCCATATTCACTTATATATTTGGGAATTCATCTACACAAAATACACTTGAAAGTCAATGGTATCACTCATTATATTATCCCAATGTTGACAAATGAGAAAAGTGGGTAAATAAAATAGATAGTATTGCATGTTACAATGGCTAATGAAAAACTTGTAAATTACTTTAAAACACCAAAAACCAAGAGAAAATACCATCATTATTTACCCATGTCATGGTCATTTTTATGTATTGGAATGTTTCCCCATTACTTCTCGACTCTCCTCCCCTACCTCGAATTGTGGCCCATAGACATCGATAGTTGTTGTGTCAATTACCTGAATAGACAAACACATAATATGAGATAAAGGAATGTTAGAGAGATAAGACATGTATAAAAATATTATATTTCACTCCTTCCCACCATAGTTAGTTTTATTGAGATGTAGAGATATGCAAACATGTGCACTTTGTCACCAACATATGAAAGAATGAAAGGAGAATAAAGTACATGTAATCATACTTCCTATGACCCTACTCCTCTGTATGATTATGCATTAGTTAAAATGTAGACTACTAACCCTAGTCATCCCATTTTGAGACATATACCACCTATTTAGACCTCTCCCACATCATATTCTTACCCTCCATACATCCTTAGTCCATCTCGACCCTTTTGCATACAAGACAGGCCCTTTAAGGAACCCCCTAGGGCCTTTCAAGAGTATATTGACTAGAATAGGCCCTTGTTTAACCCAAACCATAGATTATGTGAAGGAAACCCATAGCCTAGTCCACATTTTTCCTTCACAAAAGTTTTAGCCTAGGTAGAACACATGCAAAACTGCCTATTTTGAGTCAAATAGCAAAAAATGGCTAGTTTTAGGTCTTTTGGTGGATTGGGGTTGGGATACATGCCTCATTCTCATTCATTTGAGTCTCTCTTCTCTCTCCACCCTTGGATTTTTTTCCCTCTCTTGACTCTCATGTCTTCTTGTTCTCTTAATTCATTTTTGGCACTCTTGAGCTTGATTGGTGATAGAGGATCCCATTTACTACTACACATATGCTTGAAGACTCCATTATTTATCTTAGTTGTTCCTATTTCCTTACAGATTGCTTATAGATTCTACATTTATAATTATACCTAATTTGTGAACTTGGTTGGATCTCTTACACCATTATAAGTTCTCACTTTAACTCCTCCTTTGCTCTTGGCTTTTGGTTTGGACTTTAGCTTGCACATAGCTTAGTCTTCCTCCTACATTACTTCTTAGCTTGGATTCCTGATTGGTAGAACATCTACACATCTTCTTTGAGCTTAATCTGATGGAAATTTACTATGCAAATTGAAACTCCAATATTTTATGTAGTATATATGATAGGGTTTGATTTATTTTGGTGATTTAGGTATTTTGTGCATTGTTTAGAATAGTTTATGAATTTTATGCATTCATATGTGGTTACAAGATATATTTATTGATTGAAATATTTACCATTACATGTTATACTTGAATTGGAAATTTATTTATTACATATTAGGACTCTACATGCTTAAAATTAACCAAATCACTTGCTTAAACAATCTCCCTCTCTTGCTAAACTAGAGCATTGCATTGTTAGAAAACAATAGTGTTGAATTCGAAAGATAGCTCAAACCTAGACTAGGCATGCTCTTGAACCTCTTCTTTAAAAAATATTTATTGCTTAAAACATATTTCATTTGGCCTAAAATTTCCTTAGCATCTAAATTTACATTTCATTTATTAGCTCTATTTATTTGATATTGTCATTTCCATAATTTATATGCAATCAATAGTCTAGTCCTGGCTACTTGTGTTACTATGGTTGAATCCATTAGAGATACTTGCATCCTTTATACACCTAATCATGTTATCCCTAACTTGGTTCATTCATGAGCAAGCCACATTTGTAATGGAATGAAATATACATGTGG
Organism: Torreya grandis; assembly: GCA_037957365.1. Classification (NCBI taxonomy): domain Eukaryota; kingdom Viridiplantae; phylum Streptophyta; class Pinopsida; order Cupressales; family Taxaceae; genus Torreya; species Torreya grandis. The sequence continues at coordinate 5,948,194 of JARHVA010000118.1, forward strand.
GATCTAGGAGCTTTCCTTGACCCAATAAGTAGTCTACATCCTCTCACAATCAAAATGAAACATGATTGGTAGGACTATAACCAATGGACTTGACCTCCTTTCTACCATTTTAAGCTTCATTAATATAATGATGTTTCATATTAGCCTCATGTTATGTCGCATTCAACTATTCAAAGTGATGAGGATCCCTTTGCATGACTACTACCTGATGAGATACATGTGATCATTGATGATTGTCATAGACATATTCAGGTTAATCAAGTGCATCCTTTTCCCCCTAGGATTTGGTGGTGTGCCTCCTCTAGAAACAAAGTTTGCACCCACCCAGTTTCAATTACCTTAACCAGTTCTCATATGAGTTCCCCACCTCTTTCCTAACTAGCGACTCTAGAGAAAGAACATCCTCATATCCATGTTATGGGTCATAAGTATTCTAACTTGGTGAGGTATCCCCATAATGGTGGGTCTTCCCATCATCTTAGTCCTTTTATAAGATTTTATTATGAGCGTGATAATTTGGATCGTCATCTATAGATTAGAGATCCATGGGGGGCCTATCAAGAGCATCAATGCCTATAAGTTAACCCTCATTTGATGGCATGTGATCAATATCATGGATATTTTGGTCATCACAACCATTTTCATGAGCATGCCATGTCTTCCCATCATCCCCATGGGGATTTTCACATTTCCCATGGCCATTTCCCACCCCATGGTAGAGATGATTTCCATCATGAGCATCTTCCCTATTAGGATCCACCTCAACATCATCCTCCATGTGGTCATGGTCTTGGTGATGCCTATGGGCATAGGCAATATCATCACCATCATGCTCCCCCTCTCAGAGTTTGTCACCAGCCTACTATCAATTGTGCTTATGAGGATCTTCATTGAAATCCTCTAGCCCCATATGTGCATGTTATTCCCCTTCCTACTCTTATCCCTAAACTACCTAATTTAATGGGACATGGGATTCTAGTCCTATAGAGCTCATTATGGCATTCATGATGGAATGTATGGATTGGGAATAGGATGAGGGCATGATGTTGAAGTTCTTTGTTCATTCCCTATGAGTTGAAGTTCTTGCTTGATTTTAGAATTTACCTACAGATTCTCTCTCTAGTTTCCAATTTCTTCTAGATGACTTCTTCTAAAATTTCAATATTTCTAAACCCTTTAACCTTAGCATCTGGTTACTCACCTCCATGGTGTAGGCCAAGGGTGATTCAAAATTTGATTTTGTTCATAGATGGCATTTAGTCATTCATATGTGTAAGACTAGATTCTTGAATGACTATCTTTATGATATGTTCATGCAAGCATTAAGGAAGGAGTTTCACTTTAAGGTCTTCAAGCTTGAACCCACCTCTTATGATGAAGTTAAGTGTCTAAAGATTGAAGTGTTTGAGGTGCACACTGACATGTGGCCTATACCTTCTTAAAATTCATCCTCTTCATGTGATCACAAATGTAATGTGACCAAGGATGGTGTCACTAATTCTCATCTTGAGAAGAAAGACAAGAAGGAAAACTATGAGGTGAATGCTTTAAGAAATAAGCTATATAAAATGAAGGATTCTGAATCAAGCATAATGAAATAATGGATGATTTTTCCTTACGACCCCACCAAGTTTTACAATTTCTATCGAATGAGGGGGCATGATGATGTTAATGTGTTTCCCAATAGTTTGATGAATAAGCCTCACCTTCATCTCAGATTTATCATCTTAAAGAACCCAAACCTAAGTTGAATGTGTTTAAGGAGCCTCTTCCTGACCATGATAAGGAAAAAAAGAAGAATAAAAATAATAAATCAAAGGCTAAGGCCCCACATTCTCCTTGCTCTTTCACCTCTTTTGAATCCTCTTCTTAGGCTAACCTGAGAGGGAAATCTAAGCATGAGAGTAGCAAATTTATTTCTATTATCAACATAACCTCTATTGGGTATGAGTGTAGACACCTAAATCTAGCCACCAATGACCATCAATCAGGCTTTTGACCAATTTCCACCAAAATGCATAATCTGGCCTAAAAACACTAAAACACATTAAATGAGTTGACAGTAATATATTTGAGTGCCGATTTTATCCATAGTGTCATTAAATGGGGCAATGTAATTTATGAATCAGCTAACTTTGATTAGATCATTTCAAGTCAAAATGACATTTTCATACTTGGGTGATTTGGATTGATCTTTTCTATCAAATTTCAAGTACAAGACATGTGTCTTTGTTTTCAAGTATTTTTTTATAAAAATACTAAATGGGATAACGGTTCTAACACATCTAACATTGGCTTCCAATTCTAATCTAGTCAAATTTTAAGCCAATAATATGAAATTTTTACCAATTTGATTAATTTGTGCACAAATTGCCAAGGTTTTACATTAAAATTGACTAATCATGTTTAAGGCTAATTAAATTGAATCAAGAGATTAAGTTAATTTTCCATGGAACTTTTTTAATATTTATTTTTAGAAATTGATATTGAATATTTGCATCATTAAATGACATCATTTCTTGGAAAGACATCCCTAGGCCATAAATGCATAAAATATTTCATCAACCCACCCCATGCCTCATTAAGACCCTCTCATGCCTCATAAATGCCTCCCATGCCTATTAAATGCCATTTTCCCAAATATTTATGGGAGATATTTATGAATTTAATTACATAATTTGGATTGATTCATGACTGTTCATCTCAATCTCATCATATAGTTAGTTCATCATCATTGCAATTGTAGGCATACAACACCTTTTCATTCTTTGATAATATGTTATTATGCCTAGATCTTGCAATGAATTCCTAAACAAGGGTAAACTATATACACCTAAATCTAGTCATTAATGACCATCAATCATGCTTTTGACCAATTTTCACCAAAATACACAATTTGGCCTAAAAACACTAAAACACATTAAATGAGTTGAAATTGATATATTCAAGTGTTGATTTTGTCTATATTCTCATTAAATAAATAAATGCAATTTATGAAGTAGCTAACTTTGATCAGATCATTTTGAGTCAAAATGACATTTTTGCACTTGGCTGCTCTAGATTGCTCTTTCCTATCAAATTTCATGTATAATATGTGTGCCTTTGTTATTTTGCATTGGAAACATCGTAAATGTGATAATGGTTCCAATGCATCTAACATCAACTTACAATTCTAATCTAGGCAAATTTTGAGCCAATACTATGACATTTTGACCAATTTGATTAATTTGTGCACAAATTGTCAAGGTTTTGCATCAAAGTTAACTAATCATTTTTAAGGATAATTAAACCAAATCAAGATCTTAATTTAATTTTCAATGTAAATTTTTGAAAATTTATTTTTATAAATTGATATTGAATATCTACATCATCAAATGACATCATTTCTTGGAAAGATATCTATAGACCATAAATGCATAAAATATCTCATCAAACCACCCCATGACTCATTAAGACCCTCCTATGCCTCATCAATTCCTCCCATACCTCTTAAATTCCCATTCTTCCCAAATATTTATGGAGGATAATTATGAATTTAATTACATATTTTGGACGAATTTATGGCCACACATCTCAATCTTGAGATGGATGATCATGGTTGATCTTAAACCATTTTAAAAATATACAAATAGGAGGCCTTGCCTATTGATTTTTAAGCTCTTTTATGCCAAACTTATAATGCCCAAATGCATTCAAAAATCCATTGTAATTAGTCTTATAATGTCAAATTATTGAGCCAAGCCTAGCCAAGCTAAAGCCGAACATGGTGCCAATGAGAGATGGAGGTAGCCACACTTCATTGATGTAGACTTCATGAGAACAAAATGAGAAAGCCACTTCAACAAACTATTTGGAGCATCCAACAAAGGTGAAAGAATGTTTCTTTTGCATTTTAGTTATGTTTCCCATTCTAGTCTTATTAACTAAGCTCCCCCATTGAAATAGGCTTAAGGTGTTAACTATTAGTGTGTTATTTTGATTTTGATTTCATATACTAACACAATACTAATTTTTCCTTATTACAATCCTATGTTCACCAATGACACACTCGATGGGAGCTAGCCTCGCAAATTTGATCAAATTACACCTACAAGTAACATACCAACCATTATCATGCAAGATCTTGGAGTGTGGAGGAAAATAAGATAAAAATTTGAGTAAAAATCCATTTTTTCTAATCCATGGTTTTGTTCTCAAGATTGTCAACCCAACTCACCTATACAACCCAACTAGTCTGTTAGCTTACCTCACCTATGAAACCCAACTCACCTATCAACCCAGCTAATATGTCAGCCCAACTCACCTATTAGCCCAACTTGCCTATCAGCCCAACTCTCATGTCAACCCAACTCACCTATACAACCCAACTCACTTGTCAACCCAGCTCTCCTATTAACCCAACTCACCTGTGTATCCCAACTTGACTATCAATCTAGGTAAGATGTCAACCCAAGAGCTCATTTTTCAAAAGTCCTTGTCTCGTCCTCTAAAGTGCTTCAAATTAGGTAGTCCTAATCTTGATTTTATAGGTTGAAAGGATGTTTTGGAAGTTAATTTGGGTTTTTTAACTAATTATACACTTCAATTTAGAGTTTTAAAAATAACTTGGTATAAATCATGCACTCTTCAAATTTGGTGCTTAAAATAAATCTTTAGCATGTTAAGTCCTGAACACTTCAAACTTTAGGTTTAAAATGAATTTAGGTGCTTATTATTTTATTTAGTATTTTTTTAATTGTAATCTTTACATGTTTTTTACAACTTACGAGTAAGGGGTCAAAATAACATCACCAAAATTTTGTTTTAGTGCTTAAAATTGAACTCATTTATCAAATTTGTATTCAATAGATGATTAATTAATTGATTGGCAAAAAGAAGGTTCATGTGTGTATGTTCTTCTATCTATCCCCTTTAGGGAACTTTTGGAATCAAAATAACCATCCTTATTGCAAAAATGCCTAGTCCAAGACATATAAAGAATGTCATCTAAAGCACTCCCCAAAAACTCACAATAGTCTAGGTGATTTTGAAACAACCCTAAAGTCTTTCTATTAGTCATTTATTTTATTGCATATTATCTTATGAGGGCAAATTCATTACCTCTTACAAGTTCTATAGGGAAGATTTGACCTAAGGTTTAATCTCCTAGCAGTAACTTCAACCACTCCCACTAGGATCGAAGGTTTGAGTGGTTAAACCACCTTTTAGTGTTGGAGTTGCACATGAGATGTATCTACACTTTGGACATTGTACTACACTAAACAATTGATATATGTAGTGGTTGAAAAAAGGGCAATACCTTTTTTTAATAAGCCAAGTACCATAGACACCTAATTTAAATGCATTTCTTTTGCAATGTGATGTGAAATTCATTGGGCAATTGATACATTTAGACATTTAAAAACTTGTAGATCTTAGACAAATCCCCACTTACCATAGAAGTGTTGTTGGTGCAAGGTGTGCTTCAAGGTCCATGTCGTAGTATTATAATTTGAAATAAAGGGGGTGTAAAAAATCTACTATATAATGTGAATTTTAATTTTTGGATGAACACTAAAAAATCCTCTCAAATGATTTATATTGATGGATTCCAACAATACCAAGTAACCTTGTTAGTTTAGGACCTAAGAGTGATTAATTAGTTGGTTTTGTCCTAGATTAAAGTCTTGTTTGGAGTCAAAACTTGGTGTGAACAAATGATAAAAACCAAAACACATATTACTCATTTTCATTTGAACAAAAAGGCATTATGTTGTCTATGTGAATCACCAATTTGCCTTATTCAAAGTTCATCAAAAATTAGAGTCATGTCATCCACTTTGGTGTAGTTATGCTACCCAATTACATCTAGAATTTTACCAAACATTGTTTAAAGCCCTTAATTTACAATCTAAATTCAAAATTTCACCTTTCATAATTTCATAGGATTGATGTGTTAAGTGGGTTATCCATTTGCACTAAACTTGGGGGAACTTAGGTTTAATTTCTAATTTGGGTTGAAGTTTTTTTAAGACTCATAATCATTATCACCACTTGGTAGACTTAAGTCATTTTTTGATAAACACTTTCACTTTGAGTCTATGCACCAAACATTTTTGTGTTACCATCTTATTTCCATTAAGATCATTTGAATACATACTTTTTTGCCTTGGAGATATTATCAAAACTCTAAAGGTATGTATGTCATTTGAGTTAAGAAGGGTAGTGTTACATTGCTAAATTTGTGTAAAACCATCTTTGCCTTAGAGAGTTTATTTTTAAAACAAATTTTTTTTCATATTTTTTGAGTAGTCTAGCATTTTTACCCTGCCCAAAACATTTCAAACATTGTTTCATAGACATTTTTTTTATAAATTTTAAGTTTGTACACATTTTTCATGCTAATCTAAGTATACCTTTATGAATCTTTATCTATCATAGTTATGCCGTTCACATTTGTCTAGTCTATTTTTTAAAAGAACTAAGCTTTATACCTTTATTTGTGAGAAAAAAATTCTCTAAAGTACCTTTTGTTTCATACCTTATACCTATTTGATCGATTTCATGTCCAAAAATCAAATGCCTATTTTTTTCTATAAGTGTTTCAAATATATTAAATTAAAATTTATTCTACTTTCAAAGCCTAACTTTTGATGTCATTTGGCCAAGAGTCCTAGCACGTGGCTTATTTGAGACTAGCTTTTGATGTCGTGTTTGGCCAAAATACCTAGCAATGGTTTATTTCCTAGATTATATTGAATTGAAACACTTCAACCTTAGAGTTTGGAATTTTGATTTTCGGTCCATTTACTTAATATTTTTATAGAAGATGTGTAATGTTCGATACTTAACATTAGATTGTTTTATCACAAATCATTGGATAAACCTTCCCATCTTTTTGATGAATCTAGACCAAGTTTGAATATCATATTTTAGACATTGAATTTTTAGAGTTTGTAGAACTCTCTTCCCTTTCTATCACTTAACATTCACTATGGATCCCAATATGTATTCGTATACTCATAATGGACTCATGTACAATTCAAGGATTAGTAATGTGTTTGCACAAGAAGAAATGGTACAAGACCCCTATGAAAATAATATTTCTTATGAGATAGATCTGTATCCCTCTTATATTACTCAAATATGGGCACAAAACCAAGATCCATTGGATAACTATTTGGTTAATAAGCTAGCATATTCAAAATAAGACCAAGAAAAAAACCACACAATACCTAGCTATGATACCCATAGTTGAAGAAAAAATTCTTTAATAATCATACTTTATTAATATGCCTTCCACATATGATCCATTTTATTTGAGCATCATTTTTTGGAGAATAAAGATGAGATTTCGATTAGAGCCATAGAATTAGGGGCTAAGTTTCCAATGGACTTCCCTCATGAAAGTTTACTAAGCCTAATAAAAATGCCTCCCAACATATTGTATAGTTAACATGTTTTTTATAGAAATACTTTAACTCTAGTCTAAATGATGTATCAGGACCCTAATATTCCTAACAAAGGAAAGAACCTCATGAAAGACCACTTTAACCAAATGTAGGTAGCATATCAAACCTACCTAAATCTAGCATGCAATTTCAATTAGATGACCATGGTGAGTAAACCTCTTATTGACTTAGTTCCTTCAACATGAATTTTGATAGAGTTAATTGGTCAAGATAATTAGAGTTTAGACCCATTCATGTAAAACACTTCAGTAGACAACTTGTTGTATACACTAATTATTGAAGAAGTGTCTTTTACTTCTATGTAGAATAATGAGTAAAACATAGTAGATAATGCACAAGCAACATCCAATCCAAATCAAAGTGGTACTAATACACAAAAAATTAGTCAAAAACATGTTCCTTTAGTTAATACCATGAATGGATATACAAACCTAAGAATGGGAGATTTTGTACCCTAACCTCAACCAACTACTTCCAATCTTCAACCAGTCGCTTCACCAAGCACACAACCAATAAGATTAGGTAGTCAACCAAAAAATAATGTCATGCCTCAATAATAGAATGTGATGAATCTTATTCCTCCTCAATAGGTGACAAATATCATTCCACAATAACAAGCACAAATGAATATACCAATGCAATAGAGGCTGAACATATTTCCACCTCAACTAGGGGTAACTAATGTTTCACCTCATTAGGTAGTAGCAAACATACCTTCTTCTTTGCATACCAAAATGCCAATTCAAAACCAAATGATGTTTAATCAATAATGTATTCATGTTGGTTAGTGACAAGTGCCAACTCTCCAACATGCATCCACTTCCCAACTAGGATTCATGTAATAAGGGGGTTTCAATGTCTCTCAAATACCTACTAGGAAATAATTTCCTTTTATACAAAACATACCACAAGTTTAGAGATAGGTTCCTGGTTCACAAGTTCCCACTCAAGGTTTGAGTAGTTGAAAATATATCCATATTCAACCACAACATGAACAATATATTCATATCCCTCTAGCCCAACCTCAAAATCCTCCAAGTCAAACTTTCATCACCAACCTAAACCAAAATATCACACAACCAAACATGTAATTTCAAAAAGCACATCCTAATCCATGTATGCATATTCCTAGATCATTTCCCAACCAATCCAACATATACCAAAAAATACCTCCATTATACCCTAGTCAAAGTGTTTCACTTGTAACCACTCAACCATCTACCCAGGCCCATATTCCCACAACTTTCTTAGAGTAAGAGTTACAACAAATGAAAGATACAATTTCAGCCATCCAAGTAGGGAAACATTTTTATAATTTTAAGTTGGATGATGTGTGTTCATATCCTTTCAATATGGATTAATTATGGATTCTATTTCCTCCAAGATATGAGCCATCAAAATTTGATAAATACAAGGGGAAAGGTAACCCCAAATACAATTTAATTGAGTTCTTTATCACATGCCAGCTAGTGGCATATAGTGATATATACCTTTTGTTATTATTTCTAAGGAGCTTATCTAGACAAGCCTTGGAGTGGTTCTTAAAGTTGCCTAAGAATTCAGTCACTAATTTTGATGATCTTTTAGATAAGTTTGTGCAATACTTTTCCTATAATTTTGAGCATGATATTTCATTGGTTGATTTGACACAAGCCAAACAAAAATATGATGAGAGTTTTATAAGCTATCTATATTGATGGAGAGCACTTACAAGCTAATTCACTCATAGTTTACTAGATAAATAATTAGCCACTATATTCACTAAAAATTTGCGTAGTGAGATAACCTAACATCTAAAACTATAATGTGTACATACCTTTAAATAAATCATTGACAAAGGTTTGTTTATCGAGTGAGTACTCATTAAGAAATGAATCATCAAGTTTAATTTAACTAATCATAACCAAAGTACTAATTAGGGAAGCATCCAAAACCAACATCTAATCCAAGTGCAAGCATCACAACTAGCACAGGCTAATAACCAAGATAGACTAAAATAATTCAACCATGATAAGAATATTATGGGAAATGGAGTAATCAATTCATGTCATGTCCAAATGGTGTAAACATCATTCACACCACCTTTTCATCCTAATCCTATGTGAAAACCTCTCCAACTAACACTACAATCATAAAAACCAAGACCCACACAACAAATTCCACAACTTTTGTCATTATAGAACCCTCCTCCAAGGAGAACTGTGCCTATGCATCATGGTTTTAGTGACCTTGGAAAGCCTATTAAGTCTATATTTAGTAAACTTACCACCATTAATTTGATTAGTTTGTCTATACCAAAGTATTATCCTCAAGGCATCCATTATCCTGATTAGTATCATGAAAATGAATTTTGTGAGCATCATCAGGTCAATGGATATAATTTATGAAGATGTGTGTAAATCAAGAATTTAATTAAAAATATGTTGGAGAATGGGGGGATCACATTGTATGGTTGTGCTTCCACCTCTAATTAGACTCTTATAATCTATCAAAACCCTTTTCCACAACATAACTAGCAGCAATAACAACAACTAATGAAATAACAAAATCAAAGGCCAAACTAATAAAACTAACAAAATCAATAAGAGAGCCAAAACATAAAAACAATGGACAAAACCAAGGTCAAAATAGTAATAACCAACAAAAATACCATGTAGTTGCACATGACTATAATAAGGTTGTAATTCATATTACAAGGGGTAGTGTTAATAACATCTCCATTAATCCTCGACCGAGCACCAATCAACCTAGACCATTGCTAAACAATGCCACTCAACCAAATTATATGGATAATCCTTCTTTGAGCTAGGACCACATGCAAGTGAACCAACAAACTAGAACTTCCACTTTTGGACCTTATATTGATAACTTATCCTTTCCCTATGACCACATATAAGTGCATCGATAACTAAGACTTCTCATATCTAGTCCCACACTATTACCACCATTTGGTAGCAATCATGGTCCTATATTTAATCATGATTGTGAAATCACAACTTTGAGGTCAAGGATTACCATCCCAAGCCCACAACCATTTTCCACTTTGCCCATTATCCAACCAGCCATTCAACCTTGGAATAAGCCATTTACCACTGACCTAGAAAAGAAGTTTGATAGTATGGAACAATTACAGAAGAAACTAGCCTAAATCTCCATTTTAGATTTGTTGTAAATGTCAACAATACACAAGAACATTTTTAATGAGTTTTTAACCCAATCCACTATTTCTAGTGACATATTCTCTGATAAATTTCAATATTTAGTTAGACACCTAGCTCTCTCCCAATAAGTCACATTTAACTAAAGTGATATGTCTTCTCTTGGCCCACTCCATAATAATCCATTATAAATATAAGTTTATATAAAGTGACATAAATTGAAATGTTTCCTTATAGACAATGGATCAGGCCTCAAAATAGTGTCTCTAAAGCTCATCAAGCTTCTTGGATACACAATGATAGATCTCCAACTAGAAATGATAACTATCAAATCCTAGGATAATCAAGAGAGAGAATTACAAGGCACCATTAGCCTACCAATTATCATTTATCCTTTAACCCATGATACACTTTACCATGTGTTTGATCTTGAGTTGTCATATAATATGCTTCTAGGTAGGCCTTGGTTACATAAGATTCATGCAGTCTTGTCAATGTTGTATCAATGTATCAAGTTCTCCCACTCAAGGATGGAAGTAAATATTCTAGGATATTTGCACCCATATGAGTACTATAAACATATCAAGGTCAAGTTTCAAAGCTAAAATTACCAATATGGCATGAATCCAAGTTCCAAATAGGATAAAGGAAAGGCCATACTTATTGATTCTCTAGAGGACAATTACATGGATCTTAATACCTTGGATTCCCTTTCCCATATGCCACATCTTGAAGCTTCCAATCATTACACCATTCTGGATAATGGCCTAAGAGAATATTTAACACATGATACCTTTCATATTGTTAATCTTCCTTAGAATCTAAAGACCTTTGGAAGACCTAAAGTTACCCCACACATGCATTGGTAATGAAAAGGTAAAGATAAAATTCATAATCCAGGACTAGTCATGTTCATACTAGAATTTGGCCAAGAACAAGACCCTCTCAAAGGATATGAATCATGGTTATACAATGACAAGTTGGTTGATAGTTACAAGAGCACCAAATATCTCATTCCTAATTGGATCATGAAACATCAAAATTATGAATGAAGAGGCCTCAGACTAAATCAACAAGGAACCATTGAGCCAATTTCCATGACTACGTATAAATAAACTTATGGAATTGGATTTAAACCACATGGGGGTGATCCCACATATCTTATTTGAGTTCCATCACCAATTACTAGTGATGATGATGCCGATAGTGAAGCAGAGTCTAATCATAGCGTTATCTTTGATGACCTAGCTAAGACTGACTTGTTTGATAATAATGCCATATGTGTCCCTATCCCAATCATTTGTAATAACCTATTTCCATTATATTATCCCCAAATGATAGAATGGAACCAATAAGAATCCATTTTACCAATTGATGAGTTTTAGAATGATGAGGCATTCTATGATATTCTAGGCCTTAGAGATAACATTTTGTTGGGAGACCATAAATCAAGGTTCTTCATCACATTAGATCTTGAAGCCTATTTTAGAGAGCAGGTGAAGACCCTTAGCCAAAAATAAATAAATAAAACATTGAGGTCCCAAAGTGAAAACCTCTTTGAGGCACTTTTTGACTAAGGAAAAAGTAAAGATAAAGGCTAGTCTAGTGGTGAAAACCTATTTCAAGTGCCATTAGATGGAGGTGTTTATTATTCTTTGAATTTAGACTAGGTGACCACCAATGATGAATTTTCCTATAGATATAAGTTTAATTTTGAGAAACAACAAGTGTTTGATCAAAATTTTCAAGAATTTTTGACTATTTTTGTCACATGGTCAGATCTCCCATTAGGGGACTCAAATTCATCATGCCTAGGAGAAGTTTAAGAGATAGTCCTAACAGAGGACCCTGAATATAGTCCAATAGTTCAAGTCTTTGCCTAGTATCATATAAGATGTTTCAACCCTTCTAGTCGAAGATACAATAGAGGTAAACATCAAGACTCCATTAGACCTGAAATGGATCAAATTAGGCACATCTCTCATTGAGGAAGAACATGAAATCTTTATAGCTCTATTGAGAGAGTTTGTAGATATCTTTACATGGGCTTATTCTGACATGCAAGGTTTAGACCCCACCTTTATTTTACATCACCTTATGGTAAATATCGATGACAAACTAGTTAAGCAAAAGTTATGCAAGATGAATCCTCAAATTTCTTTATTAGTAAAGAAAGAGTTGGAAAAACTCTTAGAATCAAGATGTATTCGATATATTGACTACTTAGAATGGATATCTAATGTTGTACCTATTAGCAAAAAGCCTAAAATAATTAGAATCTATACTTATTTTCAAGACATAAACATAGATTTCCTAAAGGATAACTTTCTATTGCCTAATATTGACATGATCATCACCTCCATGGTAAGTTATGAGATGCCCACACTCATGGAAGGCTTTTTAAGATACAACCAGATCAGAATAGCACCATAAGAACAACACAAGACAACATTCACCACTCCATGGGGAAACTTCTATTATTAGGTAATGTCATTTGGTCTTAATAATACTAGAGCTACATATCAAAGAGCCATGACCATCATATTCCATGATATGATGCATAATATTGTTGAAGACTATGTCTATGACATACTAGGCAAATCAAAAACCAAGGTTAACCATCTAGTAGTGCTACATAGAATATTTAAATGATTATGTGAGTACAAAGTTAAATTGAATCTAAAGAAATGTGTATTTAAATTAACATCAGGAAAATTAATTGGTTTCATCATGTCTCATAAAGGCATTGAAGTCGATCCAGCCAAAGTCCAAGCTATAATAGAGATGCCACCACTAACCAATTTGAAGAATCTTTATAGTTTGCAAGGCAAGATCCAATCAATTCGATGCTTCATATCTTAGTTAGTAGACAAGTTTCATCTATTTACACATATTCTAAAGAAGGGAGTTGCATTCCATTGGGATAATCACTGCTAATCAATTTTTTTAGAAGCTAAAAGATTAGCTAGCAAATCTGCATATTTTATTACACCATATGCTAGGAAAACCATTTTTATTGTACCTATCAGCTAAAGATAGTGCCTTGGGGGCACTTCTATCTCAACATGATGACAATAAAAAAGAGAATGCAGTATACTACTTGAGTTTTACATTGGTCACATATGAACATAACTATATGTTTATTAAAAAAACCTGCCTAGCCATGGTATTCATAGCTCAAAAATTATGACACTACATATTGAATAATAAGACCATGGTCATTTCAAAAGTAGATCCGCTCAAGTATATACTATATAAAATAATTTTACAAGGCAAAATAGATAAATGGATCATGCTTCTTAGTGATTTTGACATAGAGTATGTCAATATGAAGGCAATCAAGGGATAAGTCCTTGCATATTAGCTTGTTGAAGCACCCCTTATAGACATAGAGCCACTCACATTCCAATTTCATGATGAATCCATAATGACCATCATTGACATACCTCTTGAAGAGAATCATTGGAATTAGTATTTTGATGGATCATTTACTGCACATGGATTGGGGGCAAGCCTCTTATTTATTACACCACAAGGGGATCTAATTCCTAAGTCTTTTAGAATCAATTTTCCTTATACAAACAACATGGTTGAGTATGAAGCACTTGTTTTAAGACTTTGATAGGTAGTACAATGGAACATATATCATATTTAAGTTTATGGTGATTATCAGTTAATCATCAATCAAGTCATAGACCATTTCTAAACCAAAGATGATAAGTTGGTTCCTTACAAGGCCATGGTTGACAATCTAAGATAGCAAATTGTAGATATCCAATTTAAACATATACCAAGGGTTAGTAATATAAATATAGATGCCATGGCTGCTATCAACTCTCTAATTTAATAAAAAAATAAAGATAGAGAGTATCAGTTCATTGTCAAGAATTTGTTCTCATCAACTTATTCAATTGTTACAATGATTTATGATATTATTGATCCTAATTGTATCTAGTATTTAGACCTTTATAACTATGTTCATGACCAAGTTATACCACCTGACCTATCTTGAAAAAAAACCATATCCTTTATCCATCACTCTAGTCATTATACTCTACTTGGATAAACCCTCTACCACTATAGTTTTGATGGAACTATGCTTCATTATTTAACTTCAAAAAAATCTGCACTAACATTATGAGAATTACACAAAGGAGTATGTGGAGCCCACTCTAGCAAGGAATTCTTATCTATTATTATTAGTTTGCAATGGATGCATTATAACTACATATGTAAAGAAGTGTAAAAAATGTCAACGACATGCCAATCTGATTCATGCCCCAACCAAGACTCTGAAACTAATGTTGACACCATGTCCATTTGCTACATGGGGACTCAACCTCATTGGTAAAATCAATGCTACATCCTCAGATAGCCATAAACATATCCTTACCACCACCGAATATTTCACTAAGTGGGTTGAAGCTATACTCCTCACTTACATGACTTAAAAGTAGATTTCTAAGTTCATTTTCAACCATCTCATCTATCACTATGGTATCCCTTTCAATATTATATCTAATAATGGAAGATCCTTTAAAAATAAAAATATCAAATAGTTATGCACTAAATACAATAGTACACAATATATATCTATGGCATATTACCTTCATGGTAATGGTTAGGCTGAGGCATCCAACAAAATAATTATTAACATTCTCAAAAAAATTATCAATGATACCAATCACAACTGGCACCTTTAGATATTTTATCTCTTTTGGGCATACCATACCAATCACCATACCCCAAAGGAGCCACTCCATACTCACTTGTTTATGGTACTGAAGCCATACTTCCTATTGAGGTTGATTTACCTTTATTATGCATATCTTTCAAGCAAGTCCTAGATGATCATGAATATTGAGTAGCTCACCTATAAGAGCTAGACCTACTTGATGAAAAAAGCATAGCAATGAGCAAAAATCTTCAAACATATCAAAACTAACTCAAAATCCACTACAATTGATGCATCAAGCATAAAACATTTGAACTTGGTGATCATGTTCTTAAAGAAAACCAAAAGAATACCATAACTGAGAAAAAGCATAAAGGTAAATTCAAACCAAACTAGATAGGGCCTTTCATCATTATTGTAGATTATGGATTAGAAGCATACAAGCTCACCACACTATATGGAGATGAAATTCTTGAGCTAATGAATATTATTCACCTCAAATGGTATTATGTTTAATAACTATGGTGTATTGTCTATAAGGACCATTTTAGTTGTGTCATTTTATCACTATTATTCTTTGTACAAATATTATTCTTATCATTCCTCTTAGCCTATTACTTATCCATTTTAAAATTCCATTCTATCAACAAAACATGTTTTAAATCCTATCTTCCTAGTCCATTTAACCTGTGTTTCACCATTAGTTGCACATTTTTATCACCAATGAATCTAATCAATTTTAGTAGTTATTTTGAGCATTTTAGATAGAGATGGTATTTTGGAGTAGTATGATAGAAGTTTTGGTGGTTGCATCCTTTGTTTGTTGTTCCTTTCTTATCACCAGTCTTACTACTAATTATAACCACCTATGGGAAAATTAGTATCATTGATCTATGCCATTGTGTCCTAGTTATAATTGCTTATGGGAAAACTAGGGGCCACATTTATTTATTGATCCTTGGCATACCAACTAACCATTTTCTATGTCATACTATGCCTTTATCCTGATTGCACCTATTTTTTTTTAACTGACTACTACATGAGTCAAATTCCTCCCTTATAGGGTAGAATTATAGTGACTTGAGGTCCTACCTTGGGACTATGTAGTTAGTGCTCGATACTTGTTGAGGTCAACTCAATCACCCTAAGCCACACTCTCACCATTTTGTAAGAAATCTAAGCCATGCTCTCACCATTTTGTGAGATTTAATTGTTCTAGTGTCTCATCATTATATTTTGAGTTGAGATACTCCAAAAATTCCAAAAACATTTGTAAAATAGTTAGAAAAAACCAAAAACATTGACCACTTCTTTGACTTGAGGATTCTGGGAACCCTTACTAAGTTGCAAGCAAATCACTTGTCACTTAGTTTCTCCATATTTTTTGGCATTTTATCCCATGCACTTGATATTTTTCAAGACCATTCCTATTCTTCTATTGCATTCATTATGTTGTTGTTATCAATTATCATTTTATTCCCATTTCCTAGAAGAACTATAATTGGCCTAAAGTTTTTGTTGGATATTACATCCATGGAACTATGTAGGCAATGTCCACTTGCCTAGTACATATGGAGACAACTCGGCCATCCATTAATTTTATTCTATTCTCCCATTTTTTAGTTTGTTAAGTTTTTGCCTATTTTCTAGGGGTAATGTTCGTATGGCTTAAAATTAAATTATTTGTCTCTTTGCTTTTTTTTGTTGTTGTTTTTTTTGTATACATATTTGTTTGCTTTTAGTAATGTTGCCTTGATTAAATATATGTGCATTCATTGGGTTATTATTTTCTTACACTTACACTTGAATCCATCCATATTCATACATCTACGTTGGCATCATGATTTTTATCATTGGTGCATTATTTTCTATTGAGTATTGAGTTATAAGAGTCAATCCTTATCCATATTTCAGCCAATTCCTCATAATGGTATACCATGATGCCTACCAACATGTGCTAAAATAAACTTTAGCTTTAGGAAGTATATTTAGCAATGGCAACATCAACTTCTCTTCGACACTGACATCTTGATTCAATCCCAATCATATCCTACATAGAGTAATTGAACAACAAAATAATTTCAACCTTTGTTTAGTTCGAAAGAACATCTTCCTACTAGCAGGTTATCCTAATTCATCTTTATATTCTATATCAAATTATCCTCATCATTGGCCAAATCAATCATGTTTTCCATAAATAGGGTCCAATGATTATACCTACCTATGGGAAAATCATTACACACCATCCCACCTACATTTCTTAATGATTATAACCACCTTTGAGAAAATTATTGTGTTGTCACCACTTTACTTTTTCTACCCATATATGGGCATGTTTCTATCTTTTTTATCTATCCTAATTGGGATAGTTTCATCTTCTCAATGATTATAACCACCTTTGGGTAAATCATTGTGTTTTAATGCCACATTACCACTATCGAGGTATTATGCTTATAACTGTCTTTGGTCAAACCATTGTACACTATCCCACTTGCATTCTCAATGAGTTTTACTACTTCTTCAATATCATTGTGTTCTCATCCCATCATTTTCCTTTCTTTGTTCCCCTTGACTCCATTCTTTCTTTTGAGGGACCACTTACTGACCTTTCTTTGTGCCAACTGTTCCCTCAAGGGGGCATCATACAATTAGTTCATCATCATTATAGTTGGAGGCATACAATACCTTTTCATTATTTTAGAAGACATTACTATGCCTATAGCTTACAATGCCTTTTCAAATAAGGGAAAACTGTAGACACCTAAATTTGGCCACCAATGACCATCAATCAAGGTTTTGACCAATTTCCACCAAAATGTACAATTTGGCTTAAAAAACTAAAACACATTAAATGAGTTGAAATTGATATATTCAAGTGCCAATTTTGGCTAGAGTTTCATTAAATGGGGTAATGTAATTTATGAAGTAGCTAACTTTGATCAGATCATTTCAAGTCAAAATGACATTTTTGCACCTGGGTGCTTTAGATTGCTCTTTTCCATCAAATTTATTGTACAAGATATGTGCCTTTGTTATTTTGAATTGGCAACATCCTAAATGGGATAATGGTTCCAATGCATCTAACATATACTTCCAATTCCAATCCAGTCAAATTTTGAGCCAATATTATGATATTTTGACTAATTTGATTAATTTGTGCACAAATTTCCAAGGTTTTACATCAAAGTTAACTAATCATGTTTAAGGATAATTAAACCAAATCAAGATCTTAAGTTAATTTTCCATGGAAATTTTTGAATATTTATTTTTAGAAATTGATATTAAATATCTACATCATCAAATGACATCATTTCTTGGAAAGACATCCCTAAGCCACAAATGCATAAAATATCTCATCAAGCCACCCCATGCCTCATTAAGACCTTCCCATACCCCATCAATACATCCCATACCTCTTAAATGCCCCTTCTTCTTGAATATTTATGGGGGATATTTATGAATTTAATTACATAATTTGGATTAATTAATGGCCACACATCTCAATCTTGAGATGGATGGTCATGGTTGATCCTAAACCATTTCAAAAATATATAAATAAGAGGCCTTACCTATTGATTTTTAAGCTCTTTAATGCCAAATTTATAATTCCCAAATGCATTCAAAAATCCACTATAATTAGTGTTATAATTTAAAATTATTGCTCCAAGATAAAGCCAAACATGGTACCAAGGAGAGATGGAGGTAGCCTCACTTCATTGATGCAAACTTCATGAGCACAAACCAAGCAAACCACTTCAACAAATTTTTTGGAGCATCCAATGAAAGTGAAAGAAGGTTTCTTTTGCATTTTAGTTTTTTTTTTCATTCTAGTCTTGTTAACTAAGCTCCCCCATTGAGATAGGCTTAAGGTATTGGCTATTAGTATATTATTTTGATTTTGATTTCATATACTAACACAATACTAATCTCCTCTTATTGCAATCCTATGTTCACAATGAGTTCTTTGTCAACATGTTCTCTAGTTGGGATACCAACCTTGTTGGAGAGACTAGTGGTGTTGAACCCCTTATCTAGCCCATGGGGGTAGGGAACCCTAAAGTTAGATTTGACTCTAGGTGCAACATCCTTCCCCAAGATAGACAGCACCTTACTCCATCATAGAAGAGTTACGGGGCCTCTTGATTAGGATATCCATTTGGTACCTTCTTTGCCTTTACCCTGAGCAAAGGGGACTCATCTTTGATGAGATTGGTCTTTCTTGTGAGGGTCTACTATATGATGAGGTCAAATGCTATTAAACTTTGATGCACATGAGTACCCTTATCCTCCCATCTTATCTTTCAACCCAGCCTCTTTGCTAAACATTTTGGTTCTTACAAAGAGGGCTTCATTCCCTCTTTATATTGAGACTTCCATTGATGATTTATATATCAAGTTGTGTATTGTTGATGATTCTTGGTCATCATTAGACCGCTACCATGTAGGCCATCATGTCAACCATATTTTGCATGGTGCAGTTTATGCACAAAGATGAGGTTCACACCATGGAAGTTGACCCAAATCCCCAAGCATTGTCTATGCAAAGAAAAAACCCTCAGGTAAGGATTTAACTATATCCTCATAGGTGTATGTAGATTCTCATACACCCCCTATTTATGAGTCTCATTTCTTTAAAGATGAATGTTTTGATCCAGCTGAGTACCAATAAAATTTCATCCTTTTAGAGTCTAGCACATGTTGAATGACTCTATATTGTACTCCATAATACCAAGCCTACTCATCTCTTATCATATATCTCTTCCAAGATGTTTCCCCAAATGTTGATATCCCCCTTGTGTTGTGCTTTACCCATCAAAGTATAGGCTCTCTCTATGCATCTTCCATTGAGACCACTAAATTGGTTGAGTTTGATCTTGAGTGTTAGTCCATCCATAGTATAGCATGAAACTCAATCAATGAGAGGAGAGATTATAATAAGATCATGCCCACACATCTTATTCATTTCCATCCTCTTAATTGTTTGGGTCAAAATGTCTCATTCACCAATAATGACCCCACTTTTGACATTCTTATGTTTTGGGTCATGACTGATAAACCTAAGGATTTGGATGCTTTATTTCCTTCTTCCTACCTTTACCCTATTATTTGGCCTCTTCATAGGATAAGTAATGGCTTCCATTGGGGGTAGGCCTCTAGTTAGGGTAAAGTGGTGTCCTACCCTCAAGGTTAGGCCTAGCCCTAGGCCTATGGTAATTTGATGAGCCTTGGAGCTTATTAGAACACCCTCCCTAGTCCCACATGGTAGATCACCCCTTTTATGGCATACATCATCAGAACCTTATCAATTTCCTTAGCTATTTGGATTGTGTACTCCTCTTTGGAGGTACCTCAGGATAAAATCAAAGTCTTTTACTTCTTTTAGTTGGTTGGGTTATTCCTCACTTGTAGTTAACCCTCTACCAACTCCCTCTCTCCTTTTTCATAGTTATTTTAAGTGGTGTAGGTTAGTAGTTATGGTTGCTTAAGACACCCTCTAGTCTTCCATGGCTATTCTTCATCTCATATGAGCCTCCTACCACCCTTCCTCACCTCTAATTATAGTTTGCATTAAAGCACTCCCTCATGGTTGGTCATTGTGCATTAGTGTTGGTTTTATTGGTTGAGATACCTTTTATACCTCTAGCACTCTGACTCCTCATCACATTTACACAATAGTCCAATGTGACCCTAGATTAATTATGTGCATGTGGGAATGAGAAAAAAACATGTTTAGGTGATCTTTATGAAAACTTTTCTCTTCTTCCCCCATCTCATTCCATTTTGGGCCCTATATGGGCTCCCTAAACCTATTTTTTTTGGTCTTCTAGGCCAATCCATGGTTTTTTGGGCTAAGGTGTGGCTTGTCAAGGTTCAAGATATGGGTTTTTCCTAGTTAGGCCATGGCCTAGGCCATAAGCTTGTTTTTTACTCTTTTTGGGCTTTTGTTGCACTCTTTTAGGGCTCCTAAAACCTTCATCTTAGAGGTTTTGGCCCATGTAAGACGTCATAGTGAGGTTTATTTCTCTCTTTGAAGGCTAATTGGGTGTGTTTTGGAACCATTCCAATCTCTTGGACCCATAGGTCCTCTAGCCTGTCAATCCCATGTACTCCTTGTTGGATACACCTTGCAGGCCCTTTTTGGGTATTTTCTGTGCATTTTTGTATTTTAGATCATGAAAACTCCATTTTAGGGGTTTTAAAACATTTTGAGTGCATTAGAGGACTTAATTTTTTAATCTGAGGTTTTCTTTGGCCCGCTCTAGCCCTATTTTAGTTCTTAGGACCCCTTTTAGGTTCCTATCAACCTTTCAGGCATGTGCCCCATTTTATGGGCACCTAGGGATAAAATTTACATATTATGATTCTTTTATTAGTCATTTCCCTAATTTTTCATACTTGATCCATTATAACTCCCTCTCTCTTGTTCATCATGGTTGCAAGTTGGGTTGTTATCTGGCTATGGTGGTTGAGGAGACTTACTCTAGTCTTGTTGATTGGTCTTCATCTTCTTTGAACTTCCCCCCACTTTACCTTGTTACCTCTCATCATGGTCGATGTTGGTCAAATGCTATAATTATGGCTTGGTTTCATTTTTTGTTTCCCTCATGTAACTCACTTACATCACTTCATTTTGAGATCAACTTTCAACAATTTTTAGTCTTGTGTTATTGACCCCCATCATGGTGCACCTATCAATGATGATTCACACTGATGGTGGTAGTCAGGGTAACCTAAGACTAGTAGTTAAAGCTTGGGATATCAATGATTTATGGGGCCATTAGTTTACTATAACTAGTTTCTTCCTTACTAATGAGATGAATAATGCCATCAAGTATTATGCAATCATTGGCACCTTGACTGATGCTCATGAGTTAAGCACGTGTTATGTGTAGTTATTCTTTAAATTACTCTTAGCCATGTCTCAAATCACTAGTGTTTGGGTTATTCTTAGATCTGAGTTACTCCCCTCTTTGAGGTAGTGCATGATTTACTCTCTTTCTTCAAGGATGTCCAATTCACTCATATCTCTCATAGGGAGAACACTAGGGATGATGCCCTAATGATTGTCATTCTAGATAGTATGATTTGATTTGATATCACTTTTGTCCCTTATTTTTAGGTGTTATATCTAGATCTAGAGTTGGATTTTAGATTACATAACATGTGCACTCTCACCCATGGATCGTACCATCGACTTCTTCTACTTCCATCCTTTTCTGGTAAGTGAAGGTAATGTTTCCTTTTATCTTTTAAATTCTTTCTTTCCTTTGCTTTGGTTTGTTTTTTAATTATTTCAAAACACTCCTTGTTTATTTGAACATTGACTATTTGTACCTCAGGGGCATATGTAATCGTAATTCCCATGACCTTACTCCTCCCTATGATTACACATCAGTTCATGTGAAAGCTAATGACCCTATTCATCCCACTTTGAGACATTTTCCACCTACTCAAACGTCTCTCACATCATATTCTTACCCTCCATACATATTTAGTCCATCTTGGTCTATTTACACATAAGACAAGCCCTATAGGGACCCCCAGGGCCTTTCAAGAGCTTATTGACCAGCCTAAGCCCTGTTTGACCTAGGTCATGGCTTGTGTGAAGTAAACCCATGGCCTAAGATACATGTTTCCTTCATACAATACATGGCCTAGGCATAATGCATGTAAAAGTGCCTTTTTGGAGTCAAATAGTTAAAAATGGTTAGTTTTAGGTCTTTTGGTGGATTGGGGTTAGGATATATGCCTCATTCTCATTCATTTGATTCTTTCTCTTCTCTCTCCACCCCCTCTCTTGGTTCATCTTCCATCTCTTGACTCTAATGCCTTCTTAAATCTCTCTTGATTCATTCTTGGCACTCTTGATCTTGATTGGTTACAAGGGGTCCCATATGTTGCTACACATTTTCTTGGAGACTCCATTACTACTCTCAATTGTTTTTTCTTCATTATGGGTTGATTATAGCTTCTAAATTTGGAATTTCACCTAATTTTTGCACTTGGTTAGAGCTCTTACACCATTTTAAGTTCTCACTTCACCTCCTTCTTTGCTCTTGGATTTTGGTTTGGACTCTAGCTTGCACATAGCTCGGTCTTCCTCCTACATTGCTTCCTATCTTGGATTCTTGGTTGGTAAAACATCTACACATCTTCTTTGAGATTAATCTGAGGCCACTTTTCTATGCAAAGTGAAACTCCATTGTTTTATGTAATAAATATGTTAGGGTTTGATTTATTTTGGTGATTTAATTATTTTGTGCATTGTTTAGAATAATTTTTGAAGTTTATGCATTCATATGTGGTTATAATATATCTTCATTTCTTGAAATACTTACCATTACATGTTATAATTGCATTAGAAACATTTATATTACATAGTATGACTCTACATGCTTAAAATAAACTAGACAACTTGCTTAAACAATCTCCCTCTCTTGCTAAACTATAACATTGCATTATTAGAAAACAATAGTGTTGAATTCAAAAGATAACTCAAATATAAACTAGGCATGCTCTTAAAGCTCTTCTTGAAAATGTATTTATTTCTTAAAACATATTTTATTTGTCCTAAAAGTGCCTTAGCATCTAGATTTACATTTCATTTATTATCTCTCTTTATTCGGTATTATTATTTCTGCAATTTATATGCAATCAATAGTCTAGTCTTAGCTACTTGTGTTATTGTGGTTGGATTTGCTAGAGATAATTTCATCCTTTATTCACTTTATCATGTTATCCCAAACCTAGTTCATAATTCTATCTATATCCTAGTGTAAAGTGGCAAACCGAATAGCCACTATAGACATCTCATAGCCCATAGAAACCTTGATCCTTCTATCCTCTTAGTGGTTTGTATTAGCGCCCTGCCAAACATTGGTAGTTTCATTCATATTCTTGGATCTATAATATACATGTGAAGATGATAGATCACTTGTCAAAAACATCACGTACTATACACATAAAAAATATATGATGAGTACGTGGGAAACACATTGCATCATTCAACCATGTATAATTATGCAATACATCAATAAATACAAATTAACCACCAAACCATTACTTAAGTCACACATAAATAAAAAAATACATATCCAACACAAACCAAAAATGAAACACTTATATTCAAATCTTCTATCCAAATAATATGTTTGACCACACATCATACATGTCATACATATTATGCCAAAATGTATGTATATAAATAATAATGTCTAAGGCAATAGCCATAAGGCAATATCAACATTCATGTCATGGGCATTAGGCCTCTATAAATGGATAAACAATTGGGAGTGGTTAACCACATAAATGCGTGTATATGCATATGTCCATTTGGACACTTGTATTTGAAAATGTGTAGTTTAGAAATCTTGACAAAATGCAAGAATAAGACACCAACATAAAGAATAAACTTTTTGGTTTTGGTAAATAAGAAGTAGCTATCATACCTCATAAGCATGGTCCATACATGCCTATGACTGCACCAACTCATCTCCATGAAAAGCTTATGTGGAATAACAATATACACCACTATCAAAATATATAATACCAAGGTTGAAAGAAAGGTAGGGGGAATAAAGAAGAGTGAATATAATACGCAGTCATCATAAGAAGTACAATATCAATTTGTGAGGAAACCTATCATGTGTACTTTCATTTATTATGCTTCCCTAATAAACATATCTACCATTCCATAAATGCATTTATCACAAAGAAATTTGATCATCATCACTAGAATGGTCTTGAGGGTCATCCCTTTGTAATCATAATAGAGATCATTGCAAAAATATCAATATTAATATTGAGTAAGTTAAATTGAACTTAACATTATTTCATAAAAACCAATAAATAGAATTCATTTAACCTAAGGTCCATTGTTGCACTTACTATTTATCCACCCACTCTCTTTCTCACTCCATTTTTCAGTGATGTTCTCTTCATTGAATGCAAGCTTCCCTTTTCCATGTCAAGTTTTCAATTAAATCATATGCACCCATCTCATCATTGATAGACTTCAAGGTTATCTCATTGAGATAACATAACTTAAACACATCCTCCCTATCTAACCATGATCTTTCCATCTTGTCTCTCTTGTTGATGTTCTAATTTTTCAAGAGTTGATATATTGTCCTCCTTTATGTTTATCTTTTCATGATTCTTCTTCCCTTTGGCTTACATTTCCCACTTTTGACATGCCCAGGGGGCCTCCTTAGAATGGGGCTACCAACCATGAATCTTATGACAATGAGTGTTAAGTCTATCTCATGACCAAAATAGATGGCCACCATAAGTTCTAAAAGTGTTACATGGCTTCAAAAATCAAAGGCGTACATTTTCCCTTGTAATACCCTAATCCTTGATATTGTATCATAAATAATAAATCAATAAACAAAATATAACATTATCAAACACAATAAAATGTTAAAGGCATAAAATAATAAACATAAGATAACATCATCAAAGACAATCAAATATTCTTATAGCATTCAGTTCCTCCTCCATTTCAGATTGTGAAGCATCCAAAATCCAATCATCATCAACATCCTCATCATTGTTGTCATTGAGGTCATAT
The DNA here is from genome assembly GCA_037957365.1 of Torreya grandis. Lineage (NCBI taxonomy): Eukaryota > Viridiplantae > Streptophyta > Pinopsida > Cupressales > Taxaceae > Torreya > Torreya grandis. Next base: position 5,974,051 of record JARHVA010000118.1, read on the forward strand.
GACTCCACCTCCTCCTGCCACATAGGTGGACATATATATGTGAATCCAAACATATATGGAACAAAAAACATGGGGATATGAGCATGGAAAATGAAAGAAAGTGTATAATAAATATGCACATTTATAGGGATGAATTCATTATGTAGGTGACTATCAGCCACATCCATGTGGCTTCGATCCACCCCTTATAACTAAAACACAAAATAAAAACAACATAAAAAATGTATGATGTTTCAAAAGTATTCTAATTTTGATTATTGTAAGAGGGAAGAAAGAAGAATTATTTAACATGAGGAACAATCAAACATTGAGGGAAGCCAAAGGTTCCCATACATCTCTTGAGAAATAGTCATTGGGTGCTTCAAGGACACCCTCTTCAACTTTGGTCTGCTCCACCCCTCCTCCTATAGTATTAACAAAGATGTAATAAATCAAAATATAGATGCATAGTTTGAAAATATTGAGCATTTTACATATGTGGCAAGAACATTAAATCAGGCATTGAAAATACACATACCATCAATAAAACTACCTATGTTATCCCCTTGTTTACATATTTATTTGGTAAAGAATCAATCTCACACTAGGATTGTACCCTTGGTTGCTCATGGGTAGGGGATGACTATCTCATAATAGTGGGAATACCATCCCTAATGGTTGATGCTCCATAGAACTCCTCATTTGATCTCTAAGGGGGTGAGGGGAAAATCTAAATTGAGCACTTTCATGTAATGAGGACTTTCATCTGACTTCTATCTCTTAAAACAATTCATGTCACAATAGATTAGCATTAATAAAAAAAATACAAATAAAACTCATCTTTGAGTGCAATAGCTGAAAATGCATACCATTTATTCGGTCTCAAAATAAATTTCTTTGAGGCAATCATCTAATTCCCACTCATCCATCTTAAATCAGTAGTAGTTAACATTCATATTATTAGTTTCCAACAAATAACAACTTGCATTCAAATAAGTGAAGAATATGATGTATAACACTAACTCTTTCCAATTAATTGCTTATAGAAATAATTGTAAAGGTAACCATGAGAGTACAATGGTGTGACAATAAGCAAGGTAATCTAAGTACTTGGAAATATAACGTAATAGTCATGGAATAATTAGGGAAACCACTATTCATGAAATTGACACCTTATATTGAAAGTATATACTATGAGCCTTCAATAAAGAAATGTACATATAAGAAGGCATTACATTTTTTGTATATAGTGTAATGTTCCAAAGTAGAGATTGTCTTTTCACATTATAGAAACATAACATACCAATTCATTTGGAAATAATCTATATAATATGGCAATGCCTCATGTGGCGATTCAAGGACAAGATAATCAAATGTTTATATATAGTAGATGAGATAGAGAAAATGTAATGGATATATTACATTTTGAAAACTTTAAAAGAACCAAAACATGCCTATTGTAAATTTCAAAGGTTAAAAATAATATTTTTGAAGCCTAGAATATCAAGTCAATGGAGATTATATGCAAAAATAATAATTTCAGTTGTAGCTTCTATGAAAGAGGTTGATGGAAATATTTATTAATCTCACTAAACATTCAGAATGAAGAATTCAAAAATAATAATTATATACTACATAGTACAATGGGAGTACAACAAACATAGACTCATAAACACTTACTTTTTGGAACTATGCACAAACACATGAAATATGATAAGAGTAACACTTCTAATGTACTTAAAATCACACATACATGATGACCCCATCACAAATAATAGAGTACATTTAGGCACTTGAAAGCATAAATACATATTAAATGGTGAATAAAACCACATGAATTAAAAATAGAGCTCAAGATATTAAATCTTAGAAAATACTATAGAGGATCCTATACACCTGTTATACCCTATTAAACAACTTTGTTTGTCAAATTCCTAGTGTGTATGACCCTACATATGAGAGCTTGTCTTGATGTATAAAAATAAATTATTAAGAGAGACAAAATCTTGGGTGAGCTTAGCCTTATGTATAATGGGCCTCTAGCAAGGAGAAATAGGGCTTGATAAATAGTAAGTATAAACAAATTGAAGACAAATGTCCTTTTAAGGGATTTATTAGAATCTTCACTATTTTTATTTGCATTTTCATCTAAATAATTTATGCAAAGGAGGCTTACAAACACACTATGAATGTTCTTATCTAAAGAATTTTCCTTTTTCCCCATACCTATTATTGCATCGTATGTTTTGGTTTTTGTCTATGTTAATAAGTTATGGATTCAGATTTTTCACATTTATTAAAAACTCTATGATTTCTTTCCATATTCAAGTTATTCCTTGATTAATAATAATCAATGTCCACTTTTCCTTCTCAAAATAGAGGATCTATCTCTGATGGCTTTGTAGACCTCTGTTGGTCAAATTCCTAGTGTGGGGTTATATGCACATTTAACCTACAAAATGGACCATACCATCTATTAATGTCTTGAGCTTAACCTTATAACATTTGTACATTTTATGTAGGGCCATATTCACATTTTATTCATACCTAAATATATTATGATCACAAATATGAATGATTCTATCAAAATGATAAAACCTAATAGAATGGACCTCAACATTGATTGGTTTATCAAATTTTATCAAATTTGAAAACCTGACAGAATGGGTGTGTAAAACTTGGTATTAAACCTAGAATTTTATGACTTTGTTCTGACCACCTCCACTTGAGCTATCTTCCTCCACCTTGGATCTAGCAGTGAGTGAATGGTAAATTACGTGTGTTTGGCCTTTAGGTTTTACCTAGTTAATAGTAGGGCCATAAGAGATTAATGATAATAGGGCATAATTATTAGGGTCTATGGGCATGATAATTTAGTTTTACCATGTAATGATTTACATGTCATGCAAGTTATGTGCTATATGCCAAGATGAGTGATGCCTATGCAGTCATGATTCATGATGATGATGACTATCGATGTTGGCATGATGGTCATGGTCGATTGGAAATTAGTGGTGATCATGGTGGTGATCATTGTAGGGATAATTAGTGGTTTAATAACACTAATTAGGGGTGTTCAATGGTTAGGGGTGAGCTTTACATCAAAGTATAGGCTGATAAATACTGGTAGATACTAGCATGTTGATGACTAGTGAATACCAACACACTAGTATTTAGTGCATGTTGGTTACGCTTATCAAAATGAGAATGCTTGAGTTTACAAGCCACTTTACAATGTTAATCTGATATGTCTTAATGCTTTTTTTTTGTTTGATTATTTGTCTCAAGTTTTCAAATCTTGGAATGAGTAAAAAAGTGATGCCAAGCTGATTAAGGACTGTTAGATGTTGTTACAATATTTTTGGCTTTAATCTTTCATGATCTCTATGGTCAAAGATATTTACAATGCTCTGATACCAAATGAGAGATTTAATGAATAATATATTTAGCCATATTCAAATTATTACATGCACTATTATATAACCATGAAGATATAATAACAATATCTTAGAAAATAAGATGGTACAATAACAAGAAACTCAAAATATAGGTCATGAGTATACCAAAATAATAATAATCATCTATGGTAAATTAATCACCATTTATTACAACCTAACAACTTATGATCACAATTTGTTTTTACCACATTACCTAAGTTAACCTTCAGTGAAGGTATTGGAATGTTTCATATTCATACTTTATATGAAGTCCACCTTAGGTATATGTGTTTCCAAGGTGTAATTTATTATGTGCACATAATTATTAAATATGTAAATTATGTGGTAGTTATCCTCATATATGCGAGAAGGGTTGGGTGTAATTTGGATAATGTTCCCACCTTTTACTCCACTAATAATAATCTCCCATTCACATATTACTTTTTCTATGTAATGGAGCTTAGATTCATCTCTTGATCTAGTGGAGATGTATTCCTTTAAAGAATCTTGTTATAATGCAATCATTGTTGGTTGCATACATACATTTTATATTACATAAAGTTAATACATTGTCTTTATTAGTGAATCTCTCTCTCTTATATAAATACTTTATGTTGATGATGTCTATGTTGGAGATCCATGGGCTATTTTATCATTTTAATAGTTTTTTATAGAGGAAAATAAGGTTTGAAGGTGCACATAAGGATCTCCATAGCCATAAAATAATTATAATTCCAATATAACCAAGCCATGTGGGAGGGGAGTGTCAATTATATAACTATGGATAGGATTATGTGGCATAACATTGGAATCAATCCTAGCATTGAAAAACTCTAAACAAAGGGATAATTCATGTACTTGTCTTTATTATCCACCTATGGAATGTATCATAGTCACTACCTCATGATTAGGAATAATACAACACTTAAGAAGTTCATTCAAAGGAGTTAATTAGTTAAGCATTTCAAATATGGACACACTACAGGAGATAGGATTAAAAGATGAAAAATCATTAACAAGCTCATGTGTATTACTAATTATATGAGAAGGAAATTGTGTCATAACCATTTCATTCAACATTTGCATGATTTTAGGAAAGAAAGAAGGAACTTGTATAATAATTTATCTAAATTTGTGTAATCATGTCTTATTAATTCTATTATCACATGTGAAATTAAGATTTGCATCATTTAAATCATTCATATATTTTTTATTTGCATCACTAGAGTACATATTATGACTATAAGCCATAAAATAATCTAAGGAAAAGTAAAAACTATCTAACGAGAAAAGAGAAGCCTTAATTACGAAAGCACTAACAATAAGAACTGAAATAAAATAAAATAAACTAACCCTAAGAGGAAGGATGAAATAAATATAATAGATTTAATGATAGATAGGATTAAGATCACAAATATTTTCATGCCCAAAATAATACACTAAGAAAACTCTTAAAAGGGATTTTATTCTTTCATCTTTTTTCTTTTTTCTTTTTTCTTTTTTCTTTTTTACATTTTTTTCATTTGTTAAATTGTAACGATCTTAGGTTTGGTTTTGGGTGCGTAAACTTATACTTTGCATCAAAGCAAAAGTTTATATAACAAGTATGTTGTTGGTTAAATGTTAGGTTTGGTATTAAAACATTACTAAGGTTTGATTTAAATGGTCGAGGTTCTTTCCTTAAATTTATGTTAAATACTAATATTTATTTATTTAAGACACAACTTAGGGTGCTCTCCATAGTTAAAATAATTTTACTCATATTTTTCTTAAGTATTTTATAATTATAATATTTTCCAAAATAGGATCCTATGGTACCCTTTACAAATAAGTTTGGGTAAAAAATGGAATAATTTTTAAAAGAACTTGATAAGTTTGTCTTCATAAATTTGCTTAAATAATTTCATAGGCCAAAAAAAATTAGGCTACGTGCTTGAAAAATTTATTAAAGAAATAAAATTAATAATAAAAAAATACCCTTTTCCATAAGTTGTGGTGGGATAAATCTCCACCATTAGATTATAATAATATCCACTCTAGATTATGATGATCTCCACCCTAGGATCTAATTTTTCCAATTTCCTTATGGATAAGTATTAAAAAAAATCAACTTCGACTTCTCATTTTAGTCTTTTATTTTGTAGGTTGAGGTTACACAAGGATTGAATGAGGGAATTTATCAATTTTAAGGATAAATCATGTTTTCCTTTTATTTTTTTATTATATACACATTACACACACACTCACACACACACACATATTTTTATTAAAGAAGAGAGAAGAGATGAAGCTCTCGTGCAGGGAAGGAAATTTTGAATTCATAAATGGGCAATAATGGAGAAACAAGAGTGACGTAATGGAGAAATCATGGTGAAAATTTGGAGAAATTAGGGTGATAGATGGAGAAAATTTGGTAAAGGTCATTGTTTCTTGGGCCTGAAGGTGATGGAATGGTGAACTCAAGGAAATAAATGGGGCAATTGAGGCACAGGGTGGTGATTCTCATGACTCAATATAATGGAATGGATAACTAAGCACAATGAATGGATAACTTAGGGAAGTGAACAGAGAATCTACTATAGAGGTTAGTTTTTCTATGACATTTCTCTAGTGCAATGTCTATGAAGAGTCAATAGAAAATAGGGTAGAAAAATATCAACTATGCTCAAGGGTGAGGAAACCACCATGGAGGGTAAACATGAAACCTTTATAGAGAATAAGACCATTACATTTGTAAAGTAACAATCACAATCATAGATGATGATATAAAGCTAGATCTAGACAATTTTGAAGACTAAACAATCATCTATAGGGTCAGAGGAAGAAGACCAAATATGGAGAAGGTAAAAAATGAAGTCATGAAGCTATGGACTGATAAATATCCAAAAAAAAAATTAACCTAAAAACTTATTTATTGTAACATTTATTGTTTAGAAGTTATAAATTATGTAATGGAATATAGATTTAGTTGGTTCATGGATAGAGAGGTTTATTCATTAAACCGTGGTCAAAGGGATTTAAACCCTGTACTAAAAATGCATATAACATCTGTGTTTGGGTCAACTTTTATACTCTTCCTATAGATTTTTTGGGAGAATGAATGTTCATAAAAATATGTGTATTTTGACTATGTTCCCCATATGGAGTATTGTAGGGAGAATAATAAAACTCCTTATAAAATCTTTCTCTGTAAGGGTTCCTAGTGGGGATTTTTGTGGCCATTCTATCATAAGTTGGATTTTAAATGACTCCAACATAAGTGTAGCTAGACATATCTACATAAATGATGAAATTTCTAAAAAAAAGGCTTAGAGTTTTGTAAACTCTAAAAAACTATGTCCAAAGGATAAATGGTTCAAACTTGGTCTAACTTGGTCAAAAGTGGAGTTGTATCTCCAAATAATAATTTGATCATGGATATGTATCTCTAAAACTTTTTGGAATAAATATTTGGAATAAAATAGACTAACATCAAATTTATAATATCAAATGTATTATACACAAAATGTCAATCATATGAATACAAATTGGCATGTCAAAAGTCTAGGTCAAAGTGTTCCAAACAAGGTCTAAACTAGGAAAGGGAAAATAGTTGTTAGGTATTTTGTCTAAATGTGGAGTCAAAAGCTAGGTTCAAACAAGTAATGCTAGGAATTTTGGCAAAATGGAATCAAAATTTAGGCTTGAAACAAAGGATGATACGTTATTTTTTAATCTAACAAGTATGGAGATAACTTTAACATAGACTCCACACACAAAATCAAACATAAACACAATCAAATGGTATAATACACAAGGAAAAAGACATTTGGAGAAAGGTTGTGTTCTCCAAAACAAAATCTCAAACAATGATGAAGATAAGAATTTGGACAAACAAACCATAAATAGTTTTTAAATTTGGGTAATCAATTAACCAAAGTTATACAACCTAAATGAGAAATATCTTTGTATCAACCCCATGAATTGAGGCCTAAACATAAATCAATCAATGTTTGAATCTAAACTTGACAAGGTTAATTGAAAAATCAATGTTTAAGACTAGGATTTGACAAAACAAGATAGAAAAGATTGGATAATATGATGATGCATAAACAGGGTCTAAATGGTACACATGACATGGTTTGAAACAAATGGTTTTTGGTGCAATGGTAAACAATTTTTAAAAAAAATTGAGAAACTTAACAAATGTTAGCATGCTTTAATTATGTGATCAAATTTTTGCTTCAAATACTCAAAATAAAAATGGTTTGACATGTTTTGGGTAGCCTAATGCTACCCTCTATAACTCAGATGACACACACACAAATAAGTTTAGCAAAAAAATTATAGGCACAAGTGTGGTGTAAAATGACTAGTATAATGCCTCTTTAGACAAAATAGTGACATATAAACAAATTGGTTTTAACATGGTTTATAAATAAAAAAACAATTTTTAATCTCAAAACATCAAGTAAGAAAATGACAAAATACAAGTAAATCATTCAAATTCCTATTAAGGGTTTAGCAAAGTGGGTTTGACTAAAACTAATTGGTTTTTGATCATCTCTAGATGGATCCCATGTCTACCAACTTTCACATTATCAAACAAGAGAAGCAACGCTTTAATTGGGTGTCTATAGCACTTGACTTGTTACAAAATGGTCTTATCCTTTTTTTAACCTCTACATCCATCACTTGCTCAGTCTAGTATGATGTCTAAAGTGTAGATACATCCCATGTACAACTCTAACACTAAAAGGTGGTTTAACCACTCAAACCTCCAATCTTAGTGAGAGTGGTTGAGGTTAGTGCTAGGAGATGAAACCTTGGGTCAAATATTTCTTAAATAACTTATGGGAGGTAATGAACTCTCCCTTGTAAGCCAAGTTTTCAAAAAAAAAAAATTAATAAAACAAATTTAGGGTTGTTTCAAGATCACCCAAACTATTGTGAGTTTCTAGGGAGTGATTTAGATGACATTCTTTTTATTCCTTTGAATAGGCTCAAATTGAGATGAGATGGTACTTTTGATCCCAAAATTTCCCTAAAGGGGATGGATGGGAAAACATACACACGTCTTTTTTCACTAAAACAATCAAAAATCAAGTTTACAAATAATTGAAGTGATGTTGATTCGTTTCACCAAATTTGAAATGTGTGATTAGGTTAATTACTAGTCCCTTGGTGAAGATTGCATAGAAAAAAAATACCACATGAATTAATAAAAACCCAGGTTCATTTTAAGCCCAAATTAAAGATTCAATACTTAGCCTAGATTCATGATTAAAACACCAAATTGAAAAAGTTGCAAGATTTATGATGTGTTTTAAGCACTAAATGAAAATTACATAAGACTTAGATAGATATTAGGTTCATTTTTGGCACCAATTCAAATGTGTGAGAAACATGACATGTTCATTTTAAGCCAAATTTGAAGTGTGCATGATTTTTGATCAAATAATTTTTAAACTCAATTTGAAAGGTGTATGGTTAGTCAAAAGCATTTAAATATACTTCCAAACTACCCCATCAAACTATTAAAAAAATATCAAAATGACTTGATTTGAAGCATTTAGGAGTTTGAGCAAATGACATTAAGAATTTAGCTCTCAGGTTGATAGTCAAGTTGGGTTGATATTCAAGTTAGGTTGAATAGGTGAGTTAGGCTGATAGGTGAGTTGGGATGATAGGTGAGTTGGGTTGATAGGTGAGTTGGGATGCATAGGTGAGTTGGGTTGCATAGGCAAGTTGGGCTGACAGGTGAGTTAGGTTAATAGGTGAGTTGGGTTGCATAGGTGAGTTGTGTTGATAGTCCTAAGAACAAAATTGTGACTTAGAAAAAATAGATTTTTGCTCAAATTTTTATCTTTTTTGCCTCCACACTCCAAGATCATACATGACAATAGTTATTATGTTACTTGTAGGTGCAATTTGACCAAATTTGTGAGGCTAGGTCCCATCGAGCGTACCATTTATGAACATAGAATTGCAATAAAGGGAGATTAGTATTGTGTTAGTATTTGAAATCAAAATAAAAATAACATAAAAATAGACAAAACCTTAAGCCTATCTTAATGGGGGAGCTTAGCTAACAATAATAGAATGGAAAACACAACTAAAATGCAAAATAAACCTTATTTCACCTTCCTTAGATGCTCCAAACAATTTTTTAAAGTGGCTTGCTTGGTTTGTGCTCATGAAGTTTGCATCAATGAAGTGTGACTATATCCATCTCTCCTTGGAACCATGTTTGTATTTGTCTTAGCTTGTATTGGCTCATTAATTTAAAATTATAACACTAATTATAATGGATTTTTTAATGCATTTGGGCATTATAATTTTGGCATAAAAGAGATCAAAAGTCAATAAGCAAGGCCTCCCATTTATATATTTTTGGAATGGTTTAGAATCAACCTAAACCATACATCCCAAGATGAAGATGTGTGGATAAGGATTAATTCAATTATATAATTAAAATTCATAAATAATATCATCAATTTTTGGGATAGAGGGCCATTAACTAGGCATGGAGGGTCTTAATGAGGAATGGGATGCATTAATTCAGATATTTGTGGCATTTATGGCTTGTGGATGCCACCCCATAGGATGATGTCATTTGATGATGTAATTAATGACAATAAATTTATAAAAAATATTTACTCAAGAAGTTCCATATAAAATTAACTTAAGCTTTTGATTTGGTTTAATTAGCCTTAAACATGATGAGTCAACTTTGATGCAAAACCTTGGTAATTTGTGCATAAATTAATCAAATTGGTCAAAATGTCATATTATTGGCTCAAATTTTGACTAGATTCAATTTTTAATTAGATGTTAGATACATTGGAACCATTATCCCATTTAGGGTCTTGTCAATGCAAAATAATAAAGGCACGCGTCTCGTATAAGGAATTTGATAGAAAAGAGCAATCTAGAGCACACAGGTGCCAAATTGGCATTTTGACTCAAAATTATTTGATTAAAGTTAGTTGTCTCATAAATTAAATTACCCCATTTAATGATACCCTAGCCAAAATTGTCTCTTGAATATAAAATTTCAACTCTTTTACTTCATTTTAGTGTTTTTAGGCCAAATTATGCATTTTGGTAAAAATTGGTCAAAAGCCCGATTGATGGTTATTGGTGGCTAGTTTTAGGTGTCTACAATAATAGTGTTGGACACAAAAGCATATAATTTTTTATGCTCCTATCCTTTTGCCAAAAAAATCTAGATTTAGGTTCACAACACCTTCCCAATCTTGCATAACCATTTTCAACCTCTGTATCAACCATCTCAGTCTATTTTTGGGATAAGTTATATTTATTCTCATTCATTGCTATTTTTAGAAAGCCAAAAATGATAAACAATTACACAAATTAAGACTGTAACTATTTTTATATTTTTTTATTGATTTATTAATCTAGACCTTTAACTAAAATAGGAATATAACTCCATTATTCTCAAAAAATTAGATCTTTTGGTGAACCCGAATTACTTCATTTGCACACACAAACCCTAGGGAGAATTCCTTGTTGATTATATAAATATTCTTCTAAATTTTCCTACATATATAAATCATAATTTCACATTAAATTTTTAAAATTCACCATATAAATATTAAAAATCATTTCTTTCAAACCCTAGCTAAATATACTCAGTCTATATGCTTTTGAGGTATCACCTTACATGTTAGTAAACTTTGTATCCTTTCTGTGCTTATTATAGTTTTTTGTTTTAATTAAATCAAATTTCACATAAAAGCAAAAATGGATCTCACTTCAAAACATTTATTATAAATAATGAGTATATACTCTATCCTATCATGTATACAAATGATGAAGTTTCGTGATTCATTCATTATTTCCCTTTCATGATTACTTTTTACAATATGGGATGATATTAATAAATTTATTGATAAACATGTTAAGATCCCTTTACTTCAAAGCAATGTTCAATTTTCCTTATTACAAGGTTTCATTATTTATTTTACATACTCTCTCTCTCACACACACACATGTGGAATAATTTCTAACTCTATCTTGTTAAACATGTTAGAAATGTCATGTTACAAGTCAAAGTTTTTTATGCATTAGTGAAAATTTCCATTTTATCCATCCCTTGTTTACTATCTCTCATGTAGAATGATTTTTATAGTCATATTGTTATACAACTTATAATTCCAATTACATGCATTTAATCACACATACATGGTTTATATTGAGATCTATCTAAATCTTTGGCTAATTTTGAGTATCTTTCTATCACTATTAAACGCAAGAAAACACTAATAGTTATATCTATTCCTCCTCCCTTCAATCTTGGTTTACCTAGCTCTTATCCCACACCTACTACCATATCTATTCCTATAATAGATCATGTGGTACATGTTATCACCTAAGTTTATGAAGATAGGTAGGTTAATTACACCCATGGCTATAGCTTATCACTTAGGTTAGCACCCATTCTGATATAGTTTTAGCTCCTCCACTAGTTATAGTTCTTCTTCTAGTTTAGATTCAGACATAGTCAAGGCCTCCCTCACTAGCACATAAAGTTCATACACTTCCACGAAGGCCTGTATTAGAGAAACCACTACATCAATAATAGATTTAGGACTCTAGATAGTTTATAGCTATAATATTCATGCCTAGGGTGATATCATTGAGGTTTCATGCCAATACACATAGAGCACATTTTTAGAGATCTTATTCTACTACCATATGGGTCCCTAAGAGCCCCATAATTGCATCTACTTCTTAGAGTTATATGGGGACCCCACAGTCAGTTGCCACTCGAAATATTTCAGATCACTTACAACATAAATAGGTTTAAAATTCATAATCTCTGCCCTTCCATCATTATTCATGATCATTCACAATCCCTCTCTTTGATACAAGAAACCATAATAGGTAGTCTCTTATGAGACTCATTAGTTAGTATCATTTCTTGTCAGTCTTTATTGTACATAGCTTCTTTCTGCTTACTTGTACATAATTTCTTAGCTTAATTTATTGTACATAGTGTCTTTTTTGCTTACTTTACATAGATTATTTCAAAATACCAAAAAAAATATAACATGTCAAAATACAAAAACATTTAAATAACTCAAAACATAAAAAAACTTTTCAATTGTATTCATTACTAATGATTTACATTTCTAATACCATGCTAGACTTATATTTTAATGTTTTATGCTATTGTCTATCAATTTATCTACACTACCATGATTCACTTTATCTTTTTTGAGTGTGTGCATTAACACCTAGATCCTTGATGATTCACTCTACCCATTGAGGGGGCATCCTACTCTTACATTCAAGACATATATTGACATATCTACCCACTGGGGTCATCTTCTACATAACTGCACCATCCAGGCTATGTAATTCCTAAACCACACACTATACTTATCATGTTGATGTACATTATTTACTATCTTACATAAATTATTCTATTGACACTCACTAGTATATAACACTTATGTATTTCTTAGCATCTACCTAGTCTTGTACTACATGTTTTGTATAATCTCACTTCTTTCTTTGATTAATTAGATGCAATAATATTTCTAGTATTTTCAGCATTTGCATACCTTTATTTCTTTCTTTCTTTTAGTAACTATAAGTGATTTCATTTCTCAGTTATTATTTTGTTACTTGATTGTGCCTTAAGACATTTGACAATGTCATTTGCTTGTAATCTTGTATGTGGTTGTGACCCTCATGCCAATATTACTTATTTGTAATTGTATGTGTTTGTAAGAATTTAAACATGTATTATATGATTTATTTCTTAGTTTGAGTGACATGTTCCCATGTCCCTTTTTTTCTTATCCCCTTGGTAAGTTTTTTATGCTTCTTGCCTTGTGTGCTTATTTTCTTCTCAGTTGTTTGAAATGTCATGATCCACATCAAGCATTATCTTGCCTTCTTGGATTCCATAATGGACATCATGCTCCATCCCTCCTTGACAACTAACTAAATTTCTAGATTTAGATTAGTATATTTCACATGCTATTACATTTATTACATCTATCTAGGCATACCTATGTTGATCTAACAATCTCCAATACAAACTATGTTATATCTTGAGACATCTTTTAGATTATCATTACTATATCATGCATTTCACAATATAACACATTTTCAAGGATATTTTTTCTGAGGGAAGTCATTGAAAGGTCTTCATTATTACCCTTAAAAGAGGGGGAAATAAATAGGGGTTTTATCATAGATATTTAGAGCCTTCTACCATTCAAAAATCAATTTTCAAAACACTCAGAACAATAACCAGAGTTTAAAACATGTAGAACATACTAGGAAAATAGTGACAAATATTGAACAACCATCATAATTAGTAAAGGACAAGAGCATCATAATTGGAATAAAACACAAAACACCAAGGTGTCCACTTTTTGGTGCTCTTATCCAACAACGAAAAACCTAGAATTTTCAAAAATAGATAGAAAGCTAAGGTCAATTATAGTTTTATCAACTATAGTTTAGTTCATATTAGGTAGTTTTAGTATAGTTTTAATTAGATTATCTAGATATAGTGGGAATCATGTGTGAAATGATGGATCTCACTTATAGTTTCAGATTGGGAAGTTGGTGTAAATTCCATATCATAATCCATATTATAGACACTAGTGATTATATGTAGCATGCGTGGCACATTTGACTTTTTTTCTTTCTAGTTCATTGCATTACCTACATATTCTTAGTATTTTTTTGCCTTATTACATCTTTAGGTGATTGGCATAATTTTGGAATGGCTTTCATATAAGCTTAGTTCTCATTTTTGGAGTGGCTTTTAGACAAGCCTAATCTCCACCTTTTAGAGTGGCTAAGATTGGCCTAGTTCTCAATACACATTTAACTATCCATGCCACATTATTATATTATAGAACATTCATGGGTTTCATTAGCCACCTCATATAATATACATTCATATTAGTATCAATTCATAGTTCATACTTAGTGGGTAATGATGGATCCAAAGGATTAGCTAGCTTTTGTATTCTTGAACCACCTATTTAGAGGGACTAGACACAATCCAAACATTGATTAATATATGAATGAACACATATATTCACTACATAATGGATGATGATGTAGATAAAAGGAAATCATTTGTATTCTTGAGCTACCATTAGGGAATTGAGCACTCAGATCTATTCATGATATTACTCTTGGAATAATACATACCCAACATCACTCAACATCACAATAGGTTTTATATTGGTTCGTGTACCCGATTTATGTTATGTGCTCTCTCTATACACACTAAAAATCACACATCTTCATGGGATTCACCCTTTTAGGTAAGTTTAGGTATTATTTCTACTTTTCCTTTATCTTAGTATTTCACTTTGCTACATCACTATAATAAAGAGAGGAAAATGTAGTCATATAAAATGTCCAAATTGGTAGTTTGAGTGTATTTTGTGACACCCCATCCATAGGTCATTTTTTCATGCTCTTTCATCCCTTGTAGACACCTATTTTCTCATTTTCAGTCATCCATAACCTTATGAAATGTCATTCTAGCTTAGCCAAATAGTATTCCCTATGTCAATATTGTTCCCCTAGGTCTCAAGCTTATAAGATAGGAGCATCCTATTTGGAGTATAACATTAGACACTAAAGTGTCTCATTTTTTGCACTCTTGTCCATTTGCACTTTGAGCCCTAATGATCATTTTCATCTAGTCCGTATCCTTCATTAGGTTGGCTTAGCATGAATACATCTGACCCATGACCAATTTTTCCCTATAAAATCCCATTTAAAGATCATTTACAAAAAGAGGTAACCAAACTTACAATGCAAGAAAGAATACAAATAAAGAACTAAAACAAACTTCCCTATTCTTTACATATAATCACCCAACATAGTTTCAAACATACTCAAACCCTCATACCAATCCCTAGCCATATTAAACACTCTCAATTTGTATTTTTACATCCACATCACACTATTGCACAAAGCACATTAGGTGGGAGAAATACAAATGGCTTGATCCCTCTTTAAAGTATTGGTATGTAGGTAGTGTGCCCACATAAGGGGTGTGGATTCCATGTTCAGTACATCTTACACACTAACCCCCCTTTCTCAGGTGACTCAAATATCATTTTATCAAGCATGATTAAGGATTAGGGTTTGAAGATAAAATCATCTCTACAATGAGTTCTATCCATAACTAGCACTAGATTTTTCATAGACAAGCTCACACAGGAACAACACAAATACCTATAAAGTTTTAGGTCTATATGATTTATTTGGATAATAATGGCAGGAGTAGACAATAGTGTTAGACACTAAAGCATCCACTTTTTGGTTCTCTTATCCTTTCACCACATGAAAGCCAAATTCAGGTTTATGATAACCTTCCAATCTTGCATAGCAATTTTCAACCTATGTATCAACCATCTCAGTCTATTTTAAAGATAAGTTATATTTCTTCTCATTCATTACTATTTTTAGAAAGGTGAAAAAAATAAACAATTACACAAATTAGGACTATAATTATTGCTATATTTTGTACTGATTTATTAATATAGACCCTTAACTAAAATAAGAATAAGATTCCATTATTCGCAAAAAAGTTAAATCAGGTAGGATAAAAACATGCCCCAATTAGGTGGATAGAGATAATGGTTTTTCCCAAATGAGGTTATGACCATTATCAAAATGAAAACTTTCCCCAATTGGGCATAATAAAGATGTTGATTTGCCCAAAGGTGGTTCTAATCATCAACCTTCAAATTTATGGAAACATAATGGTTTTCCCAATGGTAGTTAGAATCATTGGTAATGCAAGTGGGATGGTATACACTGATATTCCCATAGGTAGTTTTTCTACCCTAATTATAGAAAACATGATATGAAATATGATGGAAAATTGGTATAGAAGAGATAGATGAATTTGGGAAACCTACTAGGAGGGAGATGCACATCTAAACTAGCAAGGAGAAAAAATATTTCATTATTTAATTACACTATATGTGATATGATTTGGATTAGAATGGGAATGTTACTGGTGCCAAGGAGTTTCCTCATTCCCATGTAGACTCCTAGAGCTAATTTTTTCTATAGCACGTGATAGTAGGCATCATGATAGAACATAATGAGAACTTGGTCAAAATGTGCACAAAGATTGAATGTCAATCCAAAACTCAATTGAAAACAATGCACCCATGATAAAAAAACCATGATGATAATGTGGACATATGAATATATATGGATTCAAGAATATTTTGCAAGGAATCACCCAATTAATTCACATACACTAAATCAAGGCATAATAGGAAAGAAGAAAAAAAAAACACCAAAAAAAATAAAGAAAAAAATTAGAAAAAGAGAAATAAAATGAAATAAAAACAATGGTTAATCACAATGTTAGTATAAATAACATGACACTAATAAGATGCCAAACATTTCCCCTAGATGATAAGAGACAACTTAACAAACAAATAAGATGGGTAAATAGAAGTGTATGCACCTAAATTTGATTGATACATATAAAATCACTAATATTATTATTACTTAACAATGATTTCACCTATTCCATCTAATATTACTTATTCCCCCAATTCTAGCCTAATATCAGCCCCTTAACCTAACCCTAGTCATTTATCCCCCTTCATTCCCATTCATTTACTAACCTTAGTCTTATCCCACTTCTTAATTTATTCTCCTAAATCACCATTATCCCATCCTAATCTCACTAATCTATTATTTATGAATTTTAAATTCACATGACCCACCTATCCACCTATATTAGCCTATTCCTAGGCTCTCCTACACCCCTAGTCTATAATCACCCACCTAATCCATATATAAACCCCTACCTAATCCTAATTAACCCCTAAAAGGATTATAGAATTCTCCAATTCTATAATCCTCTCTATTATTAACTTTCCTCTCTAAAAGACTCTAAATCTAGTGGCTTCCAAAAGATTTTAATTTTTTTGGATAATTCTCTACCCTAGATCTCCATAATTCAACTTTGAATCTTAGCCATTGATCCTTCCCTCCACAATATATTTAAACAACCTATCCCTCCATGGAAACTATCTACAAATCATCTATAAAACCCATTTCCAACTCATGAATCAATAAAAAATCTTCATCCTTGAGTCCATCATCTAGCAAACCCATGTCCAACCATCCATCCAACATCCTTTATCAAGTGATAACCATGTCCAAATTCTAAGTCTAAGGTAATATCAATCCCATTTTCTTGTTTTCCTAGCCATTTAATCATGGTTTAGAGAAATTAGCTTTAGGATTAGCGTGCTATTTTGAATTTTTCATTCATCAATTTACATTTAGTCATAATGTCTCTAGATCTTACTTAGGTAGTTTGATGTTTCAGTAGATTTAGATTAATTGCATGATCTCAAATCCATTGTGCTCAAACTTCCATCTACATTTTGGAAACCAAGGTAAGATATTACTCTCAATTTAATAATTTTGCATCCTAAAAGTTTTTTTGGAAGCTTGTAGGTTTTATAAGATAAGAACAACATCCAAATTTTATAAAAATTGCCTGCATATGTGTAACTTATGGTTTTTCTGTAATATTCATGACTTTGAAATCATGATATTGTCCTGTAATTCATAGTTTGATGATAACTATCCAACTTAACCACTAATGGTTTTTGTGATTTTAATAGGTTTTTACCCTTATGCAATATCGTAACTCACAAATTACAATTTTGCACCTAAAATTGTGATTTTACATACCTAGTCTTGATTTTGTCTAACCACTAACAATATATTTTGTAGGTTATTTGCAATAATGCAATTTCATGAATCACATTATTGCACTGTTAGTCATGGATTTACATTTCAATCAATAATTTTATGTCTAACAATTTTTTTATTATAAAATTATGACTTCGTGACTCATGATATTTCCTTTTGAATCATGGTATTGCAATTATAGTTACAATTTTGTAATTTTTTCCAAAACTACTGACAATTATCCATTGAATCTTTAATCTATAGTGTCAATTTTATTATTCTCTATTTTTAAGGAAATTAGGGACCATACAAACCCTCTAAGAAGTTTATTTATCTAAAGTGGTTGAAAATATATTAGCTAATCACATTTTTTAATGGGGTTTTAAGTATATAATTTGTTGTGTATTGACTGTGTGCTTTCAATAAAAAATAAAAATGGACTATTTTTGCTTCATATCTTCAAGGAACTAAAAAATTTTTAGGACAAATATGATAGGAAATACATTTTTATTTTTCCAACTTGGATTTATCCTTTTTTCTATAAAAATATTGTATTGATCTAAAGTTTTGATACATAATCTGACATAATGCTATCTGTGCATAATCCTTAAGAATTTATATCCAATCTAGATTTGTCTATATCATTAAAATATCTATTTTGGTTTAAAATCTAAAATTTTGAAGTCTTAATTTTTACTACAAATTTATTACAAAATTGAAACACATGAATTATGATATTGCACTGGTATTTACAATATTGTAGTCTATAGATGTGATTTTGCACTAATTTTGGCCTTTAAAAATTGCCCATTTTGAGTGCATTTTTAGAGTCATTTTTCATTATTTTTGAGTCATCCTGGGCCTCCTATTCTTCCCCTTGACCCCACAAGGGGTGCTTCCCCTTGACCCTAGTAGGGGATTCCACCCTATACCCCCACATTGTGGCCCACTCACCCAAAGAAATTATAGAGCCAAACCATAAATTTTTTAAGGTATTTTTTAAGGCCTCTTAGACTAATATTTTTTTCTTATAGGGGTAAACCTAGATATTTTGTTTTATCTAACACCTCCTTTTATAAGTCTTGATTTTAGTCTAACATCCTATATTACATGTTTCCCCTCAATATTATCAGTCAAACTACTAATCCTTATCTTGTAGGTTAGCCCTTGAGTGCTAAAGTCAAACTACTGACCCTTGTTTTGCAATCTGCCTATCAAAGACTCATTTTTGGCACTTTAAAAATTATTTAAATCATCTTGGTCATTTTGTCTTGTATATATCATTTTCATTTTTTCATGTAGATATATCATTTCTATATTCTTACTTCTTATAAATATCCCACACTTAATCTTAATTAGCTAATTAATCTCTTTTTTATCTACCTGATAATATCTTGAGGGCTATGGTGGTGTATTGTCTCTTCCTTACATCCTTGTGGTTATTTCTAAAGGATGAAAAAACACCTATAAACCCTCCTCTTATTTTTTTTACTAGGGGTCAATGACATGAATTTCACCACCATGCACTAGACCAAACATTGTGTTTTAATGGATTTTGAATATCAGGAGAGATATCATTAAGCTCCTAAGAAAAATTACCCAAAAAGGGTTCCTTGGAGTGATGGTAGTTTAATCTCTAATACATAAGATGTTTATAAAACATCCTATATGGACATATGTCCCACTTTACCCTCATGTATATTGGGGTCACACCTAGAAACCTTGCGTAAACCTAACATAGAACCTTTTAGTTGTAATATGCATTTCACTATAGGAAGTAGGATAAAATCCTAAAAATATGTTAAGTGAAAATGGGGTTGAGAGGGTTTGATAAATTTTGTAATGGGTCATCAACCTATAACCTCACCTATGAATCCATTAGATGGTATGAGAATTAGGTTACACACCCTTGAGTTTATTAATAATAGGTTTGTGGTCTACTTGCTTGGGTATGTGTTATGCTAAACTAGTGTTATTTGTGAGCCAAGTTAGCCTTTAACCAAACCTATATGCCTATCTAGGTATTTTACACATATCATCTTGAATATCCTTGTCTCATCATTTTATCATTTTTTACATCCTCATCCCATCATCCTTTTGTATCTATCATCTTATACATCCTTGTCATCATCCCTTTGTACATATTACCTTTTATACGACATTTTTCATGTCTCATACTATCCTCCATATCCCATCTTGTCTTCATTTCATCCTAGTCTAGTCATTTTCACCCATCATTGGTCATACCCCCATCACCTACATATTCTAATCACATCCTATCTTGTCATCCACATCTTATCCTAAGTCCACCTCATCCATAACCAATAATTTGTCTTAACCTTGCCTTGATCACCCATCTAGTCTAATGATGCCCTATCTTATCCTAGTTGTCTCTTTGGGTCACATACATGTCCAAACCATCCCCATAATTACCCTTCATCACTTCATCATCACCTATCATCATATGTGTACTTATCCCATTATCCTAAGCATCTTCATCACATAATCCTATCCCCTCCCATATTGAGAAAATTAATAGAATTCTTTATCTAGTCCTTTTATCCTTTTATATCATCCCATAATTATAGTCCACTATCACTCATAGTTTAATCAGATCTCATACCTAGTCAATATCCTGCTAGTATTTTATCACTTGGTTGGTTTTAATCTAGTAACCCATCAATCATAAAACTAATCATCTCTAGGCAAATCATATTACTTTTTCATAACTAACACCCATCCAATCATCATATTTTTAGTTTGAATCTATGCACCCATCAAACCCCAATCCTTTTTGATAGCTTGAAAACTATGCATTTATAATAGGTCATTATCAAATACTTTACTATCACTCTAAAATTTGATCCTAGTCCTATATCATCTTCATCATCACTTATCATACTAACTTCGACATTTGGACCTATCTTGTTCAAGAGATCATATATAATACTTTGGCCCTCTTCATAATCCATCATCTTGAAGTTAGACCCCACTTTCATAGACCAATACATATTTGCCAACAAGGATGAGATATTATTGTGGTTCCTTAAGATGGGTGTCCCACTTCTCAAAGGTATTGACCCCCTTCAACTCATTACACCTTAAGCCCAAACACATTCATGTGAATCCCATTCCAATCCTCCATCTACTAGTCATAACCCATCAACTACCTATTCCTATACTATCAAAGGGAATCCAATCTTGGCCACCTTGTCTACTACCAATCTATCCTCCCAGTCACATCACCAACCATCTAATCTAAATTATAATACTTCCACATCTAAGACACAAATTAAAGTGGATCCTTATACTCACCTTCATATATCCTTGGAATCCCTTTTCTAATAACTAATCACCACTAACATGATGGTCCTTCCACCCATATGACATATTGAACCCACTAAGCCTAAACCATATGGGTACCAAGCTAATCAATATTGTTCATATCATCAAACATGGGGGTGTACCATCAATTGATGTCAAAATTTACAAGACTATGTCCAAGACCTCATTGACCATGGTGACATAGTAATTGAGGATAAACCAAATAAGTCTATTTCCCTAGGTGAACATGAAGAGGAATGTCGAGATTCTATTCCCAATCATGATCAAGCCCTTCCCCTTCCAATCTAGGGTTATGATACCACATCCATCCTCCATCTAACATAAGTCTATTCCCTATGAGCCTAATCCTTATGTATCTCTTGAGACCTTTTATGGGCCTATTTTAACCAAATCCATTATTCCTTTATCATCTCCCTCTCACACATCATATCATAAACCCTTGAAAGATCAATCACAGACAATGAATCTTACACTAGCATCATTACATCATATACATTAGATCCAAAAAAATTCTTATATGTATCAAGATCATGTTCAATACCAGTATATGAATAAGATTCTTCATCAAAAACATCATCCTTCATCGATATTATGACAAATACTGATAATCCCTATCTTTTTTATGATACCTATAATCTAGTACTATAAACAAAAATCTATTTGACAATAATTATAAGGTAATGAATGCCATCAGTTATGGTCTTACAAAGACTGAGTTCACCAAGATAATCCATTGTAAATCTACTAAAGAGATGGGATAAAATGCATATAATTTATGAAGGAGATTCAAAGGTCAAGATTACAAAGTTACAAAATCACAAAAGGAAATTTGAAAGTCTTAAGATGATGGAAGAATATTCTATGGAATCCTTTCTATAGAGAGTTGATGAGATTACAAACATCATCAGAGGTCTTGGAGAGAACCTTGAAGAGGCTAGTATAGTTCAAAATGTATTAAGGTCTATATCCCTCAAGTATGATCTAAAATTATATGCTATAGAATAAACTAATGATCTTACTCAGTTTAAGATGGATAATTTGCATGACACCCTTACTACCTATGAGATGAGGAAGAATGATGATATACTAGCAAAGAAGGAAGTAACATTCAAGATAGAGATGAATCCAAATAAGAAGTTCCAATGTTAAAAACCCAAGGAAGATGACATTTATAATATAAATGAGGATGAACTAATTGCTTTGATTTCAAAGAAATTAAAAATAGGTTCAAGAAAGTATAAGGGTAAACTACCCATCAAATGCTTCAATTATGGAGAGGTAGGAAATTTAGCTAATAAGTGCCCTCATAAGTATAAGAAGGATGAGGATGAATAACATGTTCAAGGCCATGATGTGCTTCAATTATGGAGAGGTAGGAAATTTAGCTAATAAGTGCCCTCATAAGTATAAGAAGGATGAGGATGAAGAACATGATCAAGGCCATGATGATGCTAAGAGATCATTCAGGTCTAATAAAAGTAAAAAGGGATTTAGAAGATTTGACAATAAAAAGAAGTAATTCGAGGATAAGAAGAGTCTCTACACCAAAGAAGATTATAGACCATCAGATGAGAGTGAAATCAGTGAATCAGAGTATGATCATGAATATTATTGTCCCCAAAAATAAGTGACATTTTTGGGACAACCTATGAACTATTTTGGTTTAACAGACCAAAATCATCTCTCCCCTTTTCAAAAATTGCTCTGACCATTCAAGTTGGCTTTTGCTTAAATCTATGGACTCTACAGATATGAATCTATAGACTCAACATGCTTGAAATTAGTGGTTTTAGTAAGTTTAATGGCTTTAATAGGTAAATTCTTTCAGAAGAGAAAGTTTCCAATAGTTAGTCATTATTATGATTGGTTTAATGACTTAGTTCAATTAGAAATGTCCATCGGCAATCTTCTAAGCAAGGATTGAACCATTGAATCATTGAACCTTGAACCATTTTGGTTCAATAGGTTCAATGGGTTCAAAGGTTCAACATCATCAACAAGAGTTAAGCACTTTATCAAGGTTCAAAGTTTAACCATTTCAAGGTTTCATGGCTTCAAACACTTAATGAAAAAAAAAGGCTTGAACCGTTGAACCGTTGAACCTTGAACCATTTTGGTTCATCAGTTCAACAGGTTCAATGACCAAATGGTTTAACACATTTGGTTCAAAAGATCAAAAGGACTTAGCTAAATAAAGAGAAAGAACCATTAAACCATTAAACCAAGGTTGGTTCAATTAGTCAGTTTAATCAGTAGGTTCAAGGGGCTACCCCAAAGCCAAAGAGGAAAGTGCCCTTATGGAGGGCAGGCAACATTGGTTTAAAGGTCAAAGAGAAGACAAAAAAGATAGAATTCCTTTAGATTTGTTCAAAGGCCTAAAAGGAGCAATTACTTCAGAATTTTTGTTTGATGGAAATGACTAAGTGAAGGAGGCCGAAAGAATCCCTTCAGAAAGGTTTTTCCATGGGAAAATGACCAAGGCAAAATTCCTTCAGACATTTTGTTTGAAGGAATTCACTTGAGAAGAAATTGAAATGATTAAAATGGCTAAGGAAAAGAAGTGAAGCTTTCCTTCAGACATTTTGTCTAAAGGAATTCCTTTGTAATTTTTATTTGAAGGAAAATCCTAAAAGCCAAATCCCACTGAAGAAGCAAGAACCCTCCAGGAAAGATCAAACCTCAAAGTGCAGTAGAAGCTGCCATGTGTCCCTTATAGAGTCGAAGCAAAAGCTGCCAAGTGTCATCTATCAGGACACAATTTCTAATAGGTTTAAAAGCTATGGAATGTGCCACATGTTCCATTATAACTTAGTAGAAGCCAACAAGTTTCAACATCTGTATATTCTTCCTTTTGTTTCATAAGGACTGTGGTGGGCCCTAAGTGAGTTACTAAGGTCAAGTGAAGTGTGACAAGTGGCATCATCTATGTGAATCTGAATGAGTCCTAAATGTTTCTATATTGTTTCTAAAGTAGAGTGGAAGATACCATGTGTCATCTTCCATAGGACTCTCAAAAAGTTTCTAAATCTTCTATAAGTTAAGTATAACACACCATGTGTCTCATTATAACTTAGCGAAATGTGACAAGTGTCTACATTCGCGTTCCCCTTTTGAAGCTGCTCAGGCAAGAAGTGTCATGGATCCCATTTCCATAAGTTTCTAATAAGTTTCATAATAATAGAACTTGCCACGGCCAAAGAAGGAGCTGAAGGAAGAACCAAGTGACTAGCTGAAAAGAGAGCCTGAAGACTCAAATTTCTATAGGGAGAGAGGAACGAGACCAAAGGACTAGAAATATCTTCAAAAGAGTTATTTCCAGTAGGTAAAATAGTGGATCAAGTAGACTTCTAAGCACACCAAATCAAGGATGTGGCCTAGTTTTATTCCATGAAGTAATGGTAAATGGATAGCTATGCATACATTAGGAAAATGACTAGACAGTCCATACTAAGGAAGAGACATTAGAGGAATGGACACACCATAGTTATGGCAATACACTATTCCTAGTATGGTCCATCCAAATAGAACTGAGGGTGCATTAAAGGCATTCAATTTAGCATGGGCCTTTCTCATGAAAACAAGCACCCAAGTCTTTCTTGGAGTGATATATATTGTAATCTCTCATTTGATACAAAAGAGATCTTTTTGATCACAAAAGCAAAACTTTGCCCAAATTGAAAGGCGAATACTGATACTTTGAGCTCAGATTATTGTTCATATTATTTTATCTAAATGAAAAATCAAGTTACTTGTAGACTTTGTGCTGTTATAGCTTGTGCCATTTTAGGAGATTGTTCTTATGTCTATCTTCTAGATGCATTCTTGCTTATTTAATCTAACAAGCAAAATTAGTGGAAGTGATAAGGAAGATGTCCTGAAGTTAGTTACTTTTAGACTTTGTGTTGTTATATTTGTCTTTAGTGTGTGTTTATTTTCTATTTTTGTGTTGAGGATTATGGGATGACTTTATACCCCCATTATCCTTTGTATCTCACTCTTTGGGCAGCTAAAGTGGAGATTTTGTGCTACACTTCATTTTACTAGTTATTGCACCCTGTTACCAGTTACTTTTACTACCTGAAAGAACTCTTACTATTCCTTGTAAGAACACTTCTAAAAGAAGAGAAGTGCCTTCACTATTTTTACCAAGATTTTCTCCTTTGTTTGTGAACATCATCTCTAAAAGAAGAGAGATGGATGGTGTTATTCTACCCTGAGTTTTATTTTCTACATATATATAGTATATAGCTCTTGCATATTTATAGGTAACCTCCCCTTGATGAGAGGAGAGATTTGCCCACCTCTGATGTAGTAAACCTACACACTAGGCTAACCAATCTCCCTTGATATGGGTGATAAGACCTATTTTACTCAATCAGACAGCTGACTGACAAAATATTCACCCAATAGTATTTTTGCTGACTCAGTTGGGGAAGAGTGCATAGTTTGAAGTCTCAAGCTTCAAGCTGAAGTAGATCTTACTCTTTTCCATTTTTGTTCTATAATCTAGTAGCTCCATGCTATACAAGAAGCCAAAAATCTCAAGGTGTTGTCGATCCTATTTTTGAGTTGGTGTAGCAAAGCAATTTTGATTTATTTCTTCCATAACCTCACCTTCATCAAACTAGGAGCCTTCCTCCTACCCCTACTAGGTCACCAATATAAGGTAGAGCTTCTTTTTCTACTATTAGCAAAGCTTTGCCTATCTGTACTCCACCTAGATTTGTGATCCCACTTTTGCATAATCAAATCATGGCTCAAGGCCCCTAGGGTAACTCTTTTGGTCCACTAAATTTGACCCCACCTCTACATGAGCTTCCATGTAGTTCAAGGAAGAATTTCCCCATACTTTTTGGTGATGGGAAAGTTCACCCTAATGAACATATTATTGCCTTCAGCATAGCGTGTGGTGTAATAGGTGTGGAGTATGAAGACATAGCAGTTAGGCTATTTGTAGAGACACTACAAGGCACTACTGCAGACTGGTTCTACCATCTACAAGCTTGGTTACTTACTGATTGGGACACTCTTAAAGATAAATTTGAAGCTAGGTTTAAGCCTATAGAAGATGCACATGCCTTGCTGGCCCAGCTCACATAGATGAAGAAGGATCCCCATGAATCTATGAGGGACTTCATTTCCAAGTTTGACATGTTGAGGCATAGGATTCCCATGATCGCCCAGCGGACACCTCAGAATCTCAAGTGTTTCTTCATCAACTCATAGCTACCTAAAGTGAGTTTTTTGCTGAGATGGGCTAGACACATAGACCTTGCTACTACTCAAGACTTGGCTACAGAGGTAAAAGATGACCTTATCTTGGCAAAAAAGATAAGGAGAGACCCTAATAAAGGTAAATCCTCTTTATCCTCTGAATACTCACCTATAGTCACAACTGACCCAATGGTGCAAAAGCTGGCAAATGAAGTGTTAGATCTCATAAAGCAAATGGTGTAAGGGATGTCATCCACTCTTGCATACAGAGATATGCCAAGGAGGACATTTTAGAATCAAGCATACCAAGGCCATGCTACCAGGAATCAAGGATAGCTAAATCACCTTCCTGCTCCATAGACGAACCTTCGAAGCACCTCTAACCAACTCAACTATTGGATATCTTAAAGCTAAATCAGATTTCTCATTTTAACTTGAGTTGAATCTTGAAGATGATGTTGATCTCTTCACTGAAGATGAAGAAGAATTAGTTGGTGACTCCAACATTGGTTTCTTGAACTACCAAGATGAGCCCAAAAGTGTAGGCAATGTAGCTAAGGGATCATATGATATATTCACCTGGTCTAAGAATCAATCAGTTTAACTAGCTGATAAGGAGAAAATATAGGAGCAACCTCAACTAGAAATTTCAATTGCTATGTGGGGGTCCACTCTTCCTTTCTAGCCAAACAACCCACTAATTACAAAAAAGGTAAGTACCTCAAATACCCCTGTGCCTTCTACTTTAAATTCATAGTTTAGTCCTCCCCATTCCAAAAATCAAAGGAGTGAATCTCCATCCTCTGCTCCTGGCTCATTTCAGACATTTGACATAATTGACCATATAAAGAAAACCAAAATTCAAATGTCTAAATTTGAATTCTTGTAGTCCCATCTTAAGCAATTAGATAAATTAGTTTAGTGTGTGAAGAACCAAAATGCCCCTATAAAACAATAAATTCCCAAGGTGAATCATGATTCCCCCAAGAATGCACCCACCAAGAACAACTTTGTCATTACTCTCCCTATTGTTCCTAGTAGGACTGAACCTTTCTATGTCTCATTGATAATAAATGGACATTAACTGAACAACTACATCATTGATTATAGAGCCTCAGACAATGTTATGCCTACCAAATTGGTTGAATCCCTTGGCCTTACACTGACCAAAACCATTGGTAGATGCTTCTCCATGGAAAACAAGCAAGTACTATTGCTGGGACAAATTAAGGACACCCAATTTGCATTTGTAGCCTTTCTAGACAAAAAAATCAAGATGATTGTCTTAGTGGCTGATGTCCCAGCTTCATATGGCATCCTTCTTGGCTAAAATTTCTACAAGGATGTTGGAGGTGAATTGAGCATGGACCTATCTAAAGCGAGAATCCTTGTCAAAGGTGTTATGAAGAAGTTGCTCCCTGAGAAAGAAGTAAAATATGTGGTTACTCAAACATCATCACCTAAAGCTCAAATTCTATTTGAGTCTTCAGGCATGGGTAACTACTTTTTAGCCATGAATGAATTCCATGAAATTCCTATTGAAACTCTTAAAGGTGACAACCAAAAGATTAGTTCAACTAGAATAATAGAAGAATTGGTAGAGTGCAATGCAAGTGTGGAAGAATCTTCCCCTCTAAATGAAGAAGAATACAAAGAAAAATTAGTATCAAATGAGGTATGGATTCTTAAATTTGATGGTAGTTGCTCCTCCACTAGTTTAGGAGCTAGATTTGTGCTGATATCTCCTCAAGGAGATATTTTTCCTTCATCCTACAAGTTATAGTTTAGCAACACCAACAACACAGCTGAGTATGAATCCCTCTTACTTGGATTGAGGGCTACTCAAGACAAGGGCATCAAGTTCCTTCATGCTAAAAGAGATGCTAAACTGATGGTTTGTCAGGTGAGAAACTTGTATCAAACCAAAAATGAGAGATTACACTATTACCACAATCTAGTTTGAGATCAAATTGAAAACTTTGATGCTTTTAGCATCTCTATAGTTCCCAAGGAATTCAATCATAGAGCTGATGCACTGGCTATCTCAGCTACTCTCTTAGTCCCCCACCCAGACTTCAAAGGAGATAGGTACATTATTGAGCTAGTCTTTCGACCAAGTGTGCCTAATAATGCTAGTCATTGGCAAGTGTTCAACAATGACAATCAAATAATTGCCTTCTTAGAGCAAAAAGACAACTTTGAATGGCTGGATTTTGAAGGCAATGAACCTCAGAAGTGTGAGCTAGCTCTTGAATCAAATATAGACATAGGTAAGGAGTTCTTACAACTTAAAGGGAATAAGATTCCCAAAGGCCTAGTTTCCCTTGAGAAACTATTTGACAAACATGATAGATTCATCAAAAGGTATCAAATGGATTCAAGCTCCTCCCAGGAGTTTGATCAAGTAAATCTAGGTACCAAGGATGATCCCAAGATAGTGAACATTGGGAAATGTTGTACTCCTAAGGAGAAATTCAAGTTCACTTCTCTATTCCATTAGTACATGGATGTCTTAGCATACTCCTATGATGACTCTAAGTCACTCAGGCCTAATGAAATTTGACATGACATTCCTCTCAATGTTGATTCGACACCCTACAGGCAAAAGTCTAGGTAGTATAATCCAAAAATATCAGGTACCATTTTGTCTAAGATACAAAAAATGCTAAATGCCAAGATAATATTCCCAATCCATCATTCTACATAGATTGAAAATATAGTGCCTGTAAGGAAGAAGAATGCCAAAATTCACCTCTGTGTGGATTTTAGGAACTTGAATCAGTCATCCTTGAAGGATAACTATCCTTTACCAATCATGGATCAAGTGCTTTAGATAGTGACTGGTTCAGAGATGTTATCAATTTTAGACAACTTCTCAAGATATAATCAAGTTGAAGTTGGTGAGGTAAACCAGCATAAGACTACCTTCACCTCACCTTGGGGCATATTTGCATATAGAAGGATGCCTTTTGGCTTGTTAAATGTTGGCACCACCTTCCAAAGAGCAATGGACCTTGCCTTCAAGGATGAGATGGGTAAGTTCATCATAGTCTATCTTGATGACTTGACCATCTTTTTTAAGCATCACCCAGATCATGTGTGTCATTTGTAACAAGTGTTGGAGTGTTGCTGCTAGAATGGCATTTCCTTAACCCCTAAGAAGTCAGTTTTTGGAGTAACAGAGGGGAAACTTCTAAGACACATTGTGTCTAAAGGAGGCATAAATATTGACTCAAATATAGTCAAGTCTATCCAAGAGCTTACCTTATCCATGAGTAAGACTGTTGTTCACTTTTTCTTTAGAAAGGTGAATTTCTTACGGAGGTTCATCCCTAAGTTTGCTAAGAAGACTAGGCACATTGTAAGCATGATGAAGGGAAAGGCTACCTTTAGCTGGATTGAAGAAGGCAAGTTAGCATTTGAGGATATCCAGACTACCATTGCTCATGCCCCATTTCTAGTTTGTCCCAATTATATGAAGGACTTCCTCATGTATAGTTATGCTTCTGAACACACACTTTTAGCCATCTTGGTTCAATAGAATGAAAAAGGTGTGGAATCTCCCATTTTATTCATGAGTTTTCCTCTCAAGGCTCATGAGCTGAAGTGTGCACACATAGAGAAGCATGCTTATGCAGTGGTCAAGGTAGTGAAGCATTTCCATTTCTACATCCTCAATTCATGAGTTACTATTCTGGTTCCTGATACCATGATCAAATCCATATTAACTTAGCAGAAATTTGGAACCAAAAGAGGCAATTGGATTGCAAATATCTAAGAGTTTGATCTGGTCATCAAGCCAATAAAGTTGGTATGGGGAAAGGGCCTATGCCAATTAATTTCTGATAACAAGCCAGAAGGAACAGAGCATGAATAATTAAGAGAAGAAGACATACTAACAGTCCTCTTTGTCTCCACCACGAATGACTCATATTTAGGTTTACTCATTTCCTTACTTATGGTGAATGTCTTGCTCACCTATCTTATAAAGAATAGAGAACTATCAAGCTGAAAGCTACCAATTTTGTCCTTTGGGACAATAGCCTATATAAGAGGAGCCTTGATGGTGTGTTCCTTCACTGTGTGGACAAAGAGTAGCAAAGCCAACTTTTGTAATCCTTTCACAATCTAGCCTATGGAGGACATTTTTTTGCTCCCATGACTACCCATAAAATTTTATGAGCTAGGTATTATTGGCTAACTCTCTTTTAAGATGCATACAAGTGGGTTAGGAAATGTGAACTATGCTAGCAGTTTGTTGGGAGACCCAAGTTAGTTGCCCTACCTCTCAAGCTAGTGGTCATAGAGGAGCCATTCCAACAATGGGGAATTGAATTTATTGGAGCTATAAACCCATCTTTAAGTGTTGGACATGATTATGTCTTCATAGTAATAGATTACTTCACCAAGTGGGTGGAAGCTATTCCAACCAAACATAATACTTTAGAAGTAGTGTGCAATTTCCTCAAAGAGAACATAATTTATAGGTTTGGGGTCCCAACCAAGATTATCACTGACAATGTAGCTTGTTTCACTTCCTAAGAGATTACTCAATTCTATTTCTACTATGGGATTACACTCTCCCACTCTTCTGATTACTTTCCACAAGGGAATGGATAAGCTGAATCAAGCAATAAGAACTTGGTGACTATCATCAAGAAGCTGGTGGATGACAACCAGAGGACATGGCATAAAGCATTGGTTGATGCTCTATGGGTAGATATAATTACACCAAAGAGAGTAATTGGTATGTCTCCTTTCCAACTTATTTATGGTATCAATGCTAAGATACCAATCACCTTGGAATTGCTAGCATTAAAATTGGCTAAGGCAATTGAAAATCAGACATATGAAATCCCTCTTGATAAGAGGATCATGTGCCTGGCTGAGCTAGATGATCAGAGAACTATGGTGGTGGACTGAATTTCTAGCCTTCAAAGTCTGGTGAAGAATCTCTTCGACCAGAAGGTGAAGAACCATGATTTTTGAGTTAGAGATCAAGTCTCACTGTGGGACAAGAGAAGAGAACCAAAGGGGATGCATGGAAAGTTTGATTATCTTTAGAGAGGCCCATTTATTATCCATCATCTCAATGGTGAGAACAGATTCCTATTGAAATATCAAGATGGCATGCTCTTTACTCTACCTCATAATGGGAAACATCTAAAGCACTTTAATTCTTGAAGTGTTAAATAAGTTCACCTATACATATGTATATCTATATAGTCTTTGTTTTTATTTTGTGTTGTTTATTTTCATTTTTTGGATCCTTTTTTTTGGGTAGCATGACTCCATAGCCCAATGGCATACTTTAAAGGCACTGGAGATTCTAGTTTCTACTCCCCTCAGATGTTCCAAGTTTTTAACTGAAGGAAGTTCCCCAACTAGAGCCAACTATTGTCCCCAAAAATAAGTGACATTTTTGGGACAACCTATGAACTATTTTGGTTCAACAGATAAAAATCATCTCTCCCTTTCTCAAAAATTGCTCTGAGCATTCAAGTTCTCCATTTTTCAAGGCTTTTGCTTAAATCTACAGACTCTGCAGACATGAATCTACAGACTCAACATGCTTGAAATTAGTAGTTTTAGTAAGTTCAATGGCTTTAACAGGTAAATTCCTTCAAAAGAGCAAGTTTCCAACACTTAGTCATTTTTAGGATTGGTTCAATGACTTGGTTCAATCAAAAATGTCCATCAGTGAGCTTCTAAGCAAGGATTGAACCATTAAACTGTTGAACCTTGAACCATTTGGGTTCAACAAGTTCAATGGGTTCAAAGGTTC
The DNA here is from genome assembly GCA_037957365.1 of Torreya grandis. Classification (NCBI taxonomy): domain Eukaryota; kingdom Viridiplantae; phylum Streptophyta; class Pinopsida; order Cupressales; family Taxaceae; genus Torreya; species Torreya grandis. Next base: position 6,006,538 of record JARHVA010000118.1, read on the forward strand.
AACACCATCAACAAGAGTTAAGCACTTTGTCAAGGTTTAAAGTTCAACTATTTCAAGGTTCCATGGCTTTAAACACTTAACAAAAAACAAAGGCTTGAACCATTGAACCTTGAACCATTTTGGTTCATCGGTTCAACAGGTTCAATGACTAAATGGTTCAATGTGTTTGGTTTAAAAGATAAAAAGGACTTAGAAAAATGAAGAGAAAGAACCATTAAACCATTAAACCAAGGTTGGTTTAATTTGTCAGTTTGATCAGTAGGTTTAAGGGGCTACCCCAAAGCCAAAGAGGCATGTACCTTTGCGGAGGGCAGGCAACATTGGTTCAAAGGTCAAAGAGAAGACATAAAAAACATAATTCCTTTGGATTTGTTCAAAGGCCCAAAAGGAATAATTTCTTTAGACTATTTATCTGATGGAAATGACTAAGTGAAGGAGGCTAAAAGAATCCCTTCAGAAAGATTTTTATGTGAGAAAATGACCAAGGAAAAATTCCTTTAGACATTTTTCCTGAAGGAATTCACTCGGGAAGAAAGCCCAAATAAATTGAAATGATTGAAATGGCTAAGGAAAAGAAGTGAAGCTTTCCTTTGGCCATTTTGCCTGAAGGAAAAGCCCAAAATCCAAATCTCGTCAAAGAAGGAAGAACCCTCTATGAAAGATCAAACCTCAAAGTGCAGTGGAAGCCACCATGTGTCCCTTATAGAGTTAAAGTAGAAGCTACCAAGTGTCATCTACCGAGACACAATTTCTAATAGGTTTCAAAGCTAAAGAACATGCCACATGTTCTGTTATAACTTAGTGGAAGCCAACAAGTTTCAACATCTGTAGTTTCTTCCTTTTATTTCATAAGGATTATGGTGGGCCTCAGGCGAGTTACTAAGGTCAAGTGGAGTGTGATAAGTGGCATTGTTTGTGTGAATCTGAATGATGTTTCTATATTGTTTCTAAAGTAGAGTAGAAGCTGCCATGTGTCATATTCTGTAGGACTCTCAAAAGGTTTCTAAAGCTTCTATAAGTTAAGTGAAACATGCCACGTGTCCCTTTATAACTCAGTGAAATATGACAAGTGTCTGCATCCATGTTCCCCTTTTGAAGCTGCTTAGGCAAGAAGTGTCATGGATCCCATTTTTTTAAGTTTCTAATAATTTTCATAATAGTGGAACTTGCCATGGCCAAAGAAGGAACTGAAGGAAGAACCAAATGATTGGCTAAAAAGAGAGCCCAAAGACTCAAATTGTTATAGGAGAGAGAGGAACGAGACCAAAGGACCAGAAATATCTTTAAAAGAGTTATTTCTAATAGGTGAAATAGTGGATCAAGCAGACTTTTAAACATGCCAAATCAAGGATGTGGCCTATTTTTCTTCCATGAAGTAAGGGCAAATTGGAAAGTTGGGTAGACATCAAGAAAAGGACTAGACAGTCCATACTAAGGAAGAGACATATTAGAGGAATGGACATGCCATAGTTATGGCAATACACTATTCCCAGTATGGTCACTCTAGATAGAACTGAAGGCACATTGAAGGCATTCAATTTAGCATGGGCCTTTCTCATGAAAACAAGCACCCAAGTCTTTTTTGGAGTGCTATATATTGTAATCTCTCATTTGATACAAAAAAGATCTTTTTGATCACAGAAGCAAAACTCTACCCAAATTGAAAGGTGAATACTAAGACTTTGAGCTCAGATTATTGTTCATATTATTTTATCTGAATGAAAAAGTAAGTTACTTGCAGACTTTTTACTATTATAGCTTGTGCCATTTTAGGAGATTGTTCTTATGATGCATTCTTGTTTATTAAATCTAACAAGCAAAATTAGTGGAAGTGATAAGGAAGATGTCTTGAAGTTAGTTACTTTCAAACTTTGTGTTGTTATAGTTGTCTTTAGTGTGTGTTTATTTTCTATTTCTATGTTGAGGTTTTTGGGATGAATTTGTGCCCCCATTATCCTTTGTATCTCACTCTTTGGGTAGCTAAAGTGGAGACTTTTTAATACACTTCATTCTATCAGTTATTTCACCCTGTTACCAGTTACTTTTACTACCTAAAAAAACTCCTACTATTCCCTGTAAGAACATTTCTAAAGGAAGAGAAGTGCCTTCAATGTTTTTACCAAGATTTTCTCCTTTGTTTGTGAACATCATCTCTAAAAGAAGAGATATGGATGGTGTTATTCTACCCCTGAGTGTTATTTTCTGCATATATATAGTATATAGCTCCTGCATATTTATAAGGAACCTCCCCTTGATGAGGGGAGAGATTTGTCCACCTCTGATAGAGTAAACCTACACACTGGGCTGACCAATCTCCCTTATTATGGATGATAAGACCTATTTTGCTCAATCAGACAGCTAACTGACAAAATATTCACCCAACAAATATGATGGTCCTATTGAAGATGAAGACCTATTCATAACTGAGGAAGGTAGTTGCTCACATCAAAAGGAGTCTACTTAAAGTGATTTATATGATGCTAAAGATGAGATGGACTATGATAATACATTGACAAAGGCTCTTGAATAACTGTATATTGAGAAGAAGATCAATAAGAACGTGAAATCTAAACTCAAGGACTATGAGGAGAAATTCAGTGTGTTTGAGTCAAGATTGTTTGAAGACTCTAGAAAGCATGAAGTGGTTGTCATGTTTCTTAATTATAAGTTGGAATCTATGTATACAAGTCTAAGATCTAAATAATAAGAATGCTCAAGGTATGCTTCTAAGATTATGTCTTTGAAAGATTAGTTAGAGAAGTTTGCCGTCAAGGTGAAATCATTTATCAAGTTTGATAAAATTTATAATGATCTAGATGATCTCCTAAAGATTCAAAAGTCAACTAGTAACAAATCTAGACTGGATTTTAATGAAGATCCCAAAGTTGCTTCTTAATTTTACATGAATGTCAATGTGAGAAAGGTAGATCATCCTTTGAATATAAGTCATCAGACAAGGATTGAAGGTATTGGAAGAATAAAGTGTTAAGAATGAAATATACTGAGAGGGGGGTGAATCACTATACCATATATCTTTTACTTGATCTAATTTATTTTCACTAGCCACTTAATCACATATTCAAGATATGCAATAAAATTGAAACAATAACATGCACCACACGAGAGAGAGAGAGAGAGAGAGAGAGAGAGAGAGAGAGAGAGAGAGAGAGAGAGAGAGACCATATTTTACATGGAAACTTAAAGTGGGAAAAACCATAGAGAACAATCTGAAGTATATGAATGAGTACCAACTCAAATTACAAAGTTCACAAGCACCAACTTGCAGGAGCACCAACCCCTTTATTAAGTACCAACACAACAACTACTTGTGAGCACCAACCCATAAGATCACCAACCCCTTGAAAAGATTTGTGAGTACCAACCCATAGGAGCACCAACCCCTCTTGTATATAAAACACAACTATCAGTCAATGTTACTTACTCAATAAATGATATAAATCTACAAAATCTCCTATTTTTATCTCCTCTTTTCTTATATAAAATAATTACAAAACCATTCACTCTCTTGCATATTAAAAATGGATTCTCAAGCCTTTATTTATAGCTTTCCAAATCACCTTTGGCATTCACCCTTTATGACCCTTCAATCCTTATGGAAAATGGTGCCAACCTTGCATGACCCTTCATATTCTTGCATTTGAAAAGTGACATGGTGACCCTTCATAATAAAATGCATCCTTTTCTCTTTCGTCTTTATCTTGGTGACCTTTCAAATTCCTTAAGGTGACTCTTCATAGAAAAATGCACCATACCCTCTTTTGTCTTCACTTGGTGATTCTTGGAATATCTCAAGATGACTCTTTATGATAAAACACATCCCATTCCTCTTTGGTCTTTACCTTATGACTCTTTGACTTCTCCATGGACCCTCTTTTGACTTTTATGCAACCAAAAATATATTTTTCAATATTAAATAAAGATTAACACACATTAGCCAAGATATGAATATTAAAAACACCATTAAATTCTATGGGGCCTTTATCACCATTAATGCTAGACCTTTGCAATCAATGAAAATATTTACAATAATCTTCCCCTTTGTCATTGATGGTAATCTCAAACTAAAACTTCCACATCCTAAAACTTGCACATACTATGATTTGAAAAACATATAGTAACTCCCACTTATTATAGAAACATGTACCTATTTTTTCACCTATTTCTAAACCTATACCTATCCCTATACCTATTTATATTCTTCTCCCCCTTTGACATCAATGGAAAAGGGACTATCCTAGAGCTAACACTTAGCTCCCCCTCAACTGATGTTGATCCTCAATGGTAGGAAGTAGATGAAATTACTCCCAACTTCTCCCGTAGATACTCAAACATGTCTTTTAGTAGTGCCTTTGTGAAAATATCTACAATCTTCTCTGTAGTACTCATATATTCTATCTTAACCTATTGATCTACAACCTTCTCTCTCAAGAAGTGATATCTAATGGGAATATGTTTTGTTCTTGAATGCATCACTATATTTTTTGAAATATTAATAACACTTGTGTTGTCACAAAAAATAGAAATAGACTCATTATATTTTACCTTAATATCTTCCAAAGTTTTCTTCATCCAAAGAACTTAAGTACAACACAATACTGCTACAATATATTCTACTTTAGCTATAGAAAGTGATACTATTTTTTTTTGTGCTTAGTTATAATACTAAGCTATCACTGAGGAAGAAATCTCTTCCACTTGTAATCTTTCTGTCATCTAAGCAACCTACCCAATCTGAATCTGTATAAATAACCAAATTGAAATCTCTACTTGTGGGATACCACAATACATAATCTAATGTCTCTTTGATATATCTAAATATTCTCTTCACCAGTTGAACATGACTTTCCTTCGGTGTTGCTTGATATCTTGCAATCATACCTATTACATGTATAATGTTTAGCCTCAATGTTATCAAATATAAAATACTACCAGTCATAGATCTATACAAATTTTGATCTATAATGGGTGAATCTTCATCCTTAATTACCTTATTCTCTATAGCAATCAGTGTACCAAATGGTGCACAATCCTCAAAACCAAAAAATTTCAACATTTATTTATAATATTTACTTTGAGATATGAAATTTCCTTTATCTAACTAAAAAAATTTCAACCCTAAGAAAAATGACAATTTTCCAAGCATAGACATCTCAGATTATTTTTGCATATTTTCAAAAAAAAAAAATTTCATCTTTTCAATGTTACCTCTAAATATTATGACCACAACAATCAACTAATACTCACCTTATATTTTGATGTAGATATTACTGTCAATAAATCCTCTCTTGAAACCTTGATCCTATAGGTATTTATCAAGTCTTGAATACCAAGCTTTGGGAGCTTGTTTCAATCCATACAGTGCTTTATTTAATCTACATACATGACTACTCTCATTTGAGAGAAGAAATCCCTATGGATGCTCAATGTAGACCTCCTCTTCTAGATTCCCATTTAGGAAAGAAAAATTAATATCCATCTAAAATACTTTGAATTTTTTAAATACTACATATGCAAGAAACATTCTGATAGCCTCTAACCTTGCTACTAGTGCAAAAGTTTCTTCAAAATCTGTTCCCTCAATCTAAGCATATCCTTTACATACTAATATTGCTTTGTTCTTGGTCACTTCTCCATTTTCATTCAAATTATTTCTATAAACCCATTTTGTTTCTATCACATTATGTTTTTTTGTTCTAGGCACTAATTCCCAAGTATCATTCTTTTCTATCTAATTTAATTCTTCATCCATTTCCTTAACCCAATGCTTATCATGTCTAGCTTCTAAAAAAGTTTTAGGCTGAATTTTGGATAACAAAGATAAATTAACTTGTTCAAATGCACTTATCATCATTATTTTGGTGCAAATTCCTTCATTTATGTCCCCGATGATGTCACTTTAATTATTATTTCTTTGTACATATTTATATTGGGTTTTGGTGTCCTTTTTCTCCTTCGCATCTTCAAATGATTCTTCAAAATCTTCCTTTTCAATGATTTCAAGAATGTCTACTAGATCACTAATTTTTTGTGCTCCATCTTCTTCTATCCTGACACTTGTACTTTCAAATATTTTCTTGGTTCTCTTTTTATAACATTTATAACCTTTAATTTTTCAATAATAAGTAAGAAATATACCTTCATCTGCTCTAAATTCAAACTTACCCAATTTTTCAATAGTTCTCTTTATGAAGCATCTACTACTGAAAACTATGAAATAATCAATTGTAACTAGTTTGTCTTTTCATAGCTCATAAGGAGTCTTGTTATTATTGACTCTCAATAATGCTCTATTTTATATATGCACTATTATACCAATTGTCTCCCTCTAATATTTATCTGGTATCTTAGATTTATTTATCACTGTCCTTGCATCTGCTGAACTATTCTATTTCTCCATTCAACTACTCCATTTTATTATGGAGTTTTGGCTACTGAATAATGTCTCTTTATTCCATGGTCTTCACAATACTCAATAATCTAGTATGACATGAATTATCCTCCTTGATATGATCTTATGCACTTAATATTCAAACTAGTTTCATTCTTAACTAATGCTTTGAATGCTTTGAAATGTCTAAAAATCTCTAATTTTTTCTTTAAAAACATTACCCAAGTCATATGTAGAAAATAATCAATATGAAATATGAAATATTTCTCACCTTAAGTACTTTTATTTCTCATAGGTCCACACAAATTAGTGTGAATAAGCTCTAACATCTCAGTGGTTGAGTATTCTCTTATTTTGAACCACCTTCTAACCTGCTTCCCTTACTGACAAGGTTTACAAAGTGTGTTGTATGTATTTATAATCTTTGGAATATTTTTGATTTCTTGCTTCTTTCTGATGTTGACAAGAGTGTAAAAATTTATGTGTCCCATTTCACTGTACCATAGATAACTTTATTCAATCTGACTCAAACAACATCTTTGACCTTTGATGTTTGATAACATATACAAATTATTATATGTTCTCTGAGCATCTACAACCAACACCTCTAAATCTTTTCTTGTAATTTCATAACCTTTTGAATAAAACTTTAGTGTGTGCCCCTGATCACATATTTGACTTACACTTAAAATATTATTCTTAAGACCTTTTACATACAAAACATTTTCAGTTTTAGTTCTCCCATTATCCAAACTTAGTGTACCTTTTTTAAAAAATTTATCAATAATATTATCTCCAAATTTTACTATACCACAATTGATCTTCTTCAAGGTTATGAAATTCCTCTTGTCTCTTTTCATGTGCCTCGAACATCCACTATCAATGAACCATGGATTTTCTTTGTTTTTTGCATGCAAAGTTGTCTAGACTAACATAGACTTTTCAGGTTATTTCTTATACCATGAACCTATTTGAACTTTATTCTTAATAAATAGAGCCTTAAAACTCTATTCCTTCTTAACTAACATGAAAATGATTATATAATACCAAGACATGTGTCTAAATTCATTACACTTGTAACATATTATGGCCTCTTCATTAAAGCCTAATAGAGGAGCAAAAGAGTTGTGGCTTCTTCTTGACTCTGCATGAGTTTTCTTCTCCTTATTTCTAAAATTATTAGCACTTTTTCATCATTCTATTTTCTTATGACCATATCCATTATAGTAAAAATAGAAACCATAAAAATAGGACCTGTTTGTGTATCTCTAACTTGATTGCCTTTTGTAGCTCTGTTCTTTCTAGCCTTCTTTGTTTGAGATGTCCTCTATATTCTTAACTTCTCTTTTTATTTCTTATTTTTTAAGAGCTTCATCATAGCTCTTTCCTTTTTCTATGTTAACTTTGTCTATGAAACTAATGGCCTCCCCTTTCTCTATTTCAAACCTGATACCTATCTTATCTAACATTGATATTTGACTTTCTAATATCTTATTCAACATATTAGTGTTATTCTCAAATTTTGAATTATTGGTTGCTCTATCATATATTACTTTATTTGTTTTCTCAAGATCTACTTTTAAATAAGAAATTTTAATAACATACCTTTCACATTCTTCCTTCCTTTTTGCAACAATGTCGTTGTAACTTTTTTTATTCTTCTTAGCTTCTTCAAAGTGTGTTTATAGATCTTCAATTATTTCCTTTGACTCCTTTTCATTTTTCTCAATCTAGAGCTTCAATCTTTGATTCTTCTTCTCAAGAGATTTTAACTCTTCTAAGGCACAAATGTGTTCTCATTCTAGATTTACTTCAACTTCATCTTGTTTTTCATCTTGATCATCTATACTTTTTCTTGTAGAGGAATCTTCATGTATGGCTATGAATAGAATCTCTTATTCTGAATCATTGACTCCACTATCTTCAACTAAGCTAGGATATTTAGAATAAAAAAGTTTCTTCTCATATACCTTCTTGAATTTTCTTTTGAAATTCTTCTTGTATGTAGACATTTCTTCTTCATTATCACCATTACCCTTATCTAGGCACTTAGTTGAAAAATGTCCAATCTTTCCATAATTAAAACATTTACAAGGTAATTTTCCTTGATATTTACCCATGCCCTTTTTTAGCTTGTAGATGAAGAGAGCTCCATTGTCATTTACATCATCACTAGAGCTGTCACTTGATTCTTTAATATTAGCCTTCTCTTTCTTTGATGTTTTGAAATCATCTTCTCTCTTTGAGGGTTTCTCTTGTTTAGTCTGCATCTCATATGCCATAAGAATACCATGTAGATCATCCATATTTAGCTTGGATAAATTCTTCATCTCTTCAATTGCCAAAATTTTTGCATCATATCTCAATGGTAGAGATCTCAAAATGTTTTGTACCATAATTGATTCTTCTAGCTTTTCTCCAAGACCTTGAATCTAATTAACTATTTGATCAACCTACAAAATGTAACTCACTATTTTTTCTTCATCTTCTATTTTCAAACTCTCAAAATATCTTCTAAAAGTCTAAAGCGTAGCTTGCATAACCTTTCCATCACATTTGTAAATATTCTCAAGCTTTACCCAAGTTTCATGAGTAGATTTACATTGCACAACTTTAACAAATTGTGACTCACATAAACCACATAAAATAGCATTTAAAGATTTAGCATTATTTTCACTTGCCTTATTTTCCATCAGAGTAGTTACAAGTGTTTGTGGTTCTTCATATTCCTCTACCACTACTTTCAAAATATCGAATCCAAGGGCCATCAAATAAGTCCTCATCTTTATGCTCCAAAAAGCATAATTTGTCCCATTAAACAAATGTGCCTTGTTTGTGTAAAAACCTTCACGTGATCCAGCCATCGTGTTTTCCCTGATCTACCTTCAAGCTATAAAACTTTTTAAAAAAAAACATGTTATGATACCAATTATTAAGCACAAAATATACTAAGAGGGAGGTGAATCAGTATATTATATATCTTTTACTTAATGTAATTTATTTTCTCTAACCACTTAATCACACATTCAAGATATGTAATAAAACTAAAATAATAACATCCACCACATAAGTAAGAGAGAGAGAGAGACACTAGATTTTTATGTGGAAACCCAAACTAGGAAAAACTAGAACAATCTCAAGTATATGAATGGGTACCAACTCAAATTACAAATTTCTCAAGCACCAATTTGTAAGAGCACCAACCCCTTTACCGAGCACTAACATAACAACTATTTGTGAGCACTAACCCATAAGAGCACCAACTCCTTGCAAAGATTTATGAGTACCAACCCACAGGATCACCAACCCCTCTTGTGTATTAAACACAAATATCTCTCAATTTTCATTACTCAAAAAATGATAGAACTTTACAATATCTCATGATTTTCTCTCCTCTTTTCTTATATAAAACAATTACAAAAAAATGCACTCTCTTTCATATTATAAATGTCTTCTCAAAAATTTATTTATAGCTTTCCAAATGACCTTTGGCATTAACCCTTTACGGCCTTTCAATCCTCATGAAAAATGGCACAAAAATTACATGACCCTTTGTATCCTAGCATTTGAAAAGTTACGTGGTGACCCTTCATAAGAAAATGCATCCTTTCCTCTTTTGTCTTTATTTTGGTGACCTTTACAATTTTTTAAGGTGACTCTTCTTGGAAAAATATGACATACCCTCTTTTATCTTCACTTGGTGACTCTTGGAATTCCTCAATATGACTCTTTATGGAAAAATGCATTCCATTCCTCTTTTGTCTTTACCCCATGACTCTTTGACATCTCCATGGGCCCTCTTTTAACTTTTATGTAACCAAAAATATATTTGTTAATATTAAATAAATATCAATGCACATTAGCCAAGATATAAATATTTAAAATACCATCAAATTCTACAGGGCCTTTATCACTAATAATGCTAGACCTTTGACATCAATGACAATATTTCCAATATAAAGATTAATTATATCTGACAACTAAATTCCATGACGTATGCAAATTTTAATGGTTACTGCTATACTTGTAATTACATTAGGCATAGAGATAGAGAATGCAAGAGATCTGTTAGATATGAGTTTGCATGGAACTATGATGGAAATGTTAAGCACAAGATATACTAAGAGGGGGGTGAATCAGTATATCATGTATCTTATTAATCTTTTTTTTAACCAAATTTCACTTAATCAAACATTCAAAATATATAATAAAACTCAAAAAAATAAACACCACACAAGATAGAGAGAGAGACCAGATATAACATGGAAACCTAATGTGGGAAAAACCATGGAGAACAATCTCAAGTATATGAATGAGCACCAACCCAAACAATATTCACAAGCCAAGCTTGCAAGAGCACTAATCCCTTTGCTGAGCACCAACCCAACAACTATTCATGAGTACCAACCCATAGGAGCACCGCAGCCCTTTGTTGAGCACCAACCCAGCAACAATTCATGAGCACCAACCCATAGGAGCACCAACCCCTTTGCCAAGCACCAACCCACAAGAGCACCAAACCCTTTGTGTGTACCACACACCTATCTCTCAATGTTTTTATCTCAAAAAATGATAGATCAATACAACATCTCTTTCCTCTCTCTCACCTTTGCTCTTCTAAGCTAGATATAACAAATACAAATCATATTCATCTCTCACAATTGCTCTTCTAAGCTAGATATTACAATATCAAATCAACCTCTATCTCTCATATTTACAAATGGCTTTCAATCTTTTATTTATAGCTTTCCAAATTACTTTTGGCCTTCCCCCTTTATGACCCTTCAATCCTCATGGAAAATGGCACCAAACTTGTATGACCCTTCATATTCTTACCTTTGAAAAGTCATGTGGTGACCCTTCATGACCAAAAACGTCCTTCCCACTTTTGTTCTTATCTTGGTGACTTTTCATATTCCTCAAAGTGTCCCTTCATGAGAAATTTTGCCCTTCCTCTTTTGTCTTTACTTGGTGACTCTTAGAATTCCCCAAGATGACTCTTCATGGGAAAATGCATCCCATCCTTCTTTTATCTTTATCTCGTGGCTCTTTAACTTCTCTATGGGCCCTTATTTTGTCTCATATTCAACCAAAAATATATTCCTTAATATTAAATAAATATTAACTCACATTAGCCAAGATATATTTATTACAAATAACAATAAATGCAATGGGGCCTTTATCACCAATAATTTTAGACCTTTGACATCAATGACAATATTTTCAACAATCTCCCCCTTTGTCATTGATGGCAACCTCAATCCTAAAATTGACACATCCTATCACCTGCACATACTATCATCTAAAAACATACAATAACTCCCCCTTACTGTAGTAACCTATACCTATTCCTTGTACCTATTTTCTGCACCTATACCTATACCTATTATTTGTCGCCTTTGATATTAATGGTAAAGGGCCTACTTGGAGCTAACATTTAGCTCCCCCTCAATTGATGTTAAACATTAATGGCTGGAAGTAATACAAATTAATCCCAACTCTTCTCGTATATCTTTGAATGTGTCCTTTGATCATGCCTTTAAGAAGATATCTAACAATACATATACATTGTTCCCTGTCCTTTGAGCATCTGCAATCAACTCATTTGAATCTTTTCTTCTAATATCACAACATTCAGCATGAAACCTTAATGTGTATCCTTGATCACATATTTGACTAACACTCAATAGATTATGCTTAAGACCTTTTACATATAAAACATTCTTAGTCTTAGTTCTACCATAATCCAAACTTAAAGTACCTTTTCTAGCTATTCTAGTAGTGGTTTTATCTCTAAATCTCATTGTACCACCACTGATCTTCTTTAGAGTTGTGAACTTGCTTTTATCACCTATCATATGCCTCGAACATCTACTATTAATTAACCATGGCTGATCTTTACCTCTTACATGCAGAGCTGTCTGAACCATCATAGAATCTTCAGGTTGTTTCTTCTACCATGAACATGTCTGAGCCTTCTTCTTGATGAATGGAGCTTTGAAATTTTATCCTTCTTGACTAACTCAAACATGCTTCCATAATACCAAGCTATGTGTCTAAAGTTATTGCACTTGTAGCATACTATGGTCTCTTCATCAAAGATTGATAGAGGAGTAAAAGAAGTGTGGCTTCTGCTTGACTCTCCTTGACTTTTCTTCTCCTTATTTATGAAATTGTTAGCTCTTTTTCTACATTCTAATTTCTTGTGACCATAATCATTTGAAACAATTTTAAACTTTTAAACATTGCATATGCAAGAAACATTATAATAGCCTCAAACCATAATATTGATGCAAAATTTTCTTCAAAAATCTATTCCATCAAAAGATATACAAATTAATCTATCAACTCACCTTCTTGTCATGCAACATATCCAAGACCCAATAACATCCACCATGCTTCAATTTTTCTTAAAAGTGTCTCCTTGAAGCCTAAAAGAGATACCCCACACAAAAGGGTCCTAGAAACAAATCTCAGGAGATTCCCACATCTCCTCTGTTTCTTCCTTGATCTTCTTGTGTTTTTCTTTTATAATACATTTAAGCATGTCTAATATTTTTGACTTACTAACCTTATCATTTATGATGTTTTTCATCTTCTCAACTTTTGCAACTATCTTATCTTGATAAAGCTCATGCTCAAATGTAACAAGAGATTCTGCACAATCCTTCCTATCTGATTCTTTATCTACTATAGCAAGTAATTCATTTTCACTTTTAAACTCAACCTTATCAACCTTTACTATTTTAGGTTTCCAAACCCGAATTTGTCTTTTCTCATATCTTTTAGGGGCTCTATAACCTCTAGCATACTTTTAAGATCTCTTTACTTGTTTTGGATATAATTTAGCAATATGGCCAACCTTATGACAATAAAAACAAACAATATTTCTCATACCTTTTTCTTGAATGTGACTGAGATCTCCTTTTGACTGATTGTTTCTCCTCATACAGTCTCTTGCCCTATGACCAACATGATGACAAACAAAACAATGGCCATGAAAAGAATTTGAAAACTTGAAAGCATTGGGCTACCTGATTGGCTTCTTTGATTTGCCTTCAAAATCTGCATCCTTATTTCCTTGGACTAATATTTCATGATCTTTATCAACCTAGATTATAAGCTTCTCATGATTATCCTTTAAAGATCATAACTCATCCTTAAACTGATTACACTCTTCTTCTTTTGATGTTAAAATTGAATTTGTAACCTCTAACTAATTCTTAAGATCCTGAATAAATATCTTATTTTCTTTTACTTCTATAGCCAACTTAGAATCCAAGATACACACCTATTCTTTAAGAGCCTCAACCACAAATTTCAACTCTTGATTCTCTTTCTTTAGTTGCTTGGCCATCTTATGATTTTATTTGATCTACCTTCAACATATTAAACCCTTTTTGAAAGAACCTACTCTGATACCAATTGTTAAGCATGAGATATACTGAGAGGAGGGGGTGAATCAGTATATCATATATCTTATTAATCTTTTCTTTAACCAAATTCCACTTAATCAAACATTCAAGATATGCAATAAAACTCAAATAAATAAACATCACACAAAGATAGAGAGAGACACGAAATATAACATGGAAACCAAATGTGGGAAAAACCATGGAGAACAATTTCAAGTATATGAATGAGCACCAACCCAAACAATATTCGCAAGCCAAGCTTGTAGGAGCACCAACCCCTTTATTGAGCACCAACTCATAAACTATTCATGAGGACCAACCCATAGGAGCACCACACCCCTTTGCCTAGCACCAACTTAGCAACAATTCGTGAGCACTAACTCACAAGAGCACCAACCCCTTTGCCGAGCACCAACCCATCAACAATTCATGAGCACCAACCCCTTTATGTATACCACACACCTATCTCTCAATGTTTTTATCTCAACAAATGATAGATCAATACAATATCTCTTTCCTCTCTCTCACCTTTGCTCTTCTAAGCTAGATATAACAAATACAAATTATATTCATCTCTCACAATTTCTCTTCTAAGCTAGATATTACAATATCATATCAACCTCTATCTCTCATATTTACAAATGGCTTCTCAAGCCTTTATTTATAGCTTTCCAAATGACTTTTGGCCTTCCACCTTTGTGACCCTTCAATCCTCATGGAAAATGATGCCAAACTTGTATGACCCTTCATATTCTTGCTTTTGAAAAGTCATGTGGTGACCCTTCATGACCAAAAATGTCCTTCCCACTTTTTTCCTTATCTTGGTGACTTTTCATATTCCTCAAAGTGTCCCTTCATGAGAAATTGTGCCCTTCCTCTTTTATCTTCACTTGGTGACTCTTGGAATTCCCCAAGATGAATTTTCATGGGAAAATGTGTTCCATCCTTATTTTGTCTTTATCTCATAGCTCTTTGACTTCTCCATGGGCCCTTCTTTTGTCTCATATTCAACCAAAAATATATTCATTAATATTAAATAAATATTAACTCACATTAGCCAAAATATATTTATTACAAACAACATTAAATGCAATGGGGCCTTTATCACCAATAATTCTAGACCTTTGACATCAATGACAATATTTCCAATAGGGAATCATTAGTCAAGAGGTGTGAGAAAGGTTGAGTGTTCCAACTATCTTGATAAGGGACACTTTGCTAAGAATTGTCCAAATAAAGAAAGGCAAGGTAAGCCTTCTTCAGAAAGAGTAGTTTGTTTCAATTGTCATGACATTCGTCACATTGATAGTTTTTGTTTGAATAAGGTAAGACAAGATGATTTTACATCAAGGAGTATTGTTTGTTACAACTATGAAAAGATTGGTCACATTGCTATATTCTATAAGCAAAGGTCTATAAATCAGAATAGATTCAATCAAGTTTCAAGAGTACAAAGAAGAAGGAAAGTTAGCTCATAGAAACCAAAGGTGGTAAGTGTGAGTCATAATGAGTCTTTAGGTCTAAGTAATATATTTTCTTGGTTGATAATTCTTTAAAATTTGAAGAGTGATAAGGTCTCTCATTGTAATTAAATTACTTCAACAATAAAGTATAATAGTAGAAATAGATCCAAATATGACTGAAATATATCAGAATATATGATAATAGATAAGCCACTTTGAGGGGGAAACATCCACAAGTTTCAATAAGAGAATAATTCACAATATGATGATAAATAATTACCCACTACCTCCTATATATAGTCTATCTAGGCCTTGGTTACTCCATAGGCTGACCTACTAACCAAATGAATGCATAAATAAATGTGATATAACATCAAAGAGGGATAAGTAAGCCACAAGTTAGCTATTCTTATCCTCATACATGTGATAGGTTAGGGGTGTAACATGCCCTTACCCTTCAAACCAATGTTATCCTCAAAATTGAACAACTTTGGATGTTGTTGCAGAAAATCTTCACCTTCCCAAGTTGCATATTCACTGCTCAAGTTATTCCACTTGATCAGATATTCCCTAATATCTCTAGTTCTCAACCTCTTGGTACGTGTTTGGAAGATCTTCTCTGGTTCCAAAATGACACATCCTTCTTCATCTAGTTCTTCGAGCTCTATTTGGGTTGAAAATTTCTATCCAATGACCTTCTTCAAATAAGAAACATGAAATACTAGGTGTATGCAAAATAAATGAGATAACTCAAGCTTGTAAGCCACACTTCTAATTTTCTACAGAACTTGATAAGGGACATAATACTTAGGAATAAGTTTGTTGTCCTTTTTCTATTGCTTCAAGTACATCTACTTGTAAGGATAAAAATGTACAAATACCTAGTCACCCACCTCAAAATTTCACTCACTACAGTGTTGATCTGCTTGTTGCTTCATCTTATTTTGTGTTAATGCCAAATTCTCTCTTAAACTAGCCAAAACCTCTTGTTGATGTTGAATGTGTTCCTCCACGTCTTGAACCTTGGTTTGCACCTTTAATGAATAAGTAATGGAAGGTGGATGGTAACCATATAGTGCTAGAAATGGAGACATTTTAGAAAAGGTATGGAAATATGTGTTATACCACCATTATATAAGTGGTATCCATTTAACCTAATATTCCTATTTATTTGATATAAAATAATAGAGATGCCCCTCTAAACATTTGTTAACCACTTTTATTTGTCTGTTAGATTGGGGGTGGTAATATGAGATATGAGCTAACTGAGTACCCAAATAGGAAAATAGTTAAGTCCATAAATTAATAGTGAAAATAGGATCACGATCACTTACAATTATTTTTGAGGTTCCATGTAATTTTAGAACTGCTTCTAAAAAAATAGTTGCTATTGTACTTGTTGAAAATGGGCATATTTTGCAAGCCTATCCATAATAACCATGATAACATTCTTAACTTCAGAATAAGGCAACCCTATGATGAAATCCATGGAAATCTCCTCCCACCTTTGACTAAGAATTGCTAATGGTTGTAACAGACCTGGGTTCTTAACTATCTCACCTTTATTCTATTGGCATATCAATCATTCTACCACAAACTTTTATACATCTCCATTGGGTCCTTCTCAAAATAATTATTTCTTAATTTTGTGATAAGTTTTCAAGAACTCTGAGTGTCCCTGAATTGGAGATGCATGCAACTCCATAAGAATATTATGCTTAATCTCTGAATTTTTGCACAAATATAACCTACCCTTATACCATAGGACATTACCTTTCCATTAAAATTTGTTAGAGGCTTAAGTATCTTACTAGAGATTTTAAATTAGAACCTATGTATCCTTATCTTACTCCCATTATAACCTGGGTTCATCCACCCAATCTGCTTGCAACATGGACATTATATAAAGTAATGCTTCTATGGATGTATCCCATTTGGATAGTGCATCTGCTGCTACATTATCTTTACCCTTCTTGTAAATGATTTCAAAGTCATAACCCAACATTTTGGTTACCCACTTTTTTTGTTCCTTAGATGATAATCTTTGCTCCAAAAAGTATTTAAGACTATCATGATCCATTTTCACCTTAAATTGTCTACCCATCAAATAAGGCCTCCATTATTCAACTGCATGAAGAATAGCCATCATTTATTTCTCATAGACAAGTTTTTATAGATTCTTACCTTTGACTTGATAACTCTCAAATGAAATGGGTCTTCCTTCTTGCACTAGTACCACTCCCAACCTAGATCTAGAAGCATCAGATTCAATAGTGAATGTCTTTGAGAAGTCTAGAGGAGCCAAAATTAGAGTGGTGAACATAGCTACTTTTAGTTTATTAAATGATTTGGTGTTATCATCATTCTAATGGAAGGCATCTTTCTTTAGCAATGCAATGAGTGGATCTGATATGTTGTCATAACCTTTCATAAATCTTTGGTAGTAACTTGTTAGTCCTAGGAACCCTCAGAGGTTTTTGAGATTTTTTGTCATGGGCCATTCCATCATAGCTTTGATCTTCTGGGGATCAACTTTGACACCTTCATGGAAAACAATGTGACCTAGGTACTCTACCTCCTAAACTCCAAAAGCACATTTGGATGGCTTCACATAAAGCTAATGCTTCTCCAAAACTATCAATGCCTATTTCACATGTTGTAGATGTGCTTCTCATGTCTGACTATAAATCAATATGTCGTCAAAGAAAACTAGCACAAACTTCCTTAAAAAAGGCCTATAAATAGTGTTCATCAAACTTTGAAAAGTAGATGGTGCATTTTTAAGACCAAAGGGCATTACCAAAAACTCATGATGGCCCTCATGTGTTCTAAAATAATTTTTATGAACTTCTTCATCTTTGATTCTAATTTGATGGTACCTCAAGCGAAGATCCAATTTTTTGAAATAATTAACACCATGTAACTCATCAAGTAAATCATCAATTACTGGAATAGCAAACTTATCTTTAATGGTATACTTGTTGAGTTCCTTTTAATTTGGGCACATCCTCCATGTGTCATCCTTCTTCCACACCATGACCACTGGTGATGAATATGCACTTTGGCTATGCTTAATGATCCCTACCTCCAGCATCTCATGGACCACCTTTTTGATTTCACTCTTTTATGCATATGGATATATATATGGTTTGATATTTGGTGATTGACTCCCTGGAAGTAGTTGAATGGCATAATCATGTTCTCTATTTGGTGGTAGTCCTTTTGGCATGGCCCCAAAAATAGATGGGTGGTTATCAAGAATCATCTATAGATTAGGATGTGTAGATGACGGTGTGGGTTGAACTTATATGAAACATAATCATGCAATAATTCCATCTACCCCTCTTTTATCATCTTGGTCATCTAATGTGAACTAATAAATTGTGGAGATTTTGCCTATAATCCACATATTTTAATTTTCCTACCTTCATAATGAAAGTGCATGAATAGTTCCTAGAAGTTCATCTCAATGGTACCCAAGGTTGTGAGCCATTGGACTCCCAAAACAATGTCTTTACTACCCACGGGAATAGAAAACATAGGAGAATCATGATTGTACTCACCCATAACAAGCTTAATACTATGGAATTTGCCTGAACAATTAATTTTGCCACCATCTGCAATCATGATCTAAAATTTTGGTGCTAGGTAGATGAAATAGTTTAATCAAGTGGCCAACTTATGGTTGATGAATTTATGTGTGCTCCTTAAATTAATCAACACTATCACCTTCTATTTATTGAGGAAACACACCACCTTAAGAGTTTGTGGAGTGCTAATACCTACAAGTGCATGACAAGAGATTATAGGTTGGGAATCTTTAGGTACGTCCTCTATCTCTTCCTCATCATCATTAGAGGCATCATTTTCTTCTTCATCTTAATTAGATCCCTTAATGTAGAATAACTTCTTCTCAGCACATCTATGTCCTTTGATCCACTTACTATCACAACTGAAACATAATCCTTTTACATGATTCTCTTTAATTTGTTGAGGGGTCAATCTGGTAGGTGAAGGAAATGTTGGTGTCGATATGCTATGATATTTGAAGTGAGTGAATAGATACTCCTTTTTGGCTATGAATTTTTCCTCAGCTCTACGTGCCATGATAATAGAATCAAAAATATTAAGTGGATTAAACATGCATACCTCATGTTGATTGTGGTCCTTGAGTCCACCTAAAAATAGGTCATTTAAGTTCTCCTCAAAAATTATCTCCACATGTAAAGATAGGTTCTAAAAATGATGAATATAATCCTTGATGGAGCTATTCTATCACAAGTTTTCTAGTTGGATGAAGTAATTCTCTATCACACTATTGCCATAGTGTAATTGTAGCTCCTCTGTAAAAATTGACCAAGTGACACTGAGAGTCATCTTTTTATTTTGAGCACACAACCATCGATATCAAATGAATTGATTAGTTTCAATATACAAAGATGCCATGGTAACCTTCTATCTACCTGAGATATTATGTAGATAGAAAAAATTCTCCATTTGGTTGATCCAATTGAGTGGATAATTTTTATCAAATTTGTGCATATCCACCTTTGGTAATAGGTTCCTCTGTGGTAATGTAGTTAGATTTGAAGTAGACTGGTTAGGATAACCACCCTGGTGGGGTTGTGTAATAGTGAGAGCTAGATGATTTGACTAATTATTTTTCAAATCCATCATGATATCTACCAAAATATCTTATATGGATTTCATATTAAATTATATGCCTTGCACCTCAGTTTGAATGCCTTGCACACTAAATTTAAGTTGGCTCACTTTGTGATCTATGTCAAAGAACCCTAGTACAAGGGATCTAGTGCATCCCCCTTCTAACTCCATTTCTTCCTTTTTAGGAGTTTTACCTAGAGTTTCAACACCCTTTCCTCAGCCTCAAGTGTGTGGAGCTGCCACAAAAGGGCTTTACGATGTTGACCCTGATTGGCACTTTTGACCCAACATTGACTAAGAGATTTTGGAATTATTTCAGCCTCAAATCAAAACATACAAAGAACATATCATAGACAAAATTTTATAATCTTTCCAAAAATGTAAATAAATCAAAAAAATGCTTTGAATTATGCACTATAGAGCAATTTTATGAAAAACCCTAAAATGGTGATAACTTTTTTAAAATAGATCCAAATGAGCTTAAATTTTAATGGAAGATTAATTTAATTATTTTTCATTTTCAATAAAATAATTTCAAATAAATTCACAACCATTTTTTAGATATATAAAAATTTAAAAATTTAGGGTTTCACCAACAAGATTGCCCAAATCATAGCTCTGATACCACTTGTAATGAAATTACTTCAACAATAAAGTATAATAACATAAATAGATCCAAATATGACTGAAATATATTAGAATATATCATAATAGATAAGCCACTTCGATGGGGCAACCTCTACAAGTTTAAATAAGAGCAGAATTCACAATATGATGATAAATAATTACCCACTACCTCCTATATAAAGTCTATCTAGGCCATAGTTACTCTATAGGCCAACCTACATACCAAATGAATGCATAGAGAAATGTGATATAGCATCAAATAGGTATAAGTAAGCCACAAGTCAGCTATTCCTATCCTCATACATGTGATAGGTTAGGGGTGTAACACTCATTGTCTACTTATATTGTGAATGAAAAGGCCAAGCTCAAGGAGAAGACCATGGTACTGGTTGAGGCTAGTTATGAAGTGAGCATGGATCCAAGTGAACATCTTGGTATTGATAAGTAAGTATAATACAAAGAAAATCAATTATTAGTTCCTAATGATGAGTTTCCTAACTTTAAGGTGGATTCTTCATATGAAAATTTATTTCATGAATCTATGTTGTCTGCATGTATTGTCAATCTAATCTTAAAAGAGGAGAGTGATTTAGAAAAAGAACCAGTTATCATAGTTCAGACTAAGAAGAAGAAAAATAAAAGAAATAAATCCTATATCTATAATAGGATTCTAGTGGTTACTAATGAGATGTAGTCCACTCCTGGCTTCACTTTATTTTATAGAATTGTGATACAAAGGATGTCTTTGTCTATGCTTCTTAAGAGACTCCTTTTAGTGGAAAAGCAAGTGTTGTAGTGGTGTTGTTCATATAATCCTAACAAGATAGAGATGAATGTTTTAAATTGTATCATGTATTTCCACATGGAAGATATGTTGTGGTGATGTTAGAGTGATGTCATAGTTATATATGGTCAGTCTGTAGGGTTAGATTGAAGGTTTTCAAGTGGCAAAAGAGGTTTTGTGATTTGTCAAGATGATATTTCTACATAAAATGTTATGTTGACCTTATTATAGGATGATCTAAGTGGTTTTATGGTTTGAATAAGTGTTTAATACTTATCTCTATGTGTACAAGAAGTTTAGACGTGGATGTTGACTAGAAGGAGGTTTGTTGACTCTATTTGTTTTGAGATTCTAGGGTTCTGAGCTTTGCTAGAAAAGTGATTTTCCTTGTGAGTTGATTTTTAAGTATTATTAATATGATGAATTTTCCAAATGTTTTTTCAAATAAAAATTCAAAAATAATTGAATTTTTGTGGTTTTCAAGTTATTCAATTTTTTGTCAAAATGGAGGCCTAATTAGCTAGTAGGTTTGTGAAGGAATTATATTGTAGAAGATGAGATATTTGTTGTAAAGTTGTGTACTTTAGGTGGAATATTATAGTGATCTATATATGAATATTTATGTCTTGATAGTGTGTCTACTAAAGTTTGTGGGCTCTACAAGTTTAGAATAGGAATATAAGGAGACTAGACAGGCCTAGTGTGAAGAAGAGTGATTTTTTCTCATTTTATCCAAAATATCAAGGTATGTATGTTACATGGTGATTTATTTGGTTTTTTTAGAACATTTTTCCTATTTTTTTAGTAACATGAAGCTATATTTATGGTTCTTGAGGTTTCTTGAGAGACAAGGCTAGTAAGCCTATGTGGTGGTTCTTCATGGTGTGTAGAGATCTGAAGATGCTCAAGAGGTGAAATGGCTCAAAGATCTTAGAGGAATTCCCTATCATATGTTTTTTGATATGTTCCATCAGATTTTAGTATTTTTTGTGTTCTTTCTTCATTGATTACAATGCTTAGTTGAAGAGAGTGTTGGCATGGAGCAAGAGGAAGTTGTCAAGATAAGAGGTAGGCTCAAGGTAAGGAGGAGTTTTTAATATATTTATAATATGGTATTATCTTATTTGTATTATTTTTATGTCCTTAAGATTATTTTTTTCCCTCTTTTTCATTATGTCAAAGGGGGAGAAAGTTCCTATTATGAGAGTGCTTGAAGAGAGAGAAGGAAGGTGAGTTGTATAACGTGTGTTGAAATCAATGAGAAAGGGGGAGATTATTGGAGAGTTTTCAATGGTGTCATGTTGATTTCATGGATGTGTCCTAGTGATTGGATGAATATTATTGATATTCTAAGTGACAATGATAAAGTGTGCAATATGTTTGTGCTAGTATGCTTAAAGGAGGCTTGGTTGATCTTCAATTTTTACATGGTTAGAAATGTTTAGGGATAAGTATGGTGATTTTATAATGTTAAAGGGATACTATAAAAATTCAATAATTATTTGAGTGCTTGTTTTCATGATTTAATTTCATCTAGTTGACCATTATTTTCATCTAGACATTTTTGGTCTAGTGGCATAAAATCTGATTAGGTAGTTTGTTGATGTCACCATTACCACATGTGGATGAGTCAAAGGGATTTGGTAATATGATTTTGATCACATTTTTTCCTAGATATCATGGAATATTCAAGTGAAAAATTTGGCTCTTAGGAATTTTGATAGTGTTTTCCCATACTTAGCCAAATTTGCATGAGGCAAGAAAGAGTTGAGTAAGCAGTTTTGTGATGGCATATCTCACATATTTGGGTGTTTCAGAACAAGTTGATCATATAGGTTTGTTAAATTTTATGAATAGTTTATATGAACTAAATTTCATGTCATGAAATGATCACATCAAAATATAGACATGTTTGAAAATGTCTTCTTAGGTAGTTGTTGACATAGTTGGCTCTATGGCAGATAAATCTGAGTGAGCAGATTAATGGCATTATATTTTACAAGAACTAGGGTTATAGGAGGATATTGATATATGTTTAGATTATCTTATGTGATTATATCATATAATCCACATTTTGGATCATGAGTCTAAGTGTAAAAAAATGTATTGAGGTCAAAAGTTGGCCTTCCAGGCAGATAACAATGGTCCTCATACTTAGTCTATTTTGCATGATGTTAAAGATCAAGACCAGATGGAGATCTAATGGTTCAAAATCAATCATATAGATTGATATAATGGTTCATATTTAGTAATATTATTTTAATTTTTCTAATTTTTAACATAGATAAAGACTGAACTTTAGACAGAAGATCGATAAAGCATGTTTAGTCTAATATGTTAGGATATAATGAGATGGTGCCATGTGTTTGATGTTTAACATTAAGCAAAGATAAAGATCAAGATTCTTCCAAGGATAAATGGTGAGTAGGTGTTCATAATTATAGAGATTAATTATTTGTATTAAATTTAAGAGGTCAAAGTGATAGTTATCTAGCATTCTTAAAGCAAGGACAATCTTGAAGAGATCGATGGAGCGTGTGTAATCAAGATTACAAGATTACATGAGATGAGGCCAAGTGTTTAAAGTTTAACATTTGAATATGGTGCACTATGTGTTAAATTTAGATTAATATTTATGGTGAATATTTAATATATGTAGAGAGGACATGAGATGAGGACATGGTTTTCAAGGTTTAACTATGATTGTTTGAATTCAAATATTTGAATTTAACAAAGGAAAGATGAGTGTCTAGGTTTTGGGCCATATCTTTTGATTTGTGTAGAATTTTATCATGGTGTAAAAATTAAATTTGTATATTAATCCAAGGCACATCTATATATTTTAATATCTGAAAATGTGTATAATTAAAGATATTAAGGTTTAAATTTTATTGTGTGTTTGTTGTTCATCTGTTAAGAAACTAAGAAGGATGTTTGAGATTATATTGATGTTGTTTGGATGTATGATGATGACTTAGCTATTTTGGAGTTTTATATACTCCATGAAGACAATATATGTAAATTTTCAAGGCTTGCACAATCATATGCAATATGAAAAAAGGGTTAGAAGTTGACTATGTTTTCATTCATAATGATTATGTGTAAAAAATGTTGTTTGAGCAAATTGTGCTTAGGTAAAAGGGTATTGTGATGGTTTTTGGCACTTAAGGGGGATGTATATATCATGTGTCATGGTTCCATATGTTGGAAATTATTCTTGTATTCCTATTTTTCTTAGAAAAGTGTCAAATATGGGTCATCATAGGACCTAAAAGGTGACTTAGGCCTATTGGAAAGTGTGTTTTGCTTAAGTGTGACCCGTGTTAGATGCCTTAAGGGTGAAGGAATGTGTTGTGATAAATAAGTAAATATTATGGACTTGATAATTCATTAATTATATATAAATAGTGAAACCAAATATGATGGTTTATAGACTGGTGAAATAGACTTATGAAAGACTTGTACAAGGCTTGTATGAGGAGTATGTGTTGAAGTAAAGAACAGAGGATAGGTATTGTGCATGTTTGATGAATTGATGAGAAGAATAGTTTTTTAAATGTGTGTATGAACTATAGGTCATATTTTTGATGAAATATTAGTTATCTTATAGTTTTAGGATATGCAAAGATGTTTGAATGTATATATGAGGATAGTTTGGGTGAGGGAGATAAATTGTGGCACGCCTATGTGAGAGGCATGTATGAGATAGAGAGGGAATTTGTGTATAGGTTATGAAATAAGAGATCCATCATCAATAGTTTAAGACATAAGTTCTCAGGTGGAGCTGTTCATTTAAAAGGAGGGTCTAAAGGACTTGATTTTCTTTAGGGGAAGTTGCTTCTTTTGAAATAGGTGTTCCACTAAAGGCCTTTGGTTAAGAGGACGTAATCAAGGTTTCTAGTCTAAAATACTTGAATAGTCTCTTATTTATAATTTCTTATAGGACAAGTATTCCATGTGTAATAGGATTTAGAGTGGGTTTTATTCCCCATGAGGGTTTCCCATAGGAAATATGTGTTGTATGATTGATCTTGTGTATGTATTGAATAAATGAGCTCTCTTGTTAATGTTGTTTGATCAAGTTGATATATGTTGATTGTTAAATAGTTTGAAAGGATTGGAATTGAAATTGAAATATAGTCTTACTAATTTAACCGCCTCTCTTAGTGTTTATACCTATAACATCATCTCCATCACACCATAACATTAACTTTACCATATTAAGCCCCATCTAACACTCATCCCATATATCCCATTGTCCATATCACCAATCCCAAACAATTGTCTAATATCCATCTCTTATTTTATAATGGATCATCCTTGAATACTATATTTTGAAATCAAATCCTCATGGTCACATATCCCTCCATATCTTCATCATCATCCCATTTGACTAGGTATTATCAACATACACAACCTTATCAAAGAATTTAGTTTATCACCCATCACTTATCTATCATTGCCTCTTCATACCTAGCATCCATCCAATCACTATTTTAATAGTTTGAAACATATTTGATCCAACTATATCATAATAATATTTATAAATTAGATTATTTTAGGGTTTTGTCTTTTGGTAATCCTTGGTCATCTTAATCCTTACCTTCACATCATTCATCCTCCTATTCTTGATCAGGGGAAAATCTAGTCCATAACGATCATAATCCTTATCTACATCCCCATATATAAATCCTCATCCAAGTCAATATATCCAAATACTCATCCTAGTCCCTTGTCTAATCCAAATCCATATCCTTACCCACATCCTTTTCCTCATCCAAGTCCCTAGTCTTGTTGAAGTCCATACCCTGTCCAAGTCCAAAATACATATCCAATTTCATATCCTTACCTAAGTCCTCATCATTATTCTATTCCAAATCCAAGTATAGCTACATCCACAATCACATCATGATCATATTTGTCTATCCCATAACTCATTCCATCATTAGACAAGACACAATGACACTACATGTAGATACTTATGTATGCTACTTGTATGCTCTGTGTTATTTAATTTGTTTGAATCATATCTTGTTTGTCTTATGTTTTATTGGAATCATGTTTATTTTTATATATTAGGTAATTAATGAGGATTATATGAGGTCACCAAAGCTACAATAATGCTTACTAATTCCCTTGATGATTCATAGTTCACTATTTGCCTATTCACTTTGGCACAACATCCTTTCAATCATATCTATATCATGGGGCATACTACCAAGTGCTATATTTATTAGACTATGATGAGCCTTATGAAATATATTATGGCTTAATCATCTACACCATCATCATTTATATAATAATCTCATCATCTTTATTACCATCACTAATCTTATCCTCTCAAACCATTTGACTAACATCCAATAGTTTATCATCATAATTCTCATATCATAATTTGAGTCACATCCTATAATCACTAACATCATCCTTTAATCATTAGTCCTCCTCATCATCACCCACTTTTTCTCCATCCATTTTTATTTATCCCCAAGTCATAACTACATCGACCTATTTTTTTAAAACTATGTAGGTAGTACTTAGCCACTTTTTAGTGGCCAAAGATAACTCAAACACTTTCCTCTCTCTCCCCATAATTTATCATCATTATCTTCTAATATTTCATTATAAAAATATTTGATATGTAATCATTCATCAATCATTCTATTTATTAATCACCATTATTTTGATCATCCCCATAATCTTTTTAGCAATCACCTAGACCTATTGATTGGGCCAAACATATCACAACATCCATACTTTCATCCATCAATCACTGATTGATAAATTAAATTTATCACTATTGGTCATAGTTGGGCTCATTTATTTGATATAATGTAACATTTTGGTCATTTGATCCCATCATTCTTTTCTATCATCACCTTCATCATATCAATAGATTATAGATTTGAGCTACACCCATCATTAATATTATCTAATACTTGTCTATCCTAGACTATATCTCTCCATATCATGCATCATTGCTTAGGATACATATTAATCTTACACCATTTAATCCTATCATCACCATGTTATGGTTTATTCCCCTTGGGATGTGTTGACAACCATCAGATAGTCATCTCTATCCCTATGCATGTGTCTTTGCTAGGGGTATCATCAATTTGTATCTCATTACTCAAGTTGAATTCATATTCTATGTCTACATCTACCACCCAATATATTTGTCTATCTATCACATATCACCCCTTGTTTCCACTTTTAAGTTTTCATCCATCTTGTTCTTCCCTCCATGTCCCCTCAAGGGGACATCATATCCACTAACATCATCTACTAGCATTCATCTTAAACATGGTTTTTATTTTAAAGACCATTACTCATTCCACTTCATCCACTCACAATTACCTTTTAATGAGTGGGAAAATATAATCACCTAAATCTATTTTCTTCACCTAACATCACTAATATTCATATTAGTTGACACTAATTTCACATATTTTATCTAATATTACTTATCCCCCTAACTTCAACCTAATATCACCCCCTTAACATAATATTTGTCATTTATCCCCCTTCAATTCCCATTCATTTACTAACCTTAATCCTATCCCACTTTTTTATTAATTATCATAAATCCCTATTATCCCATCCTAATCCCACTTATCTCTTATTTGGTAATTTTAAATTTCCATGGCCCACCTACCCACCTACACTAGCCTATTCCTAGGCTCTCCTACACCCCTAATCCCTAATCACCTAGTTAAAACATAATGGATGTGATAGAGGAATATGGGAATGGAATCAAAAAATAGAAAGAGCATGAGACACTAGGCCAATAAGTATAGGGAACTAAATGTCAAGTGGTTTCTTATAAAATAGCTAAGGTTCCCATAATCCTTAAGGCAAGGAAGTGGTTAATGTTTAGGATTTGCTAGATAATTTTCATTTTTTTGTATTTTCTATGTAATTCAACTTGATGGAGAATTAAAAGAGACTAAATAGTCCTATATTGTAACATATTAAGATCATTCAAGCATAAATTGATATAAAAATGGCAAGAGAATTTGAACTTAAATTTCTCACAAAATGGCAATGATGTGGGATGCTAGGCCAATTGGGATGGGGAAACTAAATGACAAGTGGTTTATTATAAAATAGTTAGGGTTACCATAATCATTAAGGAAAATAAGTGGTCAATGTTTTTGAATTTTCTAAATCAATTTTCAAATTTTTCTTGGATTTTTTAAGTATCTCAACTCAACCGATAATTATGATATACTAAACAGTTCAAGCTTGTAAAAAAATGAGAGCATATAAATGTAAATTTCTCACAAAATGGAGATATTATGGATAAGAGTGATTAAGATAACCTCAATATAAATATAAAAATACCTACATAGTCCCAGGATAGGACCTTAAGTCACTATATTTCTACCTTATAGTGAAAGAATCTGACTAGTGTAGTAGCCAATTCAAATAAAATAGGTAGAGTTGGTAAATGGCACAATACACCATAAGCATGGTAAAGTGTTACTTCAAGGCATGATAAACAATTATTTCCCCTAATTTTCCCATAGGTATTTATAATTAGGAAATAATGGCATAGGTCAATGATACTAATTTTTCAAGAGGTGGTTATAATTAGTAGCATGATGGTGAAACACTGATTTTCCCAAAGGTGGTTATAATCAGGACCATATGGAACAAAATGAGACAATAAATGAAGGATGAAATTGCCAAACCACTATCATACTAATATAAAATATGCTCTCTATCTGAAATACTAAAAAAACTACTAAAACATGATTTAAATCTTCATGCTAAAAGTGGTTGTGGAACCAATGGAACATAACCAAGGTCAAAGGGTTGGGTAGGGAGGGTGAAAACAACTCAAACAAAATGAAAGGTATAGGAGAACAAAATGGTAGAATGGTAGGGTATAAATAATAATATAAATATTATGGTATAACTAAAAATGGGCCTCATAGATAATACATCAGGTCAATTACGTAAAGTAACACTTGAGATGTATAATGTTCATTGGCTCATCAAGTTCATCCCCATCAAGTGTAGTGAACCTTTATACTCTAGTGTCATAGTTTTCAACAATGATGAAAGGGATTATCTATTTAGTTTTAAACTTTCCTTTATGTTTTTTCTTAGCCATGGTATTCTGTTGGTCTTCTTTAAGCACAAAATCACCAAGCTCAAATTCTCTAAGTTTAACATGTTGATTGTAGTGTCCATTGATTCAATTCTAGTATACTTATAGACTATTAACTATGGACATGTATTTATCATCAAGTAATTCTAATTCTTATAAGTGAGCTAATTTATAGTCTTCATCATCTAGGACATGCTTCAAAAAGATGCATAAATAAGGTAACTCAACCTCAATGGGAATAATGGCTTTAGTGCCATAAACAAGTGAATATGAATTCGCTCTAGTTGGAGTATGATGGTTGTTATGGTATACCTAAAAGGAATAGAATATTTGGAGGTGTTAATCATGATTGGAATCATTGAAAATGTATTTAAGGATGTGGATAATGGTTTTTTTAGATGCTTTGTCTTGGTCATTACCTTATGAGTAATATGCCATGTAAAAATGTTGAGTAATCTTGTACTTGACATATAGCAATTTGGCATCCTTATTTTTAAATGATCCATCATTATTAGATATAATATTAGAGGGGATACCATAATATCAAATGAGAAGGTTGAAAATTAATTTGGAAATTTACTTTCTAGTCATGTACGTGAGGGGTATGGCTTCAACCCACTTACTGAAATATTCATTGGCAATAAGGATATGTTTATGGTCATTGGATGAGGTGGGGTTTATCTTCCCAATGAGATTGAGGCCCCATGTAAAAAATGGCCATGGTGTAAGCATTGGTTTCAAATTTGTGGCTAAGGAATGAATCAAATTGGCATGCCTTTGACATTTATCACACTTCTTCACATACACAACTACATATGCATCTGTCATTAGCTAATAATACCTAGTATTCAAGATAATTTTGGATAGGATGGCCCCAATAGTATTGACTCCACATACCCCTTCATGAACTTCCCATAATACTAATGTATATTCTATTGAAGTTAAATAACAAAGTAGAGTTCCAAAAAACTATAGAGATACAAGGTTGGTTTGAGTAAGGTATAATGTGTGACATGGTGTGTAAAGGCTCTGGATTGTTTGTGGGATAGGTCTAGTGGAATTATTTGGTCATGAATATAGTCATATATGTTAGAATAACATATAGATTTGGTACCAACAATATCCTAGATCATTGTGATGATTGAAGGTTCATAAGATGCCATTAGAAAATTTTCAATGAGTAATTAATATTATGTTTTCATGTCTTTATGAAAAATAAAGGATCTAATGGTGTCTATGTCATATATTTTTTATTACTATCCCTTGGTATATGTTCAAACTATACATCAATAATTTGTTGTTTGAGAGTGCCAACCATGGCCTTGTATGGGACCAATTTGTCATCCTTAGTCTAAATGTGGTCTATAACCTAATTGATGATGAATTGAGAATTATTATAAAATTTTAGATGTTGTATGTTCCATTTTACTACTTTTAAAATCCATAAAATGTGTGCTTCATATTTAGCCATGTTGTTGATACAAGGAAAGCTGATTTGGAATGATTTACAGATTAGATCCCCTTATGGCGTAATAAAAAGAAGGCCTACCCCTAATCCATATGATATGAATGATCCATAAAAATACTTCTAATTATTCCCCTAAATTGTTTTTTTAATGATGGTCATAATGGATTCATCTAGGAATTATAATGTTAGTGGCTTTATATCTATAAGGGGTGCTTCAATGAGATGATCTGTAAGAACCTTCCCTTTGATGGCTTTTTGGTTAACAAACTATAACTAAAACTCATTGAGAATCATGATTCATTTATCCATGTGTCCTTTTAAATCTATTCTAGATAGTAGATACTTGAGTGGATCTACTTTTTAAATAACCATAGTTTTGTTGTTCAACATACCATAACTAAATAGGTTTTTTAAATGAGAATATAATTATTATCATATACAACTAGTGTATAGCTTATATATTACACAACATTCTGATTTCTATTATCATCATATTGAGATATAAGTTCCCCTAGGGCTTTATCTATGGCTAATAGATATAATGAGAATGAATTTTCTGGCGTTGGTGGCAATAAAAGAGGTAGATTTTATAGATAGCCATTTAATTGTTATAAATATTTATGGAATTCATCATCCCAATGAAATGTAACACCCTTATTCAATAAATATATAAAATTATGGCACTTTTTAGCCATTTAAGAGATGGATTGTCTGATGGATTGGGTCTTACCATGTAAACTATAGAGCTACTTCAAATTGGTCAGTGATGGCATCTAAGTTATGGATTGTACTTTGGCTGGATCAAATTTAATGCCTCTATGAGACACAATTAATCTAATCAATTTTCCTAAATTATCTCCAAAAATACACTTATTAAGATTGAGCCTAACTTTATATTCACATAGTCTTTCAAAAATATTTCATAGTGTTGTTGGATGATTGACCCTAGTCTTTGATTTACTTAAGATGTTGTTGACATAGTCTTCAATAATGTCATGAATTATATCATGAAATATGATGATAATGGCTCTTTGTTATGTGGCCCCAGCATTTTTGAGACTAAATGGCATAACCTGATAATAGAACATTCCCCATAGAGTGGTGAATGCTATTTTATGTTAGTCTTCTAATATAATATAGATATGTTTGTATCCTAAAAATCCATCCATCGGTGAAAGAATTTCATAACCCACTATAGAGTTGACTATCATATTAATGTTTGGTAGAGTAAAGTCATCTTTTGGGTAGGTCATGTTTATGTCTTTAAAATCAGTGCATAT
This sequence comes from Torreya grandis, assembly GCA_037957365.1. Taxonomy (NCBI): domain Eukaryota; kingdom Viridiplantae; phylum Streptophyta; class Pinopsida; order Cupressales; family Taxaceae; genus Torreya; species Torreya grandis. Next base: position 6,038,768 of record JARHVA010000118.1, read on the forward strand.
TTTGATTCCTTCTAGATTTTTGGTGACTAGTACAACATTTGAGATCCACTCTGATTAGTCAATCGGTCAAATACATCATGTTTCCAATAGTTTTTTTGACTCTTTATTTATTAATAAAACAATGTGAGGATGCATCTTGCACTAATTTTGTTTTACATGTTTGGCATCAAGATGTACCATAAGGTGGTGTACAACCAAGGCTAGGTCTAAACATAGCATGTCAAAGTATGCCCAAGAAAATATATGAAAAAAATTCATTAAAAGGGTTATAAAGATTTCACATTAATATTCAGTGATGACGTGACTAATTTGATCCATTTTGGATCATCTAGAGTCCTAATTTTAACTTCTATAGTGTCTTCTATAAGAAGAGTTGAACCATCTTTTGAAATGGTTAAAAAAGATTTTGAAATGGCCTATAGTGATAGAATCCTTTGATAGAACCAGATATTCAAGTTATCCTAGGCATGATGAATCAAAATCTCCCAATGGTAGGGATGGCCATGTGACAAACATTGTTGGGAACTCTTGGATGATTCAATCAAAAGCTTGTTGTTACTCAAAACTAAACTCAGAATCATAAGAAGTTTCATTGTTTATGGTTTCTAGAGATATGCTTGATGAATGTTGAACACCCCCATCTAATGGCACCTAAAATATGTTTTCACCACTAGACTAACCTTTCTATTTACTATTTCCCTGGCCCAAAAGTGCCCTGAAGAGTTTTTCAGTTTGGGACCTCAATGTTTTATTTATTTGTTTTTGGGTAAGGGTGTTCACCAACTCTTCAAAATAGGATATGGTATCCAATTTGATTGAGAACCCCTTTTTGTGGTCTCTCAACAAAACATTATCCCTCAAGCCTAGAAAATTGTAATAGGCCTACATTTTAAAACTTGTCAACTGGAACTATTATTTCTTATTGATCCTAGTCTATCAATTGAGGATAATATAAAGTGGATTATGGTGAATAATAGGTATAAGGGTACAAATGGAATTGGTATCAAACAAATTGGTATTGGATAGGTCATTGAAATATTATGTTATGGAGCCTAGTTCTAAATTACAATGTATTTTCAAATACTGTACATAATAAATGTTTTATACATTCTATATGCATTTTTAAAAAAATTAGACCCCTTTTAATGGGAAACCATTTTGGGTTGATTTCATCCATGGTTTTGGTACCCATTATTTTATAATATCACTTTGTTGATGTATTATGTATTGATGGATATTTCATAGGTAATACATCATAAGAACTAGGGTTTTGAGAAGAAATAATAGAGTGTGTGAATTCAAGTGAAAATCGAGAAGGGTTTGTTGAGCACAGATCCAAATAATCTCTATGCATTTTAATTGTGAGAAGACTAATTTGAGAGTGGTTTGTACTCTTTTGGCTTGTAATAAAATCTAAGAAACTATTTATTGGTGAATATATCTGACATTACGTGAACCATGTTAATATGGTCTTCTTATTATGCATCTTTATTTCTGTTCTTTATGCATCTCTATTTATATCTATTATTATGATTCTATGAAACTATTCTGCATCAATTTCTATATCTATTCCTAACATGAAAGGGATATGATCAGAATATACTTCAATTTTGGAATCATTATCACTAGTCATTGGTGTTAGAACATGAATAATTTACATGGTGTCACCCCCAAGTAGTTTAAATCCAAGACCATTTGTTATTTTATATCGAATGGTATAAATTGGCTCAATTAGACCTTGTTAATTTATCCCAAGGATTCCTCCTTCATAGTCATGTTTCTCCATGATTGTTTTTTGAAATGTGATACTTGGCATTAAGGTAAAAATTGACCAGGTTGTCATTATACAAACAAGATTCATCATTTACAAGTGGGTCCTATTCCTGGCCAGTGGTTGGTATGAAAATGATAAGTGATAGACTATGTAGTTAGCCTTTTATTTTATTTATGATTCCATGAAATTTGGTTTAGCTTTTGATCTTCTAAAGTACTTGGGGTTATGTGGAAGCTTAGTAATATGGAATGTATCATGGGTCAAATATTATCCTAGGCTATTAGCTGAAATAGTATAATGATTAGATATTTTAAGAAGTGGCATGTGAGAAAGTGAATCAAGGGTATTTTTGTCAATGCAATTGACTTCTAGTGAATTAACAAGTATTTATTTCCCCATGTCCTTCTTAAAAACTAGATTCAAGCCAAATTGCTAGTTATATATTTTGTACTCAGCCTCCTAATGCTTACAATGTTTATATGGTTACAAATATTTATGAATGGTAACCTCCATACTTTAATGGGATAGATTGATACACTAGTGCAATGTTGAAGGGATTAGATGAATCTCATGTATCAAAGGTCTACCAAAAGCATATTATATGAAAAATGGAATTTAAACACATGGTATAATGTATTGTGGGTCAAATGCCCGATGATAAATTACAAGTTGATGGTGCCTTGTAATTCCCATTATTCATTATCATAAGCCTTGATTATAATCATTTATAGTTAAAGATAAACTATGGTGTACCTAAGAATCTTGATGAGATTTAGAGATACAATATTTAGACCCAATCCATTATCTATAAGGACACATTTCACTTTGTGATAAATTATGAAATCTTTGATGTATAATGGATTATTATGTAGAGGGCTGAGAGATGACATACCACTCTTGTCAAAGGTTAATTATTGGCCTAGGAATAAATGTCCAACCAAATCTTGGAATTTTTCTAGAGATGTGTCATTAAGAACTTTAGATTAGCCAAGGAACTCTGTTAATATGTTCTTGTGAATTATATGTGTATGCAACAAATCCAAAATAGAGATTATGGTGGGTGTATTTTGTAATTATTAGATAATATCAAATGTATTTTCTTGTACAATAGTAAATGGATTATTACTAGCTAAAATAGTTGGTTGGATGGGTGAAGTGGTAGATAGATGTGGGATTGGTATGGTAATTATCAATTGCCAAGTTGTGATTTCATGATCAAGATTAGATATAGGACCATTGTTGCTAAAAAATCATGGTGGTGGGGGACTAGATAAGATAAGTATAGATTATTAATGTACTTATGCATGGTCATGGGGAAAGGATGAGTTATTGGTATGTGGTCCAAAATTAGGAATTCTTACTTTTTGGTACACTTGTATGTGATCCCAAGTCAAGGAAGAGTCATCAACATGGGTTGGTTGGTTAGAAGTTATTATCAATGGTATTATTTGATTGGTATTTTGTCTTAGATTGATGGAGATGGTGAAAATGCAACCTCCCATAATATGGCCTACAACTTTATTATAGTCATGTGTAATTACATGGTAGGTCTATTAGTTTTTGGCATCATTCTAACCTTGGTTCCATCTATTTGATGGATGTTGTTAGTTCTAGTATTGGTTTTATTTTTTTTGTCTTAGTTGTTGATACTATTATTGCTATTATAATGGTTGTTATTTCTATTATTGGTGGTTTTTATATTGCAAAAAGGGGCTTTGATAAATATTGAGGTTGTAATTAGATGCAAAAGCCCCATTATCCATTGTGCTCTCCCCATTTTCTAACATATTCTCAATAAAATGTATAATTTTCACCCAATGACACAACTTATGTCTATTAATTGATGATACTCAAAGAATTCATTTTATCGATACCAAACTGGATAAGGAGTGTCCTTAGGATAGTTCTTCAAAATAGGCTATCTAATTAGATTAGTAGTGGAAAGCTTTCAAAACATTGATTCAATGTGTTCTCTAAGGTCACTAAATACATGATGAGTAGGCACAATTTTCCTTAGATGATGGGTTTGTAAAGGCAAAGGTTTCTGCATTTATTTTGCTAGTCTAGGTTGTTACACTTTCTAAAGAGGTTATTGGTTAGGTTTAATTTTCATATACGATGTAGGCCGAGTAGATGGAATTTGTATCATTTAGACATGTCATGACTTGGTTACTCCATTTCCAACAACATGTTTATTATGATTAAATAGCTTATACTTTTCATAAGTGTTGGTTTGTACTGGTTGTGACACTTTCACTTAGACTTGGTTTTAATTATAGTTTTGGCCATTTCCTTAGTTTGTAGTTTTGTTTTGATTTGATGAGGTAATTTTAATGATCTCATTGTTAATAAGGTATATTTTGATCAACAAACCTTTGTCAATGATTTCCTTGAAATTATGTTCACATTGTAGTTTAAAGTGGTAAGATATCTCACTATGCAAATTCTTGGCAAACACGGTTGCTAAATGTTGTATGGTAGATTATGGGTGAATCAGCTAAAAAATTCTCTCCATCACTAAAAATAACTTCAAAATCTTTCACCAGCCTTCTATTTGGATTTTTTTGAATCTACCAATGAAATATCATGCTTGAGATTGTAGGAGAAGTATTACACAAACTTTTCTAGAAGATTATCAAAGTCAGAAACTAAATTCTTGGGTAATTTTATAAACCACTCCAAAGTGTATCCTACTAAACTCCTTGGGAACAATAGTAGGAAGTATATATCATTGTAGGCCACTAGTTTAAAATAAATAAATAATTTAGTTAAGTGGGATTTTGGGTCTCCTTTCCCCTTATATTTCTCCAACTTTGGTGCTTTGTACCCTAGAGGAAATGGTATCTATAAATGCTCCATGTTTAAAGGGTAGGAACACATGTCATCCAACTTAAACTTCTTTCTTTGTTTCCCATCTTAGTTGGTGACAATTGCATCCTTCATTTGTTATATTTCTTGGGCTAGGAAATTAGAGGGAACATTAGTCTGAAGTGAAGGTTGGGAAGTCAAAAGTTGATTACTTTGACTGGGGTATAGTGGAGGTATTATTAACTATAGAATGTTGGATTGGATAGGGAATTGACCTAGAATATGCATGCCTAGATTAGGATGTGATTATTGAAGTTTCATGCTTTACGATGTGATATTCTAGTTAGGATTTGTTATATCAACCTAGTTTTGGGGAAATTATGGTTGAGATAGAGGGATATGGATGTGAGGAAAATAATGTGCCTATTGAGGTTGATTAGGAAATTGATACTAACTAGTCAAACCTTGATGATTAAGGGTAAATTTTAAACCAAGACCATGCCATTAATTTTATGGTACATTAGGAATAAAAGGCAATTAATTCTTAGCTAGTACTTGTGGAACATTAGAACCTCTTGGTTGTGTTATTTGGAATTAGATGCATGTTTAAGGTTAAACATTTATCACTGACCAATATTTGTATGTTGTTAATTATAAATCATTTTTAATTGTATTTGTATGTTGGTTTATGACTAAAGAGGTATGTTTATCATTAGTTGGTGAGGTGTAACATTGGTTGCCCTTATTGATGTGGTGAAATATTTTGCCTCTACTATGTTTGTATGTTAGATTATAACTTTGGTTATGGAATATTAATCATCACCTATTGTGGTGGAGTAATATTTGTCATGTTTTGTTGAGGCATGACACTAGTTATTGCTTGACTACTTAATCCTTATGGTTGCATGCTAGAAGCAGCTAGTTGAGGATTAGAGGTAGTGTCTTGAGGCTGGGAGGAATAAGTTCTTTCCCCTTACATTTGAGAACTAGTCATGGTGTTAAATAAAGATACATTTTGTTTTATACTAGTTATTTTTGTTTTTACACCGCTTTTATCTAGATTGTATGACATTTGTTTATTTTCCACTATGTTTGGCTCACTATTATGCATAGAAGCAAAAGAAACCTCTTCAATATTTGGGGAATTAAACATGTCTCCAACCAAAGTTATTTTCATGAATGGGTTTATACCATAATTTTATTATCCTATAAATTTGATTAAAACTCATGTTGAAGGAGCTAACTCAATAAGATGAGTGTTTGACATAGTCAATGTTGTTGAAGTTACGTGCTAGTTTTAGATAGGTTTGGTATGATGTTTGTATCTATATAAAATGATCCTCAATGAGACCTTCTCATATGATAAGCATATGAGGGTATTGATTTGGAATCAACATTATAACTTCAAGATTGATAAAAGAGGCATATTCATTGGTTTGATTATAAGGTATGTTGTAAGGCCCTCTTACTAAAATTGGAAATTTTTCTTGGGGAAATTCTATTGGAAACTTAGCCCCTACCTCTATGGATTTTATTAAGACTTTATCCTTATTTTCAAGTAAGTGATGATAAAAAAAATTAGGGTCATAGACCAATGGCATTGTAACATAGTATAGTTGTTGTTGAGCTTGTTCTACAACTGAAGGTATGCTAGATAGGTATTATACCATTTACTCTTGGTCTTAATTTGAGTGTAGATGTGTGTTGACTAAATAATGGGCCAAAGGATCTTGGATTTGTTCCCTCAATTAAGTTTTTTAAGGCGGATAAATATTTTTCTCATAAATTACATCACCTCCATAGGAGCTTTGAACAAAGTCTTCTTGTGCAACCATAATACTATACCCTTTTAAGGTGGATAAAGATTTTTCTCATAAATTAAATCATCTCCATAGTAGCATTGAACAAAGTCATCTTGTGTAACCATAATACTATACCCTGGATTGTACATGATGCCATTACGAGTATAGTGAGACATGTTCAAATAAATGGTGAATGTTTTGTGATAAAAGGGGTTAGAGTTATAAAAACTCTAAATAATAATGTCTAAAAAGACAAATAGTTCAAACTCAATCTAGCTTGTTTAAAGGGATGGAGATATATCTCCAAAAATGTCTATGCTAGGACTTAGGATAAAGCAACTTAATGTCAAATGTCTAATATTTGAATGTCTCACACCAAAAAAGTGTCAAGTGGATGAACTAAAATTAGAATGGCAAACCCTAGGTTCAAAGTGTTCCAAACAAGTCTAATCTATAAAAATAAATGTTGCTAGGTCTTTTGGCCAAACATGGCATCAAAAGCTAGGATCAACAAAGGAATGTGATAGGAATTTTGAGAAAACAAGAAGAAAATCTAGACTTTAAAAAATGGGGGGATGATTTAATCCAACAAATTTCAAAACACTTTGGCATAGACTACGTACTTGAATTTAGACACAAACTTTAACCAAATTTGAATTTAGACACAAACTTTAACCAAATTGGTATAAGGTGTGGAACACAAGGCACTTGGAGATAGACTATTTTTTCCCAAATAAAGACATAAATAAATAGTTTTCAAATTTGGATAAAGAATTAACCTATGTTACACAACCCAAAAGAGAAAGATTAGTATCTAAGCCCAAATTAGACAAGGCATAAACATAAATTAATCAATGTTTGGATTTGAATTTGTCAAATTTAATTAAAAATCAACTTAGGAAATCTAGGCTTTTCTAATCAAGCAAGTTAGACAAAGGTGAATAGTATAACATAATTAAACAAAGACCCAAAAGACACACATGGATTGGTTTTGAATTTGGAAGGTTAGACATACGAAAAACAATTCTATGAAATGAATCAAGTATCATAATGATGTTATTACTTCCTAAAGTTATGATCGATGGTTTGTTTCAAGACTCTAAGGTACAAAAACTTGAAATTATTTAGTGAGCTAACATTACCCATTTCAATCAACTAACACTCACAATGTTTTTGACAAAAAATTCAATTCAAACATAAGGTTTCAAATGGTTGGAATAATTCATCCTCAAACAATGGAGTGATGTGGACACAAAAATAATTTTAACATGACACAAATAAAAAAATGGTTTTAGACTCAAAGACAAAGCAAGTAAAGGAATAATGACAACATAAAACTAAGTATAATGTCCAAATCCCTAAAATTGATAAGGTTACATCATATCATTGAATTCCATCTATATACATGTTCTTGGGAGGATTTTAAGTGTTAATCCAAAAATAAAAGAGTATGAATTAGTAGGGTTTTTACACCCCTCTTCTCTTAAGAGATTATATGGTGATATGGAACTTTGGGCTACTCACTCAACATCAACAATATGTCTGTAGTAAGTGTGGTTTTTCTAGAACTTAAATTTATGAATATCTAGATGGTCCCAAATGTGATTAACACTAGAGATGACTCATGTTAATTGAGTTCATACCAGTTAAATAACGATGCAAGGTTCTACTCCTTTACATAGTGATTCCATCCATGTACTTATTAGTGGAATCCCCTAGTTAACTAGACCTGACTCAGGTTTTCATTATGATTGAAGAGGTTAGCCACTTAACCCCTTATCAATGACAATATATGTTCCCTAATTTATATACCTAGCCATGGAAAAGGGTTGAATTAATACTAGGAGATGAAACCTTAGGTCAAAGCTTTCCTAAATAACTCATGATGAGGATATGAACTCCCATTCACAAGATAATTTGTATAAAATAAATGACTAAGTGAAAATAATATAGAGGTTGTGTTTAGATCATCCAAACCATATGGGTTTTGGGGAGATCCTCCACAACATTCCTTTCAATCCTTGGACAAAGTCACAATTTTAAGGAGTAAACACTTTTGGTCACTTGAGTTCACTAAAAGGGAAAGGGGGAGAGCATACATGCATCCTTCATTTACAAAAAACACATAAATATAAAATGATCTAGCATAAAATAAAACACTTTAAATAATTTTCAATTTAAGTGAATGTTTATTTTATGCACCAAATTGAGATGTTTGTGAAGTTTTTGGCCCCTTGGCATTAGTTGCAAACTTTGAAAATTTTCATAAAATAATCTATGTATAAACCATCTAAATTAATTTTAAGCACAAAATGGAAATTTTCAAGAATTAAACATGTTAAAATTTGGCACTTTTCCATACATGACCTTTAATTTTTAGAGGGTTTCCTTCTACTTTGAAAAACATTTGCAAGTTAGAAAATAAGATTTGAAATGGAAGTGCTCAAGTTTTCTTTTTCTTTTTTTTTTTTTACACAGAGACCAACATTAGTCAACAATGACCAAGGTTGTTTAGAAGACAACCAATTTTGGTTAGTTCCATAAATAACTGATGTTGATTACAACAAACCAATACTAGTTACCTTTGAAATTGAAGACAAAACAAAATGTTTAAAAAAATGTTAGTTATCCCAAATATTTACAAAAAACTCCAAAAAAAACTATAATAAATTGATTAGATGGAGAGTATGCAAGTCTTAAAAATATATATTAACAACTAAGAACTTTAATAAATCTCAAAAACCAAGTTTCTCTTCATGTTCTTCCCTACACACTAACTGAAGATGGTTAGATAGAACCAATACGAATTAGGAAAAACTGATGCTAGTTATGAAAAATTGATATTGGTCTCTATGTAAATATGGGTGACACTAAAATTATAATATGAAAAACAAATTAAAAATTCTAATTTTTAAAATGATCAACCATTTATTTAAATAACTAAGAGTTATTCTTTGGTATCCTTAGTATTTGAGATGCTTTAGGTCCCACTAGGTATGTCATTTATGATCATAGGAATCCAATAAGGGAGGTTATATCAGGTGTTATAATAAGTAATAAAAGTACACTAACACTAACACTTACAATCCTAGATTTTAGGGGTGATCTTAATGAACATAACCAAATGAAAAACACAACTAAAATGTAAAATACACATAATCTCTTACCTTCTTTGAATTATACAAATGCTTTTGTTCAGTTAGACTTCTTAGTTTATGCTCAAAGAGTATTTGGCAATGGAGTTTGTGTAGCTCCCTCTCTCCTTGGCACTATGGTGGCTTGTGTTGGCTTCATGTGGCTTGGTTTAATATTTTGGAATTATAACATTATTCATATGAATCACATGCAACAAAACCTACATTATAAATCTACAATATCCAAGCTTGTAAATTCAATGGGAAATGGCTTGTATTTCTAAGAAATGGATCTAACCCCAACCCAAGGCGAGTCAAGGTGGAGTTAAGGCTTAGAATGGGTTCAAACCTAACCTAAGTGAGTCAACATAACCCTAGTATATTTAATAGTTGTCAAGTAATAATTATTCATAATTACTAGGTATGGGTCTTATTTTAGGATATTTTCCAAAATGCTTGACAACATGAAAAAGGCAATAATGAAAAGCTAAGATATTTCATATTTTTGAATTTCCTTATTTATTTATTAATTAATTACTCATGGATAATTCAATTTGGCTTATCTTGTCAATTAATTCTAATTAGCCTTTTAGAATTTTCAAGATTTAATATTTGTTTATGTGCCCCCACTTAATAGGTCCATAGGCCAAATTGACTATTTGGATGTTGTAGGATGATTAGAGATGAATCCATGAGAGGTTATGTTTGAATATGGTAGGATACCCCATTTAGGATGCCTCAACATGATTTTGAGCTTTGATGAATGATGCACAAGTAAATTTGGCAAATTCAGTGATTCCTAGGATTAATTTTCAAAGGTTGGTAGGAATTAGTCTGAAGTCTAGTTGAAGGCCATTGGTGGCTAGTTTTAGGCATCTAAAACTAGCATCGATACTAGTGTCCTGACCCAATTAAAATGTCTAATTCCCTAAACCCATCTATTTTACAAATGAAATGTATCCTATTTGATGCAATTAAACCTCTTTTAGGTCTCTTTATCTAAGTATTCAAGTTATTAGTTGATGTACTTTATCCACTTAGATTATTATTATAACCTACAACACTTGTTAATACCTTCATAATAATGATTCCAATCAGTAAACTATCCTTAATTTATGTAAAAATTTAAGTTTTTTCTAGACCATAACACAACTAGGCCTTCTTACATGCTTGTAGCACTTCTTCAATGGATCTTAATCTTAATTTATAAATATTTTATTCCTTTTTCACAATTAATTCACTATAATAAGGTTATTACCTTCCTACTAACACCTTATACCTCATAATATGGCCTTCAAATACCTTTCTCTATCAATTTTAATCAGGAATAAAATTCTACCTTTTAGGCCTTCTTATACCTAGACCTACAAAACTACTCAATAGGCTAAATATTGAGGAATAGATATTATTATATCTTAAAAACTCATTGAAAAATTCTTTCATAAGTTATTCTTCCCCTTACCAGGTTTGAAATATTTCACTATACTTCATTCTTGAAAACTCATTACATAAAATAACATTTCTGACCTTCTTCATAAGATTACAAACTGAAAAGAAACAATATCACTCTTTATATACAGCTTAATACTTTGAAAAAAACTTTACCACTTCACTCTCATCTCATTTTATCCTTATAAAATGTTTCCAATATTCTTATTCATTCCTTTTGATATTATATACTCTTTCTAGACTTTCAAACAAGGTTTTTATGGTTACTAATAGGTTTATAGGCTATAAACATAGTAATATCTTATTTCATATGTATTCCAAAATATTTAACCAAATTTAAAACCTTATTTTACCTTTATAAAAAAAATTGTTACTTTTTAAGACTAAGTCTCAAGTTATAGAGGATTTAGATCCTCAAACCCCTTTTTAAGGCCTAATTAAGCCTATAAAGAAAACATAATAGTCTATCTATGAAATTTTGGAGGTCATAAATAATTTAAACCACTTTAAAAACATGTAAATAAATTACTTATCTATATACCCTCAAATTTTTATTAATTTTGGATTGTTTTTTTAGGATTTGGAGCAGTTTTGGTGAATTAAACCCTAGACTAGGTTTTCGTAGGTCAAGAACAAATAAAAATGGATATCTTAAATTTTAAAGGCTTTCAAGACTTTATTAAACTTATGTTAGGTATATATATTTATTTTACAAATATTTTTGTATATAATTTATGCTTTATCAATCCTATAAACCTACATCTCGCACTTGTTTAGTTAGACTGCGCACAAGAAAAGCCTTATTTTAAGCCTTGTATTTGATCAAACCATAAAAAAAGTGTAAAAATAGTAAATAACATCAATAAAATTTCATTAAAATTTTAAAAAGTTAAATTAATGTATTAAAAAACATATTTTATTTTCTTATTTATTCAAATATGTCCACAACAAAGTCCACACAGTCTTATGACTTACAAGAAACCTTCAACAACCTTCTTCAAAAGCCTATAAACTAGAATTATGTTTGCCTTCATCCCTTCCTGGCTCCTTCATTAAAGTTTCAAGGATTTATAACATGAAAAAACATCTTATAAACTTATTTTTGTCTTTTTATATAGACCAAGTATCTCTCAATAACCTTACAACTCACTCAAACTTAATTTAATTATTCTCTTATGTTGTTCATAGCTTATCTTTGACTTGAGATATGTTTAAAGGAATTTAATGTTTGGATTAGGGTTAAATGAAATTTATAACATGTAACCACACTCCAAGGATACTTTACATAAGGATCAAGTCCTTTTAAATATGTTAAATCCCTTCCAACTCTCATTTATAAATTTAAATATTAAAATATCCCATTTTGGTGGGAAAATACATTATAGATCCAAAAACCATACTTTTTAAACTATTTTAATATAATTAGGTATATTTTGTTTATTTTATAGGTTAAATTCTATTTAATATGGAGCTATGAACCATACAAGTTAGGTTTTTTATTAATAGTCCCATAATTGAGAGAGGGTTTTGAACAATGGTCCTATAACTAAGAGGGTTTGAAGGATCCCACATCTATAATAGTGCATATAATCAGGGTTTTAAGGATCCAAAAACCTTAAAAAAACATAATAAGAGGGTTTTTAATGACCCAAAACCATAATAAATCATGATATAAATAGTCAAGCATCAAATAAAACAATCCACAAAAATGGTAAAAATGGCCACATAAAATCAAAAGTTATCATGCTTCAACAAGTCTTCCCCAAAACTTCCACTATAGGACTAACATAAATAGTTCACATCAATAAATATGCAGTACCTAAGATCTAATAAAATCCTATTTCTTTCTAAAACTAGGTCCCCTAGAACCATTAAAGGCATTCTTATGGGGCTTCTAATGAAGCAACCCACAAACATCCTTCTATTTAACTTAGGTTTTTACAACCATACATCAAGTAAACAAAATTGTAATAGGTCTCCCCTAGTGGAACATGTATTAGAATCAACATAATTTATTTTAAAATTTATATTTACTCCCTTCTAACCCATTATGAGTCCCATTCAAAATGAGTCCATTTCATGGACCAAAGAACTACATTGCAATAGAACCATTCATAAAACTTCCATTGAACCTATGCCAAAACCCTCATTATTAATTCAATGATAACTAGGAAAGGGTATTAGACCATAATTAGGCCATAAAATGGGATTAATAATGAATGAACATTATGGAGAAACATGAAACATTCAAGCAGTTATAAGGAATTAAAAAAAATAAGTGGCTTCACCCACAAAGTATTCCTCTAACATCCATAATGGCACCTAAAGTTATGACGTGGAATCTTCTAACATCCACATATATTAAGAAAATTTTGGTTTGGAATCTTGTAACATTCCCACAATAAAATCAAGATTTGATGTATATTCCTCTAACATCCATAGTTAAATCCATCATAGGGATGTAGCTATAGGCACACCAAACCAACCAGACCTTATAAAGTCTAACCATGTTGATTAAATTATTCTCCCACAAAAGAGTCTAAAAATAGCCACCAAGCATGAGTTCCTCAACTAAAAGGCAACACTTGGTGAGACCATGAATTTGGTCAACCTATATCCCAAAAGATAGGAGATATACTCCTTTTAGATCATAATGTTTAATAGTCAAAGCCTCACAAGTCTAGTAACAACTTGGTATAGGGAAATAATTAACCCATCATGACTCACCTTTACCTCTGCCTTGGTGAAACATAAATAAATAAGATATTATACATTAGGTAAACACAATTTTATCTTAATAAAAATTAAGTATTCTAAAACCTTATAAATAACCCTATAAAACATTCCACACCAAACCAAACCAAACCAATATTTACATGGAGTTTATGATATTATTGCATCACTCATGGTTAGCCTAAGTGCTTTAATGCAAGTTAAATTTTCTAAATGGATTGATATAAATACAAGATCAATCCTCATTCATTCCACAACTATCATAAACCTAGAGAAAGACCAAAGAGACCATGACAACTTATCAAAATCACTATATCAATCATTTAATTGAACAAAGCTTCCCCATTTTTATACTAGTCATATATATATATATAGCACATCTACATGTTTTAAGTACTAAAGGTGAAGCCCAAGATATTGATTTTCCAAATTATAGTCTAAGTCACTATTGTACTTTATTTACACATATTACATGATTCACACACAAGATAACATGTAGGGGATAACTATGAGTCTGAGGCTTTATTCTAGAGTATTGGTTATGTAGGAAACACCCACTAATAGTTGGGTTTTTGAGGTCAACTCAACACCATGTGCTCATTAAGACATTTTTCCATAAGGTCACTATGAAGATGAAGAACTGGGGTTTTAAAATTTCATGAGGATAAATAGTACATGACCCAAATATGAATACACCAAATCAAAGCAAATCAAAACCCATAAGCATAAAAGTGATTCATATTTTATAGCATGTATTTTGTAAAGGACACTAGCATCAAAATTTGATATTAGCATCAACACAACTATCCAAAGCTACTATTAGTCTTCATAGCACCAAAAGTGTCAAATACAAAATTTGATGATTATTCCAAAATCTATTTCCAACATGATTTTTACATATTCTAGATCTAGCATTCTGTTAGCATTTCAACTAGCTAAGTATATCACTTCTTTGTCATTTTCATGTATAGCTTGGTTTTAATTTCTATATTTATCTTATAATCAGCATAATAAATTTAGTGTATGATTATATCTAAGTTTAGAATTTAATTTGCCTATTATATATCTAATTGTCACCATTGTGCATTATATTTTCCATATTGCTAACTCTATTATATAGCCAAGGTGGGATAACTCTATATTTTCCAATTTAGGGTTAAACACAACTCAACCTTCTAAAATTAAACTAGCTATTGTAGTATATTTACTTAATAATAATCTATAAAATTCTAACCTAATTATAGTAATAGTATCAATGTATAAAATATTGCCATAATTATGTATCTAAATCATATAACTATGAAATCTAGTGAATCTAGAATTTATGTAATTGTTGAGAACATGTTTCCATAACATACCCCGACTATAATATGGAGAATCTAAGAACTAGTGTAAATGTGGAGAATATGTTTTTATAACATGCCCCCATTATAATCTAGATAATATGAGAATGGTGTAAGTGTGAAGGACATGTTTCCAAAACATTACCCTAATGTAATCTAAACATATTTTAAAGTGTGTAAAACATGCCTCTATGACATGCCCCAATTTAGAGATGAGGATAAATAAAATATAGTAGTTACCTCACCTTAAAAGGATAAGATAATTGTATAAGTTATGTATAGATCATGCAACCTATAGAGGTAACATGTCTAGGTAGATATAAAATTTAGGTATATAGTATGTGATCCCATTAATTCATAATATGCTTGATTTAGATCATGGAAACATATATATAGTAATAGTACAATCTCAACAAGTAATCAAGCACACACATAAGAGCACTCAAAAACAAAGAAATAGAAAATGGTCCAAGGTGACCTCATACAAGGGGCATGTTCAAATGCTTCAGAATTAAAGGGACATGACTTATTCAAATGTCCCCAAGGCATAAGATGACATATTCAAATGTCTACATACAAAAAAACATGAAATGTTCAAATGTAAAACTAATAAAACATAGGCATGGGGGCAACAATCAATAGAGCATATTCAAATGCTCAAACAAGAAATACAATGCAAGATAATAACAACAAGGATAATAGGAAACCAAAATGAACATATCATACTAGTAATTAAACATATGTGTTTTTAAGTAATAATAAGCACATAGCATATCAACTACACTACAAAAGGCATAAACATGGATGTAGGCATGTGTAAGTATATAATCTCAAAATTGATAATGGAAAGTGATCATAGAATAATGAAACTTAGGTGTATCATGATCAAAGAAGTATATACCCCCAACATACTTAGGATGTGAACGGAGTGTAATCCCAACATCTATATGTACATATATCATGTACTTAGGTATGCCTATATCATGCTCAAATGATATGTGAAACACGTGTTTATCAAAATGAATGGTATTCTATATACTAACATGGAGAAAAAAAATAGGAACATGTTGAAATTTTTTCATATTTTAAATTTTTTTGAATGTTTTTAGTATTTTTATAATTTTTTAGTACTCAAATTCTAGCCAATGATCTCAAGATGAAGATGATAATCTACAAGGAGAGAAATATGTATAATCCTTCCTAAATGATATGTAACATATGCATGTACAACATAATTAGAAAATGTATCATACTTTTTTGGTAAGTTTTTGTTTTTTATCTTTGCTTCATATATGTTTTCCTTCATTAAAATAACCATGATTTCCCAATTTTGGAATTATATTAATTTAAAAATGGACTAATATGTAGTGTAATAGAGCATGATTATGATCCAAGCATGGCATTACATTGGATAGATCCAACACACAAATGGAATGCATTAGCTTTATTCACATGTTCCATTATATATCCCAAAGATGTAAAGAATTTCCAAGTACCTATATTGAATTCACAATTTGGGTCAACTATGATATTTTGACCTTTATTTCCATCTATTCAAGGTTCAATGATTTGATGCTAAGAGGAATGGTTTGTAATTGATTCATTTGAAGGCACACATTTATAATTACCCTTTAGATGCATTTATTTCTCTTTCTATAATTATTCTTTATTTTTTTTGTAATTGGTCCTTTTGTACCTCATTTTCAATTTTAATTTATTTCTCTTTTGCATTGACAAATTTTATCTTTAAATGATTTGTATTAGTATGACTAATATATCCCAATCCTTGCTAATCATTTTGAATGGTTGTAGAGATAAATGAATGATGCCTTGGGAATTTTTTTATCAATCCTTGATCATGAAAACCAAATTATTATAGATAGTTTTGTCTAAAACTATAATTTTTTTTAAATTGAGTATCATTATTGAGATGTAAATTTGTATTGGTTTCCTTGGGATCATTTTGTAACATTGATTGGTCTAGATTTAACTTTTTAATCTTTTCTTGTTATAGGTTTTGAATTTATAATTTGTTTTGCTCTAAATTAATTTTTAGCACCCATATTTGATAATTTTTCACTTGTATTGTAGGATAAGTATTCATAATGTGATTGTTTTTATTGGTTTATTTATCAATGATATGATCACCAGTACCTTTGTGACTTTATATTTTGTTCTCTAATGAAAAATAATTATATATATGATAAATAATTATATATATGATGCACATGCATTCTATGGTATACACAATAATATTTAACCAAATGTTTAACACTAAATTTAGAAATTAGGGGTATTTAAGGATAAGGGGTATTATATTATATCTTACACAAATATGGTGAACTAATATAATGAATAGGCCAATTAATAAAAAATCAAATAAATAATATTATAAAGTTATACAACTAATATTGATAGAAATAGTAAAGTACATATATTGATAGATATTGTAATAAAAAGGAATAATTGATACTTAGCCAATTTACTATGTTTATACATGTCTAATCTAGAATAGGATGGAAATAAACTATAAAATTATCCTAGAATAGTCATTATATTATATGAATATTCTTTGTATGGCATCAGATGATTATATTAAATCTATATGGTTGCATCAACACAAGTGTCTAACTTCAATGCAGGTTTCTTGTATGGAATATTGACTAGATCTAGATGCAAACAACTAGAAACTTTTGGTTTTTTATATTTATTTTGATTTCTTAAAATCACGCACACATAAGTTTTTACTCTTTGTGAAATGATCAAACCCTAGCTTCCTTACCCTTAGAGTGACTATCATAAAAATGGGTTAGTGGGATCATACTGTTGAGCTACCCTAAGGATCCCTCTATTAATGGGAATTACCTACATATACAATACTCTAAATATGTCCTATGACTTGTGTAGTTTTCCTCTACATGTTGGCTTTTGGGTGTATTAAGATGCAATGTGTGATAAGTAATGGCACATAGTGACCTATATTGTAAATGGGAAAATATGTCTCGTAGACTGCTCTTTGAATGATTCATACCTATGGAATTACTACTCCTATGACTAATATTAAAATAGGGATGAATAGGTTAGTTTCATTCACTTGAATTCTTAATTAAATGTTCTTTGATATCTCTATATGTGATATTTTTGTGAATTCTAGTTGATTTAAAGGTATGAAATGAATTAGAGTTGATATTTTATATATACCAATCCATTTTTAAATGTCTCACACTAAAACACTTATCCAACCTTTACAATATGTTTCATTTTAAAATTATATGAATTTTGGGCACTAGACACGTTGTAGAAAATTTCAACACTTGCATTGATTTAGGTGTCTATCTCAAATGTAAGTGTCTAGGAAGGTATGACAATAACTACAAGTCCAAAACTAATAGTGAAGAATGATATTCAAGGTTAAATTTTTTTGCATGTTATAGAAGGCCTAGTCATGAGAATAATAGTGGTTAGAATAAGATATAGTGAACATTAACCTTTCAATAATGGGTAGGTATATAACTAAAAGGTATAACCATGATGGATATTTTCCAAGTGTATAAGACTAAATTGTACATAAATTAGGTTTTATTATCTACACCAGTGTTCTTTTACAAAAGTGTCTAACTTTACAAATAGGTACACACCAACATATATGCAAAATGAGATGCAACAAATATATAAATAACAAAATATCCCATTATTGGACATTTGTGGTCCAAACTAATTACAAAACCTAACAATTCCCATGATGTTCTTATAAAAGAGATAAAAGGGACCTAGGGTATTGATGACACACCCCTATTTGGGACCAAAAGGATCTTCAATTTATTCTTGGTGGGGGACCAATTCCTAACTACTTTAGGACATTTTGATGAGATATTAGCACTTTCACAACCAAGTTTCCCTCCTAATATAGTTTTGTAAATTTGACAAGTGGATCTTGAAAGAACACCTATATCAAATTCAATAGCTTGTAATGAAAATTTATAGGAATTACAATGATACTTTCACTTTGTTAACATAGCTAATGTTGGTGGTCATTTATTCAAGAAGATCCGGGATATATTTGACTTTAGCCATGTTGGATTTTATGACCTTTCTCTTAATTACTACTTTAAAGTGGATTAGGTGGACCCCAAACTTGTCAAAGTTGAGCAAGGTGCCATATCAATGGAACATGAATGTGATGCTAACCTCATTAAAGTATGTAAGTATTTGATCCCTTCTCTTATTCAAGGACCTGATGATGGCCTAGATATCCCTAATATAATATTTGAGTGAATTCATCATGCTTCTAATAAATCCTTGATAGAAATTCATATTATTGAGAGGTATGATGCTAAGCTTAAATAACATTACCTTATTTATCAACACTTCTATCTTCTTGAGCATATTATCCATTTTGATAATCTTGTCCAAATATTATTGTGCTATTTAGAAGAGCACAATTCTATTTGAATGAGATTCAATCACCTTCCCAAGGCCTATGAATATTTATATTAGATTTTCTTCAACCTTAATATTCATCTTATCTAGGAATGATCTCCTCACATATAATTCCAAAGTCTTGACTTGGTCCCTAAGGTCTTCCTTTATCTTCTCAATGAGCTCGTTGGTGGCCTACAACATAGAGGTATGTTTTTCTAGTATTTTATCTTCTCTTGCATCATTCCTCACTCTTGTGAAGAACAATAGATCATGATATATTATCTATATAACATTATATTCATATTATTTGAGGGTTATTTCATCACCCTCTTCATTCTACCTAAGTCCCTATTAAATTTTAGTTGGATATTTGGGTCTCTATGACATACCATTACCTAAATCTTCAATAGGATCCATCCATCCTTTCCTAATCATGGTCCCCAAGGTAGTAGAATATGAGGTGGTAGGAGTGGTGGTAAATGAAATTGAAGGTGGAGGCATGGGTGGATGGGTTAGGGATGAAGGTGAAGGGGAAAATGGAGTTAAGGGTGGGGGAGGTGGCATGAGAGTGAAGGAAAGAACTAGTAAAGGGGAAGCCTAAGGTAACAAGTGAGAAATAAATTTGTCTAGGGTCATGAATACCTAGGCACCAATTATGCTTTGGATCTATGTGTTTAACATAAAGGAGGTTATTGGTTCATTAAATCTAAATATTCAAGAGCTTAATGTGAATATAGGGTCCCAAGAAGGAGTTGAAGAAGTAGCCAATGGATGAACATATGGCCTATGTGAAATCAACTTCTTTCTCTTAGAAAGCCTCTTTTTGGGGTTTGATTACATTAATGTTGTTATAGTTGAAGTTATATTGGATGGGTATTATTAGAGTTAGGTAACCATTTTCAAGCCTGATGATGTGTTTAGTATAGCTAGAGGTACCAACAATCATAGGTTCCATTAGATAACATGGGGAAATTATGACTTTAGGGGTTGTCAACAATGTAAGAGAAAAGAGAATTTGGTCTAGACTAGGAGTTGAGCTAACATATAAGGACATTCTAAGAGTTAGGATGGTGTAAACCATGATATTGAGGTTAAATAAGTCCATAATTAGGTCACAAGATGAATGGGAGTAATTGGGGTATGAGGAAACCAAACATGGTCTAAGCAATAGGAAATGAAATAAACTAGGTAATTATCATCACATGAACAAATGGAACCACAATAGGGGTGGATTGTGTCAGAATGAGGAAACTTAGGGGACTTAAAAATGGTATCTAGGAAATACCAATAGTTTTTGAAGAACCTCAGGGGAAGCCACAAATTGGTTTCTAATGGGATAAGACTCTAGATTTATTTTAAAGTGAAGGGTGAGGTAACCTAGGGTTGGATTACCTAAGGAACTAATATAGGTGGATATCATTATGAGGATAATTGATTATAAGATTAATTTGGATTCCTTTAAGGATTTATTGGGTTATCATATTTGGATTTGTTAAGTCTTTGAAAGACTAGACTTTATGGATCTTGTTGTCGATGGGTTGGTTGCACTTGAGGTGGTTGTGCAGGGTTTATCCTTTCTTTAATCATGGGTTGAGTTTTAGCTTGGGACTTATAGTAAGTAGCGGTAGCTAGATTAGCAATCAAATTTTCATAATTTTTTGAGTTGAGGTGAATTGTGTCTTCTAGGTGGCCCTCATTATTATATGTAGTGTTGAGGCATGCTAAATACCTATCCACATGACCTTTCACCAAACCCTAAGGATCCCATTATATATATTTGGCCTTGCATAGGTTATAGGAGTCTCTATATTGGTGCATTTCTTATATCACTTTAAATCTATTTTATTCATGGTGAGAAAATCCCATAGGGAGTGATGGGTAGTAGTTTAATCTTATATCAAGGAAAAAACCCAATATCCCATTACCCCATTTATAGGATATTTCTTGCTCTATGAGGTGGTATAGAATGTTTATGATAGTAAGAGAGGATCTCATATAATACCTTTAACCTTAATTATGGTGTTATCCTTGTAGTACCAATAAGCACCAATAGGTTGGAGTGAAGCATGTATCTCTTCTAAGAACCATGGCATAAGCCTCTCATTGATGGAATGATATAAAATGGGGAAGACATGGTCATAAATGTCCTAAATGTGATTCCTAAAGTGGTGAATATAGAGTTTATAAAAAACTACATTTACTAAAGATCTCATTGGTACCCATAGAGGGAACATTATGTGCTTAAATTCTAGGGTGGTATAGACTGTGTCCACTATGAAGGATAACATATAGAAGTTACCTATGGCATGGTCTTTAATCACCTATTGAGTGAGGTTTAATTTTATGACACACCCACATATAGTAACTATTATCCTTCCATGATGATATTGAATAGGGTAACATATAACTTATTGATGTGCATTATGTTGCTTTCCATATAAAAGTGATTCAACATTAGTATATTAGTGTGCACTCCATATAATGTCTTTATTATATATACATTCATGTTTTATTTATAGACCCATATATATTTGTCATCAACCCAATCCTTAAGAACGTCATGGCTATTTTTGGTTTATGCATAGGTTTTTATGAGTTCCTATCATAATATAGTTTGTATTTTGTGAGGTTGTAATATTTTTTGAATGTAGGCCCAGAGATATCTATGGTTTTAAACTTGGTGTTTAGCTAGTCCACAATATCCATCTATACCTAGAATATTGCAATAGATTACTAAAGAGATATATGTATAGGAGGAATTTTCATTTGTCCATAAGTCTACGTGGTCCTAAAGCTCTAATGATCACAAGGTCATCCACATACTAAATATCATCCTCATCAACTTCATTATCAATGTCAATCTTTAGATATCCTTAATGATTTTTAAATTTTTGTTATAGTGTTTGAATAGAGTGACACCCTATAAGAATGTGGTGTCCAAAAACTTTGGCTCTAGTTTAGGATTAAAATTAAATGTGGAATCATTAGGCTATGTGATTTTTTGGTCATAGAATTTATAAAAGTATATTCATCATGATTTGGATTGAACATAATATAAAGGGATCTAAATGAGTGAGAAGCACATAATTAATAATGGTGAATCAAAGCTTGATGTGACCTTATATATCTCTATGATATTTTTTGCAGTAATGGCTTTGGTTGGCTCACATTATTTGAAATAAACCTTGATTTGATGGTGTTGGGAGAAGAAAAAGGATAAGTAAAGATGCATAGGCTATCCTTTATATATTCATGTGTTATGTATGAAATTTTTAGCTATATGTATTTTATCCTATCCTCCATGACTTATAAAAGGATAATAGATAGGCATTCCCATATTTTTGGTGCCAATGTATGAGAAGAATGTGAATAGTCAATAACTATAAATGACTGTAAATATGTATGCTTATATGAAGAAGATGATGAACCTTTATTGAGATGAATATAAACTTTCTAGTTATGGTTACCTATTGTATTTCTTATGTTATTCCTTGTATGAGTTAATATGTGTAATGTGTAGTTTAATCCTATTTAAAGTAATATTATTTCTTTACGAACCCTAAGAAAACTTTGGTTAATCTTAGTTCCTATCTATCACACAATAATTCCTCTCTGACATGCTTCTATTGAATATGAATTCTCTAAACTATCCTATATAGTATAATACAACTTAGATATCACCATCCTTAGCATTTTATATTTTATTAGGAGCCTTTGATAATAATTGTTTGGTGAGAATTGAAAAACTCCTTCTAGAGGAAACTATGTTAAAATGGTTATCTGAGAAGTGAGACATTAAAACATGGTTAGACTAGAAAGTATGGAAATTTATAGAAGAAGAACCTAAGAAGACTAGTCTTATCATGAGTGAAATTATTTAGGAGCATATCTACAAATAAATATAAAAATTTATAGTGTGAACTACCTAAATTACTAACTAACTAGCTGAAAAGACTAGAATATTATTGCTTCAATCCTAGAATGAAGTAAACAATCACTTAGAATGAAGAGAAAATAGACTAGTTGTTAAAACTATAAACTGATTGGACAAGAGTGATAGACTAATGGGTGACCACCACTATATATGGATACATCACCAGATTTTTAAGACAAGGGCATATATCATTTGAATCTACACATGACCATTATGTCTAGAAAATCATAGGAAAATTTCTAAAGTGACTACCTCTCTTGTTAAGGATGTTGGTTGTGGATAAGGCCATGGTGCCTACTCCAACCAATATGGAGTAGTCACTTTAGGAGTATGGGTATGTGTGCACATGATTGTAAATGATGATTAGATGAGTAAATTAATCTTAAACTTGATTCTAGAATGGAAATGGAAGGGAAGAAGAGTCAGAAGGAAAATCTAGATTCAGAATGGGAACTGTGATAATAAAATAGATGAAATAGGTAAAGGATACCCAAGTAGCTGTGAATAAAGGTAAAAATAGTAGTAAGATAAATGATGAATTAGAAAGAGGATGAGAAGAGAGAGATGATGAATAAAATATGAAGATAGAGGATGATAAATGTTGATAGATAGAGCAAAGTGGTGGAGGATGAGATAAGAATAAGATCTGTAAAGAGGAAGATGAGAGCAGGTTAGGAGTATAATAGATAGAAGATAGAAGTAGTGTATTGCTAAAACAAAGGGTATTATAAGAAGAAGAAGAATTACCTAAAGAGATAGAGTAAATTCATAGGCTCAAGTGTAGTATAATAAGTTACTAGAAAGAACTATTTATAGGAAATGTACGCATCCCTAAAACCCAATATTTTATATTCTAGAATCAAAAAAAAATGTATTGAAATTTTTGAAATTCACCTAACTATGATGAGAAAAACTATAGGTATTTATAATATCTTAAAAAGGGCATCTCCAAAAATTTATTCATCATTGTAGTGCATCAAATCTTAGGTCCAGAGGTTGATAAAGGTTGTGTGACCCAAACAAGTCCACCATGGATTCTGAATTCACTATAGTATCAACCTCATGGTTTGGTTGGATGTACCCCTCCACTAATTTTTACACCTTTATCTCTGTTGGGTGAATATTTTGTCGTCAACTAACAGAGGACAAAATGAGTATATCAACCACAACATAGGGAGATTTACGCCATGAAAAGTGTGGGTTTACCAGATTTAGATGAGGTAAATCTCTCCTCTCATCAAGGGGAGGTTCCCTATGAATATTTATATACTATAAGTATATATAATTAAGCAAAAAATAATACTTGGGGTGGTATAATAGCATCCACCTCTTTTTTAGAGGTGATGTCCAAGGAACAAGAGAGAGAAATCCTGGTCATTGGCCAACAACATTCCTCTTTTTTCAAGAATGGTATCCAATGTAGAGCAGAAAATCACTTGAATTATGTAACAAAGTGCACAAGGAAACCTACGTAAACACAAAGTCTTCCATTGCCTCCTTCACCGATTCAGAATATGCATAACCGTAGAGTGAAATGAAGCACAAAGTCTTCACCTGAAACTACAAAGAATAAAAAGATCAGAAAGATAAAAGTAGCTCAAAGTCTCTATTCTATCTTTTAGAAACATCCTCAAATAATGTCAACACACACACTTTGCTTATTAAATCAAATAAATAAGAGATTATCAGGAAAGAGGACTTAAGAACTATTTCCTAAATAATGTAGATAACTTCAACACAAAGTCTGAAATAAACCTGTTTCTCATTCATTCAACAAAATATGATATACAAGTTGAGCACAAAGTCTCAAAAAGTGTTTCAATTTTGGCAGAGTTTTGGCTCTCAATTATCAGAGATCCATTTACAAAAGAGGTCTCCACTATATATAGGGAGAAACTCTAAAAAATTAGAAAATAATAAAATATAAAAATATCTTAGTCAAAGATGACTCATCTTTGACTTTGAGATATTTTTCCAAATTTTTTACATGTAATAACACATTAAAAAATTGCATGCACTTTTTTCATGACAAAAGTGCATAAGGAAACAAGAAAGAAGGGGTAAAAGTTTCAGCTCTTGCTGCCAGACTTCTTCAGATGAGCATCATACATAGCAATGGATGCCTGAATTCCTATACTGTCTAGCACAATTGTGTTCTTGAAGATGGCCCTGGCTCTAATTAAAGCATCCTTCAATGTTGTGATTGCCTTAGCATGACTAGTTAACCTAGATCTTAGATTATCCAGAGTTAATTGAGTATCTAAAATGTTATCCACAGAAGTCATTGAGAAGGTTTTCTATTCAAAATATCTTTGAATCATACCCTTGAAACCTTTGATCATTTCTTTGGCTGAGAGAAATTGGTTATCCCTAGAAGTGAGGTCGCAAGGTAGTTCTTCCAGTCTATTCAGCAGGCCTGTGTTGCTCTTCTCACTAGCATCCTTGAAAGATTTGAGATCTTCAATCAACTCCTTGAGTACCTGTATCTTATATATCAGTGACTTCTTGATCTCAACATAGGAATCTTTGCTGGAGATGACGTTGATAGATATCAAGGTGCTTTTCTTTAGATCCTTCATCTCCCTCCACTTGCTAAGATATTTTTATGTACTATCAATGTCCTGAGAGATAAGAGAGACAAGGTCATCTAAATCTGCCCTCACCTTCTTCATCTTATCTGTCTTTTCTACAACCTCCGTAAGTAAGAAAACTCCTTGAGTATGCATCTTTTCAACATAATCCTCCAACACTTTCCCTTTCAAGTAGGTTTTCTCTGCCTTTTGAATGACAGGGTCATCTATAGAGAAGGCCTCTGATGTCGCCACTTTAGGGGGAAGAGTAAATTTCCTTATTACTACCGTCAACTGCTCCATCTTGGCCTTATAGTAGTCTTTTATCTCCTTTTCTTTGTCAAATTTTTGGACCATGATGTCCATTGCAGACTGTAGATTGCTTTTCACACCTTCATGAGTAAATTTGCTAAGTTCAACATGAGAGATGGAATAGCTACTCATGTCAAAACCCTCAAGGGTTACATCCTATAGAGGCTTAGCTATTTCCAAAAATTTATGCCCCTTTTCCTCAACCAATTTTGAGAGGATCCTTGGCCTCTTAGGAGCCTTAGCTTTCATCGGCACTATCTTTCCAAAATCAAAGTCATCTACAGAGATGGCTAGATTCTTTCTTTTAGGTGTGAATGCTGACATCTAAGGCAGGAGAAAATTACTTGCTATGGCAATAGCTCCTATAGTTGGTGTTACCATGGTAACGTCTACACTACTACTAGTAATAGTGGTTGTAGTAGGTGTAACAGGCAAAACCATACTGGTCGTTGATTGATCAAGGGTAGAAACTTCTCCCAGATTGAAGGAAGGAGATGCCAAACAAGGAATAGATCCAGAGAAGTGAAGAGTATCTCTAAAAGTGCCCTGAAGATCACCAAATATAACTCTGGAAGGGGAGGTGGCTCTAGAAGAAGGAACACTGATAGGAGATAGAGGTGAAAGAGACGCCACAAGAGACTGAGGTGGAGAAGGAGAGAAAATTTTAAGTGGTTGTGCTCCTTCCTCGAAAGGTAGAGGTTCAACCCTTTGCTATTTTGAAAGCCTGTCATCTATCTCCATTTGTTGAGCTACCTATTCTTGGGAGCTTTGTTTTACAACTCCCTTAGCTACTGATTCTAGCTCTTCAGTAACCTTTGATTTTTTAGAAACAAAGATGATTCTAGGCTTGTGCAGTCTAGATGGGGAAGGAACATCACATTTGTTTTTGGTCCTATTTTCTACCTTCTTCCTCATTTCTACTTAAAACTCAACCTCTGATCTTGTAATAAACTCTTTCAATACGATCCCTTTGGTTGATAACCAATCATTAGTGTTAGCCAATATTGGTTCAAATCTCTTCCTCAGAGAAGTTATCTCTTTCTGAGACCATTGAATTGGAGGAAGAGGGGAGTCAGCAATCTTCTCAGCTAGGTACCTGCTATTGATAATGCTCCTATCATCGACCAAATTGGGGGGAATCTCTACAAGCCCCAAATATTTGATCTACTCTAGGGTCAGCCTATTGTAGTCCATCCTCCTGATTTCTTCAATTATTCTCAGGTCTACCCAGATGTCTTCGATCATAGGCTCATGAAATTGAGTCTTTTATCTGATCATGTCCTTAACACCCCTATAGTCAAGTTTGTCCCTTCTCTTGAATTTATTTATAATGACCAGTTGCATCTCTATTTCCATGACTTTGGCTTTAGCTACTGTCGAGATAGAGTATCTACCACTTATAATTAGAAACCTGAAACCTGGCTTGTTCAGCTCCATTTGCCTAGTATATACGACAACCATTTATCTACATAGCTCCATCAAAACTAACTTATCAGAAGGAAACATGGGGAGCATATAGGGATAGCCTTGGAAAAAGCCAACTTGAAGATAATAGGTGGGAAATTGAAGGAACATACAACCATAGTCGTTGATGACCATCAGAGCCTCATCAAATACTCTCTTCTATTCGAGTTGAGGGTTGAAGAGGCATAAAAATATGGCAAAGAAGGTGTCATTTACCCTTTTAAAATGGTAGATTGATCCTTGAAGCATTAATTGGGGGTAATATGAGTAGACTAGGGTGGTCTTTCTATCCTCTTCAGTTGTCAAACTATTAACACTGGAAAGTGTACCCAGTTGGCAGGAAAATGGATTCCCGCCCTCTCCCCACAACATGGAAACTCCTCTCTCACCTATGGGATGGTGAAGCAGGAGAGGAGAGTCTCTAGGTATGGGCTAGTTCCCTCTGATGTATCTTGTTTATTTTAGGCAGTGTAAAATATAGATATATAGATATACTAGGGGGGATGAAAAGAGAGAGAAAATGCATGAAAACAAACAGGCTACTCTAAAGAGGTGATACACCAAAAATGAAAGTGACCTTCCTACATCCACACTCAGGACCAAACAAAACATACATACACTCAAATTTGGTAGAAAAGACTAGGTCTCTGGGATGATAGGGAGGTTCTTATGGAAAGCACAAGAAATAGGGACTCACTAAGGTGCTGAGAAATACACATTGTAAGTGACCTCACCTGTTCTATACCTCCAAAATAGAACTCTACTCCTAGCAGTAGTAGATAGTGGCACTTTATAGATCATAGGTTTGCTGGTGTTGAACCTGTGAGAGCATCAAGAGACAATGACTGGACACAGATTAACATTCAAGGCATACTCTGCACAATCCATCCAAATAGAGGTAAAAACTATCTTTTATTGATTCAGGAGGAAAATTTGGAGAGCAGTGCTCTTTACAAAAGTGTGAGAAGATCCAGATAAATGACCAAGTCTGCATATGTATAGGGAAAAGCCAAGAGGAGTCTCATTGGGAAGAGTGAAAAACACTGTAGATGACATCACATGTCTGCCAAGACCATGCTTGTTGCCTCATTTTGCATGCTGGTCTTCTCCTTTGGCGGTTGGATAGACATTTCCCTATGTTCTACAGGCCTTTTTTGCTGCCTACTATTATGGGTGGCAAATTTGCCACTCACTGTTGTGGACTACGTGCAGTGATATTGCCAACATCAGTCGATTAGCTATCGAGTGTGACAGTTTTGCCGACATCGATCGAGTGTTTGTTGTGGGCAGCCTTTTTGGCCTCTGCTACCATGGGCAAGCTTTTTTCATTCACCACTAGGGGTGGGATTTTTGGCATCTGCTACATGTGGGTGGCCCTTTTGGTGTCCACTGCATGTGACAATTATGCCAATGTCGATAGAGTTTTCTGTCAAGCATGGCAATTTTGCCAGCGTTGGTCGAGTAGGCTACCGAGCGCGGCAGTTTTGTGGACGTCAGTCGATGTTGATGGCCTCCTTTTCTCTGCCAGCTGCTTCATGCAGAAATTTTGCTACCCATTGCTTATGTGTAGGCAGTCTCTTTTTACCTGTCAGTCTTGTGGGTGGTGATTTTGCCTCCCTCTGCATTATTCTTGCCCTTCTTTTGCCTTAGTGTTAAATGCCCTGATTTTTTCCTCTCTTCTTTTGTGAATGCTTAAAGACTCTGCCTTATGCTATTATGAACCCCAATGAATGATGCTGATGATCTAATGCTTTGAAATGGAGCTATTGAACCCTAAAGATGGACCTTGCAACCCAAAATGATTGGCCATGCAAAGCAGGTGTAGAAGGTGACCGAGATTTTGCCAGAGGGGAAAAATTGGGTCAATAAATTGGTGACTCATAGGGTAAGAGTGCTTGTTATGCTTAGAACCCAGTTGCCTTACATTCCATTGGGTGCAGAGTCAGATGGTGGCTTTGAAGAAAATTCACAATAGTGTTGATAATCCCAGAATCAAATACACAGAATTTACCTCCAAATGAAGGGAAACATACAAGGTTAAAACAACTACCTGTGCAACTGCACTTAGGGAAAATAGAAAAACAACTGAAAGCAAACTATTATATACAGCTAACCAGGAATGTTCGCATCCCTCCTGGATTGAAAGGAAAATTTCTTAAGTCCCCTTCCTAGCGAAGAGACTTATCGTGGTAGGCAAGTAGCTGAAAGAAAAAGAGAGATGGTGACTTGCTCTTCTTTCCTGTCACCTGAGTTGGCTAAGAACCGAGTAGATATTCAAACATGCCTCTGATATATACGTACTCTGATTGTCCCTGGAGGCCTGTTAAATGCTGGTCCCTGATATTAGTGCCCCTCACCAAGAAATCAATGGCTGATGGCTCATCACCGTAAGCCTCCTGTTCTGCACAATTCTTTTGCAATGTATTATGGTCTGACTTGTTTCTTTCTGCCTCTTTGAAAACTCTGTTAGACTCATCCTCCACTTCCTCTTGGCCTTCTTAAAGAAGGGAGAATGTGGCAATGTCTAAAAGGGGCTCACAAAATGATTGCTCATCCCACAAGACTTCACCTTCCTATTTAAAGCTCAGTTCTTCAAGGCATTCCTCCAAGAAGATGGACCTCTCCTTTTCCTCTTTGCTGATCAGGTTCTCTAGATTTTCAAAAATATTCTCCTAATCTTCCTCTTTCTCAAATTCTTCAATATAGTCATCCTCATCAATACAACAAGGAAGTTCATCGAACAGAGGAGAAGAGAGCTTACCATGCATTTATTCCTCTTCAAATTGCTATAAAATTTGCATATATGCAAGCCCTGCATCTTCCTCACTACTGATAAGGTCTTCACAAGGAGTGTCAATGATGATTTCTTCTTTGTTGTAGCTCATAACAGCCTCCTAAAGACTTGTAGATTGGATCTTTTGCCCCTCCCCTGCCTCTTGCAAAATAGGTTCTTCGAGAAGGGATGAAGTGGAGAAAATATGTGGGAGAGGGGGCAGCCCTTGAGCTAGAATTGAATGATTCTCCTCCCTCCACTTGGTTAGCAATTCATCAATATCAGGCACGGCCTGACAACTCTCTTGGAAATGTGTAGGTGGGGTGTGTTCAGGCATGGAATATGCTATTTGGTCTGAACCATCCATCACACATTGGCTGAGGAAACTCTCTCTAGATTCCAAATCTGCAATTCTCCTACTCAGATCTTCTTGGAAAAGCTTTTCTTGGAGGCTGCCAGCATCATCACAGGTAGGTGCAGCTTCAGCTTCTTCAAGGTTTCAAGAAAAACCTTGCTTTTCTTCTTTTTCTTTGCTGTCCCATGATTCCACTATCTTCCCCAATTCAGGATCTCTGAATTTGAATTCTGCCCTTGCGAATAGGGAGCAACTTTATTTTCCACAAGGACCTGAGGCTCCTCCACAAGGTCTAGAAATTTTATCTCCTTTTCAAGGAGTAGCTTCATCCTAGCCTCTAAGTCTTCAATTTGTCTGGCTAGGTTTTCTTAGAAGAGTCTTTCTTGGAGGTGGCTAGCATAATCCTCTTCAAAGCTCTGAGCTAGTCCTTGGCATTCTTTCCTCCAACTTGGAATTTGCACATCATGCTAAAAAACTTGGGGAGGCTGAGGAATGCAAGGAAAACACTGTTGGTGCATTGGAGGAGCTTCTAGAAGAGGGACATGCTGGCTGGTGGTATTATTTTCAATGAAAGATTCCTGATCTAAGGAGTTGAAAAGATTGATCTCCCTGGGAGGTTGCTCTGATGTCTCTTGGTGCTGGAAAGCCAAGCGTACAGGATTAGGAGCAGCTATATTTGATGAGTTGGAGTGAGCAAGTGCAATTTGGTAAAATAGATTTGGTGCAAAAGAGAAGGTTTTCTTTAGGGTAGGAGGGGGCACGCAAGGCTGGCTACCTTGAAAAGATGGATTTCTCCATTTTGTTACCTCCTCCTTCATGGACTGTAAGGCCTATGCTTGCCTAAACAAGCACTCCTCTTTATACATCAGCTCTTATTGATATTTGTACTACTCTCCCAGCCTATCAATTTCCATTGTCTGCTTCTCAAATTCCAATGCCACCTCCCTTATAGTTGTAGGGAAACTGGGAGAGCTACTTGAGGGGATTCCATAAATATTTTGAGTCTGATCGATATTATATGAAGTAGAACAAAATCCATGATTTTGTGCAAAAGAAGTATACATACAAGAAGTGGATGATTTCTAATGGTACCAAGCTGCTTAACCAGTAGATTTACTCAGAGTCGCCAGATGCTGAAGAAACTTGATTTGTTGTAACAGGACCAACATCAATCCTAAAACCTTACTATGTTATAAAAACTTGATAAAAACACAATCCCACCGGGTGTGCCAAAACTGTTGATGCTAGAAAGTGCACCTAGCTGGTAGGAAAATAGATTCCTGCCCTCTCCCCACAACATGGAAACTCCTCTCTCACCTATGGGACGGTGAAGCAGGAGAGGAGAGTATCTAGGTATGGGCTAGTTCCCTCTGATGTATCTTGTTTGTTTCAAGTAGTGCAAAATATAGATATATAGATATACTAGGGGGATGAAAAGAGAGAGAGAAAATGCATGAAAACAAACAGCCTACTCTAAAGAGGTGATACACCAAAAATGAAAGTGACCTTCCCACATCCACACTCAGGACCAAACAAAACATACATACACTCAGATTTGGCAAAAAAGACCAGGTCTCTAGGATGACAGGGAGGTTCTTATAGAAAGCACAGGAAATAAGGACTCACCAAGGTGCTGAGAAATACACACTGTAAGTGACCTCACCTATTCTATACCTCCAAAATAGAACTCTACTCCTAGTAGCAGTAGACAGTGGCACTTTGTAAATCACAGGTTTACTGGAGTTGAATCTGTGAGAGCATCAAGAGACAATGACTGGACACAGATTAACATTCAAGGCATACTCTGCACAATCCATCCAAATAGAGGTAAAAACTATCTTTTATTGATTTAGGAGGAAAATTTGGAGAGCAGTGCTCTTTACAAAAGTGTGAGAAGATCTAAATAAATGACCAAGTTTGCGTATATATAGGGAAAATCCAAGAGGAGTCTCATTGGGAAGAGTGAAAAAACACTGTAGATGACTGTTTCTACCTCAAATTTCGCTTTTCAGACTAAAAAGAAAGAAACTAAAAGAAAGTAATGGACAAGGCTTGGAAGTACCTGGACTAAAGATTGCGCACCGTAAATCCAGACGTTTGTGAGCACTCCTCTTTGGCTGTGGAGGAATGACACCTGCAAAAGAAGAAAACTTGGACAAAAGGATGTTAGATAGATAGGCGGTGGGTTGCCAAGCAAGAGCTTGTTCCCAGAAGTATGAGAACTTCCTTGAGGGAGGTCAACCCACTGTTTTGATAAAAGATAAGTGACTGATAAAAAGACAGAATGCTAAAATAAATTGAAATGATAGCAAACTGAAAGAGAAAAGGAAGCAAAAGCTTACCTGGAAGAAGCTGTCGGCCTGGTTTCAGTCGCCGGCGTCGGTGGTCCTGCCGGCGTCGGTTGTCGGGTCTGCCGATGTCGGTTAGTCTGCCGACGTCGATCGGGGTAATGACCAGCGTCGGTCGGGGCAATAGGCAGGGTCTGGTCTGTGGATGGTCCGGGGCTTGATTTGTGCTCTGTTTAAAGATGGTCAGTGGACGGGTTTGTGAACGAAGGTCTAAGTCTACTCTGGGCCTGGTTTGAGGATGGTTTTAGTCAGGGGGATAGAGAGGGACAGGGAGATAGAGGAAGCCAATCTGGGAGATAAGAATCCGGGTCTGGGTGACAGTCAAGTCTGAGGGGGTAGAAGAGCTGAATATAGCTTAAAACATGATAAGTAGAAAGCATAAAGAATAGAAACAGAGAACATACCTGTGCCCTGCTGAAGAAGGTGTTGTTGTTGCCGCTTGTTGAAGACCTGTTGCTGATGAAGAATCCCTGTAGTTCACCTGCAGAAGATTGCTGTGTACCTGAGGGAGAGAGAGTCAGATTGATTGGTAGAGAGATTGTTGATACAAGGGTTTGGTGCCAAAGATTCAAGAGTCGGGATGCGAGAAAGGGAGACGCAGAGAGTGGAGAAAAGCCAAGCGGAACCAGCAGACAGAGAAAACGGTGAAGAAACCGTTATGAAGGGGTGCCGACGCCGGCAATATCGCCGACGTCGGTCGAAGGCTGACCGACGTCGGCGGCTGAAAGGCCGGAGAAAGGCTAAAAATAGCCTTTCATCCGTTTCCCAACGGCTGGGTCGAATGAATGCCAGGATGAAACGGTCGACGGGGGGTTAAATGGCCGAGAGAAGAGGTTGGAATAGGAGTCTAAGGCATTAAATGGCCATGTGGGGAATGAAGGGGATCCAAGGAGGGTATCCTAGGGTGGCGAGGTGGCAAAGAGAGGGAAAAAGGGGTCTTATTTAATTAAAAATAGGTGTTTCTTTCCAATTAATAAGACTTAGGTAGGTTAGGGATAGGATAGGGGTGGCAAGGGACCAAGGGGAGAGAGGAAGACAAATGGTTAGACACTTTTTAGGTGTCTACATTTGCCCCTTTTTGTCTTGTTGGTTGTTCTAGACGAACTGCAAGACAAAAATAGGGAGTGGTTGCCCCAGGTAAGGGATGATGTGGATTGCCCCGAAGTATGGATGAGGTATTCCCCCTCAAAGCAGGAGTCGAGGGAAGGAACCTGATGTCGGGTGCTGATTTGACAAAAGGTGAATGAGAAAGAGAGAGGTGAGTGAAAATGCTACAAAAGTCGTGATTGTGCGTATACCACGTCACGGGATGGTCAGGTCAAATTGTCACATGGTCAAGGGTCAAGGAGTGCCAAAATTGAAGTAACCGAGCCCCAGCATTTAGTCGTCTGCTGATCGGGTCACTCAATCTAAGCTGAAGCTCCAAATGGTCATCGTGTTCCAGGTATCCAGGGCTCAGGAAGTGCTCCCAGAAACACGAAAAAGTCACAAGTAGTGGGGATCAACTGGCTCGCGATCCTATACTTGTGAAGGGTCAAAAAAAAGTCTGCGGACAATTCTGCTAACCAGCCGTGGAATAGCATACACGCAAAAACAACCAAGGCAACATTGTCTTGGAAGTGGTCGAGGTCAAAGGAGATAGGCATGATCGTCAATGGTCATTGGTCAAGAGGATGGATAGACGAAAGGATGCGGCCGAGCTAACCCCAGAAGACATGTTATCTGAGTGCTGCCTACATAGCCCTGGTGACAGGGCCTCAGGCCGATGTAGTTCTCCCTAAAAGGGAGGGGGGTCGGAGGGATTGATAGGTCTTGGTCAAAGTCGATGATTGGTCTTGGTCAAAGGTCTACGATTGGTCTTGGTCAAAGGTCTATGATTGGTCTTGGTCAAAGGAAATGATTGGTCTTGGTCAAAGGTCTATGAAGTTGGGTGTGATAAGAGTCAAAGAAGAGAAGGTTTGTCCATCACAGAGACGAACAAATGGGGGTGGTCGAGCTAACCTCAGAAGATGTGTTATCTGAGTGCTGCCTACATAGCCCTGGTCGTAGGGCCTCAGACCAATGTAGTTCGGACAAATTGAAAAGATTGGTCGATGATGAGATTGGATGTGGTCAAAGTTGTCGATAGACTGGTCGTGGTCAAGGTCAAGGTCACAAAAGAGAAGGTTTGTCCATCAAAGAGATGAATAAACGGGGGTGGTCGAGCTAACCTCAGAAGATGTGTTATCTGAGTGCTGCATACATAGCCCTGGTCGTAGGGCCTCAGACCAATGTAGTTCGGACAAATTGAAAAGATTGGTCGGTGATGAGATTGGATGTGGTCAAAGTTGTCGATAGACTGGTCGTGGTCAAGGTCAAGGTCATAAAAGAGAAGGTTTGTCCATCAAAGAGACGAATAAACAGGGGTGGTCGAGCTAACCTCAGAAGATGTGTTATCTGAGTGCTGCCTACATAGCCCTGGTCGTAGGGCCTCAGACCAATGTAGTTCGGACAAATTGAAAAGATTGGTCGGTGATGAGATTGGATGTGGTCAAAGTTGTTGATAGACTGGTCGTGGTCAAGGTCAAGGTCGCAAAAGAGAAGGTTTGTCCATCAAAGAGACGAACAAACGGGGGTGGTCGAGCTAACCTCAGAAGATGTGTTATCTGAGTGCTGCCTACATAGCCCTGGTCGTAGGGCCTCAGACCAATGTAGTTCGGACTGCGAGGGTCAAAATGGTCGATGATTGGATGTGGTCAAGCGTCGAAATGATGAGGATAAAAAGATGAGGATAAAAGGATGCTACAGATGGTGTCTTCTGTAGAAGTGGTCGAGAGTCTTTCATCCCTAGCAAGTTTCCATAGTCGTGATGGATGTATGCTAGAAATGAATAGAAGGTCTATTTATGCTTCAGTAAGTATTGGTTTATGCTTAACATAAATTGGGTCTGGTCGGTAGTTTCCATGGGTATTGGTGTCCATAGAAACTATGCGAAAAGGACAAGGATGATGCCTGATGTCATGCTGGAAATGTCGAGGCTGGTTTGAAAAAATGTTGAAGTTGGCTGGGTTTAAGGATGAGTCGATAATTGACGTGGCTAAAGCGTGACCACAGTGTAGAGAAAAGGTGAAAGGCAAATTGCTCTTTCATTGACAAGGACCAGAAAGGAAGCATAGATAGGGGTTATTAGAACAAAAGCCCCGTTCGTGCATTGCGTCAATGACCAGTGTTGAGTTAGAACGGTAATCGAATCACTTTGACATTAAAGTGAGCTCGAAGTCCCTTGAGCCGGTGATAGAAGGGGGATAGGGTAACCCAGTTTAAGAGCAGGAATAACCTTGCCCCCTTTTGTAGGAGACCCTGAGACAACTACAAGTCAATGTCCGTGACTCGTTTTTTTTTTTTTTTTTTTTTTGTGTCAGGCTGATCGATGCGGGAAGCCTGCATAGAGATGTCACTTGATGTAATGGTCATGTTGCGAAGCTGATCGATGTGGGAAGCTTCTAAGAAAAGTGTTGTTTATTGCCAGAGTAGTCATAGCCATCCTTCGAGGGAGTGGTCTATATTTTTGCTTAATAATGTTTGAAAAGTTGGCCTAGCTGTCCTTCAAGGGATCAGTCTAGTAATACAGCAATGATAGTACAGCTGTCCTTCGAGGGATCAGTCTGTCTTTTTGATTTGACTTGACTTGATGACCATGGATATGTTTTGACATCTTGATTTGGATTTATTGATAGGAATGAGAGTCACGGACAAGACTGTAGAAGCTCAAGGACGCCCCTTTTTATTAGGACAAAGCATCACTGCATCCTAAAAGGGTTGTAGAGGACTTGTTAAAGGGGAATAGGGTTGAAAGGGACGAGGATTAAGGGGACAAAGATTGCTCAAGGGACGAGCTCAAGTTACGTGTCAAGTAGACGAGTACTCGACTAGCAGAAGAAAGGTCGAAGATGCAAGACAGAAAGGGGGGTTCAAGGTCTGATAAGTCCCTGGGCCATGCTAGTGAGTTAAGGTCTGAGTCAATTAGGAGCGGACTTGCCCCATTTGGCTCTTTCC
Organism: Torreya grandis; assembly: GCA_037957365.1. Taxonomy (NCBI): domain Eukaryota; kingdom Viridiplantae; phylum Streptophyta; class Pinopsida; order Cupressales; family Taxaceae; genus Torreya; species Torreya grandis. The sequence continues at coordinate 6,076,024 of JARHVA010000118.1, forward strand.
AGATTGGTCAGATGTTGATGGTGGATGAGAAGTTGACTAATATGGTTGTTGATTGGTCGAGACTTGGTTGAAGATTGGTTGAATGATATTTGGTTGTTGATTGGTCGAGGATTGGTTGAAGTGTGGTAAAATGTTTGGTCAAAGTTTGTTGAAGGTTTGGATCCCCCCAGTCGCTTAGGGAGAATGTTGGATAGATTAGTCAAGATTGACTGAGGCTTGGTGATTAAATGGACTGTGTTAATGTCAAATAATGGGGTCAAAGGCGGTAAAGAGACCATAGTCTGCCGTGGAGATCTCGATTTAGGCGATGAGGTTGGAGAGGCACGGGTCGGGGTTGATGTTTTGTCGAAGAGGTGGTTAAGAGGGTCCTTGGTGAGAAGGAAAGGATTTCTCCGTTGTTGACGAATGACAGCTTTGAGAGCACAACAATGCTCAGTGTCATGTCCTGGAGTATGATGATAGTTGCAAAATTTAGAGTTGTCGAACCAAGATGGCCTTGATCCGAGAGTTGATGAATGGGGCAGTGTTGAAGGTTTGTTGATGACGTGGTCGAGAAGAGAGGTGTCATTCGCCAGACATTGGCGAATGGCAACCTTGAGGGCATGACAATGCTCCGTGTCGTGCCCGAGCGTGCGATGATACGCACAAATGCGAGTGTCATCGAACCAAGGTGGTTTAGGTCCGAGAGATTGATATTGTCTGAGAGGCGGGAGGTCGAGGCGAGATGACTGCAATAGGTGCCGTAAAAGCAAGGTATAAGAACCTGCTAATGGGTCTAGATGTTTTATTGTAGTGAGGGTTGATGATGTTGGTTTAATAGGCATAAGAAGCGTTGGTCGATGGTTTGAGGGAGATATATGTTTGATGGGTTGAGGGAGTAATGGAGGCGACGTGCCTCTGTGAAGGATGGGAGTAGGCAGTACTCCTATTAAAGTGGATGGATGCGGGCCTAAGATTGAAGGCAATGATGAAGGTGGGGGAGAAATTCTCCGATGTGGTCTAGTAGCTTTCGTTAGTTTGGGTCGAGGGCCACTATTATGTGAGGCAAGGTTGGATGTGGGTTTGGGTTTGGATGTGGACGAAGGTGAGTGAGATGTAACAATCTCAGGCAAAGGGCAAGAGGAAACCGTGACTGGGTCTTCCTCGGTTGAAATGGGTAAAGAGACTGGTTCTTCTCTTGGTGGAGAAGAAATAGGAGAGGGTGGCTCCTCCAGATGGCAAGAGGCAGGGATGATTATGCCTTCCGCTTGTGCTTGAGGAGTAGGCAAGGTATGGTCATTGGATGAAGGTGCGGCTAATGGTATAGGTGTGGTCAAGGCGTCCCCCAATGTAGGAGAAATAGATGGAGGACTAACAGGAGAAGAGGGTTCTTCATCTTGTGATAGATGAATAGGAGAAAACTCTTCTGCCTGTGAAAGAGATTGATCAGAGATAAGAGGTAAGATAGTGTTAATCGTGTGAATGTCATGGTCATGAGGATCTTGGGTTATGGTTTGGACGTTGTTTTGAGTAGGCGGATGATTTGGAAAAGGGTGTTTGAAGATGTCGATATGTTGATTAGGTGGGGCGTTCGGGTTATCTAAAATAAGATCCCCCTTGTCGATCATGTCCTGGATTATGTTTTTGAAAGTTCGGCAGTTGTCAATGTCATGGCCTTGGATGCGGTGAAAGTGGCAGAAGTCAGCCTCTCTATACCATGTAGGGAGGGCTTTAGAGGGGTCAAATTGAGGTGGTCGGATTGGAGGGAGATTGAGGACCCCCTGCTTGAGAAGTTTTTCCAAAACGGAAGCGTATGGTTCTCCAAGTGGAGTGTAAGAACGCTGGATATACCGTTGTTGGAATTGTTTGGTAATGCTGGAAGATGTCGAAGGTTGGGAATAATTTGTCATTGTTGAGGATGGTGATCTAACGACCACAGTGTTGGCCACTCCTTTGGATTTGGAGTTGGCAGAAGAAGAAGGTCTGAAAGAAGAATGGTCAGTAGATTTTGCATTGGTATTACGCAATTTGACCTTGTCTTCTTCAAGGGCACGGAGTTCAAGCTTTCGAGCCATGATGAAAGCTTCGTCAAAAGTGTGAAATGTCTAAATCCGCAAGGTAGAGGAGATGTGGTTGGCACATGCTCGAGAAAAGAGCTCGATGAGCTCGGGTTGAGGCAAGGAGAAGGAGAGCTGGTTAATCGAGCCTCTCTAACGAGCGACAAAATCGACCACAGATTCATCGTCAAATTGTCTGATGGAGTAGAGGTCTGTGATAGAGACTTGTTTAGTGATGTTGATTGAGAAATGGTCGAGAAATAATTGAGCGAGTTGGATGAATGAAAAGATAGAGTGTCTGGCAAGAGAACTATACCAGTCAAGGGCAGGGCCAGAAAGAGACATAGGAAACGTGCGTAGAAGTAACGCATCGTCGTGGGCGATAAGATAACAGGCATGTCTAAATGCCCGTAGATGTTGTTGTGGGTCTTCCTTGCTGTGAAAGCGAGAGAATTTAGGAAGCTCCCAATGGTTAGGATATGGTCGAATAGGGACGGAAGGATGAATAGGCTCGTTGCAAATTTGCTCATATGACAAAGTATTGCTTGAACCGGAAATGGAGGCCTCGAGACTGGACATTTTGTCCATCAGCATTTTAATGATGTCTGCTGACGGATTGGCGGGTTGAGCACCCCCTAAGTTGTAAGGCACTTGGACGAGGCTAGAGGAGGTGTGCGACATAGTCGGTTGTACAATGTACGGATGACTAGTTGCAGGGGCAGAAGTGGAGGCTAAAGGTGGTTGCGTTATGAAGGTTGAAGGTATAAGTTGACTGGGCACCGCAAAAGGTGGTTGAATGGCGGCACTGGTAGAGGGATAGGTTGACACTCCTACATTTGTGGGTGCAAGAGTGTAAGGGGTCGAGACAATCAAGTTCTGATATGAGGTAGAACTTGGTTGAATTGCAGGTGGTTGAGGGGGTAATGAAACCCCGGTGGAGGTCGGTCTAAAAATAGACGGGGAGGCCAAACTTTGCGTATTGGCCATGGTTGGGTTAATAGTTGAGGCGAAAGGCTGAGTCAAAAAGGGTTGGGTGGCGAATGGTGTGGATGTTGTCGCTACGTCACCCGAAAGGTCTCGCGTTGGGTTTCTCGCGAGATAGTTTTGGAGGGCTGCGGTATTGAGGTCCAAGAATCTCTCGAAATCTCGGTCCCCTTCAGGAATGATGGGAATTTGAGTCGGGGTCGGGGTCGGGGTCGGTCTTGTAGGAGTTCTTTCAGTCTCCGAGTGGAACTCCATGATAGGACTGGTTAGAGGCAGGATAGACGGAAGCGGCTGTTGGCTAAAGTGGTTAAGAAGAGAGTCCTGATTCCAGAAACTGTGTTTTTGCAGTCTCAAAAAACCAGATTGGAATTTTTGACAGAGAAGGGATAGGTTTCAGGCTGCTGGTTTTGAAGACAAAGGACAGTGACAGAGACCGACGTCGGTTGAAAAGCCGATGTCGGTATGAAATAAGGCTGGCGTCGGTCACATAACCGATGCCGGTAACATATGAAGCTGACGTCGGTAGAATAACCGATGCCGGTGACAGGGAAAGCCGACGTCGGTGGCAGAACCGATGTCGGTGACTGTGTTTTCCAGAGAGCCAAAAGGTTCTTGGAAAAACAAAGAAGAAAGCGCCCTCACACACTCAAACAATCAGATGAGAAGAGGAAAACAGAGAAAGACAGACAAGCCTAAGCGATAAAACCTAGGAATTAACCTTAGAAATTTGTGGCTTATGCCTTAAATGAATGTTTGGGGAGATTGGCTGAAAAATGGGTCCTAGAAGAAGGCAGTCTAAAGATAGTTTCGGGGGTTGTTTTAGGTGCTCAAAGATCTGTGTTAGGGTCTGGTACGTGGCCTGGTGCTAAGGAGCAAGCTCCCCTCACTTCACGATTCCAGTGGTTAGCTGGTCTCGCTTAGCCAAGATATACCTCGCCTAGAGTTTAGACTCCGCCAAAGAACGGAGTGGGCTTCCCCCTTGGTGATGAAATCCAAGTAGGGTCACCGGGACGGGTAAGGTATCCGCTGGGTGATGAAATCCCAGTCAGGCCTTGTCTCAGGTATGTTATGTGTGTGTTTTAGTGCATGTGATTCGGTAGTGTAACATCAAGTGTCTAGATTTATTCAATATGCGCCTAAGTTACTAGATGTGGACTAATGCAAGCACAAGCAGAAATGAAAGTGCAATATGTTTTAATGCCCAAGTCGAAATGTGATGTTGTTATGAAGACAATATGGAGAAAGGGACGAGAGTATGATATTTAGACTAGTCTAGAATGCAAAGAAGAAAGGTTCGTTTTAGTCTTTGCTTATAGTGTCATTTGGAATAGAAGAAAGAGACAAGAAGAAAGGAGCCTAAATGCACCTAAATGAATGAAAAAGAAAAAGGAACCCAAGAGGAACCTAGGGTCCCACCGGGTGTGCCAGAGATGTTTCTACCTCAAATTTCGCTTTTCAGACTAAAAAGAAAGAAACTAAAAGAAAGTAATGGACAAGGCTTGGAAGTACCTGGACTAAAGATTGCGCACCGTAAATCCAGACGTTTGTGAGCACTCCTCTTTGGCTATGGAGGAATGACACCTGCAAAAGAAGAAAACTTGGACAAAAGGATGTTAGATAGATAGGCGGTGGGTTGCCAAGTAAGAGCTTGTTCCCAGAAGTATGAGAACTTCCTTGAGGGAGGTCAACCCACTGTTTTGATAAAAGATAAGTGACTGATAAAAAGACAGAATGCTAAAATAAACTGAAATGATAGCAAACTGAAAGAGAAAAGGAAGCAAAAGCTTACCTGGAAGAAGCTGTCAGCCTGGTTTCAGTCGCCGGCGTCGGTGGTCCTGCCGGCGTCAGTTGTCGGGTCTGCCGATGTCGGTTAGTCTGCCGATGTCGGTCGGGGTAATGACCGGCGTCGGTCGGGGCAATAGGCAGGGTCTGGTCTGTGGATGGTCCGGGGCTTGATTTGTGCTCTGTTTAAAGATGGTCAGTGGACGGGTTTGTGAACGAAGGTCTAAGTCTACTCTGGGCCTGGTTTGAGGATGGTTTTAGTCAGGGGGATAGAGAGGGACAGGGAGATAGAGGAAGCCAATCTGGGAGATAAGAATCTGGGTCTGGGTGACAGTCAGGTCTGAGGGGGTAGAAGAGCTGAATATAGCTTAAAACATGATAAGTAGAAAGCATAAAGAATAGAAACAGAGAACATACCTGTGCCCTGCTAAAGAAGGTGTTGTTGTTGCCGCTTGTTGAAGACCTGTTGTTGATGAAGAATCCCTATAGTTCACATGCAGAAGATTGTTGTGTACCTGAGGGAGAGAGAGTCAGATTGATTGGTAGAGAGATTGCTGATACAAGGGTTTGGTGCCAAAGATTCAAGAGTCGGGATGCGAGAAAGGGAGACGCAGAGAGTGGAGAAAAGCCAAGCGGAACCAGCAGACAGAGAAAATGGTGAAGAAACCGTTATGAAGGGGTGCCAACATCGGCAATATCGCCGACATCGGCCGAAGGCTGACCGACGTCGGCGGCTGAAAGGCCGGAGAAAGGCTAAAAATAGCCTTTCATCCGTTTCCCAACGGCCGGGTCGAATGAATGCCAGGATGAAACGGTCGACGGGGGGTTAAATGGGCGAGAGAAGAGGTTGGAATAGGAGTCTAAGGCATTAAATGGCCATGTGGGGAATGAAGGGGATCCAAGGAGGGTATCCTAGGGTGGCGAGGTGGCAAAGAGAGGGAAAAAGGGGTCTTATTTAATTAAAAATAGGTGTTTCTTTCCAATTAATAAGACTTAGGTAGGTTAGGGATAGGATAGGGGTGGCAAGGGACCAAGGGGAGAGAGGAAGACAAATGGTTAGACACTTTTTAGGTGTCTACAATGACATCACAAGTCTACCAATACCATGCTTGTTGCCTCATTTTGCATGTTGGTCTTCTCCTTTGGTAGCTGGGCAGACATTTTCCTATGTTCTATAGGCCTTTTTTGCTGCCTACTATTGTGGGTGGCAAATTTGCCGCTCACTATCGTGGACTACGTGCAGTGATATTGCCGACGTTGGCCGATTGGCTACTGAGTGTGATAGTTTTGCCGACGTCGGTCAAGTGTTTGCCGTGGGTAGCCTTTTTGGCCTCCGCTGCCATGGGTGGACTTTTTTCATTCACCATCAGGGGTGGGATTTTTGGCATCTGCTGCATGTGGGCGGCCCTTTTGGTGTCCATTGCATGTGATAATTATGCTGACATTAGCAGAGTTTTCTGTTGAGTATGGCAATTTTGTAGGCATCAGCTGAGAAGGTTGCTGAGTGTAGCAGTTTTGCCGACATTGGTCAATGTTGATAGCCTCCTTTTCTCTACCAGCTACTTCACATGGCAATTTTTCCATCCATTGCTTGTGTGTAGGTAGTCTCTTTTTACCTGCCAGTGTTGTGGGTGGCAATTTTGCCGCCCTCTGCATTGTTCTTGCCCTTCTTTTGCCTTAGTGTTAAATGCCCTAATTTTTTCCTCTCTTCTTTTGTGAATTCTTGAAGACTCTACCTTATGCTACCATGAACCCCAACAAGTAATGCTGATGATCCAATGCTTTGAAACGGAGCTGTTGAACCTTGAAGATGGACCTTGCAACCCGAAATGACTAGCCATGCAAAGCAAGTGTAGAAGGTGACCGATATTTTTCTAGAGGGGTAAAATTGGGTCAACACAAACCTAGAAAGGTTTGCATCGAGGCAACTATGTACATAAGGTATGAAGTCATATAGAAATTTGAAGAATTTTGTACCTTAGTCAATTGCTCATGAAGGGCATTGTTGATCTATCCACCCCAAAAGATGACCTGCTTACCCTATAGGATGATCTTGATGAATGGGTACATCCACTCATGCAACTACGAGGAAGATGGGAGGCCTTGCACTCTATTGAAAAGGGTGATCAAGTCACCAACTTCTTCAATGAAATCACTCCTTGGGAAGTTCTATAGCCACCTAGATAAATTAGTTCTGAGGGCCTTTAGCCACTTATTATTCATTACTTTCTTTGCCCTCTCAGGGTCCTTGTCATACTCCTTCTGTGCTTCTATAAAGTCAATCCTCAGCACTTCAGTAGCAGGAGGGCACATGAAGACTTTGTCAATAAATTTGGGATCCAACTAAATTATTACATTGCCACTGGCATCTGAGACTGATCTTGTCTCTTTGTTATAGAACTGGGTGCACTAGAGGATGAACTTTCTATGATGTGCTGCCACCAAGAAAGCAGCAACCAGATGAATGTTGCTTTCAATGATTCTCTTCATTTTAGAACTCGAGTTTGTTCCCTTAGTTTTGGTCACAAACTCAGCCATATCCATGTGGCCAATCTATGTATCTCTAATGTCATCAACATTAAAGGTGATTGAAGTGATCAGGAAGATGCCCTGGTACTTGTACTTCATAGCCTTTGACTTTTTGGGAGAAGTTTCAGACATCAGAACTGGCCTTAGTTGAATGGGTGCTGATGAGCAAGAATCTTTTGAAAGTACTATAGTCATGATCATGTAATTAGGTAAACATGGGCAAATTAGGTAATTCACACATTAAGTGATCATGACTAAGGAAGGGCACTTAATAGGGCTGGGTCAGAAATCGAGGGAAAAAAGGGGAGGAAAGAAAAAGGACAAAAAAGGGAAAATTCCTCCAGAGTTAGAGAAATTTGGGTGAGAGATACATGGGTGGTGAAATTCATTTCCCTTGCATAAAGAATGATCAAATATGTATGGGCGGTGAAATTCACTACCCCTGCATATTTAAATAAAAGAAAAGCACATGGGTGGTGAAATTTGCCACCCCTGTAGGGAAAGTCTGCACGAGTGACAAAATTCACCGCCCCTGTAGGGAAAGTTAAGAAGTCAAGGGTGCGTGGGTGTGCGGGTGGCAAAATTCACTGCCTGTGTAAGGAAGCTGAAAGTTAAGGGCACGCAAAATTTGTTGCCCATGAATCTTGGGGAAAAATAAGAAGTATGGGGAAAACCACAGGTAAGAAGGGATGGCACTAATCGATACATAAGGGAGAGAAAAGGGAGTGGGCCAACCGGCCCAAGGGAAAAATGAGACTAAAAACCCCAAATTTAAAAAAAAACAAATTAGAAAAAAGAAAACAAATGCAAAAAATATAACCTACCTGGAGGACCACGTGCACTGCGAGCACAGATCTACAAAAATGCACTTTAACCCATTTACTGGATCATCCAGAGGTAGAGGATAGGAGGAGGAGAGGAGGAATGAAACAAAAGAGGGTTAAAACTAGATTATATGGGGAAAAGATTGACCCCAACAACTTGGCGTGTGCGATAATAAATGTCATGCATAGAAAATGAGGTGATGCAGGGGCAGCAAAATTTGCTATCCTTACAGGTTCAAATGTAGGGGTGGAAAAAATTACCATCCTTATAGGTCAAAATGTAGGGGCAGCAAAAATTTCTGCCCTTGCATCTCAAAGGTAAAATGCACTGCCAGAAAAATTTTCCGCTCGTGCATGAAAACGGAAGAAAAGAAACACTAACTCTAAAAGAGGCAAGTTTTGGTCTCCTGGTCGCATCAAGACCATAACAACCTTCACATTTTGGGGAAGACGTGATAAAAAGACATTACAAATTTTGAAAGGTGCAGCTGGACCAAGATGAGAATGAGAAAAACTTGTCTCAAAAACAAACTTAGAGAGACAAAAAATGAAATGGACAAGTTTCATAGGGGGTTATTCCCAAAAATAAGCTAAGCTAATTTTGGAAATAATAGCTACTCCTATTGGGGAACTTTCATTAATCAAATCAATCAACGGAGTAGAAACTAATCTCTAAGTGCCTTCATCCAAGCCATTGGGCTACGGAGTCAAGCTAAAAATGAAAGAAAAATAAACTAAACGTAAAAATTGTACATATATACAAATGGACACATCTAAGCTTTAAGGATTGATCAGTTTTAAATGTTGCCCACTATGGGGTAGTGCAAATGGCATTCCATCTTAGTATTCCAGCAAGAAGCTAGCCTCACCATAGAGCTATCGAATGGTGAATGGACCTCTCCATAAGGAGTCAAATTTGTCGTGCATCCCTTTTGGTTCTCGCCTCTTGTCCCACAATAAGACTTGATCTCTGACTTGGAATTCGTGAACCTTAGCTTTTTTATCAAAAATTTCCTTCACTTGGTTCTAATGTGCCATGATTTGATCCACTACCATGGTTCATCGCTCATTCAGCTCAGTCAGACACATGATTCTTTTGTCGACCAAACTTTCAAAGGTTGAGTCTTCGATTACTTTGGTTAACTTGAGCACTGGTAGTTCAAGGGTGATGGGGATTTTTGCATTCAAGCCATATAGAATTTGGAAAGGTGACATACCTATAGCCTTTTTGGGTGTTATCCTATCCACCCATAAAGCATCATACAATGCTTTGTGCCATGTTCTCTAATTGTCGTCTACCAACTTCCTAATAATAGTGACCAAGTTCTTATTACTCGATTCTACTTGGCAATTTCCTTGAGGGAAATAATCTGAAGTGTGAGATAGGGTAATCCCATAATAAAAACAAAATTGAGTAATTTCATGTGATGAAAAATAGGCTACATTATCTATTACAATTTTAAGTGGGACCCCAAACTGAGAGATGATATTTTCTTTGAGAAAATTACACACTACTTTAGACGTAGTGTGCTTGGTTGAGATGGCCTCCACCCACTTGGTAAAGTATTCCATTGCCGTGAGGACATAATCATGTCTGGCACTTGAAGATGGGTTGACTATGCCAATAAAGTCAATACCCCACTATTGAAAAGGCTCTTTGATTATTACTGGCTTGAGAGGCAATGCAGCTAGTTTAGGCTTCCCAATGAACTGTTGACACAATTCACACCTATGCACCCATTTATAAGCATCCTAGAATAGCGTGGGCCAATAATATCTTGCTCACAAAATCTTGTGCACTATCATTGGTGCAAAAAAATGCCCTCCATAGGCCAAATTGTGGAAAGACTCTAAGAGTTTTTCTTGTTGCACCTTATCAACACAATAAAGAAATGGTTCATCTAGGTTCCTTTTATATAGACCATTATCCCATAAAACATAACTAATAGCCTTTAACTTAACATTCCATTTCTATGTATAGGAAAGATGAGTGGGACACTCACCATATGTCAAAAAATGGGTGATATCGAAATACCACTCATCAGTAGTGGCAACAAAGAGGACCATAGGCATGCCTTCGATCTCTATTTCTTCACTTTCTACTTCATCTGGAATGTTGTTGGTGATCAACTAACAAAGACCCTTTCCCTACATGAGTTTGGTAGGTTTGATGTCTAGATCAAACTCCTGAATCTTGGCGATCCAATTACCCCTCTTTGTACCAAACTCTTGCTGAGTCAAAATGGATTTTACTGTTGTATCGAGTATGAAAACTTTGGTGTGCGAGTTTAAGATATAAAACCTGAAATACTTTGACCACTATGTATGCATGCTTCTCCATGTTGGAATATTTTAGCTCATGAACCTTAAGTGGACAACTAATGAAGGAAATAGGAGATTTCACATCTTCTTGGTTCAGCTGAATTAAAATTGCTGAGAGTGTATGTTTGGAAACATAACTATATATTTTGAAACTTTTAGTGTAATTTGGGCAAATCAGGACTAGTGCACAAGCGATTGCTTCTTTGATGTCCTTGAATGCCGATTTACCCTCTACAATCCACCTGAAGGTAGCATTGCCTTTCATCATATTGATGATGTGGTGGGTCTTCTCAGTGAACTCAGGGATGAATCTTCGAAGAAAATTCACTTTTTCAAAGAAAGAGTGAACCACAATTTTGCTGGTAGGCAGAGTAAGTTCTTGGATTGACTTGACTCTTTCTGATTCAATCTTAATACCTTCTCAAGACACAATGTGTCTGAGAAGTTTCCCTTCAGTCACCTTGATGACAAATTTCTTTGGGTTAAGAGAAATACCGTTATAATGACAATGGTCTAGTACTCTTTATAAATGGTGGACATGGTCAGAACAATGCTTTGAAAATACTATCAGGTCATTCAGGTACACTACAATGAACTTACCCATCTCATCTTTGAAAGTGAGGTCCATCACCGTTTGAAATGTGGTGCCTGCATTTATCAGACTGAAAGGCATCCTTTGATAGGTGAATGTGCCCCAGGGTGTGGTGAAGGCCGTCTTATGCTGATCTACTTTTCCAACCTCAACTTGATTGTACCCTAAGCAACCATCTAGCATTGATAACATTTTTGAACCTGTTACCATTTACAAGACTTGATCCATGATAGGGAGAGGGTAGTTATCTTTTAAAGATAACTGATTCAAGTTCCTAAAATCCATGCAGATTTGAATTTTACCATTCTTCTTTCTGATAGGCAATATGTTAGCAATCCATGTGGAGTGATGGATTGGGAAATTTATCTAGGCATCAAGCATTTTTTGTATCTTAGCTAAAATAGTACCAAGATTTTTGGATTATATTGCCTAGAATTTTGCTTGTAAGGTACAGAGTTTGCCTTAAGAGGAATGTTGTGGTGGATGTCATTTAGCCTGAGTGATTTTAGATCATCATAGGAATAAGCCAAGACATCTATATATTGGCAAAGTAGACTACCAATATTAAATCTCTCCTTGGGAGTGCAGCATTTCCCAATGTTTACCATCTTAGGATCTCCCTTGGTTCCCAGGTTTACCTGATCAAAATTTTGAGAGGAGTTTGAATCTGTTTGCTATTGTTTAATAAACTTGTCATCGTTATCAAACAATTTCTCTAGGGAAACCAGGCCTTTGGGGATCTTATTCCCCTTAAGCTATAATAAATCCTCACCTGTGTTCATGTTTGATTCAGAAGTTTCTTCACATTCCCAGAGTTCACTACCTTCAAAATGCAATTGTTCAGAGCTATCCTTTTGCTCTAAGAAGACAATGATTTGATCATCATTGTTAAATAATTGCCAATGGCCAACATTATTGGGTATACTTGGTTGAAATACTAGTTTAATAGTGTACTTATTTCATTTAAAATCTAGGTGGGGAACCAAGAGAGTAGTAGAGATAGCCAATGCATCTGCCCAGTCATTAAATTCCCTTAGAATGGCAGAGATGTTGAAAGCATAAAAATTTTCAATCTGATCCCAGACCAGATTGTGATAGTGGCGCAACCTTTCATTCTTGGTCTGATAGAGGTTTCTTACCTAGTAGACTACCAACTCGGTGTCCCATTTAGCATGAAGTAATTTAATTCCCTTTTCTCTAATAGCCTGTAATCTGAGCAATAGGGATTCGTACTCAGCCGTGTTGTTGGTATTGTTAAACAACAATTCATAAGATAAAGAAACAATATCTTCCTGAGGAGATACCAACACAACCTTGACTCCCAAACCAGTAAAAGAGTAGTTGCCATCAAATTCTAAGGTCCATACCTCGTTAGACACTGCTTTCTTTGAAAATTTCTTCATTTGGGGGGAGAGGTTCTCCCATGTGTTCATTTTGCTTTGTTGATTTAGCTGTTATGTTAGCTAAACACAATTTCAAGTTATCACCTATAGGAGTTTCATCAGATGCCTCATGGATCTCATCCATAGATAGGAAGTAATTGCCCATGCCTAAAGACTTAAATAAAATTTGAGCTTTCGATGTTGATGATTGAGTGACTACATACCTTGCCTCTTTTTCAAGAAGCAACTTCTTCATAACACCTTGAATTGGGATCCTTGCTTCCGACAAGTCCATACTTAGCTCACCTCCAACATCTTTTCAAAAAATTTGCCCAAATAGGATGCCGTAAGAGGCTAGAACATCGACCACTAGAACCGTCATTTTTATTCACTTTTCTGGAAAAGCTGCGAAAGAAAATTGGACGTCTTTTATCTGACCAAGGAGTGGAACTTGCTTATTTTCCATAGAAAAACACATCCCAAAAGTTTTGGTCAAAGTTAGGCCAAGGGAACATGCCACCTTCATGGGCATGACATTATCTGAGGCTCCAGAGTCTATAATGCAATTACTCAATTTGTAACCATTTATAAGCAGGGAAACATAAAAATGTTCTATTTTCCCAGGAGCAACAGGAGTCACAAAAAGATTATTTTGGGCAGATTTATCTTTGGGGGGATCATTAACAGCCTTTAAAGAATCTTTTCCTATAGGGACAGCTTTATTTTTCACATATTCTACCAACCTATCAAATTGTTCTAGGTTAGCTCTCAAATATTCAATCTCTGTCATTTGGATTTTAGTCTTTCTAGCATGATCAATTATATCAAATAATTGAAAAGAATTTGAAATAGAGGAAGAGAGTCCATCATCTTGAATTTTAGTAGGTGTGACACTAGTTTGAGCAATAAAAGTGGAAGGTATGGGGTGGTTGGAGGTATTTACTTTTTTGTGAATTACCTAATCTTTTGATTGAGGAGGCAATGGAGTCCCTCATTTAGCAATGGAAACCGCTGGCCAGGGTTCTTCTTCTACCTTTCTTTTATCAGTCTATGGAGCTGACTGGTTTTGAGATTTGGTGAAAATAGCATAGGATCCATCCAACCCTTCTCCTTTACTTCCAGCTTCATCCTAGTAATCCAAGAAACCAATATTGGAGTCACCAGCTAATTCTTTTTCCTGCTCATCGAAGAGATTCATGTCATCTTGCTGGTCTAACTGAGGTTGGAGTGAATAGTCATGTTCAGCCTCTAGGTAATCGACTATTGAATTGGTAAGTGCTGCTTCAATGGCCAATTTCCCTAGAGGGGGAGGCAGGTGATTTGATTGCCCTTGGTTCTGGGTAGCATTACCCTAATATTGCTAATTCTAGAATGTTCTCTTGGGCATATCTTGATAGGTGGGAGTAGACGTACCTTGGGCCATTTGTCTCTTCAAAGCTATTAGTTCATTTGTCAATTTTTGCACCATAAGATCTGTAGTGCCTATAGAAGAGCTTTCAGTAGATGAGAAGAATCCATTTTTACTAGGGTCTTTTTTAATTTTACCTACCAAGATAAGATCATCCTCAATCTTAGTAGCCAAATTTTGAGCCAATGCTAGATCCATAGGGCCAGCTCACCTCAATAGGAAACTTACTTCGAGAAGCTATGAGTTGATAAAAAAGCACTTGAGATTCTCTGGTGTGGGTTGAGCAACAACTAGAATCCAGTTCTTTAACTTGTTGAATTTAGTTATGAAATCCCTCATGGGTTCTTGAGATTCTTTTTTCATCTGGGTTAGCTGTGCTAACAAAGCATGTGCATCTTCAGCAAGTTTAAACTTATCTTTGAATTTGGCTTTGAGAGTGTCCCAGTTAGTCACTGACTCAGCGTGCAAGTGGTAGAACTAGTCTGTAGTAACACCTTACAAAGTTTCTACAAAAAGTCTCACTACTACATCCTCAAGATCCACACCGATTACACCACATGCTATGGAGAAAGCAACACTATGCTCGTCGAGATGAACCTTCCCATCACCAAAAAACTTAGGAAATTTTTTTCTAGAACTACGAGGTAGTTCATGCAAGGGTAGGGTCAAATTAAGAGGACCAAAGGAATTGCCCCATGGGCCTTGAGCCATTATGATAGGAGAATTAAATGGTAGGATAACAAATTTGGGTAGGGTATTTTTAGGTAGGGAACTATTAACAGTAGGAAAAGAAGCCCTTCTTTGTGTTGGTGACCTGATAAGGTTAGGAGGAAGACTCCTAGACTGTTGGAGGAAAGGTGGTGGAGGAAATAGATCAAAATTACTCTATTGTGCCAACTCAAACATGGGGTCAAAAACACCCTTGGCTCTCTGGCTTCTTGTGTAACATAGAGTTGCCAGATTTCAAATGAAAAAAGGGACTGAAATTGCTTCAAGTTGAAGCTTGAGGCTTCAAAATGCATGTTCATAGTCCCCAATAGAGTCACCAAAAACTGTTGGGTGAATATTTTGTCGTCAACTAATTGAGGACAAAATGGGTATATCAACCACATCACAGAGAGATTTATGCCATAAAAAGTGTGGGTTTACTAGATCTAGATGAGGTAAATCTCTCCTCTCATCAAGGGGAGGTTCCCTATGAATATTTATATGCTATAAGTATATATAATTAAGTAGAAAATAATACTCAGGGTGGTATAACAGCATCCACCTCTCTTTTTTTAGAGGTGATGTCTAAGGAACATGTCATGTCCCCTTTTTCATGGACATTGATAGTCTTGATGACTAGCCTATTATGCAACCTTCATAGGCCAATAAGATGGATAGAGGGTCATAATGGAGCTTGGCTTAACTTTGATTTGCAAAATTTCTACATTTGGCTTTCATTCAGGTTATTTCAGACACATTTGGCCTGAGCTCCTATTATATAGGGATATTTGACATGTAGTAGAGCACCTTTATTTTGGTATGGTCATGTGCGGAATCACTCCCTAGTTCACCAGCTTCAAACGGTTCGAGGATCCGACATGTATTGAGGGAGATATTAATATTTGATTGATTTAATCAAATATTAATTATTTAGCCTATTTTTAATTAGAAACCCTAATTCTAATTTAAGAAACCCTAATTAGGGCAAGCATATCTTTTTGAGGGTATAAGGGTTTCTCATGGAGGCCATTATTGATTATGAATTGATTATTGATTATTGATATTGAAGAAATTCTTCTGTGAAGACTGAGCCAAGGGTTCCATGATTCCATTGCAGTGGAGAATGTCAACTCTTCATTGTGTGCGATTTAGAGGCTGTGAGATATCAGCTGATCTATTGCCAAATTGAGAGATAGCTTCATACAGAAGTTATCATAGAGGTACAGATTTGAGAGATAACTTCACCCAGAAGTTATCATAGTAATTCAGGTATTTATTTTATTCATTATTATTCAATAAATTATACAGATAGAGATATTCTATATTAGAATTGTATATCTTCAGATCAGGGGTGAAGAAAGATAGGTTGTGCTTTATTGGCAGCCGTACGAAGTCTATACAGGTTTGTACAAATCTAGGTAGATACTGACCATGGCAGAAAGAGATCCCCAGTGACCGACATCAATCGACTGGAGACCGACGTCGGTAGTGAAGGACTGATAAAGACCGACATCGGCAGTATATCGACCAACGTCAGCGACTGTGTGTTCGACACAACAAGCCGAGACACATAGATTCAAGCTCAATTTCCAGATCTACAAAAGTTAATCAGGTTTTTAAGGCCGTAATCTAAATATTCCTTTTATGCATGACTGAGGACATCTATTGTAACCATCTGGACAATAATAAGATTAGTGATTTGCCAGTTAAGAGATTTACTGTGGTTTCTTGTTATTTGAATTTATTCTACAAATTCGTATCTTTGTTCAGAGCTTTTGTGTTTCTATACTCCCTATTTGAAGGGACATCACAGTGGTATCAGAGCTTTTTATTGCTATATATTAGAGTTGTGTAGAGACAAAAGGATCCCCTAAGTAAGGGACATCACAGTGGTATCAGAGCTTTTTATTGCTATATATCAGAGTTGTGTAGAGACAAAAGGAGCCCCTAAGTAAGGGACATCATAGTGGTATCAGAGCTTTTTATTGCTATATATCAGAGTTGTGTAGAGACAAAAGGAGCCCCTAAGTAAGGGACATCATAGTGGTATCAGAGCTAATGTCTTGCCATCCTATTGGGTAGTTTGGGTATCAGTATGGCTTTAACAGGTGTCAAAGATTTGGAAGAAAGAATGCACAATGCAAAGAAGAAGTTAGATAATCCATTCCAGTAAGCAGATGACATTCTAAAAACTTTGGAGGAGTTAGAAATTTATTTAAGCAAGGTTGAGTAGTCAAATTCTTATGAAATGCAAACATCGTTATCTCTAGCGTTTGATTCTTTGGTGAAGCCACGATTATTGAGACATCATGATGAGGTGGTAAGACTTGCAACTCTCTCTTGTATTAGTGAAATCATGAGGATAATATCTAGCTTTAATTTTTATGATGGTTGGATTATGAGAGAGGTACTTCATGCCCTAGTAAAAAGCTTTGAAAAGTTGGATGACATTAGAGACCCTCATTTCTCAAAGAGGGCAAGATTACTTGAAACATTCGCAAGGTATGGATTTGAAAACATTATGATGTTAGTAAGTTGTATTGGTGACATTTGTAGGATGTTTAAAATATTTTGGAATATTTTAGATGAGTTCCATTCCATTGATGTATTAGCATCAATGCACTCTATCATGTTCACAATCTTGTTTGAGGAAGAGGATAAAATTTCTAAACTTTTGGCAGCAGATTTATGGTATGTCTGGACAAAAGAGAAAAGTGTCTCACCTAAAGCTGGTATGTGGTTAAAGAGTTTAATTTATAGGCCTAAGGATCGTAGTACTTTCCCTATGACATGCATAAACTTGAATGATGAATTTGATAGACATGCTGATCCAGTACAGAGAAACATTAGCACATCTTTAGGTAATGATTTATTTGCATTATCTTCATAGGTAGGAGTAGTTGAGGATGTTGTGGATGAGATTTGTCTTAAGGTGAGTTCAGCTCAGGTGTTAGACAGTGAGGATGAGTCTGATGCTTGCATTCAGAGTGTGGAGGTATACTCAGAGGTTAGTACATTGAGTATTGGTGATGAGTATGTTTTTGTAGCTGTTGATGAGGAGCATGTTGTTGTGGCTGACACACATATTCAAGATTTGGGAGTACCTAATTTTGATGAGTTTGGCATACTAGTGGAGTCAAGTCTCCAGATTGATTCTTCTCACATAGATGATAGTGTGTTATAGTTGGTTGTGCCACTTTTATAGAGGGATCAGTTATGGGATGGATTGGCACCATCTCTTGCAGATGGAATTGGTAGTTTGAGTTGTCCATCCTACTTCAGTTATGATGCTTTGAGAGTTTGGTTCTCATATGTTCTTGACTATGGTAGTTGCGCTCTTAGAGTTTGGTTGAGTTGCATCTGCCAATTTGATTATGGGTTCATCTTTGTTCTACTTCTGATGATGTTGTAGGTACTTGCATTGATTTACCGCTATGAAGAGCATGACTACATTTAGGATCCTGGTGGATCGAGTGGTTCATTGTTTCAAGATTGCTTGGGGACAAGCAATTTCTAGAGGGGCAGATTGTCATGTCCCCTTTTTCGTGGACATTGACAGTCTTGATGATTAGCCTATTATGCGACCTTCGTAGGCTAATAGGATGGATAGAGGGTCATAATGGAGCTTGGCTTGACTTTGATTCACAAAATTTCTACATTTGGCCTGAGCTCCTATTATATAGGGATATTTGACATGCAGTAGAGTGCCTTTATTTTGGTATGGTCATGTGCGGAATCACTCCCTGGTTCACCAGCTTCAAACGGTTTGAGGATCTGACATGTATTGAGGGAGATATTAATATTTGATTGATTTAATCAAATATTAATTATTTAGCCTATTTTTAATTAGAAACCCTAATTCTAATTTAAGAAACCCTAATTAGGGCAAGCATATCTTTTTGAGGGTATAAGGGTTTCTCATGGAGGCCATTATTGATTATGAATTGATTATTGATATCGAAGAAATTCTTCTGTGAAGACTGAGCCAAGGGTTCCAGGATTCCATTGCAGTGGAGAACGTCAACTCTTCATTGTGTGCGATTTAGAGGCTATGAGATATCAGTTGATTTATTGCCAAATTGAGAGATAGCTTCATAAAGAAGTTATCATAGAGGTACAGATTTGAGAGATAACTTCACCCAAAAGTTATCACAGTAATTCAGGTATTTATTTTATTTGTTGTTATTCACTAAATTATACAGATAGAGATATTATATATTAGAATTGTATATCTTCAGATCAGGGGTGAAAAAAGATAGGTTGTGCTTTATTGGCAGCTGTACGAAGTATGTACAGGTCTGTATAGATCCAGGTAGTTATTGACCATGGCAGAAAGAGATCTCCAGTGACCGACATTGGCCGACTGGAGACCGACATCGGTAGTGAAGGACCGACAGAGACTGATATCAGCAGTATATCCACCGACGTCAACGACTGTGTGTTCGACACAGCAAGCTGAGACACAGATTCAAGCTCAATTTCTAGATTTGCAAAAGTTAATCAGGGTTTTAAGACCGTAATCTGAATATTCCTTTTATGCATGACTGAGGACATCTATTGTAACCATCTGGACAATAATAAGATTAGTGATTTGCCAGTTAAGAGATTTACCATGGTTTCTTGTTATTTGAATTTATTCTACAAATTTGTATCTTTGTTCAGAGCTTTTGTGTTTCTATACTCCCTATTTGAAGGGACATCATAGTGGTATCAGAGCTTTTTATTGTTATATATCAAAGTTGTGTAGAGATAAAAGGAGCCCCTAAGTAAGGGACATCACAGTGGTATCAAAGCTTTTTATTGCTATATATCAGAGTTGTGTAGAGACAAAAGGAGCCCCTAAGTAAGGGACACCACAGTGGTATCAGAGCTTTTTATTGCTATATATCAGAGTTGTGTAGAGATAAAAGGAGCCCCTAAGTAAGGGACATCATAGAACAAGAGAGAGAAATCTTGGTCATTAGCCAACAACATTCCTCTTTTTTTAGGAATGGTATCTAGCATAGAGTAGAAAATCACTTAAAGTATGTAACAAAGTGCACAAGGAAACCTACGTAAGCACAAAGTCTTCCATCACCTCCTTCACTGATTCAGAATATGCGTAACTGTAGAGTGAAATGAAGCACAAAGTCTTCACTTGAAATTGCAAAGGATAAAAGGATCACATAGATAAAAGTAGCTCAAAGTCTCTCTTCTATCATTCAAAAATGTCCTCAGATAATGTCAACACACACACTTTGCTTATTAAATCAAACAAATAAGAGATTATGAGGAAAGAGAACTTAAAAACTATTTCCTAAATAATGCAGATAACTTCAACACAAAGTCTGAAATAAATCTGTTTCTCATTCATTCAACAAAATATGATATACAAGTTGAGCACAAAGTCTCAAAAAGTGTTTCAATTTTGGCAGAGTTTTTGCTCTCAATTATCAGAGATCCATTTACAAAAGAGGTCTCCACTATATATAAGGAGAAACTCTCAAAAACTATAAAATAATAAAATATAAAAATATCTTAGTCAAAGATGACTCATCTTTGACTTTGAGATATTTTTCTAGATGTTTTACATGTAATTACACATTAAAAAAATGCATGCACTTTTTTCATGACAAAGTGCATAAGGAAAGAAGAAAGAAGGGGAAAAAGTTTCATCTCTTACCACTAGACTTCTTCAGATGAGCATCGTACATAGCAACGGATGCCTGAATTCCTATACTATCTAGCACAACTATGTTCTTGAAGATGACCCTGGCTCTAATTAAAGCATCCTTCAATGTTGTGATTGGCTTAGCATGACTAGTTAACCTAGATCTTAGATTATCCAGAGTTAACTAAGTATATAAAATGTTATCCACATAAGTCATTGAGAAGGTTTTCTCTTCAAAATCTCTTTGAATCATACCCTTGAAACCTTGGATCATTTCTTTGGCTGAGAGAAATTGGTTATCCCTAGAAGTGAGGTTGCAAGGTAGTTCTTCTAGTCTCTTTAGCAGGCCTGTGTCACTCTTCTCACTAGCATCCTTGGAAGATTTGAGATTTTCAATCAACTCCTTGAGTACCTGTATACTATATATCAGTGACTCCTTGATCTCAATATAAGAATCTTTGTTGGAGATGATGCCAATAGATATCAAAGTGATTTTCTTCAGATCCTTCATCTCCCTCCACTTTATAAGATATTTTTTTGTACTGTCAATGTCCTGAGAGATAAGAGAGACAAGGTCATCTAAATCTGCCCTCACCTTCTTCATCTTGTCTGTCTTTTTTATAACCTCTAGAAGTAAGGAAATTCCCTGAATATGCATCTTTTCAACGTAATCCTCTAGCACTTTCCCTTTCAATTAGGTTTTCTCTACCTTTTAAATGACAAGGTCATCTATAGAGAAGGCCTCTGGGGTCACCGCTTTAGGGGGAAGAGTGAATTTACTTATTACTACCATCAATTGCTCCATCTTGGCCTTATAGTAGTCTTTCATCTCCTTTTCTCTGTCAAATTTCTAGACTATGATGTCCATTGTAGACTGTAGATCATTTTTGACACCTTCATGAGTAACTTTGCCAAGTTCAACAAAAGAGATGGAATAGCTGCTCATGTCAAAACCCTCAAGGGTTGTGTCCTACAGAGGCTTAGCTATTTCTAAAAATTTATGCCCCTTTTCCGCAACCAATTTTGAGAGGATCCTTGGCCTCTTAGGAGCCTTAGCTTTCACCAGCACTATCTTGGCCAAATTGAAGTCATCTTCAGAGATGGCTAGCTTCTTTCTTTTAGGTGTGAACGCTGACATCTAAGGCAGGAGAGAAGTACTTACTGTGGCAATAGCTCCTCCAACTAGTGTTACCATGGTAACGTCTACACTGCTAGTAGTAATAGTGGTTGTAGTAGGATTAATAGGCAAAACCATACCAGCCATTAATTGATCAAGGCCAGAACTTTCTCCAAGATTAAAGGAAGGAGATGCCAAACTAGGAATAGATCCAAAGGAGTGAAGAGTATCTCTAGAAGTGCCTTGAGGATCGCCAAATATAACTCTTGAAGGGGAGGTGACTCTAGAAGAAGGAACACTGATAGGAGATAAAGGTGAAGGAGATGCCACAGGAGACTGAGGTGGAGAAGGAGAGACATTATTAAGAGGTTGTGCTCCTTTCTAAGAAGGTAGAGGTTCATCCCTTTACTATTCTGAAAGCCTATCATCTGTCTACATTTTTTGAGCTACCTATTCTTAGGAGCTTGGTTTTGCAACTCCCTTAGCCACTAATTTTAGCTCTTCAGTAACCTTTGATTTTTTAGAAATAAAGATGATTTTATGCTTGTGAGGCCTAGATGGGGAACATCACCTTTGTTCTTGGTCCTATTTTCTACCTTCTTTCATATTTATACTTGAAACTTAGCCTCTGATCCTGTAATAAAATCTTTCAGTATGATCCCTTTGGTTGCTAACCAATCATTAGTGTTAGCCAATATTGGTTCAAATCTCTTCCTCAAAGAAGTTAGCTCTTTTTGAGACCATTGAATTGGAGGAAGAGGGGAGTCAGCAATATTCTTGACTAGGTACCTACTGTTGATAATGCTCCTATCATCAACCAGATTGGGGGGAATCTCTGCAAGCCCCAAATATTTAATTTGTTCTAGGGTCAACCTACTATAGTCCATCCTCCTAAATTCTTTAGCTATTCTCAGGTCTACCTAGATGTCTTTAATCGTAGGCTCATGAAATTGAGTCTTTCATCTAATCATGTCTGTGACACCCCTATAGTCAAATTTGTCCCTTCTCTTGAATTATTTCATAGTGACCAGCTACATCTATGTTTCCATGACTTTGGCTTTGGCTACTGTCAAGATAGATTATCTACCAATTTCAATTGGAAACTTGAAACCTAGCTTCTTCAGCTCCATCTGCCTAGTATGTATGATAGCCATTTGTCTACATATCTCCATCAAAACTAACTTATCAAAAGGAAACCTTGGGAGCATATAAGGATAGCCTTAGAAAAAATGAACCCAAAGATAATAGAAGGTGGGAAATTGAAGGAACATACAACCATAGTCATTGACGACCATCCAAGCCTCATCAAATACTCTCTTCTATTCGAGCTAAGGGTAGAAGAGGCATATAAATATGGTAAAGAAAGCATCATTTACCCTTTTAAAATGGTGGATTGATCATTGAAGCATTAACTAGTGGTAATATGAGTAGACTGGGTTGGTCTTTCTATCCCCTTCAATTGTCAAACCTGGAAAGGTTCACATTGAGGCAGCTATGTACACAAGGTACGAAGTCATATAGAACTTTGAAGAAGTTTGTACCTTAGTTAGTTGTTCATGAAAGGCATTGTTGATCTGTTCACCCCAAAAGATGACATGCTTACCCTGGAGGATGATCTTGATGAATGGATACATCCACTCGTGGAATTGTGAGGAAGATGAGAGGCATCACACTCTGCTAAGAAGGGTGATCAAGTCACCAACTTCTTCAATGAAATCACTCTTTAGGAAATTTTGTGGCCACCCAGATAAATTATTTTTGGGGGCTTTCATCCACCTATTATTCATTACTTTCTTTGCCCTCTCAAGGTCCTAGTCATACTCCTTATGTGCTTCTATGAAGTTAATCCTCAGCACTTCAATAGAAGGAGGGCACATGAAGACTTTATCAATAAATTTGGGATCCAGCCAAATTATTACATTTCCACTGGCATCTGAGACTGATCTTGTCTCTTTGTTGTAGAACTGGGTGTACTAGAGGACAAACTCTGTATGATGTGTTACCACTGGGAAAGCGGCAACCAGATGAATGTTGCTTTTAATGATTCTCTTCATTTCAAAACTCGGGTTCGTTGCCTTAGTTTTTGTCACAAACTTGGCCATATCCAAGTGGCCAATCTCTATATCTCTAATGTCTTCAACATTAGAGGTGACCGAAGCGATCGAGAAGATGCCTTGGTACTTGTACTTTGTGGCCTTTGACTTTTTGGGAGAAGTTTTAGACATCAAAACTGGCCTTGGTTGAATGGGTGTTAATGAGAAAGAATCTTCTAAAAGTACTACAGTCATGATCATGTAATTAATGAAAAGTGGAAAAATTAAGGAATTCACACATTAAGTGATCATGACCAACGAAGGGCACTTAATAGGGCTAGGTCAAAAATTGGGGGAAAAAAGGGGAGGAAAGGAAAAAAATAGAAAAGGGAAAAATTCCTCCAGAGTTAAAGAAATTTGGGTGAGAGATACATGGGCAGCAAAATTCGCAGCCCTTGCATAAAAAATGATCAAATATGTATGGGCGACAAAATTTGCCGCCCTTAAATATTTAAATAAAATAAAAGTTCACGGATGGTGAAATTCGTTGCCCCTACAGGGAAAGTCTACATGGGCAGTGAAATTCACTGCCCCTATAGGGAAAGTCTGCACAAGTAGTGAAATTCACTACCCCTGTAGGGAAAGTTAGGAAGTCAAGGGTACATGGGTGCGTAGGTAGTAGAAATTGCCACCCATGTAAGGAAGCCAAGAAGTCAAGGGCATGCAAAATTTGCCGCCCATGAATCTTGGGGAAAAACAAGAAGTATGAGAAAACTATGGGTAAGAAGGGATGGCATTGGCCAATACATATGGGAGAGAAAAGGGAGTGCACTGACTGGCCCAAGGGAAAAATGAGACTAAAAATCCCAACTTTTAGAAAAATAAATTAGAAAAAAGAAAACAAATGCAAAAAACACAACCTACCTGGAGAACCATGCGCACCACGAGCACAAATCTACAAAAATACACTTTAACCCATTCGTTGGATTATCCAAAGGTAGAGGATAAGAGGAGAGGAGGAATGAAACAAAAGAGGGTTAAAACTAGATTATATGGGGTGAAAATTGACCCCAACAACCCAGGGTGTGCGACAATAAATGCTACACGTGAAAAACAAGGTGATGCAGGGGCGGTGAAATTCACCACCATTGCAGGTTCAAATGTAGGGGTAGCAAAAATTTCCACCCTTATAGGTCAAAATGTATGGGCAGCAAAAATTACCGCCCTTGTATCTCAAAGGTAAAATGCACTAGCGGCAAATTTTGTTACCCGTGCATGAAAATGGAAGAAAAGAAACACTAACTCTAAAAGAGGTAGGTTTTGGTCTCTTGGTCACATCGAGACTATAACAACCTTCATGTTTCAGGGAAGATGTGATAAAAAGACATTATGAATTTTGAAAGTTGCAGTTGGACCAAGATGAGATGAGAAAAACCCATCTCAAAAATAAACTTAGAGAGACGAAAAATGAAATGGACAAGTTTCGTATGGGGTTGTTCCCAAAAATGAGCTAAGCTAATTTTGGAAACAACAATCTCATCAATAATAATATTTATAACCTTAAAGCTCATGTATAATGTAATAACAACAACTAAGTTGGACCACACCAACTAAACAAAAACAATTCAAAATTAGAGATAATAATTAGCAACACCAGTAATGGAACATTATGCATCTATAAGGAGGATATTTAGGTGGATATCATTATAATATAGGAGGATGTCCTGGTGTTTATATAGGAGGATAACAAGGTGGTAGATGAAATAACTACTAGTGGCCTCCCTTACAATGCTACCTATGTGGAGAATATAATCATGTATAATGAAATTACTCAATAAACCCATAAGGATAGTTGTATTGCACATATTTTAAAATCCTTGACTAGTATGACGTAGAATGTTTCCCTATTATAGAGAAGTAGAGAAAGGACAAATCCATCTAAATTATGAAAATGGTAAGTGTAAAGCCTAGAAAAATAAATTTTTGAATGTTGTTACATGACAACAACATACAAAACAAGGGTTGCCTCTACTTGAGATGCCTCAAGATCAAGTCATCAAAAAATTTAAACAAGATAAATATCCAAAACCAACCCTAAAGAGCCTCATATATGAAGTTATGAAGATTTTTAAAAACATTCAACATCAGGATACTATTGATGGTGATGCTATGGTCGTAGATGCATAAATGTATGATCAAATCATATTTATTATGTACTATAATGGAGTTTCCACTACACTTATAGATCTCTTTAAACTTTGAGTACTCTTCAAAATGAAGATATTTCATAGAACATCATGAATCTACTATATAATATTCTAGAATGTGTGTAGTGTGGCCAACAAAAAAAAGAAAAAATTGGTTTGGTATATCAAGATGAAGAATCCCTAGGATGCTAATGCACATATTGACATTGAGGTTGCTTGTTACAATATCTTAAATACTATCTTTGATTTTAGTATCATAATTAATATGATTCCTTGATCTACATGGGAAGCTATTGGATGACTGGATCTAAGCTATAGCTCAGTAAACTTAAGCCTAAATGATTATGGAAAAGTTGAGCCCATTGGTAGACTAGAAGATGTTGAGATCAAAGTCATAGACTTATCTTTGTGAGGTGAATTTGAATTCATCTACATGAAGACCACAACAACACACTACCCTATACTGATAGGAAATAAATGTTCATATGATGGTCAAATTACTATCACTATAATGCATAATCAGCTTAAGGCACATCAAGGTGATAAAGTTGTCATTCCTCTCAACAAAACCCATAAGCCTTAAATAATTTGAACTAAACCAGACTCTCCATATGTTCCACAAGAAACTAGTTAGATGAAGGTGAATTCTAAGGAAAATCCAAAAGCTCTACGCATAGCTGAATGCAACTTCCTATACTAGCATACCAAATCTTATGTACAAACACTACTCACTTAACAATTCAATACATTAGAATAATAGAGGCTCAAAATAGTAGTTATGTAGTCAATGATAAATTATTCTATCATTGAATAATGTACCTCTATACCTAAAAAATCTCCCACTCATTCCAAAGTTAATTTTTATATCAATTTGATGATTAAATGTAGGGCTACATAGACTGACAAGAGAAGGCATTTTTCCATACGAAATAACTTCATCTATTAGTGGTGACTTAGATTCCCACCTCCTTAATTGGTCCTGAAGGGATCACGAACTCTGATTGATGTGAATGGTATTTATGCATGAGTGACAATTACCTATATACTAGTAAATATAGGCATCAATGATTTCATTTTACACTTGCAAGTCTATATTATAGACAAGATTTAGAGGGTTATAACTTTAAATTATTCTCTAAAGGGAGTTTTTATGACATGGTGGGTAACTCATCAAGATAACCCATTGGAATGGAATGATGCCTATGATATCATGATCAATATATTATAGATACTATAGTTTATCCACACTAATTGGCCATTCTGTCAAGAAGGGACTATCTTAAAATTCATATACATAAATGTGTTGACATTTGGAATGAGAAATGTGTCACACAAAAAATACTAGGTTTACATTTTTCACAATACTTTTGCTCCACTACCAGTAACATGGTATAAGAACCAAGAATGCATAAGGGGATAAAACATTGGGCTCAATTCCAATGTGATTTCATACAAACTTTTCTATTTGAAGATGAAGATCCTCTAGTTAATAATGCACTGTAGAAAATCAAGTACTTTTTATGCCATGGGTGCATATAAGAATTGATCACCACAATGGAATCCAAAATGTATAAATATTCAACCTCTAATTTTAACTTGAAACTAAAAAGGTTTCTAAGAATGAAGAACAATCTCTAATATAGCCATGTTATTAGATCCAAGATGAGGTAGAAGACATTGAGGATTCTGATTCTGATGGTGATTTAGATCTAAATGATTTATTCAAGCCATAATGACCTATTAAACCACTCAAGGACACTGATGTATCACTAACTAAATAAGATAAGATACATAGCATTTGAATTCCTAAATAGGAAGGGAAAAGGAGGACATAAGAATCTATCGATTAATAATAATGTAATATTTATCAACAACCTATCAAGAATCTTGTCACTAATTTTAGAATATAGGAGGTTCTAAAATTGGCAAGCATGGGTGACTGTTAGATGGAAACTAAAATTTTAGAAGCTATACAAATTTTGAGGGATTACCAAAATGTATTTCTTAGTAAATTATCTAGGGTTTGAGGAATTGACCCATCTCTTAGCAAGATGCACATTGAACTAAAGGAGTGTGCATGACTGATTGAGAAGTGGCCATATAAGCTCAATCTAAATATGAAGTTGAAATTAAAGGCTAAATTGGATAGAATGTATGATGTAGGAATAATCTATCTGGTGGAAAAAGTAGATTAGGTAAGATTCATGGTAGTTCATCCCAAGAAAATATGATAAATCTATGTTTGTGGGGACTACCACATTTTGAATGATGCTTATGTAAATGATCTATTTCCAATACCATGCAAAGATGAATTTTTGAAGTCTATCATAGGATATGAAGTATATTCTTCATAAATAGATTCATTGGATATCATCAGATCTTGATCACAAAATAAGATCAAGACAAAATGACTTTTGCAATAGAATGGGTTTATTTTGTGTATAAGGTCATACCTTTTAGCCTTAAGAATGTACTTACTATGTTATCTTGTGTAGTGGTTACAACATTCAAGTATTTTAAGCATGACTTCCTAAAATTTTATCTAGATTATTGGGAAGTCTTTTCCTTACTCAAAAAACACTTGTCTAAATTATGTCTAATGTTGGAATGATGTGAATCTCTATGTATCACTTTGAATTTGAATAAATGTATATTTTTTTCACCTTTTGGTGTTTTACTTGGACATGTAGTATGTGTATGTAATCATATATGCATCATGTCTATAAATTAATCTTATATTAGATAAGTAGATCATACTCACACTTTTGATTAGGAATACACTTGTTAAGTGGGAACATGACTAATATGGGGATCTGCTAGACCCAATTAAGGGATCATTTGTATCACTTATCACAACATATCATACTAGGAAGGTTTCCAAAGCCTATAATCTAACACAATCACAAAAAAACCCTAATAGAGTCCTAAGGTTTAAAAAATTC
This sequence comes from Torreya grandis, assembly GCA_037957365.1. Taxonomy (NCBI): domain Eukaryota; kingdom Viridiplantae; phylum Streptophyta; class Pinopsida; order Cupressales; family Taxaceae; genus Torreya; species Torreya grandis. The sequence goes on from JARHVA010000118.1 coordinate 6,104,540, forward strand.
ACTTTATTTTAATAATAAGAAAGTAAATATAATCTAGTGTACACCAAATCTTGTGGCACAAAGTGAGGGTTATAAGAAATTAAAAAAACCTGTATAGAAAACTTCAATTAATTCAAGTATAAGTAACACCCTAATACATAAAATATGAAATATATTATTATTCAATCCAACACTTATGATACTTATATCTAGTAAAAGAGAGGAGAACAAAGTTATAATATACTTGTAGATTATCAATTTGACTCAAGAGAGGATGATTAGTATCATGTTAGTTCCAAAATGAAAATAAAATAAGATAAACACACTAGGGGGATATTAGTGATGAAAAACCACTTGAAAGAAAAACTAAAAATGGAAATAAATAGGAAATATGAACACAAAACATAAATTTCTTACCAAATCTTTGATTTCTCCAAAAGGCTCCTTCATTGGCTTGCTCAACTTATGTCTCAAGAGATATTCATCAATGGAGTGTAGTAATCTTCATATCATCTTTGAACCTTTGTCTTGTGATGGATTTGGATCAATATTTGTGCATAATATAACTATATCAAGATGTGGTTTGAAGTTATTTAGCCATGGTAACTTTGGTTTGAAAGAGCATAGAATTCATTAGGCAAGGCCTCCTATTTATAGATTTTGTAAAATGATCAGAATGAACTTGTGTGGCTAAGAATCCATTCAATTTTGAAGGTCATTATAAATAAAGGCCTTTATAAATATTTGGGATAGAGAAGCATGGGAGGGCATAAGCCTAATATTTTATGTATTTATGGCCTAGGGATGTATTTCAAATGATGTCATTAGATGATGTAAATATTCAATATCTATTTATTAAAATAAATATTCAACAAGTTCCATGGAATTATTAATTGGTATCTTTATTTAGATTAATTATCCTTAAACATGATTAGTCAATTTTTGGTGCAAATCTTGGTAATTGGTGCATAAATTAATCAAATCAGTCAAAATGTCATATTAGTAGCTTAAAGTTTGACTAGATTGGAATTGAAATTTGATGTTAGATGTTTTAGATCTATTATCTCATTTAGGATGTTTTCAACATGAAATAATAAAGGCACACATCTTGTGTAAGAAATGTGATAGAAAAGAGTAATCCAGAACACCCAAGTGTGAAATTATTATTTTGACTTGAAATGATCTTATCAAAATTAGTTGTCTCATAAAATTCATTTCCCCATTTAATGATACTCTAGTTAAAATTGGCACTTGTATATGATAGGCTTAGATATTTTAATGTGTTTTAGTTGTTTTAAGCCACATTTTACATTTTTATAGAAATTGGTCAAAAGACTAATTAAAGATCATTGGTGGCTAGTTTTAGGTGTCTATAATTTGCCCCTATTTGGGAAGGTGTTATAAGCTATAATGAAAGTAACATCTTCTCAAAGAATGAAAAGGTCTTGTATGCCTAAAATTTGAATGAAAATGGATGAACTATATGATGCCCCCTCGAGGGAATGGTTGGCATAAGTAGGTCGATAAATGATCCCTTGAAAAGAAAGACGAAAAATGAGGGGAATAAACATATGAAGATGATAAGGTGAGAACACAATGATTTTGAAAAATTAGTCAAAGTAACTGAGAATGTAAGTGGGATGGTGTAAAATTGTTTGCCCAAAAGTAGTTATAAACAGTGTAGCCTGATAGTGGAATGGAAATGTGTTATGATAACACAATGATTTTCCCAAAGGTGGTTATAATCATTAAAAAGATTGAGTTTCCTTAGTTAGGATAGAAAAATAATATAACAGCATGCCCCTATTTGGGTAAAAAGAATTTAAATTTGGTGAGAACACAATGATTTGCCCAAAGGTGGTTAGAATCATTAAGAAATGCAAGTGGGATGGTGTATAATGATTTGCCCATAGGTGGTTATAATTATTGAACCCTCATTATGGTAAACATGATTTATTGGCTGATGATGATGATAACTTGGCATAGAGGATAATGATTAATTGAAAAAACTTACTAGTAGGGAGATGCTTGTCTAAACTAACAATGTTTGAAATTATTTTATTATTTAATTACTCTATTTGGGATATGATTGGTATCAGATTGGGATGTTGGTACCAAGGAGTTGTTGATGCCACCATTACTAAGTAGACATATTGAATCTATTTTTTTTGTATTATTTGACAATGAGCCTCATGATAGAACACTATGAGGACTAGATCAAAAGATGCACAAGAACTGACTCTTGAAATCCAACATTCAAGGAAAAATAATCCACCAATAATAAAAGCTATGATGATAATGTAAACATATGAATATGGATGGATTTAATTATAAACGTGAAAGGAATCACCCAATTAAAGCACATAGACTGAATCAAGGAAACAATGCAAAAATTAAATAGGAAAATAAACAACAAACAAATAAATAAACAAAGAAACAAATAACATTTAGTCCTAATGTTAATACAAACAACACAACTTAAACTAGATAGACATTGCCCCTAGAAAATAGGTGACAAATTTTCAAAGAAACATGATGGGGGGAATAAAAGAAAAGGAATGGGGTGACTGAGATATCTCCATATTCACTAGGTAAGTGAAGATTGCCTATACATAGTTCCATGAATTTAATATCCAACAAATAACTTCAAGCTAAATGTAGTTCTCCCAAGAAATGAGAATAAAATGATAATAAATGAAAACAAACATGATGGATGTGATAGAATAAAAGGAATGATCTTTAAAAATGACAAATACATGGGATAAAAATGCTAAAAAGGATGCGGAAACTAAGTGACAATTGATTTTATTATGACTTAGTAAGGGTTCCTAGAATCCTTAAGGCAAAGAAGTGGTCAATGTTTTTAGTTTTTTCTAAATGATTTTATGAATGTTTTTGGAATTTTATAGGTATCTCAACTCGATGAAGGATGATGAGATATGAAATATTTTAATTTCAAAAAATGATGATATCATTGACTAAAGATGCTCCTAAAACAATGAGATCTTGGCCTAGGTTACTCATAAAATGGCAAGAGTGTTACTTAGGTTTCTCACAAAATGGTGAGAGCATGGATTAGGGTACTCCTAAAATGGTGAGAGGCTAGCTTAGGGTGACTGAGCTGACTTCAACAAGTATCGATCACTTCTTACATAGTCCTAAATTAAGACCTCAAATCACTCTAGTTCCACCTTACAGTGGAGAAATCTAACTAATATATTAACCAATTTAAACAAAATAGGCATAACTGGTAAAAAATAACATTATGGCACATGAAATGTCTAGTTATTACTTCAAGGAATGATAAAAAAGTGTTTACCATAGTTTGCCCATAGGTAATTATAATTAGAATACAATGGCATAGGTCCATGATACTAATTTTCCCATAATAATTTATAATTAGGATCAAGACAATGGGAAAGAATGAAACAAGGAATGAATGATGCTACTACCAAACTACTATCTTACTATTCCAAAATACTACCTCTATCTAAAATTCTTGAAAGAACTAATAAAACTAAATCTTAATCCTCTTGTTGAATGTGGTTCTAGAGTGAATGGAATAGAACCAAGTTCATAGGTCCAATTAAGGTGGGATAAATGAACTTAGTTGATGAGAAGGTATGGTAAAATAGACCTATGATAGGAAAAAGTGATAGGTTTTTAGGATGATAGGATGGTAAAATGGTATAGTACAAAAAAGAAGATTGATAAAATGATACATCTTTAAATGATCCTTATAGACAATGCACCACATCACTCAAGCGTACTACGACTTGAGGTGGATAATGTTCATCAACTCATCAAGTTTGTGTTTGTCTAGTGTGGAAAGCCTGTATGCTCATGTTCCAAAATTTTCTATAATGATGAAAGGACCAACCCAGTTGGGTTTAAACTTAACTTTATGTTTCTTTTCAACCATGGTATTCCTTTTGTTTTCTATAAGGACAAGATCACCAAGTTCAAATTCTCTATGTTTCATGAACTGATTATAGTGACCTCGAAGTTGGTTCTGATAGGCTTGGAGATTTTTCACTACATCAATGTAATTCTCATCAAGTACCTCTAGTTCTTATAGGTGAGATAATTGATAGTCATTGTCATTTACAACATGCTTAAAATAAATGCATAGAGATGGAAACTCAACCTTAATGGGAATAATGGCTTTAGTGCCATAAATAAGTGAATATGGAGTGGCTCATGTGGGTGTATGGTGATTGGTGTGTTTTACCCAAAGGGAATGGAATATTTGAAGGTGCCAATCATGACCAACATCATTAAAAATCTTTTTGAGAATGTTAATTATCATTTTATTTGATGTTTCAACCTAGCCATTACCTTGTAGGTAATATGACATAAAAAAGTGTTGCATGATTTTGTATTTAGTATATCAATTCTTGACATCCTTATTCTTGAATGATCTTCCATTAATAGATATATTGTCAAAAGGGATACTGTAGTGGCAAATGAGATGGTTGAAAAGGAACTTGGAAATTTGATATCTAGTCACGTAAGTGAGGGGTATAGCTTCAACCCACTTAGTGAAATATTTTATGGTGGTAAGGATATGTTTATGGTTATTGGATGAGGTGGTATTGATCTTCTCAATGAGGTCAAGTCCCCATGTAGAAAATAGCCATGGTGTCAATATTGGTTTCAAAGTCTTGGCTGGGCCATGAATCAATTTGGCATTCCATTGACACTTGTCATACTTCATGACATATGCAGTTGCATCTGCATCCATCATTAGCCAATAATAACTAGTACATATGAGATTTTTGGAGAGAATTTACCTATTGGTATGGACTCCACATACTCCTTTGTGAGCTTCCCATAATGCTAGTGTAGATTTTATTAAAGTTAAACAATGAAACAAATTTTCATAAAAAATATGATAGTAAAGGGTTTATCCAAGTAAGGTATAATGAGTGTTTCGGTGGATAAAGGCTTTAGATTGTTTTAGGGATAGGTGGGTTGGCATAGTTTGGTCTTGGAGGTAGTTATAAAGGTCTAAGTACTAGATAGAACTAAGACCAACAATATCACAAATCATCATGACTGTTGAAGGTTCATGAGCTGGTGCTATCAAATTCTTGAAAAAGAACTAATATTCTTTAGCTATGTCTATTTGTTGAATTAGAGATCCAATAGTGGACATAACATCTATAGTTTTGTTACTTGCCTTTAGTATATATTCAAACTAAAGGTCAACAATTTGTTTTTTGAGAGTGGTGATCAAGGCCTTATATGGAACCAAATTATCATCTTTGGTCTTAAAATGGTTTATAATCTGATTGATGATTAACTAAGAATCACCATAAACCTTAAGATGAGAGATGTTCCATTTTACCACATGGTAAATCCCTAAAAAAAGTGCCTCATATTCAACCATGTTGTTGGTATAAGGAATATTGATCCTAAATAATTTAGGGATTAGATCTCCTTATGGTGTAGTAAATAAAAGGCCTACCCTTGATCCATGTGCTATGAATGATCCATCAAAATACAGGTTGTAGTGTTGCTCCCCAAGAGGTGTGTCAATGATGGTCATTATGGATTCATCAAGAAATTGGAATGTCAATGGATTTATATCAACAAGGGATGCTTTAATAAGCTAATCTACAAAAACTTGCCCCTTAAATGATTTTTGGTTGGCATACTCGATATCAAACTCACTTAGAAGCATTATCCATTTGGCCATTCAGCCTTGTAAAGTTATTTTAGATAGTATATACTTAAGTGGATATACTTTTGAAATAACCATGGTCTTATTATTTAACATGTAATTGCTTAGTTTATGAGCCGTGAAGACCATGGATAAACAGGCTTTTTCTATGGGCATATAATTATGTTAATACATGACTAATGTACTATTTAAATAGTGCATGACATGTTATTTTCCATTATCATCATGATGAGCTAAAATTTCCCCAAGGCATTGTCAGTAGTTGATAGGTATAACAAAAATGTCTTTCCCAACATAAGAGGAAATAAAATAGGTGGATTCACTAGATAGTCCTTTAGATGTTGAAACATTGTCTAGCAGTGACCATCTTAATGAAATGTGACTCCTTTATTTAGAAGATGCAAAAAAATATGGCATTTATCAGCTAATTATGATATGAAGCATCAAATAGACTAGATTTTACCCTAAAAGCTATGGAGCTACTTCAAATTAGTTGATGGTTTAATCTTTGTTATTGCTTGAACTTTGGCTAGATCAAATTCAATGCCTCAATGAGATATATTAAAGCCAAGAAATTTTCCTGATGTGACTCCAAAGACACACTTCTTGGGATTAAGTTTGACTTTATACACACATAGTCTTTAAAATATTATGCATAACACTATTATATGTTCGGGCCTAGTTTTTGATTTACCAAGAATGTCATCAATACAGTCTTCAAAAATGTCATGCATCATATCATGAAATATGATGGTCATGGATCTTTGATAGGTATCCCCTACATTTTTAACACCAAATGACATAATCAAATAACATAATGTTCCCAACGGAGTGGTGAAAAATATCTTATATTGGTCTTCAAGTGCTATCCTAATCTAGTTGTACCCTAAAAAGCTATCCATTAATGAAAGCATTTCATAACCAATTGTGGAGTTGATGATCATGTCAATGTTTTGAAATGGAAATTTATCCTTAGGGAAATATTTTTTTATATCATGAAAATTATTATATATCTTGATCCCTTTTGCCTCTTTGTTAACTAACACAACATTAAAGATCCAATATAAATAGTCAATTGATTGAATACATCCTGATTCTAAGAGTTTTTCCAACTCTTTATTCACTGATATAATAATGTGAAGATGCATCTTGTGTATATTTCATTTTAATGGTTTTGCATTAGTAGTAACCACAAGGTGGTGTAAAACTAAGGTGGGGTCTAAACCTGACATGTCAGAATATGCCCATGCAAAAATATCTAGAAACTCCCTCAAAAAGGTTGTAAGGACTTCATGTTCCTCAGTAAGGGAAGAACCTATATTTATCCACTTTGGGTCATTTAGGGACCTGATGTTAACCTATATTGTATCTTATACTAGAAAAATCAAACTGTCTTCAAGGATAGAGGGCAAATATTTGAACTAGTTGGAAACATTAAAGTCCTCTGCTAAGACTAGCTCTTTGAGTTCTATTAGGCATGATGAATCAAAGTCTCCTAATGGGATGTTTGTCCATATAAAAAAATTATGGAAAACTCATAAAAAATTTCATCAAAATCTTATTATTTTTCAAAATTGAACTCAAAATCACATACAAGTTCACCATTGGTGGTCTCCTGAGCAATGATTGAAGAAGTCTAAACACCCCCATCTAGTGACACCTAAAATAGGTTTTCAACACTAGAATAGCCTTTTTCTTTACTTTTATCCTAGTTAGAAAGCACCTCAAAGATGTTTTCACTTTGGGACCTCAAACTTTTAATTATTTTATTTTGGCTAAGGGTGTTCACCCACTCTCTAAAATAGGCTTCAGGATCCAACTTAATCAATAACCTTGATTTATGGTCCCTTAATGGAACATTATCTCTAAGGCCAAGAAAATCATAGAAAGCCTCATCATTTTGAAACTCATCAATCAACACATTGGACTCTTTTTGGTCCTGGTATATCAACTAGGGATAATATAATGGCAATGGGTTGTGATGAATAACTAGTCTAAGCATATAAAAAGAATGAGTGTCAAATAGATTGGTCTCAGCTAGGTCATAAAAAAGGCTATGATCAAACTTTGCCTCACTATTGGCATCCTCATCACTAGTCAATAGTGATGGAACAAGAGTAAGATAAATGGGGTCACTCGTAGGCATTTTAAATCCAATTCCATAGGGTCTTTTATATTTTGTCATGAAAATTGGTTCAAGTTATCCTTGTTGATTTGGTCCAAGGCCTGTTCCTTAATAGTCATGATTCTTCATGATCCTATTGCTAATTGGATACTTGGAATTCTCATAACAATTGGCCTACTTTTCATTATATAACCATGATTCATCTCCCTCAAGATGGTCCTTCTCTAGGCTAGATGTTGGTATAAATGTGATAGGTCCTTTACCTTTTCCCTTTCATTTCATTCTAGACAAAGTGGCTTAGTTTTAGATCTTATAAAAAAAATTGGGTTCTATGGAAGGTTTACAATATGAAAGGTATCATGGGTTAAATACTATCCTAGGCTATTGGATGAGATGGTACAATGATCAGATATCTTAGAATGTGGCATGTGGGAAAGGGAATCAAGGTTATTAAGATCAATGTAGTTACCCTCTAGAAAATCAAGGAGTATTTCTTTTCCCTTATCTTTCTTGGCCACTAGATTCATGCTAAATCAATAGTTATAACTCTTGACCTCTAGGTTTTTTTAGTGCTCATACAAATGCAAATCTCCTAGTATATAATATTCCATCCCTGAATGGAAAAACTTGATAAATTGATGTAACATCAATGGGACTACATGAATTTCATATAATCAAGGTCTACCCAAGAATATATTGTATGAAAAATCAAGATATAGCACATGGTAAAGTGTATCATGGGTCAAGGGCCCAAGGGTAAGTAACAAATAGATGGTGCCTTATGATTCTCATTCTTTATTATCATAGGATTTGATGGTTATTATCTCTACCTATAGATCTACCATAGTGTACTTAAAAATCTTGATAAGCTTTAGAGAAACTATGTTTAGACCTGATCCATTTTTTATAAGGACATGTTTCACTTTATGCCACTTTATACAAAATTCAATGTATAATGGATTATTATACAGTGGGCTAAGGGATGACATATCACTTTATTTGAAAGAAACTTATTGGGCTAGAGCTATATGTTTAACCAAATATTAGAATTTATTAGTGGATATGTCACTATAAATAGTGGATTGGCTAAGGAACTCATTCAAAATATCATTGTGGATTGTTGACATACGTAGCAAATCTAAAATGCAGATTTGTGGGGGTGTTTTTTACAATTGTTCCATAATGTCAATTTTCTTCTCTTGGTCATTGTTAAATGGCTTATTTTAAGGCTAAATAATTTGTTGGGTGATGGGTGAAGTGGTAGATGGTTGTGGGCCTAGGATGGTAATTTTTGACTATTGAGTTATGATTACACAATCAAGCTTAAACATGGGACTATGATTACTAAAAAATGATCATGATGGTGGGAGACTAGATAGGATAAGTCTTGGTTACTAGTGCACTTATGCATGGTCATGAGGCAATGATTAGTTATAAATGTAGGGTCCAAAAATATTTATCACTTCTTATTGGTATGCCTATATGTGGTTCCAAGTTAAGGAATGATTATCAAAGTGAGTTGGTGGATTGTCATTATTTAGAAAAGGTCTTGATTGATTGGTATTTAGTCTTAGATTGATGGAGATGGTGTTAATGAAACCTTATATGATATAACCTATAACCCTATTATAGTCATGTCCAACTGCATGGTACATCTATTGGTTATTACCAGTTCAGATGTTGTTGGCTTTGCTATTACTAATTCTATTTATTATACTAGCTTAGCCTTGGTTGTTGAATTTTTTTTATTAGTGTTTCATTGGTCATTTTTGTTGTTATTTTTATGGTTGGTTATTATGTTGGAGAAATGGATTATGATATATTCAAAGGGTCTGATTAGAAGTGGAAGCTCTACCATCCAATGTTATCTCCCCATTCTCCAATATGTTCTGAATCAAATGTTTGATTTACACATAGTGGCATAAATTATGTCTATTAAACTTATGAAACTCATAGAATTCATTTTGTTGGTACTAATTAAGATAAGGGATACATTGAAGATAATGTTTTGATATAGGACATTTAATTAGATTAGTGGTAGCAAGTTTGAAAAACTCCAACTTTATTAGCTTTCTAAGGTCACTATAAATTCAATGAGTAGGCACTATTCTCCTTATAGGAGGGTATTTCAATGGTAAAGGTTATTTCATTTGTTGTGTGTGTTTGGGCTACTATGATTATTGTGCTTGCTAAAAATTTTGTGGGTTAGGAGTAATTTGAATATGTGGAATGGGCTAAGTAGATGGTGTTTATACCATTTAGAAATGATGTGACTTATTTACTCCATTCCCAACAACATCTTTGTTACAGTTGAATTTCCTTGGTCTTTCATTGCTATTGACTTGTGTCAATTGTGATGCTTATGCTTAGACTGGGTGTTAGTTTTGGCCATTTTCTATATTGGTACCTTGATTCTGATTGGATGAGGTAATCTTGATGATCCTTTTGTTAATAAGGACATATTTATTCAACAAACCTTTATCAATGATTTCCTTAAAGGTATGTACACACTATAGTTCTAGATGATAGGATATCTCACTATGTAAATTCTTAGTAAACACAGTGTCTAAGTATTTATCTAGTAAACTATGGGTGAATTAACTTTTAAGGGCTCTCCATCAATGTGTATAACTTAAAAAAATCTCACTAGCCTTCTACTTGGCTTGCATCAAGTTGACCAGATAAATCTCATGCTCAAGATTATGTGAAAAATAATGCACAACTTTGTTTAAGAGATCATCAAAATTAGATACAAAATTTATGGGTAAATTTAAAAAACCACTATAAGGCTTGCCCTGATAGGCTCCTTGGGAACAACAATAAAATTTATATGTCACTGTATGCCACTAGTTGCCATGCAACAAATAATTTTGTCAAATGAACCTTAGGGTCACCTTTACCCTTGTATTTATCAAAATTTGGTGGTTCATATCCTAAAGGAAATGGTATCTAAAATTAATCCATGTTAAATAGATAAAAATGCACATAATCTAGCTTAAAATTTTTATTTTGTTTATAATCTTGGATGGAAACAATTGTATCCTTCATGTGTTGTAGTTCTTAGGCTAGGAAATTGAAAGGAGCATTGGCTTGAGGCAAATCATTGGCCTAGGTAGATGATTGGGAAATCAAAAGTATTTCACTTTGATTGGGGTATGATTGAGGTATTTGATGGGACATGTTGGCTCGATTGGGGAATGGACCAATAATATGCATATATGTATTAGAATGTAATTTTTGAAATTGCATTTATAGTTGTGTAATATTTTGGTTTGGGTTAGGTAAATAGGTTTAAATCTAGGGATTCTAACATTGGGATGGAGGGATATGAATATACTATGCCTATTGGGATTAAATAGGGACTTAATACCAACTAATAAAATCTTATTATTGAGGGGGTACTTGTGAACCAAGACCTTGTCATTGAACTAATGGCATATTCTACACAAAAGGCAATGGTTGCCTAATTGGCACTTGAGGAACATTGGAACCTCTTTGTTTCATGAATCCATATTGGGAAGTTAACACTTTTATAGATCAAACATTTATTACTGACCAATATTCATATGTTATTGATTAGACATCTTTTTTATTTGAATTGGTATATTGGTTTATGAGGGATGAGGTATGTTCACTACTACTTGGTGAGATGGAACATTGGTTAACCCCTGTTAAGGTGGCAATGTATTATACCTCTATTTCATTATTAATTTGGATTGTGCCTACTATTTTGGAATATTACTCATTAATTATTGAGTAAATTTTGTCATTTTTTGTAATAAAGGAATGACATTGGTTGTTTATTGATTACCTAATCATATTCATTGAGTGCTTGAAGAAGTAGCTAGTTGAGGATTATTAGTAGTTGTTGCTTCAGGTTGGGATGTAAAAAATCTTACTCCCTAATTTTGAGAACTTCTCATGGTGTTGACTAAAGGTACACTTACTTGTGTACTAGTTGTTGGGGTATTCACACCACTTTGGTTTACATTGGACATTGATTCTACATTATCCATTACATTTTGCCCCATGTTTTGTATATAATAATAAGAAACTTATTTGATGGTTTGGGTATGAAATAATTTATCAACCAAAGTGTTTTGCATGAATGGGTCTATACCCTAATTTTCCTAACTAGTCAACTCTATTAACACTCCTTGTAAAGGAACTAAATTAATGAGAGGCCTATTATACATTGTAATTTGGTTAAAATTGCACTCTAATTTTAAATATGTTGGATATGCTATCTATATTTATAAAAAGTGATACTCTATGAGGTCTTTACCTTTGACAAGTATATTAGGATCCTGATATGGAATTTGTACTAGAGCTAAAGGATTTCTATAATAATCTTATTGATTATAAATGATGTTATGAGACATTCTTATTAATCTTAAGAAATTATTGTGAGGGAAGTTTGATGAAAACTTGGACCTTATTTTTATAGATCTAACCAAGATTTCATCCTTTTTTTCTAACAAGTGATGCTCAAATAGATAAGGATCATGCATGGATAACACAATAACATGGTATGATTACTGAGGAAATAGTTCCTCAACCATAGGTATTGAAGATTGACACTATTTGGGTTTTTCTTTATCATGCTCTAAATAAGGATGGGTGTTCATCAAGTAATGAGCCAATGGGTCTTGGTTTTGTTCCCCTAATTGAGTGTTATAAGATGGATAGGGATTGATCTCATAAGAAGCATTATTTTCATAAGGGTCTTGAACCATTTATTCTTGTGAAACCACATTACTAACTCTTATATTGTACTTGAGGCCACTACGAGTGTAAGAATACATATTGGTATCCATGGCAAATGTTTTGTGACAAAAGGAAATAGAGTTATATAAACTTTGAAAAGGCAATTTCTAAAAAAATGTTTAAACTTGGTCAAAATGATGTATATGTATATCAAAAAAAAAAGGTTGATGTAATGACGTATGATAAAATAAGCTAATGCCAAGTATCTACCATTACACATCTCAAACAAAAAGGTCAAGTAATAGGACCAAAAATAGAAATGCCAAATTCTAGGTCAGGGTGTTTCAAATTAGTCTACTCTAGGAAACACAAAAGTTTCTAGGTCTTTTGACCAAATACAATGTCAAAATCTAGGCTAAAAAAAGCATATGCTAGGAATCTTGGCCATATAGCATCAAAAGATATACTTTAAAAGATGAGATTTTTAATCTAACAAATTTGAAACACTTCTAACAAAAACTAGGAATTTGAATCTTGGACATAAAATTGATTGGTAAGTATGAGGTATGAAACAAAAAGGTACTTGGAGATAGTCTATTTTATCCCATATAATAGCACAAAACTAGATTCTTTTGACCAATAATCTAGGCAAAGGCGAATGGAGTAGCCATGCCAGACAAAGGCTCTCAAATAAAACTTAAAATGGTTCAAATATTAGAACAACTTGGACTCTACAAAAATAGGTCTATAAAATAAGTCTCAAAATAGTATAATCATCATAACAATGCTAAACTACTCAAAATGTGTGATAAGTTCTTGTTTCAAGACTCTAAGGAAAAAAATGTTTTCAACACAATTTTAGTAGCATAACACTACCCTATTTAACTCAAATGATATACATATACAAAGTTGTAAAAATTTATAAGGTATAAGTGTGCTCTTAAATGGACCTAAGACAAAAGGTGTAATAACATGGATGGCACAAAAAAGTAACCTAAAAGTCAAAGCATGAGCGATACACAAGATGACTTGAGTCCTAACAAATGATGATAATTATGTTTGAGTCTTAAAATGACCTCAATTCAAATTAGGAATTAAACTCAAGTTAAAACAAGGCAAGTTCAAAGTGGTGAAACCAATTGAACATATCAACCTTTAAAACTGGAAAGACTCTAATTTTTAATTTAAACTATCAATGAGGGACTTAAATAAAATGTGGTAAAAGGTTTAGACTCAAATGGGTAGCATAACTATACCAAATTGAAATATATGACATAAAGTGTATGATGATGATTTTGAATAAGGAAAAAATTGTTTTTACTTGGACAACATAATGCCTCCTTATACAAATAAATTTGGGGACAATGTGTTTGGTTATGTCATTTTTGTTAACACCATGTTTTGACTCCACACAAAAACTAGGTAATATAAGACAAATTAACTTAACTAATCATCCTAAACCCTAATTGATAAGGTATATCCAAGTGGGGTTATTTAACGAACAATTTTTTTAATTTTCTAGATGGATCATATGTCTACCAACTTTCACATTAACAAACAAGAGAAGCAACACACCAATTTGGTCCACAACACTTGGCTTCTTGTAAAAAGCTCTATCCCTTTTTAAAACCACTACATTAATCTCTTACTTAGTTTAGTGCAATGTCTAATGTGCTCATACATCCTAGGCTTAGCCCCAGTGTTAGGAGGATGTTTAACCACTCAAACCTTTGATCCCAATGGGGTGATCCCAATTTATATACCCCCCTATGGAGAGGGGTTGAAGACAATATCAAGAGATGAATTTTTGGGTCAAGGCTTCCCTAAATAACTCATGGGAGGTAATGAAGTCCCCCTCATAATCCAAGATGTAATGAAATAAATGAAAAGTAAAAGAGCTTTAAAGGTTGTTTTTAGGTCACCCAAGCCATGTGGGTCTTGGGAAGAGCCTTGACAACTTGTCTTCTATGTCTTTAGACTAAGGTACTTTGTAATAAAGATGGTACTTTTAATCCTAAAAGTTCCATAAAGGGGATAGATGGGAGAGCATACATGCATGATCTTTTTTTGCCAAACAAAATTAATTAAGCAATGATCTATTGAATACAAAATTTAAAAATGTGTTCAATTTTAAAGCACTTAATTGAAAAGTATGGTGGTTTTATTTTACCCTGTTGGCTTTAAGATGTAAAAACTTGTAAATATTTCACCAAAAAGACTAAATGAAATAATAATCACCAAAGTTCATTTTAAACTCAAAGTTTGAAGTGTTCAAGACTTAGCATGCCAAAGATTCATTTTAGGCACCAAATGTGAAGTGTGTATGATTTTAACCACGTTATTTTAAAACCCTAAATTGAAGTGTATGATTAGTTAAAATAGACAAATTAACTTCCAAACTAACATTTCAACCTATAAAAATAAGATTAGGATTTCTTGCTTTGAAGCACTTATGAGATTAAACAAATAACTTTGTAAAAATGAGCTCTCACGTTTTACACAAATAATCTCACTACTACACAAAGAAATCCTATGACTCTACAAAACCATGATTTAGATAGATAATATTACTATTTGGGTTAGATTATTAGAAAACACAATATCACTGTTCAGGATAACAATCCTACTATTTAGGTTCATAATGTCTCTATTTGGGTCAAAAATCTTATGAGTTGGGTTCACAATCTCACTATTTAGGTTGGAAAAATTACTGCTCGGGTCTACAATCCCATAACTCAAAGAATTTTGGTATTATCACTTAACCTTAATAGTCTAGGTTAACTAGTAGTGGTCTAGTTACAATACCATGACTCAGATTGATAATATCATTATTAGTAAATAGTGGTATTGTAATATTACAACATGGAAGTTACAAGATTGCAATATCACTACTATTAAGTAGTGAGATTATGATAATGCTATTAGTGAATATCAATATTGAAATATCACAACTTGGAATGATAAAACCATGATTTTCTCAGTGGTAAGATTGTTGTCCAGAGGATAAACCCATGACTCTATAGGGACAAAACCACTACTTCTATTAAAACATTTTTTGGACAAATTTTTGCCTTCTTTACTTTCACACTCTAATATCCTACATGACAATGGTTATTAGTTTTATTTTAGGTGCTTTATGACCAAATTTTTGAGGCTAGTGGCCCACTAGGCATTCCATGATGTAGATTAGGATTATGACTTAAGAGAGGATGATTAATATCATGTTAGTTATAAAATGAAATAAACACACTAACTAGCATAACATCTCTAGGCATAGTCACTAGGGGGAGCTTAGTGA
The DNA here is from genome assembly GCA_037957365.1 of Torreya grandis. Taxonomy (NCBI): domain Eukaryota; kingdom Viridiplantae; phylum Streptophyta; class Pinopsida; order Cupressales; family Taxaceae; genus Torreya; species Torreya grandis. Next base: position 6,120,335 of record JARHVA010000118.1, read on the forward strand.
GGAAAAACCACTTGAAAACACAACTAAAAATGGAAATAAATAGGAAACATGAACATAAAACACAAATTTCTTACCAAATACTTGATTTTTCTTAAAGGCACATTTGTTGGCTTATTCAACTTGTGTCTCAAGAGATCTTCATCAATGGAGTGTAGTCACCTTCATCTCATCTTTGCACCTTTGGATTTTAATGGATTTGTCTCAATACTTGTGCATAATAACACTATATCAAGATGTAGTTTGAAGCTATTTGGACATGGTAACTTTATCTTGAAAGAGCTTAAAATTCATTAATCAAGGCCTACTATTTATATATTTTGCAAAATGACTAGAATGGACCTAAACCATCCATCTTAAGATGGATATGTGTGGATAATAATCCATTCAATTTTGTAGGCCATGCTTAATAAATGACTTCATAAATATTTGGGATAAATAAGTATTAATGAGGCATGAGAGGGCATAAGCCTAATATTTTATGCATTGATGGCCCAAGGATGTCTTTCTAAGAAATGATGTGATTTGATGATGCAAATGTTCAATATTAATTTATAAAAATAAATATTAAACAAGTTCCATGGAATTATTAATTAGGATATTGATTCTGATTGATTAACCTTAAACATGATTAGTCAATTTTGGTGTAAATCTTTGTAATTGGTGCACACATTAATCAAATTGGTCAAAATTTCATATTATTGGATCAAAATTTGACTGGATTGGAATTATAAATTGATGTTAGATGCATTGGATCCATTAGCCCATTTAGGATGTTGTTAACATAAAATAACAAAGTCACACATTTTATGCAAGAAATTTGATAGAAAAGAGCAATTTAGAGCACCCAGGTATGAAATTATCATTTTGACTCGAAATGATCTAATAAAAGTTAGTTGTCTCATAAAATGCATTTCCCCATTTAATGATACTTTGGATAAAATCAAAAATTGTATATGATAGGTTCAAAGCTTTTAATGTGTTTTAGTGTTTTTAAGTCAAATTGTGTATTTTACGAGAAATTGGTTAAAATCTTATTTGAAGGTCATTCATGGCCAATTTTAGGCTTCCCAAGAGGTTTTTGTGGTTTTTAAGGATCACTAAGAAAGGCCAAAGCATCTAAAACTTATCCACAAGACTAGATTCTCCAAATAAGAAAACTAAGGTAAGTCTCCTTAAGTATAATGGTGGAAGAGAAAATTATGAAGAAGCACAATCGAATAATAACTCATGATTTCACATATGAATAATGATAGAAATGATCTTATATATATAGGTAGATCTTTCCCTAAATCCTTTTAGGAATGTTGGATATACAAGGTTGACCTAGTTGACCCAGTGTGTTTTTAGGGATAATTTACTAGGTATATGTTAGGTAGGCTAAAAGGACAAAAAGATAAAAAAGTAAATAATACCCATAAACTATACTAGGTCCACCCAGTCGACCCAGTACAAATAACTGACCAAAAGGAGTTTAAGATAAGAAAAGGAGAAATGGAAAGAGAAAAAGACTAGAGGGATACTAAAAAGAAGATAAGTAACTTATGGAATGGTTTTAAGAGTTGATTAGATTGGTAATTTTAAAATAAGGGACACCAATCCTATGAAGCACCAAAGGTCTGCCAACCCCTTTTCTATTGTACCCTTAGGGTATGCACTTTGAGAGATTAAGTCTCGACAGGTTCTTGCAAGATGTAAAGCATCAATAAATTGATAAAAGTTAAAAATATTATGTGTGTATATATTCCCCACTTGAATCTCATCACATGTCATTAAGGTGTAATAGGGGATGGTGCTTCGATAAAAGAACATAAGGACACACACAATGTTGATGTTAAGAAAAAAATTTAGTTTTTTAAAAGCATAAAATAATTAAAAGTAAATGATTGAAAGGTAAATTAATCTAAAAAAAGTAAATAACTAAAAACTAAATGTAATGTGTACCTTGACTTACCTTTATCATAATATGGTTGTCTATTGTGTTGTTAATTTTTATTATGGAGGGTGTAGAGATTACTTTCAACAAACCCAATAATACAAAACTAAAGATCAAAAAAAAATGCAAGAAAATACAAGATAGATGGTGTTATGAGGATGGGATGTACTTGAGAAATTTCACAAGATGGGGTGATAAGTGGTAGTTAGACAAAATAACCAAGTCAAAAATAAGAGTAAATTGAGTAACCAAAAAACTAAGGCTATTAAATATCAAAAAAATCAAACAAGTTATCCTTAAGTAAGAAAGGCAAACTCACCAAATCAAACCAATGATACATGTCAAATAGGATGGTAAAACAAAAAACAAATTAATGGAAAAAGACTAAACAAAATGGTAAAACAACATTGATGAGTGAGCAATAACAATCCACATCTCAATCATCGATGGAAAAAATATGCATAAAAAGGAAAAAAACATTATTGAGTGAGAAGTAATAAGCCAACCACACTCAACAATGGAAAAAGGGTATGAACTTAGGAGTTTGTAATAAAAAGACAACAAAATCATGATAAATGGTAAAAGGAAAGTAAAGTAAGTTTAGTGAATGTAAAATCATGGTGTAAAGAAATAAGAAATCCATAATTACTCAAACATGTTGTTTTGCTCTAAAGATGGATAAAACTGAAACAAAGTAATGCTAGCATGCTTTTAAGAGATGAAGAAGAAGGAATTAAAGAAGAATGGAATATAGATTTGGAATCATAATTTATCTATTAAGGGTGGAAATGAAATGGGTGGAGGGGAGAATGATGTAAAAACCAAGGTAGAGGAACTCTTTATCAAATTCAAGACACTCAAATTAGGTTTGTCAAAATAAGAGGACTTTTGACCTTAAGTATTAGGAAATACTTCTCTTAGCCACACAAGTCATGGGTCAACAAATGGAGCATATAAATCATCCCATGAAGGATAAATGAATGAAAAGTAAATTGGACCTACCTTCCCATGACATATTTCCTATTCTTTAAGACTCCTTATGGAGCCATTAATCTATTATGAATATTAGGTACTTGTGTGAGAAAGTAGGTAGCACTAAAAGATTTTTTTATTCTCCTTTTCTAATCTACTAACCTACCATACCCAAAAGGACCTTGTCTTTACCATGAGGCCAACTGTGGAGTTTGATATTTGATTAGAAGGAGATGTGATTTGAATCATGTCCTTTAGTGTGAATAAACTTTTTATATTTTTATGTTGCCTTTTAGATATCATTACCTTTTGTTTTCAAATGATTTGGATTTTAATTTTATTGATGGATTTTTAAGATTACTCCTCCATATGGATTTGGAAGACCAAACATGGGTGTTAAAGATGACTTTCATTTGAATACTTGGGACAAGGTTGCTAAGAGAGAAAAACTTCAAAGTGCATGGGGTCTAAGAGTCTCATAAATCTAAGTGAAATAAAAGTGTTATCTTGAATTTTACATTTTTTTATCCAATAAAGAAATGAAAGAAAGGGGAAATCAAGAGGAATGACACAAGTAATAATTTGAATTACTTTAAATTGCAAAAAATGTGACAGGGTAAAGAGGGATACAATGATAGAAAAGGGTGATTCCCTATCATAAGAAAAAAGGAAGTGGAGGAAAACATTCTAACATAGATTATTATGTAGATATTATCTAACAAAAGAACCAAAATCTAAAGTTTGAAAACAAGGATGAAGAACATGAAAAGATGGTATTTTTATGAGGATGGTCAGGTATTATCCATGATTTTATAAAGAAACTCATAAAAGAGAGACCCACAAGGGTGTTGAAAAGCAAAATAAAAGGTAAAATTAGGAAATCAAAGAAATAGTGTTATTTTGTGAGGGATGTCTATTCATAAAAGAAAAACCCAAAGGATGCCAAAAAAAACATTGGCAAGCATTAACAATAAAAGAAAAATAGATAAAAGATGGTGGTTTTTTTAGGAATGTTGGGTCCTATCCATAGTCTTACAAACCAAATAACAAAATAAAAACCTAAGGGGTGTGAAAAAAAAGATAAAATGCAAGATGATAAAGAAGACTATGGTACATCAAGAAAGCAAAAGACCAAAACGGAGGACTAAAGGTTTGTGAAAGGAAGGAAACTACCATAGAGGGAGAGACCCATACTTAAGTAACCTAAATAATTTTTTAGATAGATATAGATATAAAACATTATAAGATTTAAATGTTTAGATAAAGTACTTTTTAAGGAAGTAAGCATTGGTGGTATCTTTGAAAACATCGCCTTCACTAGTTTTAAGATGGTAAGTGTTTGGACCAAGAATGTCTTTAACTAAAAATGACCCCCACAATTTTTAGGAATATTTACCTTATTTATCATGTGTGTAATCTAAATAAGAACAAGATCACCAATATTAAAGGTGTGGATTTTAACACATTTTTATGTTGTCTAGTGATATGAGCCTTCTATTGATGGCTATGTTATAAGGTAAAAAAATGATGTTCATAAATAAGATCAAGGGAATGAAGGTGAGATTCATACAATTATTCATTAGGAATAATGCCATGAAGATATAAATGAAGAGAGGTAATCTCAAATTCTAAAGGAAGAACTTAATCAGAACTATAGACTAGAGAAAATGGAGTTGCCCCAGTGTAGTGCATATGCTAGTCTAATAGGCCTAAAGTCTAGGGTAAAGATTAATATGCCAATCCATATCAATTTCATGAATTATATTTTGGATAATTTTTTTGATAATTTTATTGGTGGCTTGAGCTTGACCATTGTATTATGGATGATAAGGCATGGAAAACTTGTGGTTGATATTGAATTTGTTTCAAAGCTATTTAGCATGTTTATTTTTGAAGTTACCACCATTTTCAAAAATGATGGTATAGGGAATGCAAAATTGGTAAATAATTTATTTAATAATAAATTCATAAATTATACGACTAGTGATGTTGATAAGAAGCATGGCTTCTACCCACTTGGTAAAATATTTAGTAGTGGTGATGATAAATACATGCCCATCTTATAAGTGAGGAAGTTTACCAATGAGATCAAATCCCCATGTCAAAAATGGACATGGAGACTTGATAGTTTTAATTTTGGTAGAAGGTGAATGGATAAGATCATCATGAAGCTGATGATGAGTGTACTTTTTAGTATATTCAATTGCATCATTTTCAAGAGTAGGCCAAAAGTAACCCATACATAGGAATTTTCATGTTGTAGCATGTCCTCTATAATGACCACCATAAATTCCACCATGTGCTTGTTCAAGAAGAGGAGGGACCTCATCTTGCATAACATAATAGATCAAGATACCTTCATCATTTCAATAGTAAAGGATGTTGTGTCAAAATACATACTTTAAATCTTGTTTATGAATGTGTGTCTTTTCACAAGAGTCTAAATTAGGAGGATAAGTTTGGTATTATAAGAATTAAATGATGTCTTTATACCAAGGGATTTATTTAATGGTAATAGCCTTAATATGATAGATAATTGAATCCAATGGTTGAGTTTAAGATAAAGATTTTATTATTTGTATAAGAAAAGAAGGGTTAGAAAGAACATGATGTGGATGAAACAGAGAAGTTGAAGAGGCAAGAGAATCAACAATTGAATTTTGATCTCTAGTTATAGGCTCAATAGTGAAAGAGATAAAATCCTTAGTGAGAGTGGTTGTAATTTTATGATAGGTAATAAAGTTTTCATTTTTACATTGGTACTCACCATTAAATTGATGTAAAATAAGTCGAGAATCACCTAAAGCATGAAGGTATTGAATGTCTAAATAAAGAGCAGCTCGCATGCTTAAGATAAGATCTTCGTACTTATCCATATTATTGGTGACATAAAAGGTGAAGCAAAAATATAAAGTAATGATCTTATGGAGAGTACTAGTGAGAATGCAACATACTTGACTCCTTTAAGGAATTTAGAACCATAAAGGTGTAGGGTCTAAGTATCCTCATGCACATAAACATTAACTTTATGGATCTCCTTGATAAATACCTTTGGTTTAGTAGTAATGGAGGGAGTGGAAGATTCTTCAAGATTATTAGCTTCAAGATTAGTGGTAAAGATATGAAAGTAATATTTAAGAGAGATAGCTTGATTAAGACCATCAATGTAAATGATATTCTCATTTTAAAGGTCATCTTGAATGGAAGAAGTGGCTAGAATGGGAACTATAGTAAGTTGGTCAACTATGACTTGCCCTTTAACAACTTTTTGAGTGATGATGTGAAGATTGAATTCCATAAGGAGGACCATCCATTTGCCAATTCTATCTCTAGGAAGAAAGGCTTTAGAGAAGAAATAATAAAGGGGATTGGAATTAATAATGACATAAGTAGTTGGGTAAAGCATATAATGATGAAGCTTTTTAGCCATAAAATAGATAGTAATGTAATCATGCTTAATTTTGGTATAACGTGTTTCATAGTTGATGAAGCCTCGACTAATGTAGTAGATATCATACTCACTTTTCATATCACCTTATTGGGAAAGCATTTCCCCAACTCAAATAGGTGTAAAAGAAGTATATAGAATCAAAGGTTTATCATTGAAAGGAGGATGAAGTGTAGGTGGATGAAGCAATGACTCTTTCATGTTATTGAAGGCTTTTTGACATGGATCCTTCCATTCTAAAGAAATATTTTTCTTGAGAAGGGAATTGATAGAGTGAATTCCATATGCCATTTCTATGATGAATCATCTAATTTGCCCAAGCTTTCCTAAATAAGTATGAATGTCAGGAATAGAATAGGCATGTTGATGGTAACACTAATTTTGGTAGGATCAATGTCAATGCCATGGAGAGAGACTAATAATACTAAAAACTTGATAGATGTGAATCCAAATACACATTTTTAAGGATTGAGTCTAACTTTATATTTAAGAAGATGATCAAATATGATAGCAAGATTAGAGAGATGATTCTTACGATGTTTAAATTTATAAATAAGATCATCCACATAAGTTTCAACAATTTTGTGAATGAGATCATGAAATATGTGAATCATTACATGTTGGTAAGTGGATTAGACATTCTTAAGAACAAAGGAAATTTTTATATAGCAATAAGTGTCCCATTTTATGGTGAAAGTAGTCTTATGTTGGTCTTTGGGAGTGATATGAATCTGATTATGTCTTGAAAAACCATCCATAATGGATAACATTTTGTAACCAGTCATGGAATTGATGATGACATCTATTAAAGGTAAGGGAAAGTTATCTTTGGGACAAGAAATATTAAGGTTGAAAAAACCAATACAAATGAGAATAACCATAGTTAATTTATTTTAAAGGGGAATAATGTTGGACACCCATTCAGAATAATCCACTATATTGATAAATTTAGCATCAAGTAATTTGATGATTTCCTTATGAAATAAGGTTGAAACTTCAAGAAGAAATTTTATTTGTTTTTGATGCATAGGCTTGGCATTAGGATAAGTAATGATGTTATGCACCATAATTCTAGGGTTGATGCCATGCATGTCCTTGTAGGACCAAGCAAAATATTTATGATATTTGTCAAAGAATAAACTAAATTTATCATATTTTATAGATAAAATCTCTCAAGAAACTATAATCGATCGAGGACAAGATGGGGTAACATAGTTGATGTGATTGGTTTATATAATAATCATGGCATTACTATCTTGAAAGTGATATAGTGCATTAGGCAAGGCTGAAATTGGATTTGTTTTAGGATCAATGCTAGCAATGAACTTGTTGAAACAAGGATTTTTAGTTTTGAAATTTCCAAGCTTATGATGTTGCTGAGGAAGTTGAGGTTCTTGTCAATAATGTAACTCAAGAATAGCTTCATCACTAGGTAAGGTAGGAATAAGACCATAATATTTGACATTTGTTCAACATCAATAATTTGATTGCCATGGTCATCATATTTAGAATGAAACTGATAGATATCGATTGCCTTACCATCAAATGTAATTTTAGGAGTAGAAGAAGTAGATCAAATAGAAGAGATAGGTATATCAATGGATTCAATGATGGGAGAAGGATTTAATGAAATGATTAGATCCAAATGTGTAGGAAATTATGGAGGTTTAGAAGGTATAATTTATTCAACCACCCAAGGAGTATCAATAAGAGGAGGATTGATAGGAGGCACTTGACCCTCAAGATCTAAGGTATGATCCACAAAAATGGTATGTACATCCTATAGAGTAAAGATTTACTCTAAATTTCATTTTATTTTTTAGTTGTGCATTACAAAATTTTATTCCCGCATACTTTGATCTGAGATGGCAAAGTTTTGAAATAGAGCACAGGTGCTAATTTTCCTTTTGATTCATTTTTGTCTAAGTGTCGAAGTCAAGTGAAAGTTGCCAAGTGTCATCGTCTGAGGCACTTTTCATAATTTTAGTAAGGTTGTGGAGATTCCCATGTACCTCATAGCAACTCAGTAGAGTGTGAAAAGTGTTGGCATTCACGTTTCATATCAGCATCCATGTTTCAAGAATTTCATATCGGCATCTATGTTCCAAATCTCTTTTCAATGGAAGGTTTCAAAAGCTAAGTATAAGGATCAGGTGGAAAGTGCCAAGTGGCAATCATGGAAGGTCTCAATTTTGCTTTTGTAAAAGTGACAGAAGATGCCACATATCCTAGTAGAGAGAGCAAAAGCCACCACATGTCAAGATTTGAATTATCTTCATTTTGTTTCACTGATGTAGTAAAGACTATGGTGGGTCTCAAGTTTTGTTTCTAAAGTAAGTGGAAGCCACCAGGTGTCACTGTCTGTGTAAATATGAAATGAGACCTGATTGTTTCTATGATATAAAGAAAGTAAAGCGGAGACTGCCATGTGTCACCTTTCATAGGTTTCTAAGAAGGTAGCTAATAAAAGTAGAGACCACCACATAAACCTAGATAAGTAAAGTGGAGATTGCCACATGTCCTTTGTTGAAGCAAGTGGAGATTGCCACCTGTCCCTATGCTCCTTTTCAAGTTGCTTGAGCAAGAAAGGCTATAGGTCTTATTTTTTTATAAGTTGTTAAAGTTTTGAGGAAGCAGGTTGTGACAGGTGTTAAAGGTGGAACACTCATAAGCAAAGAGACAAAAGGAGTATAAATTACATGAAAAGTGCCACGTGTCTTCAGTAGGTGTTGTAGAACCTGCCAAGTGTTGTCCTCCAGTGTCTTCTAAAGTAATAAGAAATTTTTCAAGGAATTGGCTAAGTGTTATCTTCTGTTAAGAGAAGGGAGCATCTGGCAATTTGTTTCAACCAATGAACTACCAAAAGACAAAGCATTTCAGAATCTAAGAAATATCTTCTATTAGATAGTTCTAGTTTTGTTAGATTTCAGTTGGGCCATTAGATTGAGAACAAGTAGACAATCTAGAGTGAATCCAAGGCTATAAATAAGGGTGCAAAGATCACCAAAAGAGATCATCATCAGATACTAGAGAGAATTTTTTGAGAGAATTATTATCAAGAGTTTAGAACTTCTAGAGTTGTGATTAGGAATATCATTTGCCTTTCTTCTATTTTCTTAAGTTAGAAATTTTATGTAATTATGCATGTTTTTGTGCCTCTTATGTGACTAGACAATTAATAAGAAGATTGAATCATGTGCCTTTGTTGATACTTTTTGTGTCGTTGCAAAAGTAGTCTAAGCTGTGTTGTCAAGAGTTTTAGACTTTCTAGAGCTATGATTAGGAATGTCATTTGCCTTTGTTTCATTTTCTTGAGTTGGAAGGTTTATATAACTGTGTGTGTTTCTATGCCTCTTATGTGATTGGAGAATTCAAATAAGAAGATTAAACCATGTGCCTTTGTTGATATTTTCTATATCACTACAAAAGTAGTCTATGATGTGAGCCTTTATTTCTATTGTTTCCATCTTTTACATTGATCATGCACTTGTTTGCTCTTAAATGTAATTGAATCTTACATATAGTCTCACTGTGCTCAGGATTAAGGTTGAAATACATTCAGGTGCATCACCATAGTTAGATTTTCTTTCTTGCATTTGTGTTTTTATTAAAATTCCAATCCATTTTCCCAGTATACACTTGATATAAAGAGGAGACCAGCTTCTTAAAAATATGGAGGTTGTTTCAAGTCGCAAGTCCCACATCTTGAAACTTCCCATTATTGGTGTTAGAACAAGTGCAATTTTAAACATCAACAATTTTTGGCATGCTTGGTGAGACCAATCTTGAAGTTCCTTTCAAGATCATATGAACCAGAGAGCTATAAGGAGTCATAGCTATGGACCAGTAACTAGATCATAATATACTGTAAATCTAGGTATTCTTTTACCACCTTTGGTAACTAGTCCAAGAAGAAGAGTCAACTAGTTTGTACCAATACCAAGAGCAAATATGGGAGCCTCTATACCCCCAATAAATTATGCAAGTTGGAACACTGGTAGTCCCTTGATTCTCCCAATACCACCAGTCACTTGGGACCCTATCCTAGTGAATACCCTAAAAGCTCTACCCAAATTTAGTGGGCAAGACTTTGAAACACCTGAAGAACATCTATAGGACGTATCAGATGTCTATGTTATACATGTTGTCACACAACAAAATGTGGCCATAAGATTATTAGAAGCTTTTTTTCAAGAGATGGCTCTAGAATGGTATCAATCTTTGACCCCAAATACCATATCTACATGGGATCAGCTCAGATATCTTTTCTTTTAAAGACTTGAAGAGAAGGGTGAGAAGCCTTCTTTGTTACAGCAATTAATTACCATTCAAAGGGCACCAAAAGAAGCCATGACTGACTTCAATTCTAGATTTCAAAAGACTTGGGAAAGAATCCCTGCTATAGCTAGACCATTACCAGGTATGGCTATAGTATTTTATCTTAAGGCTTTGAATTTAGATATATATGTTATGATTCAGTCACTTGGAGGACAAACTTTGCTTGAGGCTTATGATTATGTAGTCAAAGCTGATAGTAATTTAATAAATGCTGGAAAGTTACCCCCAAGGCCTCCCATGCCCATGTTCCTAGAAATTTCCTTACCATTACCTCAAGAAGCCCGTAAATCTATAACCCCACCTGTGTCTATGTACATGTATCCTCAACCACCTGATAAAGAAATTGTTCCCACTCAGTCATCTGATCTTGATGATATCAAGAATATCTTGAGGACATTTTCTAATGAGCTGATTAATATAAAAAGATAGCATAATACTTTTTCTAGGCCTCCATATCAAGGCTATCAAGGAAATAGATTTTCATCTCAGCCAAACCAATACCAGGTCCTTCGAGACAAAATGACCCTTAGCCAACAAACCAATTAGTTGCAGTCCCCACACCCTCATAGACTATACCTCCCAATTCAAATAGGGAGATTATTCCAAGGAAAAATAATTATGTAGATAACACTAATGCCTGGTGTTTTCCTTGCAATAATGCTCATACACCTAGAGATTGTCCTATGGGTTACCTGTAACAAAAGGTGGCACAAAAAAGAAGAATGGATGGATATTTTGCCAATTCTAGTGACAATCAAGCCTACCAGTCTTTTGGTATGAAAAATTTGGTCTTAATGGCTCAGATGCAAGGGATGTCCTTGCAACAAGAGGAAGAAATAGCCCCAAAACATGTTTTGTTCTCATGGGTTAAAGATGAAGAATCAATTTTCTTAAATGAAGCATCTACCTCCAAGAAACTAGTGGTGCAATCTAATTATTACACTGGATCAAAGAGAAAGATGGTGGAACAACCTGAGGTTGTAAATAGTCAAGTCATGGAGAATCCTCCATTTCAAGGACAAAGAAACATAGTTGTCAGACAAGAAGTGCCTCAACTGGTGCAGAATCAAGTAATTCCTGCACAAATTCAAGAAAAAATAAGATATCCTTATTCTCAAAGAACTTAGACTCTGGGACCAATAAATGTGGTGGATCAATTGAAGAAGACTCCAGCACAAGTATCAATATGGGATATATTGGCTATTCCTGAACATAAGATGCTACTACAAGAAGCTCTATAAGGCCAAGCAATGCCCAAATGTATTGTTATCAAAGAAGGGCCTACTGAAAAAGAAAAACTCAAAGGTATAGTTCATCTGTAGACAATAGCCCTAGTGAATAATGTAGAAGAGGTAAGCAAATCCAAACTGGATCCCTTCTATTTAACCTTGATAGTGGGTAAGAAACTATTGCATAATGCAATGATTGATTCAGGGGCTAGTACTACAGTAATGCCTAAGTAGATAGCTGATGCTTTAGAAATTAAGTATGAACCACTCACTAAAGGAGTCATGTAGCTAGATGGCAAAGCAGTACAAACAATAGGGCAAATTAAATGACCCCAATTACAATTATATGCATGTCCCAATATAATTGTAAATCAAGATGTAGTAGTGATAGATATACCTCCTATTTTTGGCTTATGTTTATCAAGAGACTTTACATCCAAGATAGGAGGATATATGTCCCTTGATTGGTCTCACCTCATCTTAAGAACCAAATATGGTTCAAAGATGAAGATATTATCTCAGCCATTATATAAGGATCATATCACCAATGAACCAACTGCAAAGTTAGAGGTAGCTCATGCTATGATGAATAAAGAAGAAATGGTTTTTGTTGAAGAGCTAGGTGAATGGACTGGACATAATCAAGAAGAAGAAAATTATCATTTATTTGCTATGATGCAAAGTGATCCATATGGAAATTATGATTCTATTGGTCTAGGCACTTACGTTATACTTGATGAAGATCATAAAGTATCAAATGTTCTAGAGGAAGAAAAGTCAAATTATACCTCTTCTATTGATCCTTGGGTCTCTCAACATGAATTCCAAATTTCAAGAGAGAAGTCACAAGCGTATGCCTTAATCTTTGATGAAGAAGAAATAATTTCTTATTTTCTTCTTACTTTGCAAAATGATGTGGAAGAGTATGGACATTTCCTTGATCATGATTTGAATGATTTGTTTGAAATCATTGGGTCAAGTTATACTATTTTTTAGGGAAGCTGTGAGCTAGTTGTAGATGAACAAAATAGCATTGAGACTCAATTACATGTGCAAAATTATTACAAACTTTCAAAATTATCCTTTCAAGAGGTTGGTAATCTTGAAGTTATTAAAGAGGATGATCATGCAATAGAACCTGAGTTTAAGGTAAAAGGAGATGAGTCAATAAATGATCTATATCAAAGAGCTTCTGTTGATGAGCAAATAATCATTAATTTATTGATAAGACATGCTAGTATCAAGAACCAGTATTCAACAAGCTTCCAAGGACAAGAAGAGCTTATGTATGTTGGAAGCATGTTTGATTCAAACTCACTCAAATACAGGCAAATCAATGTGGCATACATAGAGAGTAATTCATCTAAGTTACATCCAATTCAACCACTTATCTGGCAACATAAGTCATCTTGTCATGAAGGAGACTTTATAAATTCTTCTTTTGATCCAAGAGGGAGATTAAGATACTATGTATTATAGTTAGATAGTTTCCCCTTTTCGTATTGCTTTGTTTTCCCATTTTTGTTTTCCTACTTTTATTTTAAATAAGTGTTCTTTGAACATGTAGTCGGTAGCTCAAAATTTTCAAAATTCTCCAATACATTGAATGTCTCCCAAATCTTTAGAAATCCCCAAGATACCTTGCGCTGCCACTTGCATAACATGTCTACTTGGCTATCCCATAAAGATTAAATAAGATTTACTAATGGTTATCTGAGTTTAATGCCATTTTGAGACTTGGTAGGTCAATAAATACCTCTTAGCAAGAGTTAAAGCTTACAAGTTCTCAAACATTCTTGCATTTGCGAGAAAATATCCTGCTACTTGCATTTTTTAGTGCTTAGTAAATTTGCTTCAACAAAAGTTTTTCTATTTTGCAAAAGCTCATACCAATTATCACAAAAAGATATAGAAGATGAAAGGGGCACAATCTTCACAATAAGGAGTTGAGATGTATGAATCCCTTGATAATTTTCTTGCAAGTAAGTCATATGCTTCAGCTCTTGTGCAACCATTGAAGACCTATCCATGGACCAAGATTCTTGAAGTTGGTCAAGCAAGTGACCCAGCAAAAATTAAAGATTATGCAGATGGTGTCATAGACCCAATTCTTCAGAGAGCTAGTAACAAAACTCTTAGATAAGGGGCACATCAAAGGTGCCTACAGAGGGCTAGAGTAGGGCGATATGAAACATTTGTCATGAGGATATGGACTTCACAACTGGCATAATTCATTGTCCCAACTATGCATCCATGCCCTGACCTGGTCAAATTATGTGCAGACTTATTCCATACACCCTCATGCACCATTCAATGAGGTCCATTCATGGTGCAAATCACACCAGAAGCTATCAGGGATATGTTAGTCCTATATCATGATAGTACAGATACATTTCCCACTATTGCTAAAATGCAAAGAATGTGGGCAAACATCAATACTCAGCCAAGGTTCTTGAGATCCGAATTACAAATGGGTGATGATGACACTATGGTGCCCACACTCCTTATAGCAAGAGCCCAATTCACACAAGCTAGCCAAGATGCACTGTCTATGATGGCTTTCATCTTTGGCATTAAAGATGATATGGTAGTTTATGTAGAACAAATGGCTGTCCTGTTCAAGCTGAAGACAGTGGACAAAACTTAGGAGTATAGGCTTGACTTTTTTGAACAAATTGTTTTTTCAATGGTAGAACAACTAGCCCATTTCAAATTGAAAGGGTTTTTTAGGTACTCTTCTTATTTGTTTCACCTCATGTTGTTTCAGAACTTTGACATCTTTACCCAACATATGTATCTTGATATGTATGACCCAAATTTTGATCTCCAAAGGACCATTCCTGTGTCTACATGGACACATATTTTGTTAAAGACTAGTGACTCATATGAATTTTGGGAATTATTTTTTACCCCTACTTTTTGTCATCTCAGCCCTAAACTAGTTATGAATAGATTATTCCCAAGTGTTTCAAATCTTCTGGCTAGTTGTCCAATTCCTTGTGATTTCTATTTTGGATCCCACCATACAATTATAAGAGTCCATGGTTTTTGTGGGGAACCAATATTGCTACCTAAGATTTTGACTATTAGGTTAGCATTCCTAGAGGTCACCAGGAAGGTATCCATAGTTGACAATGAATATGGCTCTGGGAAGAGGAAGAGGAAAATGTATGACCTTCCATGGATGACAACCAGCATGGTATTGGAAGCCAGAGATGCTGAGATTCTACTATTTATAAAACTGGCCTTTTTAGGTTTCCTTTTAATAGAGGACAAATGGGTTTATGACCAAAATGGTTTCATAGCTTCCTAAATAAGTACTAACAGAGTCACAACCAGAATTGCACATGAGGGCCGCCCTTTTTGGGAAACCAAGGAAAATCTTAGAGAAGATGCTCCTAGATTTTATGTTGAGTTAACAGACTTGCCCTTGCCATAAAATAGACCCTGGGAAACATTCTATGTTAAGCAGAGGGATTATGATCCTAAAGTCAGAATGACTTTTGGCTTAAGAAGGACATTAAAGAATAAGGATTGGGATGTTGAGAAAATAAAAGCTTATTGGAAATATAGGCAAGAAATTTTTCAAACAACCCATTCTTTTGAAAACATAGACACAGATGAGAGATGGGAAAAACTATGGGATGAGTGCCATCTCTCCCCTGTATCTAGCCCAGAGAAAAGTAATTTGCTGACACCAGGTGAAGAGCAGGAAGCTAGGGCTAGGTCAAGCCAAGAGTCACAAGCCTCAGAGCATGTTGTAGCTATAATAACTGTATCAATTTGACCCCAATCTCTCAACATCATGGAAAATCAAAAGAGTGTGGTGCATTCACCACCATAAGCTTCCCCATTAGTAGTAGTTATAGATATTCCCAATTCTCCACAAGTAGTAGATGTGGAAGGAAAAAGAACATATCCAAAAGAAGAGACACCTAAGAAGTGAAAGAGGGTGCAATTTCAATTTGGTTATGAAGAGGAGACAGATACCCCACAGTGCTAATTATAGAGTACTGTAATTACTCCTTAGGTAAATAGTATTCTTTCTTCTCCTTCTCAATCTATTTCTTCTCATATTGGCATGATGATTTCATCTAGCTAGATGACATCCCCTGCCACTTCTGCCATTCCCATTTCTCACTTTACCCCATTGTGCCACCTCAGGCTTTAACATTACCTCATTTCTCCCCCTCTATTCCTAAGAAACTTTTCCCTTAGATTGCCCATAGCCAAAAATTGGCTATTTAATATGGTTTACCACAGGGACATCCTTTTGTGGGTTGGCACATTGCCTCTCCTTCTACCTTCCAGACCTAAGCAAATTCTACTAGGAAGGTAAGGGAAGCCCAAAGATAGAAAAATAAGATCAAGGAAAATAAAGCATTGGTTACACCCCATCTGTGGTCATAATTTGACCCCATCTAACAATGATTGATGGTGAATCATTTGTCACCAAATGTAATAAAACCAATTAAGCAAATGTAGTTAGAGGATTACATGATGAATGTAGTGCCCATGGACATGTCCCTCTTCAGGCCACAAGACAGAATTGAGCTGCTGACCGAATCCACTTCTGTAGTTATTGAAGACTACTTGAAGACATCAAGGAGGCTATAGAAGATGGAAGCTGATCTAGCCAAGGAAAAGGCAAGGCAAATTATAATAGTTTGACCTTGGAAATCAATAAAATAGAGAATGAAATAGAGAATCTAAATAAGTAGTTGTAAGATACTATTTCTCTTCAGACTCACTAGGTAGTTCAGGCCCAAAATGATTCTTTAAAAGTAGGGCTCACACAGGTAAAGGATGTGGTGATGACCTTAAGGCGCAAAAAAGTAGCATTGAAAGGAAAATACGAGGAACACCTATTGCAAGTTACCCAATTGCAACAAAAAATGTTGGCCAAATAGAATAATACTACAGTCATACAAGCCTAATTTCAAGAATTGAAATAGAGAGCAGCACAAATGACACTGGAGCTGGCCAACAGGCCAAGGAATCTCAGATTATTAAGTCTGGTGAAGGAGGTATATGAATCCATGTGGAAGAGAATCTCTTTAGATATTATTTAGCTCAAGTCTTCTCTCACCTTCTTACTAGATGCATAGAAATTGTGCAAAAAGGTGGAGAGTTCAGCTGTAAACACTCTAGCTATAGTCTCTGGGAGAGTAATGGACTCAGAAACATTGCTGCAAAAGCTTTATGATGCAATAGATGCAATGTTGTTAGCAATGATAATTGAGAACAAAATGGTCACTGTTAAGTGAGTAAATGAAGTTCTCAATTCTAATTCCACAGCCATCAGTTGTAGAGAGCTTCTAGATGTCATGAAGGAAGGAATCAATGAAATGAAATAGCATGTTGAAGATCTAGTACAATTAGGTATTCCTTCTCCATTTCTTGATGATAACACTGTGCTGATGGTAAATGAAATTGAACCTTTGTTGTTGGCTAAACAAAATGATCATATATTTTTCTAGGATCTAAGGGATGATTCATCAGTCCCTAAAGTAGAAGTTGTCTTGGTTCCTATTTCCCAGCTCGAATTCAAATTGAAGGCTATGGTTCAAATTTTGCAAAATTTTTCACATAAGGATATTATTAACCTTGATTTAGCCTTCAATGAATTTTAGAATAAGCAAGGGTTATTTGATGATGAGTGGTCCACCTACCAAATAGCATTGTTAAAGCTGTAATTTTGAAATTTTGATCTAGCAGGAGTTGTGGTTTCTTTTTGAGTAGGCTCAAAATTCATTAGGGTCACCAATAACTGTAGAGTAAATATTTACTCTACATTTCATTTTATTTTTTAGTTGTGTGCTACAAAATTTTGTTCCTGCATACTTTGATCTGAGATGGTGAAGTTTTAAAATAGAGCATAGGTGTTAATTTTCCTTTTGATTCATTTTTGTCTAAGTGTCGAAGTCAAGTGAAAGCTGCCAAGTGTCATCATCTGAGGCACTTTTCATAATTTCAGTAAGGCTGTGGAGATTACCACATACCTCATAGCAACTTAGTAAAGCATGACAAGTGTTGACATTTGTGTTTCATATTGACATCCACATTTCAATCATTTCATATTGGCATCCACATTCCAAATCTCTTTTTAGTGGAAGGTTTCAAAAGCTAAGTATCAGGATCAGGCAAAAAGTGCCAAGTGGCAATTGCAAAAGGTCTCAATTTTGCTTTTCTAAAAGCGATGAAAGATGCCACATATCCCAGCAGAGAGAGCAGAATCCACCACATGTCGAGACTTTAATTATCTTTATTTTGCTTCACTAATGTAGTAAAGACTATGGTGGGTCTTAAGTTCTATTTCTAAAGCAAGCAGAAGCCACCAGGTGTCACTATCTATGTAAATATGAAATGAGACCTGATTGTTTCTATGATATAAATAGAGTAAAGCAAAGACTACCATGTGTCACCTTTCATAGGTTTCTAAGAAGGTAGCTAAAAGAAGTGGAGACCACCATGTAACCCTAGATAAGTAAAGCAGAGATTGCCATGTGTCCTTTGTTGAAGCAAGTAAAGATTTCCACCTATCCCTATGCTCTTATTCAAGTTGCTTGGGCAAGAAAGGATGTAGGTCTTATTTTATTTTAAGCTATTAAATTTTTGAGGAAGTGGATTGTGACAGGTGTCAAAGGTGGAACACTCATAAGTAAAGACACAAAAGGAGTATAAATTACATGGAAAGTTTCATGTGTCTTTAGTAGGTGCTGCAGAACCCACCAAGTGTCATCCTCCAATGTCTTCTAAAGTAACAAGAAAGTTTTCAAGGAATTGGCTAAGTGTTATCTTCCATTAAGAGAAGGGAGCGTCTGGTAATTTGTTTCAACCAATGAATTACTAGAAGATAAAGCATTTCAAAATCTAAGAAATATCTTCTGTTAGACAGTTCCAGTTTGGTTAGATTTCAGTTGGGCTATTAGATTGAGAACAAGCAGACAATCTGGAGTGAATTCAAGGCTATAAAGAAGGGTACAGAGATCACCAGAAGGGATCATCATTAGATACCAAAGAGAATTTTTTGAGATAATTATTATCAAGAATTTAGACTTTTTAGAGCTGTGACTCTGAATATCATTTGCCTTTGTTCTATTTTCTTAAGTTGGAAAGTTTATGTAACTGTGCATGTTTTTGTGCCTCTTATATGACTGGAGAATTAATAAGAAGATTGAATTCTGTGCCTTTGTTGATACTTTTTGTGTCATTGCAAAAGTAGTCTAAGCTATGTTGTCAAGAGTTTTAGACTTCCTAGAACTGTGATTAGGAATGTCATTTGCCTTTGCTTCATTTTCTTGAGTTGGAAGGTTTATATAATTGTGCATGTTTCTATGCCTCTTATGTGACTGGAGAATTCAAATAAGAAGATTGAACCCTATGCCTTTGTTGATATTGTCTATATCACTACAAAAGTAGTTTATGCCATGAGTCTCTATTTTTATTATTTCCATCTTTTACATTTATCATGCACTTGTTTTCTCTTAAATGTAATTGAATCTTACATATAGTCTCACTGTGCTCAAGATTAAGGTTGAATTACATTCAGGTGCATTGCCGTAGTTAGATTTTCTTTCTTGCATTTGTGTTTTTGTTAAATTTCCTATCCATTTTCCTAGTATACACTTGATATAAAGAAGAGACCAGCTTCTTAAAAATTTGGAGGTTATTTCAAGTTGCAAGTCCCATATCTTGAAACTTCCCATTATTGGTGTTAGAACAAGTACAATTTTAAACATCAACACATCCCAATTAAAATCATAAATTTGGGATAAAGTTTTATAGTAATGTTGGACATCCAAATCTCTAAATTAAGCTTGGGCTATGATATAGTTGCCATCATAAGTTGGATAAACTGTACAAGCTTGAGGATCAATATGAGTTTTAGAAGGTGAAATATTGATATTGTTAAATGTACAAGGAGACATGATGAGAGGATTTTGAAATAATTTAGCCACTCTAAAAGCATTGTAAGTAAATTCATATTATGGTAAATAAGGCTCTTGAGCATTGCATGGAGGGAGGAATTTAGTAATCTCATTAATAAGAGGAATAATATGGTCTCTTGGTAATAGAGAATGAGGAATCCATTATGAAATATATGTAGGCGACTTGGTAGTATTGTAAGTTTGTTACAATTCATTGGGCTCATCATCATTGGACTCTACAAGAATAACTTTTAAATTAGGACTCATGTTGATGAACTCAAGTAAAAGAGCATTATTAATATTAGGATTTGTAAGAATAAGATATTGACGTGTAGGATTAGGAAGCTAGATACTCCATGGATTGGGATCAGTTTCATGTTTGTACCATTTTACATTATGCAATAATTTAATACATTGAATACCATAAGAATTAATATCTCATATTTGATGGGTCCATGGATGACCAAGAAGGATATTTTAAGATAAAGGGAGATCAAGGACCATAATCTTGGTTAGAATAGTCTTAGGTCCAATGGTTAATAAAAGCCAAATACAACCAAGTGGATTTTGATTAGTCTTATCAAAACCATGGAAAGTAAGATAGGTTTGCTTAAGATGATGTTTATTATAACCAAGTTTGTATATAAGGCATAAAAATGTCACATTAATACTAGAGCCTTTATAAACTAAGAATTTTTGAATAAGAGGGGTATTAATGGTTATTTTAATAAAGAGTGGCAGATCATTGATATGAAAAAGAATTTCATCATTAATTGTGTCCTCTTCAAGAACTCAATGAAAGATTTGGAAGAAGGACATGAGGTTTCAATGGTATTGACATTAGTCAGTTGAGAGTCAATAGGAGGTGGTTCTTCATCAATGGAGGATGGATCTTCAATTTATTGAAGTTGTTGCATAAGGAATTTTCAATGATAGGATGAAGTGAAAACTAACTCCATAAGAGTAATCTTACAAGGCATAGAGTTGAGTTCTTTGAGAAAATTCCAATGAGATTTAGAAGAACCAACACAATTTTTAAAAGTTAAGTTAGTTTTAGAAGCTATAGATATGGCTAGAGGATCGTAAGGATGAATTTATTCCTTAAGTGCTTCCAAATCAACATTAGTGGTGGTAGTATCCTTAAGAAGTTGTTCTTCTAAAGATGGATTTTTAGGCTTGGTAACAACATCTTTATGAGTCAATTTATGACAATAATTAACCTTGGAAGTGTTTATATATTGAGATTTGTTATAATACTTAATGTAATTGGAATCAATGGCACAAACATCCTTGACATTAGCTTGATTATTATAATAAGATTTATAGTTATTGGAGGTATAATCTTTGAAAGTTTGTCATTTATGGGAAGCAACAGTGTATTATTGACGATAAAGATTAATCATAGCTTCATGATTGAATGAGTCACCAATCATATAGGAGATAAAAAATTCATATAACCCTCTACAATATTCATTAGAATTCCCAATGTTAGCATGGAACTAGAAAAATAGATTATGATTGTACTACTTAGGAGGAACATTGGGATAGATGAAAGGTTTTGAGGGTGGTAAAAATTGTTTCATTTGCTAATTTGAAAGAGGTGTAGAGAAGGTGAAGGAATATAATCTTTGACAACTCTTTGTTTGGTCTGTATAGAATTACTAGTGATAACATTAGATGATTATAAATATCCTTTAATTATTTTAGGATTAGGTTTGAATTGCTTCATAAGAAAATATTGATGCTTAGTTTGATAAAGAACTTCATTTAGTGTTTTAAGAGAAAAGTTTCAAACATTATATTAGAGAGTAGGATTTAAATCCATGATAAAGATTTTGAATATATTATCATCATTCATGTTATGCTTATCTTTATGAGATAAATATTTCCATATTTTAATAAATTCATGAGCTATTGGGGATTGCTTAGCATTGATAAAGTGACTAAGACAATTTTTAGGAAGACCATTATGTTGAAACTCTTTAACCAAAGGATTAACCAAATATTCAAGTTGCCAAAAAGAATGTTGGGGTATTTGATTTTGTCATTCTAATACATCACCAATAATTTTTTTGACTAAGAGTTTGGTAGTGGTGAATGTATTAGTTTGGATCTACTCTTTGTAAAGGTTGCCAAAGGTTTTAAGAAATGAGGCAGGGTCCTTAGTCCCATCATATTTGATAATTGGAGATATGTTACCAATATCAATAAAAATAATTAAGGAAGCTAAAATCTCATTTTTAATTGTTTGAATCATCTTATTATTCATTATGGGTTAAGGAATAACATTACCCGAGGCATCCTTAAGAGATGGAGGAATATAATTAGGTTTATCTTGAGGATGAATAGTCAGAGGTTGATTAGACACATTGATTAAGTGTTTTTTAAGTTGTATCATTTGGTTGATATTAAAATTTTACATAATGTTCATTTGTTGAATGACTTGGGCTAAAATTTGGGTTGTTTCAAGAGGTGGGTTTGTGTTTGTAGGATGACCCCCCATATTGGTATTAGGGGGAGGATGGCTAGAAGGAGTAGTGGGATTGTTAAGTAAACTTGTATCAATCACTCCCACATTAGTTTGAATATTTTGAGAAGTCTGTAAGTAAGTATAGAAAGGATTAGACCCATCAACTTCATTTCAAGGTGTTATTTGTACCATATTACAGTTCATAGATGAAGGAGGAGAAGAGGTACCCCCAGAGTGATGGTGATCTTGGGAGGAAAAGAGAGGAATAAATGAGCATCCCATATAGTACCTAAATGGATTTAAGATATCCAAGAAGATTTTGATAGGATATTTCATTTTTATTGAAGAGAGATGAATAGAATATAAAATTGGAAAGATAAGGAGTTAGATTGATAAATAGGGAAAGCAAAAAATAGTACAGGATCAACTAGGTTGATCTAGTACAAAAAACATGGCCTATAAATTGTATAGGGTTGACTAAGTCAATCTAGTATAATGAAAAAAGGTAGGAAAAATATGGAAAATGAGTTTTAGACTATATAAGATTGACTAGGTTGATCCAGTATAGTGACCAAGGGCTAAAAAAGATACAGGGTCAACTAGGTCGATCTAGTATAGCAAGCAAGGAGAAAGATCAAGATGATAACAAGTTATGAATTGAAACAAGATAATTTTTTCATCTAATATAAGAAAGAGCTAAAAGGAAATAAAAAGTCAATAGGATCAATTCTAGCTGATCCAATTGAGGCACACAAACAAAACCTTGCACTAATGATAGATAATGCAAGTTTTTGCACACATAATTAAGAAAAGAACATGCAAACAACTTAAAAATTAAAGTTAACTAGTTGGTCAACCCAATTGTTAATTATATTATTATGATTGATTTTGAATGTGTTGGTAAGTTGGTAGTAGAGAAAGGAACTAAATATCAATCTAAGGATGGTCTTAGGTAGTTTGGGATGAAAGGTATTGTAGTGGCAATGATACAAGATAATTATTGGGGCCTACTCCATCACTTCACACAACACAATAATAAGGGTGTCAGGTGTTTAGCCAAAATATATGATTAACCATGCTTTATACTTGTCTAGAGCATTAAGTTGACTTCCCCCTTAGTGATGAAATATAGGTAGGTTCGCCTAGGGTAGACAAGATGTTAAAGTAATTATTAATGTTTTTGTGATTTGTCTATGTGTGCATAAAATAGAAATAGTGAAACTAAATGACTAATTAAAATTCCCCTAATTAGACTATGTGAACTATTCTAAGCATGGAAGCAATATGAAAAGAAATGTGTGAGCTAACTACTAATAGATATAAGGTTAATTCTAACTTTGAAACATGGTATAGTGTTGAAATTATATGCACAAAATACAAAATAAGGTCAATAGTGTCTAACCTATACTATATAAATAAGGTTTGAAAATGAACTGGGTTAGTAGTGTCGATCCAGTTATTTTAGAAAGCACATAAAACATAGAACTGGGTCAGTAGTGTTGGTCTAGTTCACTGTGCAAAGATAGTTTTAAAGACTACAAATTATGAAAGGAAAGATAGAAAATAAAGAAATAGATAATTAGAAAGGAACCTTGGTGGATCATAGATGTAATAAAGGAAGATTTTTGATGTAGAAATTTGAAGTATGCTTGAGAAAACTACAAATTAGGTCAACATAATCAATCAAGATATAAAATAACCTACTAAAAAAGTGATGCAACTATATGGGGTTGATTCGGTCAATATAGTAGGTTGAACTAGGTGTTAGAAATGTTGAAAACCTATACTGGGTTGACTAGGTTAATCTAGTTGTCTATTCCTTCACCTTGTGCACAAAGATAAAAATTTGGATCGATAGAATTGATCTAGTATGTCAAAATATGTGATAAAAATGATGATAAAAATAAATTAAATAAATGAAGGAAAAAGTGAACAAATCCTACAATGGTTAGTTCACATTAGATTCACCAGAATATAATCAATCGAAAATACATCATATCTATGAATTAATCCTAAATCAGATAAGATAGATCATACTTACACTTCTGATTGGGAATACACTTGTTAAGAGGGAGCATAACCAATATGGGTATTTGTTAGACCTAATTAGGGGATCACTTGTATCACTTTTTATAACATATCATGCTAGGAAGGGTTCTGAAGCTTACAGTTTAACACAATCATACAAAAAACCTAATGGAGTCTTAAGGTTCAAAATGTTCACTTTATTCTAATAACAAGAAAGTAAATCTAATCTAGTGCAAACCAAAGCTTGTGGCACAAAATGGGGGTTAGAAGCAATAAAACAAACTTGTCGAGGGAAATTCAATTAAATTAAGTGTGAGAAACACCATAATACATAAAATGTGGAAGATTGTATTATTCGAGCCAACACCTATGTTACTTATATCTACTAAAAGAGAGGAGAACAAAGTTAGAATATACTTACCTAAATGTAAACCCATCGAGACTCAATCCCTCCCTTGGCCAAAGGGTCTTCATAAGAGGTTTTTTTTGGTTTGTAAGGATCAATAAGAAAGGCCAAAGTATCCAAGACTTATCCACAAGACTAGATTCTTTGAATAAGAAACCTAAGCTAAGTCTCCTCAAATAGAATGGTGGAAGAGTAGATTATGAAGAATCATGAGTGAATAATAACTATTGATTACACATATGAATAATGACTGAAATGATCTTCTATATATAGGTAGATCTTTCCCTAAATCCTTTCAGTAATGTCAACTGTACAAGGTCAACCTAGTCGACATAGTGTGTTTCTGGGGATAATTTACTAGGTCTATACTAGGTCTACCAAAAGGCTAACAAACTAAGAGAATAAGGATTACCCCTAAACTATATTGGGTCAACCTAGTTGACCCAGTACAACTAACTAACCAAAATAATTTTAAGATAAGGAAAGGAGAAATGAAAAGAGAAAAAGACTAGAGGGATACTCAAGGGAGGAAAAGTATCTTAGGGAATGGCTTTGGGAGCTGGTTGGATTGGTAATAATGTGGAAATAAGGGAAAACAATCTTGTAAAACACTAAAGGTCTACCCACCCCTTTCCTAATGCACCTTTTAGGGTGTGCATTTATAGAGATTGAGTCTCAATGGGTTCTTACAAGATGTAAAGTGCCAATAAATTGATAAAAGTTAAAAATATTGTGTATATAGTATGTAGTGAAGGTATTATAGTAGATCATGCCAAAATCATAGTAATACTGAGTATGCCTCCACATTTGAGTTCCACTAAAGTGTGCTCTTTTCTATGGAATATAGGTTATTATCATAACTTCATCAAAGGTTACACAACCATTTCATCTTTACTATAATATTTACTATGCAAGAATATAAAGTTTGTCTAGACTTTAAAATGCCAAGTAGCTTTTATCGAGTTGAAATAAAGATTAGTTATTGTACCTATACTTATTTTTTCAAACTAGATAAATCCCTTTCATGTACATGTGGATGCTTTAGGAATCATAGTCAGTGTTATGCTTACACAACATAGAGATGGTACATTGGACCATCCTTTTCATTTTTCTAACCAAAAACTATTTGATGTAGAGAAAAACTATACAACCACAAAATGGGAAGCATTAGCCATTATGTTTACACTTCCAAAAATTTAGCACTATTTACTAAAAACACCATTATAAGTATTCACGTATCATTAAGACCTAAAATATCTAGTCAAAAACCTAATTCTACAAGGACACATCTCTCGATGGTTAATGTTATTTCAAAAAAATTAATTATGCATAAATGTCAAACTAGGAAGAGAGAACATGGGACCAGATCATCTCAGTAGCATTC
The DNA here is from genome assembly GCA_037957365.1 of Torreya grandis. NCBI lineage: Eukaryota > Viridiplantae > Streptophyta > Pinopsida > Cupressales > Taxaceae > Torreya > Torreya grandis. The sequence continues at coordinate 6,146,474 of JARHVA010000118.1, forward strand.
TTAATGGTGAAGAGATATAAGAATCACAAAAAGACTCCTAATTCTTACCTTTTCCATGTCTCTATAATTCTTTAAATTTTTTAATCCATTTCTAACTTCCTCGATCAAGGGGTATTCATGTGGACTATCAAGAACATGATAAGAAGCAGTTTGTTACTAGATCCTTGCCATATACCATCATTAATGGGATTTTTTATCTCTTAAGGAAGGATGAATTCTTGTGAAAGGCTATTATGGAACATGAACAACCTAAAATCTTACAATAATCACACCAAGGATTTTATAGAGTGGATTATGGCAGCCAAATCTGTTTTAGGATACACAAAGAGTTGCATAACATTGTGACATCCACCAACACATGGGTAAAACACTAAAAAAAGATGAGATGAAATTATAGCCTCTATTAGTTAAGTATCCTTTCAAATAATGGGACATTAAATTTGTTATACCTATTAACCCATCAAGCAAATGTAAAAAATATAGGTACATCATTACTATGACAGACTATTTTACTAAGTGAGTTGAAGTTGTTGTAACACCTAGCTATGGTGTGAAGGATGTAACAAAGATTCTATATGAAAATATCATTAAAAGGTTCAAATGCCCTATAAATTTAGTCAAAAATAGAAAAATTCACTTTATAAATAATATTATCAAGGCTCTAATTGAAGAATTTATGATCTCTCATCACAAAAGTAATGTGTATCATCCATAGGCCAATGGCCAAGCTAAATCCTCTAATAAAGTATTGAGAAAAATTCTTAACAAGATATGTGACATCAAGAAAGATGACTAGGAAGATCACATTATTATGATTTTGTGGGCATATCACACACATTACAAAAGGGATACAAGATTTATGCCATTCAAGTTGGTGTATGGTCTGGAAGTAGTCATGTTGATGGAATACTTAGTACCCATCCTATGTATTACCGTGGTCATGCAACTCAGAGATCATGAGTCTCTTACTAACTGACTCCTAGAACTAAATTATATGGATGAGTTTAGATGTAAATAAGTATGGAGGCAATGAGTGCATACGTAGAGTTAGAAAGCATGGCATTATAGGAACTTGTACCAAAAAGAATTTCATAAGGATCAACCAATTTTATTGTATGATTTTCAATTCAGAGCACTCTAGGCAAGCTAAAGATATGGTGGAAAGGTCACTACATTATACATGACTGAACATAAGAAAGAAACATGTTTTTAAGAGATCTTTAGGGAACCATGTTACTAGGGTGGGTAAATAGTTGTAGGCTTAAGCCCTACCACTAATAGTTAATTGATCTCATTCTACAATCTGAGTGGGTGTTAATTATCACCATGTAGCTTATAATTTCCCTATTTTACATGATTTATGTGTGTGTATTTATTTTCTATCTATTTATATATGATATTCGTAACAACATTTTTAAATTACAAAGACAGAGCATCGTGTATGCCAAATATGTGTAGGAGGATCCACATGTATCATCATAAAATTAAAAGAGGCATGAATGAAAAATATTAAGTTTGGGAAAGACATAAAAACATCCCATCACCAAGATATCTATCAAATAAAAACCATCCACCAGAAGTAAATTCTAGGTCCAAGGGTTAATTGATGTGATCTTTAAAAAATTGGTGGCTTATCAACATCAACTACTTGTACCCCTGATATGGATACCAAATATCATAATGATATAAATCCACACATGCACCAATGACTAAATACTTTAATAGCCAGATTAGATATCAATTTTACACATCTACCATGGCATTCAAGATGAATAGATACTTAAACATAGTTTTGATATGGACCCCAATAGGCATGAGTTCTATAAAATCCAAGTTCAAATAACAAGTTAGCATTTCATCCTTAAGCTTATTTTTAACGTGATACACCTATCAAGAGCCGAGTTATTTTATTTTCACAAAGCATTCTAATTGACTAATTTCATGAAGCTATGGATACTTCATATATAATTAGGGCATCATGGATATAAGGACACATCTAATGCTATAAGGACACATCTCTCGATGGTCAAAAACCTAATGCTATAAGGACAAATCTCTAAATGGTAAAATACCTAATGCTATAAGGATAATTCATAATCTATTTTATTTGCACAAAGCATAACCAAATGATTTTGGTAGATGAATAAAATTTTATAAGTAAATTCTTAATGGCATCATGGATATCACTCATAGAATGATCCATAAAAAATTAATAGTTTAACTAGCCAGAATAATTCATCAAGGAGATGCCACAAATATTTATAAATATTGCACTTCCCCTAAGAAAACATTATAGTATTAGTTCCTGATCTTCATCCTTTGTTTCACATAGTGGAAGTCATTGGAGGGACAAGTGTACCCAAATATAGACTACTGGCTAGTGCAACAATTTTTTAATCTTGTTTGGATGTAGGACCATGGAGCTCTCACACATGAGGTAAAGTTCAAATTTTGGTAGGATGAGTGCTTTAACCTCATTTACACACATCCCTAAGTGACACCTAATGTCATGAAATACCTAGTTCAACATGTATCCATCACTTTATTATTGAACGGTCTTATTATCATAATTCATGAGCTATCACACTCATCATTCAAAATGCTCCCCTTCTTCATCACAATGGATATGGTGAAAGTCAAAGTGGCTTGACAAAAATAATTTTTAATTAGGCATGTAACCTCCTTGTAATCTATACTGTTTCTATGCTAATTTCGCTTTCACATTCAAAAGAGAGAAATGAGAAACTAAGAGATGGTCTAGGGTTAGAAGATACCCGGATGTAGTTGTGCACACCAAAATCAGACATTGGAAGGTACTCCTCTTTGGCTATGGAGGAAGGACACCTGTAAAGAAAAAGAGACTAAAACACGAAAAATGTTAGATGAAGAGATGGTGGGTTGTCAAGCAAAAGCTTGATCCCTAAAGTCTGAAGACTTCCTTTAAGGGATATCAACCCACTGATTAAAAATAGAATATTTGATGGAAGCAAAAATAATGAAAGAAATAAAAGACAAAAAGCAAAATGCATACTTGATATGTAGCAAACTACTCTGCACAGTCACCGGCGTCGATCTCTATGCCGGCGTCAATCAAAGAAGGGCATCAACATCAGTTAAATTGCTGGCATCGGTAGGGGTAATGACCAGCATCAATCGGGGTAGCATTTTTTTGGATGGAGTCTGGTCTGGTCTGGACAAGGTTTTAGGATTGCAGAAGTGTCTAAAGTTTCATCTGAGGGTTAGGGAGCCGGTTTAGGAGTTAGAAGGATTGTTTGGGGGTTTGTGTAGAAATCTGGGTAGAGTTAGAGACTGTATATTCTAGAGAGGGTGGATAGAGGTGATATGGGAGGAAGTCAAATCAGGTCTGTAGTCTGAATCTAAATCAGGGTGGTGATATCAATTAAAAACAATAACCAGAGAATAAAATAAAAAGCACAGAACAAATGCTTACCTGTTACATGCTAAAGATAGAGTAGGAGACATAATTGATGTTGTCAGTGTGTTGAAAAAGTTTGATGTAACAGACTTCTAGTGAGATGACTGAAGCAAAATACCTGTACCAGAGAGAGAAATATGAGAGATTGGATTGCAGATTGATTGAATGCAAAAGTTGGCTGATCATTTGAATGAAAAGTTTGATGATTGTTTGAATGAAAAGTTTGTTGATTGTCTGAATGAAAAAGTTTGTTGATTGTTTTGAAGGTCAAATGAAAGAATGTTTTGAATGAAGGTCTAATAACCGATCGAGAAACTGATTGGCAACTGAATAATGAATAATGGATAATGGATAACGAATCCTGCATTTGGGTCAAGAATGTAGTATTAAGGATAACGGATGCTAGTAGGACCGTTGACGTTGGCTGAGTAGTGACCGATGTCGGTGATGTCAGATGAGTAGTGACCAACGTCAATAGATGCAGAATGGGGACAAAGGCTAACTTTAGCTTTTTGCTCATTTTTACATGTTGTCAAGGTCAAGGCTCATGGGAAAATGGTCGACAGGGGTTAAATAGGCATGGGAGAATAAAATGGGGGTTAAGGGGAGGACAACAAGGGTTAGACACAATTTTAGTGTCTACATTTGCCCCTTTTTGTCTTGTTGGTTGTTTTAGACGAACTGCAAGACAAAAATAGGAGTTGGTTACCCCAGGTGTGGGATAAGGTCGATTCCATCTTGTTGGTTATTCGAATGAGCTGCAAGACAAAAATAGGAGGTGGATTGCCATAATTATGGATGAGGTATTCCCCCTCAAAGTAGGAGTTGAGGGAAGGGAATTGGGAATCAGGTGCTGATTTGACAAAGAGTGGATGAAAAAGGGGTGAGGGTGAATGCTGTAAAAGTCATGATTGTGTCCATACCACTTCATGAGATGGTCAGGTTAAATTGTCATAGGTTAAGGGTCGAAGAGTGCTAAAATTGAATTAATTGGGCCCCAGCGTGTGGTCGTAGCTAATCAGGTTATTCAATCGAAGCTGTAGCTCCAATGGGTCGTCGTGTTCTAGGTATCCCAAGATCAAGAAGTGTTCCTAGAAACATGAAAAAAGTCATAAGTAGTGCAAATCAACTGACTTGCGATCTTATACTTGTGAGGGTCCAAAATATAGTCTGTGCACAATTTTGCTAACCAGTCATGAGGTAGCATATAGGTAAAAAACAACCAAGGCAACATTGTCTTGGAAGTGGTCGAAGTCAGAGGAGATAGGCATGATCTCCAATGGTCATTGGTCGAGGTGGATGGATGGATGAAAGGATGTGGCTGAGCTAACCTCAGAAGACGTTATGTGATCTGAGTGTTGCCTACATAGCCCTTGTGTGAAGGGCCTCAGGCCAATGTATTTCTCCCTAAAAGGGAGGAAGGGTCAAAGGGATGGAATTGGTCTTGGTCGAGGGCAAGGTCATGGTCAAAAGGAGGAAAGAAGGTTTGTCCATCAGAGAGATGAACAAACGAAGGTGGTCAAGCTAACCCCAAAAGATGTCATGTCATCTGAGTGCTACCTACATAACCCCAGTCTTAGGGACTCAGACCAATGTAGTTCAAACTAGTTGAGAAGATTGGTCGATGATTGGTTTGGTCATGTGTCAAAATGATGAGGAGAAAAAGATGTTACAGCCTTTTCCAAATGGTGTATTCTGCAACATTGTTTGAGGGGTCTTTCATCCCTAGCAATTTTCCATATTCATGATGGATGTATGCTAAAGATGAATTGAGGTCTATTTATGCTTCAACAAGTATTGGTTTATGCTTAACATAAATTGTGACTGGTTGATAGTTTCCATGTGTATTGGTGTCCATAGAAACTAGTGTGAATAGGCTATGGGAGTGGCCTGAAAAGAGAGTTGAGTTGAGTTGATTAGGTTTGACAAGTGATGAAGTTGAATGTGACCAAAGTGTAGAAGAAGTGAAAGGCATATTGCTCTTTCATTGACAAGGATCAGAATGATAGCATAGATAGGGGTTGTTAGAACCAAGAGCCCCATTCATGCATGACGTCGTTGACCATATGTTGTGTTAGAGAGGTAATCAAATCACTTTGACATTAAAGAGAGCTCGAAGTCCCTTGAGCAAGTGATAGGAGGAGGATAGGGTAACCCATTTTAGAGCAAAGATAACTTTGCCCCTTTTTATAAGAGACCCTGAGACAACTACAAGCCAAGTCCATGATTTTTTTTTAGTGCAGACTGATCAATGCAAGAAGTTTGCATAGAGATGTCATTTGCTTGGTGGTCATTTGTGAAGCTGATCAATGCAAGAAGCTTCTAAGAAATATTGTTGTTTGTAGCAAGAGTTAGTCATAGCCATCCTTCGAGGGAGTGGTCTATATTTTGCTTTATATATAAGGGCTTTGAATAGCTATCCTTCGAGGGAGTAGTCTACTAGCTACATCAATGATAGTACAACTATCCTTTGAGGGAGCAGTCTGCCTTTTGATTCTAATTTGGTGACTTTGGATATTTTGACATCTTGATTTGTTTTGATAGAAATGTGAGTCATGGACAAGATTATAGAAGGTTAAGGGCTCCCTTTTATTAAGACAAAGCATCCATACTATATAAAAGGGGTATATAGGATTTGTTAAGGGGAGTAAGGTTGAAAGGAATGAGGACTAAGAGGAAGAAGATTGCTCAAGGGATGAGCTCAAGGTAAATGTCAAGTGGATGAGTATTCGACTAATAGTAGAATGGTTACAGATGCAACACATTAAGAGGCTCAGGTTCTGGTCGTCCATCGAGAGAAGACAAATGATACGTCCCTAATCCATACTTGTGTGTGATAATGAAAGGTCTGAGCCAATTAGGGGAAAATTTGCCTCGTTTACTTCACTCCATATTGGTCACATGATAATTCTCTTTGAGGATGAATTCTTCGATATTGAAATCTCATTCTCATAGATTTTTGTCATAAGCTCGCTTGATGCGATGTTGATAGACATGGAGATGGTTGAGGGCAGTAAGACGGTGCTCGTCAAGTAACTCAAGTTGAGCTAAGCGATCTTGACAAAAGTTATCATTAGAAATAATGTCATCTAGAGAGATGCAGAGAGATGGGATCTATAGTTTGAGAGGTAGGACAGCCTCTGTTCTGTACACTAGAGAGAAAGGGGTAGCACCCGTGGAGGTTTGAATGCTAGTGCGGTAGGCCCACAAAGCAAAGGGAATGTGAATATGCCAATCCCTTCCAGTGTCACTGACCACCTTCATGAGAATTTTAGTGAGAATTTTGTTGGAAGCCTCAGCTTGCCCATTTGCTTATGGGTAGTAAGGCAAAGAGAAACTACGCTTGATGCCAAATGAGTCACAGAGTTTTTAGACAATTTTGTTTTTGAAGGACTTGCCATTGTCGGTGATGATTTTGTGAGGGACACTAAAATGATAGATGATGTGGGTGCTAATGAAGTCGACAATCTTATCAGCTTTTGTGGAGATGAGAGGAATGGCTTCCACCCACTTGGTGAAATATTCAGTGGCAATGATGATGGATTGATGACAAAGAGATGAATGATGGTTAATCTCACTGATGAGATCTAAGCCCCACTGAGAAAAAGGCCAGAAATCTTGAGCAACTTGTAAGGCATGACTAGGAAGATGAAGCAAGTTAGAGTGCTGCTAACACTTGATGTAACACTAAACATAGTCTCTATAGTCTTGATGAAGGGTGGGTCGATAATAGCCCAGATGAAGGATGCACTTGGCAATTGAATTCCCACTAAAATGTCTGCCACAAATCCCATCATGGACTTGCTTAATGGCTTGAGATGCTTCAGTGGAGGTGAGACAGTGAAGAAGGAGGCCATCAAAGCCTCGCTTATAGAGAAGACCCCCTAGCATGGTATAGTGAGTGGTACGCTTGATAAAAGCTCACCGCACATTGCTAGAGAGGTTGGGAGGAATGATAGAAAAAGATAAGAACTCCACAAGTTGCTTATACCAATCATCTTATGGGCTAGAGTCTATAGTGTTGACATGAATAATGTTAGGAGAGATATAGGAAGGCAATGACACATGATGCACCGTGACAAAAAGTTGGGATGCAGATGAGGAAGATGGGATATGCGAAGTGAGAGAAGCCATGGTGTTAGCAAAGTTATTCATGGATCGAGGAATAGTCTGCAAGAGGTAATGGTCAAAAGATGTAAGGAGAATGCCAGCACAATTTTTGTACTTTTGCAAAATTTCATTTTTATAGAGGTATGAACCATTGACCTGATTGACAACAAGCTGCGAGTCACCGAAGATGTTGATGGACTTGATGTTGAGAGAGATGGCGGTCTGAAGTCCCAAAATCAAGGCCTCGTATTCAGCCATATTATTGGTACAATTAAAGTCGAGCTTGAAAGACAAAGGCATGGGCTCACCATCGAGTGGGATGAGAATGACTCTCACACCCCCACCAAGTTGACATTTAGAGCCATCGAAGAACATGGTCATTTGGTAGACAGTGTCATCGGTGGAAAGTGTGGCGATCGTCAGGAAACTCACACTATGAAGGTTGATTGTTGGGAAGAGGGGCATCTACTAGTTGATCAGTGATGGTTTGCCCCTTGATGGATTTTTGCTGGATGAATTCGAGGTCAAACTCAGCAAGCAGGATGAGCCACCGAGCCATACGTTGATGTTGATATGGCTTAGAGTGCATAAACTTAAGAGGGTCAGTGTGAGTGATGACAAAGGTTTTGTGATTAAGAAGATAGTGGCAGAGCTTGGTAGTGGTAAAGACTAATGCCAAATAGAGTTTCTTGGTATGAGTATACCGAGTTTCATAGTCAACCAGTGTTTGGCTGATATAGTAGAATACTTGCTCATGGTGATGCTCATCTCGGTGCACGATCATGGCACCTAACGAATGGTTGGTGACAGAGATGTAAAGGTAGAAGGGTTGATCGTCTTTAGGTGGAATGAGGACTAGTGGAGAGACTAGATAGCATTTGAGGGCATCAAAAGCCTCTTGACAGTCCTTATCCCATGTAAAGGAGACGTCCTTCTTAAGGAGATGATGAAAAGGTTGGCAGCGGTCAAAAAGTTGTGAGATGAAATGGTGAATGGACTGGAGCTTCCCTTGTAGACTGTGAAGTTGCTTGAGATTGGTCAGAGGCGGCATCTTGAGGATAGCGTAGATCTTGGTGAGATCTATCTCGATGCCACAGAAAGAAATGATGAAGCTGAGAAGCTTACCAGAGAGGACCCCAAAGACACATTTCTTGGGGTTAAGGTAGAAATTTTATTGAAGAAGGTGAGAGAAGATGATTTTGAGAATGGTCAAATGGTCACGATGAAGCTTGGACTTGCTGAGCAGGTCATCCACATAGTCCTCCATGATTTTATGGAGGAGATCATGGAAAATGTAAGTCATGGCACGCTGATAAGTGGCGCCTGCATTCTTCAAGTTGAAAGGCATGAATCAATAGCAGAAAGTCCCCCATGGGGTAATGAAAGTGGTCTTGTGCTGATCTTCCAGAGCAATTAGGATTTGATTGTATCCTGAAAATCCATCCATGAGAGATAGCATCTCATGGCCAGTCGTGAGATCAACAAGCTGGTCAATGTTAGGAAGAGGAAAGTCATCTTTAAGACAGGCTAAGTTAAGGTCGTGATAGTCCATGTAGATCTAGATCCCCATAGTCACCTTGGTGACTGGGATGATGTTAGAGACCCACTACAGATAATCGATGGATTGGATGAAGGAGACAGAAAGGAGGTGCTGAATCTCCTCTTTGACAAGGAGGGCAATGTGAGGATGTATATTTCAAAGCTTTTACCTAATAGGCTTAGCCTCTAGTTTGGTGACTATGTTATGGGTAGCGATGGTGGGGTCGATGCCAGGCATGTCACTGTAAGTCTAGGCAAAGGCCTTTCTATGGTCGAAGAGAAACTAGGTATAGTCAAGCTGCTCCTGAGCGTCTAAAGATTAACCAATCTTTAAGATGTGGGGAACATCAGAAGAAGGGAGGTTGATGTCAATGTTTGATTCATTTAACATAACTTGGGTCTCAGAAGGGAGAGAGCGCTAGATGAAAGAGTCGTCGGTGCCTATGTAGGAAAGAATGGCATCATTGTCAATGCAGTGGATAGTGTGAATGGTTACTGACTCAGCTTTTATCATGCTAGGATAAATGAGAGGGAGAGACCTGCACACCCCATTGAGCTGATAAGTCAGGGGTTTTAGGCAGATGGTGTTTATGGAAAAAAACTAGGAGGGATGGAAACCACTGACTCCATAGGTGAAGGAAGAGGGATGGGTGAGCCTGGAGGATATTGGTCAATGGTTGGCTTAGGGCAAAGGTCTGTAGGGTCTTGAGTGGGGTTGTGATATCCCAAGCCATATCATTTCTTGGCATCGTCATCGTTGAGCAGTTTAATAGGCTGATGGGAGCCCTGCTCATAACGTCTGAAACCAAAACCCTTCCATGCACACCTATAAAGGTAGGTGTGTACAAAGGCGGGGTTGCCAAAAAATGAGAAGTCTAATGTGAAAGGTTGAAGTGAAGAAAGAGGATTGCCATCAGTACGAGCTTGATCAAGCCCCCCATAGACAAGGTTGGTTTGGAGGTGAGGAGGACCATAAGGCATGATCATCCTGATCCAATGGTCGTAACTAGGACTGTGATGAAGGCGTCCATACTCTTGTGGAGTTTGGAACATGTCTAAGGCCAGCAAGTGATACTCCCCCAATGAAAGTCTTTGGAAGATGTCTTCCATGGGGTCTGTGGTCATTTCTTGAAGGGGAGGTGTGAGGGTGACTGCCTGTTATGAACTGGTCAAAGCTTTCGTGGATGGAGGCAGTGCCAAGGTTGATGGCTTGATAGGAATGAGGACATCATTTGGATGGTAGGTGGTGTTACAAGTTTTGAAGGGTGAAGGGTCAGCGAGAATGGTATGGACTTGCCCATTGTGCTCAAATTTCACACAATGGTGCAGGGTGGAGAGGACACAGGCCATGGCACGGATCTAGGGTCGGCCCAGTAACATGTTGTATTAAAACTCTCCTTTGATGATATAGAAGAGCTCCGAGACTGTACATGGACCAATGTGGATGTGAAGGATGACTGTGCCAATGGTCGTGGTAGTGGTGTCATTAAAGGAGTGTAATATTGTGTCAGTTTTGGAGACACAATTCTTGGGAAGAGCCAACTGTTCAAAGGCATGGGTGGAGATAATGTTGATCCAAGTGCCTCCATCGATCATAACACATTTAACGTGTGTTTGATCAACATAGGTAGTGATGAAGAGGGCAGCATCCTGATCTTCCATGTTGGACGTGGGAATCTCAGAATCACTGAATGTGATGGAGGCAATAGGGGCTAAAGAGTGGACAAGGGCAGCAAGTGGCTGGGGGTCCTCGGGTTGGACCTCCACTACTTGTAGGGCTCTGATGTGGGCTTGACAATGTTGAGGTGAGGTTTGGATGAGGTCATAGAGAGACATCTTCACAGGCGTCTGGTGAAGCTGTTTCAACATGGAGTCATGGATTGGTCTGGAAGAAGAAGAGGAGGAGGGTTGAGGCGCGCCAAGGATAGAAATCTTAGGCTTGGGCAGTTGAGGTGGATTGACAAAAGGGTAAGTCCAAGGAATGGTGGATTTTTTTTTGCCTTGTCCTTTTGTGACCTGGTGGTTATGTGAATGGCATTGATTTTGAAGATAGGGGGTGAAGGAGATAAAGGGGTCGTAACCTGTTGATGAGATGTCGATAGGTTTTAAGAGGTTGGAGGGTTATGAGAAGGAGTCAAGGGTCGAACAAGAGTGTCCTCAAAGAAAAGAGTGTCTTTCTCCAAATAACAGAAAATGACGGTCTTGAGGGCACAGCAAGTCTCGGTATCGTGTCCTAGCGTACGATGGTATAAGCAAATCTTCGTGTCGTCGAACTAAGAGGGCTTAGACTCGAGGGGTTAGAAAGGCCTAATGGGTGGAAGGGTTATGTTGGAAGTCTGCAAAAGTTGGTGCAAGATCAAAGAGTATGAGCCCACTAAAGGGTCTGTGCTCATCGATGTGTGTAATGCTGGTGACTTTTGCTTGGGCAGAGTCGAAGGAGGCTTCCATACCACCTTTTGGGTTGACGGTGTGGCGACAGGTGGAAATGGCACTTTGTTCATGGGAGGTATCACCTTTTTGAGAGAGGGTAGACTGGAGGTAGGCAAAGGAAGCAAAGGAGGCAACTGGTTTTGATTAAAGGTCAGAGTGAGAAGGACTCTGGTCAAGGTTGAAGGATGGGGGACCAAAATGGAGGGCAATGGTGACGGAGGAGGAGGCGTTCACCTCTGTGGTTTAGCAATTTTTTGTGACTTAGGTTGAAGACTACTATTGGTCGAGGTTTGGTCTAGGTCCACCTTCACTTGCAGATGAGTGAGGGTAGAGAAAGGGTGAATGCCAAGTGACTTGATAGGTTTAGATGGGGTAGATGCAGGTTTCGGTCCTGATGCAGTTGGTTGAGGTGTAGACGGTCTAGAAGTGGAAGTCTAGTTTTTGTTGAGAGTTTTGGGAGATTCTGCCCTAGGAGGGTTAGCAGCATGAGACGAGAGGGCACAGGCATGTTGAAGAGCTATGAGATGCTCCCACAATCCCTGATGCTCCACTTTCCTTGAAGGGAGAAGTTTGAGTTTCTCCACCAATTAGGAAAATGGCTGAGAAGATGTTGGATGAGGTTTGGGTTCTTAAGAAGATGTGGACGGTTGTGGGGTTATAGATGAGACTGGTGTAGCGGTCTCAGACCCAAGGCATGATGGAGTCATGATAGGTTCATCTGTGGTTGGAGATAAAGGAGAGGTAGGTTCTTCCCTGGGTGGAGAAGAAACTAGAGAATGAGGCTCCTCAAGTGGGTAAAGGGCAGGGATGATTGTGCCCTCCACTTGCGGTCAAGGAGTAGGAAGGGTTGGGTCCTCCATGGGTAGCAAGAAGGAGGATGGTGAAACTGGCGGTGCTGGTAAGGTTGAGGCATCCTCCAAGATGAGAGGGGTTGATGGAGAACTAACTGGAGAAAGAGGTTCATCCACATGTGATAGAATAAGGGGTGGACTCACCTCTTGAGGTTGTGAAAGAGTCTGGTCGGGGATGAAGGGGGAGACTGTATTGACTGTTCGTATATTATGTTTGTGAATGTTGTTAGTCAAGGTTTGGACATTGTTTTGAGTTGGTGGATGATTGGGGAATGGTTGGTTGAAGATGTTGACACCCTAATTACGTGGCACATTAGGATTATCAAGGACAAGGTCACCCTTTTCCATCATGTCTTGGATGATGTTTTTAAGGGTCTTACAGTTGCTCGTGTCATGGCCTTTAACATGGTGGTAGTTACAGAAGTCATTTTCCCTATACCACCCAGGAATGACGCATGAGGGATCAAATTGTGGAGGTCATCGGATTTAGGGGAGATTGAGGACCCCCTTGTTTGATGAGTTTTTCCAGCATAGACGCGTATGATTCTCTGAGTGGAGTATACTGTCATTATACATATCTCTGCTGGAATTGGCAGGTGGCACTCTGGGACATGGATGGCTCAGGTTGATTAGTTGAAGGGGAAGAGGAGAAAGATCTAATGCCCACAGCGTTTACTGAAGCTTTAGATTTAGGATTAGATGAGGAGGGCTTAGAAGAGGGGTCATTGGTCTTGGAGTTGGGATTCTTGCTCTGCAACTTGACTTTATTCTCCTCGATGGCACGTAACTCAAGTTTGTGGGCCATTGTGAAGGCTTCGTCAAATGTGCAGAAGGTCTGAACCCTTAAAGTGGAAGAAATATGTTTGGCGTAGGCTTGGGAGAAAAGTTCAATAAGTTCAGGTTGGGGTAAAGAAAAGGAGAGTTGATTGATGAGGCCCCTCCATCGAGCAACAAAATCAGTAATGGATTCATCCTCAAATTGGCAGATAGAATAGAGGTCTGTGATTGAGACTTTCTTGGTGATGTTGATAGAGAAATGATCAAGGAAGAGCTGGGCCAGTTGAGTGAATGTAAAGAGGGAATGGCTAGCAAGGGAGATGTACCAGTCAAGCACAACACCTGAGAGAGACATAGGAAACGTGCGTAAAAGCAACACATCATCGTGGGTGATAAGGTAACAGGCATGTCTGAATGCTTGTAAGTGTTGTTGTGGGTCTTCCTTGCTTTGAAAATGAGAAAACTTAGGAAGTTCCCACTAGCTGGGATATGACCTGATCGGGACAGAAGGATGAATGGGCTCATTGCAAATTTGTTTGTATGAGAGAGTATTGCGTGAGCCAGATTCAGAGGTCTCTAGGCTAGACATCTTGTCCATCAACATTTTGATGATATCTACTGATGGATTGGTGGGTGGAGTGCCCCCTAGATTGTAAGGTGCTTGAAAGAGGCTAGAAGAGGCATACGATGTAGTTAGTTGTACTAGTAAGGGCACAACATATGGATGACCAGTCGTAGGGATAAAAGAGGAGACTAAGGATGGTTGGGTAGAAGGCATGGCTAGGCTCGATGTTGCCACAGGAGGTTGGTTAGTGGTAACATGGGCCAATGGATAGGTAGCCACCCTAGTGTTGATAGGAGCAAGGGTAGGTGGAATAGAGATGACCGGATTTTGAAAGGGGGTAGAGAGTGATTAATTGGGCTGAGGTTGATAGGGGGCCAAAACCCTGATGGAAATGGGCCCAAAGATGGAGGGAGAGGCCACACTTGGATGGTTGGTCAAAGGCTAGTCATTGGTTGAGGCAATATCCTGGGTGTCTAAAGGTTAAACTATGAACACTGTTGATATGGCCACAGTCTCGAGAAGAGAGGTCGACATTCCATAAATTGGATTGCCTAAGGAGTCTCATGTTCAGCTATTCATGAGATAGTGCTGCAAGGCTTTGACGTTGAGGTCCAAGAATCATGTAAAATCTTGGTCCCCTTCTGGGACAATAGGAGTTTGGGTCGGGGAGGTCTAGCAGGAGTTCTTTTAGTCTTCGAGTGGAACTCCATAGGACTGGTTATGGATGGGGTAGACGGAAGCGAGTGATGCCTCACGTGATCAACTAGAGCTTTGGCTTGACTATGAGTCAGAACCATTCAAGGCAAGAAAGAACGTCCTCACAAGCTCAAACAAGCAGATAAGAATAGAAAAGATGAAGAGCACAAGCAGATCCTAAAAAAAACCCTAGGAGTAAATTATTAGGATTATAGTGGCTTATGCCTTAGAATATGTGTAGAGGAAGATTGGCTTTTGAGTCGAGTCCTAGAAGAAGTAGTCTATGGATGGTTTCAGGTTAGTTATGGTGCTCAAGAAGTCTATGTTAGGTTTCGTACATGGCCTGGTGCTAAGGAGCAAGCTCCCCTCACTTCACGAGTCCAGTGATAAGCTAGTCTCGTTTAGCCAAAATATACTTCCCCTAGAGATTAGACTCTACCAGAGAACATAGTGGGCTTTCCCCTTGGTGATGAAATCCAAGTAAGATCATCAGGATGGGTAAGGTATGTGCTGGGGGATGAAATCCCAGTCGGGCCTTATCTCAGGTAAGTTAAGATGTTTGTTTAGTGCAAGTGGTTTGGTCGTGTAACATAAAGTGGACTAGATTAATTCAATATGCATTTATTAACTACTAAGTGTGGTCTAAGAAATGCAAGCAAGTAGAAATGTAATGCAACCTATTTTAAGCCCAAGTCAAAATGTTTGTTTGTATGAAGACGAATGGAGAAAGGGTCGAAGAGTATGAGTTTTGGCTAGTCTAGAAGTGCAAGAAAGAAAAGAAAAGTTCTTTTTAGTCCTGCTGATGGTGTCGTTTAGAAGAGACAAAAGAGGTGAAAAGGAAGGAACCTAATTCACCTATATGAATGAAAGAAAGAAAGAGCCCAAGGAAGGCCCTAGGGTCCCACCAGGCATGCCAGAATGTTTCTATGCTAATTTCGCTTTCACATTCAAAAGAGAGAAATGAGAAACTAAGAGATGGTCTAGGGTTAGAAGATACCTGAATGTAGTCGTGCGCACCAAAATTAGATGTTGGAAGGTACTCCTCTTTGGCTATGGAGGAATGACACCTACAAATAAAAAGAGATTAAAACACGAAAAATGTTAGATGAAGAGATGGTGGGCTGTCAAGCAAAAGCTTGATCCCTGAAGTACGAAGACTTCCTTCAAGGGATATCAACCCACTGATTAAAAATAGAATATTTGATGAAAGCAAAAATAATGAAAGACAGAATGAAGGAAATAAAAGACAAAAAGTAGAATACGTACCTGATATGCAGCAAACTACTCTTCACAATCACCGGTGTCAGTCTCTGTGCCAGCGTCGATCAAGGAAGGGCACCGACATTAGTTAAATTGCTGGCATCGGTAGGGGTAATGACCGACGTTAATTGGGGTAGTAGTTTTTTGGATGGAGTCTGGTCAGGTCTGGATAGGGTTTTAGGATTTTAAAAGGGTCTAAAGTTTTATCTGAGGGTTAGGGAGCCGGTTTGGGAGTCAGAGGGATTGTTTGGGGGTTTGTGCAGAAATTTGGGCAGAGTTACAGACTGTATATTCTAGAGAGGGTGGATAGAGGTGATACCGGAGGAAGTCAAATTGGGTCTATAGTCTGAATCTAAATCAAGGTGGTGATATCAATTAAAAACAATAACCAGAGAACAAAATAAAAAGCACAGAACAAATGCTTACCTGTTACATGCTGAAGATAGAGTAGGAGACATAATTGATGTTGTCAGTGTGTTGCAAAAGTTCGATGTAGCAGACCTCCAGTGAGATGACTGAAGCAGAATACCTATACTGGAGAGAGAAATATGAGAGATTAGATTGCAAATTGATTGAATGCAAAAGTTGGCTGATCATTTGAATGAAAAGTTTGCTGATTGTTTGAATGAAAAGTTTGTTGATTGTTTGATTGAAAAAGCTTGCTGATTGTTCTGAAGGTCAAATGAAAGAATGTTTTGAAAGAAGTTTCGATAACCGATCGAGAAACTGATTGGCAATTGAATAACGAATAATGGATAATAGATAATAGATCCTGCATTTGGGTCAAGTATGCAGTATTAAGGATAACCGATGCCAGCAGGACCGTCGACGTCGGTCGAGTAGTGAGCGACATCGGCAACATCGGTCGAGTAGTGACCGACATTGGCAGATGCAGAATGGGGACATAGGCTAACTTTAGCTTTCTGCTCATTTTTACATGCTACTAGGGTCAAGGCTCATGGGAAAATGGTTGACAGGGGTTAAATAGGTGTGGGAGAATAAAATGGGGGTTAAGGGGAGGATGACAAGGGTTAGACACAATTTCGGTGTCTACATATACCATCTGACATATATATACTTATCACTTAATAACTAGATCCAACACCTAATTCACAATAGTAAAAGGGGAAATGCAAAGTAGATCCTCATTCAACATCCCCTCCCATAAGATGAACACACAATACTTTAACATGAAAGGATAATCTGAAGGTGTCATAGATAGTTAGTTCTTATGATCTCATATAGATGGGCATATATGATACTAAGTCATGGTTGATCCGTAAACTCCACTAATAAACTCAAAGTGAAGTTTTAAGTATGAATACTAAAATTCTCAAAACTTAACAAATTCTCAAAAAACTAAAAAGAACTTGCAAAATGTTTTGGCAAAAACGTTCTCAATTGTTGATTTGGATTGGAATTGTCAAAAGACTTGTTACTTCCATTTACCAATTAAACTAGTTTTTTTTAATAACGTTGTGTTATAATTGTTGAATGTAAATTACTTGCATGAGTTCATTTACTAATTAAAATCAAATCATCAAACTAAAACAAAATCATGCATCAAATGACAATTACCAAAACATGAAACATGATAACGGAGTTCGGCTCAACAATTGATGCCTATGTCTTTGAGTTCTCCAAAGGAGTGCACCATTTCCATTAAGGGCACTTAAAACACCTAGAAACAATAAACAACTTTCCTACAAGCTGATATCTCAATGCATAAATTCACCTTCACCATGATTGATTCAAGCTCGACACCTTCGAATTCCATGAGTCTTCATAAACACTTGCAAAGTTACTTTAAAAGTCCTAAAAATCTCCTTTAAGGGTTGAAAAAAATTCCTCCAATATGAAAATTGGATAAAATAGAGTATTAATACTATGTATTATGGCCATAAGATGGATAAAAATCCATTACATAAGCTTACCAAAGATTTTACAAAGTCTCAGCCTCTTAAAAATAAAAACACAGTCCAGAATTGATGATGTCAAATAGAAATTCATGCTTTAAATAACAATTTGACCCCCAAAACTCAAGCAATCAAAGCCTATCCCTTTTGGATGACAGGTCAAGAGTTCAAACCATCAGCCTTTATTTTAGGCACTTATGCTTTATCTTTATCCTACATGTGTGGGTTGAGTGGTTCAAACAAGGCTTAAAATAGCCTTTGAGTGCCATTTCCTCCATGGGTTTATCCCACATGCATGAATTTGGGATAAGCCTAGGCTTTAAAAAGCCTTCAACCACCCACTTATCATGTGGCTTTGGCCACCTAAGAGGCATTTTGTTTGGGCTTGGGCTTGGTCTTTCCTTCGAACATGCCACATGTTTGGTCTCACCACCTTGCTCAATGAGCTTATCTCACGCTTAACTCCATGTGGCATATTGATGATGTGGCATGTCATCAAACCATTTTTTTGAAAACCTTTCAATTTTCCAAGTGTCAACCTCTAATAGGTCCAAATGTTAAAACAACCTCGAAACATGTACCACATGTTGCAAGAGACATTTTTTGACCAATCTTCAAATGGCCATAACAGGAACTCCTGAACTCATATTTACGTTCTAAAAAATGCATTAGAAATATCTCAATGAGCTCTATGCTATGAAATTGGTTCATCATGATTTGTAAACTTTTTCTAGAATGAACTCCATATCACACCTCCCTACAAAAGAGGCTTTTGGTCTCCAAAGGTTGACTATCACCTGAAATATTATAACTAGTCTACTGCATCCATGTAAATAGAACCCAATCATAACAAGAGATATAACCAATTGCATTAAAATGATTCATAATCAAACTAAAAAAATGTCTAATCCAAAGGCATGAGTAAGTGAATCTACAACTGCAAAAGTGGTTACAACATATCAAACTGCCTGCCCAAATGTCACATCCTGTAAAGCGGTGAATTACCAAAAACTGAAACAACTCCCAATGTAACTACAAGACAAGTTTATAATGCTGAAAACATATAATAAGTGTTTTTGAAATGTTGGAATACAATGCCCTAGTATGGGACTTATATGATAAGAAAATGCAAACAACCAAAAGTGTATGCTGCGTAACATCTAAACATGCCCAAATGGTCTTAAAAAATGCATCTAAACATCACTATGCCAAAATAGATACATTCAAAATAATAGTCTAACTTTCAAATGCTATAAGGAAACAACTCACAACATCACTCTGATATATCCCCAACTATTTCAAATGAGTTAATGTCTTATCCATTATTAGACTACCCATACAATATATTATGGAGATCAAAATCTTAGAGTTATCAAAAAGTGAGAATTGAAAAACTTTATATGGTAAACCTGTCTTGAAGTGTTCCCACCAAATTTAATCTACATCTATCAAATCTTGTTCATTCCCTTAGGTGAATTCTTAACCATGCTTTGCAAAAATAATGTAGTGATAATCCACTTAACAAATTCTTTCTTCCTAGTGAAATTGATTGTTTCTGTGGATTTATTATCAATTGCATATTATTGACTTAAAGTCTTAAATGGATTTTCACTTATATGTTTTACCTTATCCTAGATTGTATTGTCAACTGTATTATGGATTTAATTAGCTTCATTAACCTTAGTGAGAGGTTTTTAAATCATCTTAGTTCTAACATTACTTGAATGTGAAGATGCATGAAGCTTAAAACATCTATCAATCCTATGTTCACTCACTTTACAATGAGTGAAAACATCCTTCTTAGGTGAGGATCCCCTTTTTCCAATTCCCAAATTAACATGAGAATGGTCTTTCAAACATGTAATCTGCTTAAACAAAACTTTTCATTTCTAACAAGTCTTAGCACTATGGTTATTCATCCCACAAAAAGTGCATGGAAATTATTGCATTATCTTCTGTACATTATATCCAAACTTCTTAAATATATCAATTGGATCAGAAGATTTAGTGTAAGAATTAGGAGGTGGAATCTCAATACCTCTTTTACCTTTACACCTTTGAACTAGTGGCCTAGAACCTTCGCTATTAGAAGTTCATCTTCCTTTAGCCATGTAAGAAACTTCTCCATCATCCACCTCCACACTAGTATAACCCAAACCTACACAAAGAGGTCTATCCTCAACCTAAACTAAGTTAGATATAACTTGGCTATCTCTACCAAGTCCTCCTCCATTATAACCCATTTTAAACAACAATTTAGATCCTATGCCCTTATTGTATCTTTCAAAATCACTAAAAATAATATTACTAGAATCTAAATCTAAAATGGTAGAAGAAGATGAAGATTTTTGTGGTGAAAAACTTACAGTGCACTCAATCATAGTCTCTAAATCTAAAGGAGGCTTTACCTTTTCACACTCACCACATTGCAATCTAATCAAGAGCTCATCCTTGGATTCAAGCTCTGATTTTAACTTTGCACTTGTAATTCAAGTGTAAATTTATGGCATCTTAAGACTGCATTTTCATCTTTCATGGCCTTAATCTATGAAAACTTGCCCATGGTTTTCTAAAAACACCTGATTCCACACTGCACACTACAATATAATCAATCTACAAACCAATAATCCAACTATTCTCAAAGCAACTGTCAATACACAACTAGAAACAAACCCTATATTCTAATTGCTCTGATACCAACTTGATCTGTAAAATCCACTAATAAACTCAAAGTGAAGTTTTAAGTATGAATACTAAAATTCTCAAAACTTAACAAATTCTCAAAAACTAAAAATAACTTGCAAAATGTTTTGGCAAAAATGTTCTCGATTGTTGAGTTGGATTGGAATTGTTAAAAGACTTGTTACTTCTATTTACCAATTAAACCAGTGTTTTTAATAAAGTTGTGTTATAATTATCAAAATGTAAATTACTTACATGAGTTCATTTACTAATTAAAATCAAATTAGCAAACTAAAACAAAATCATGCATTAAATTACAATTACCAAAACATGAAATGTGATAATGAAGTTCAGCTCAACAATTGATGCCTACATCTCTGGGTTATCTAAAGGAGTGGACCATTTCCATTAAGGGCACTTCAAACACCTAGAAACAATAAACAAATTTATTGTAGGTTGATATCTCAATGCATAAATTCACCTTCACCGTGACTGATTCAAGCTTGACACCTTCAAATTCCATGAGTCTTCATAAACACCTGCAAAGTTGCTTTAAAAGTCCTAAAAATCTCCTCTAAGGGTTGAAAAATATTCCTCCAATATGAAAATTGGATATAATAGAGTATTAATACTATGTATTATGGCTGGAAGATGGATAAAAATCCATTACATAAGCTTACCAAATCTTTTACAAAGTCTCAGCCTCTTAAAAATAAAAACATAGTCTAGAATTGATAACTTCAAATATAAATTAGTGCTTTAAATAACACTTTGACCCCCACAACTCAAGTGGTCAAAGCCTATCACTTTTGGATGATAGGTCAGGAGTTTAAACCATCAACCTTTCTTTTAGGTGCTTATGCTTTATCTTTATCCCACATGTGTGGGTTGAGCGGTTCAAACAAGGCTTAAAATAGCCTTTGAGCACCATTTCCTCCATGGGTTTATCCCGCATGCATGGATTTGGGATAAGACAAGGCTTTAAAAATTATTCATCCACCCACTTATCACGTGGCTTTGGCCACCTAAGAGGCATTTTTTTTTGGCTTGGGCTTGGTCTTTCCTTTGAAATCGCCACATGCTTGGTCTCGCCACCTTGCTCAATGAGCTTATCTCACGCTTAAATCCACATGGCATGTTGATGATGTGGCATGTCATCTAACCATTTTTTTGCAAACCTTTCAATTTGCTAATTGTCGACCTCTAATAGGCCTAAATGTTGAAACAAGCTTGAAACACGTGCCACATGTTGTAAGAGACATTTTTTAACCAATCTTCAAATGGCCATAACAACAGCTTCCAAACTCATATTTACATTCTAAAAAATGCATCAGAAATCTCTCAACGAGCTCTATGTTGTACAATTGGTTTCATCATGATTTGAATTTTTTTTCCATAATGAACTCTAGGTCAATGGTAGTAGACATGGCTAGAGATAATTATGATAACAAGGAAGAAAAAAATCTTCTTTTAAAAGGTGGTGTGTATAGTGAAAGCCTATAAACATGTTCCCTTAGAGCTTTGGGTAGACTTTCCTTCTTTCCCATCATCCATAATTATCGACACAGTCTATGAAGAAGTGGATCAAATCTAGAATAGAATGGACTTCTTCCAACCTTCAACTACTCCAACATTCAGACTTAACTTCATATTTTTACCCCTGTCAGAGAGTCTACTATAAAAACTTGTGCATAGGCCCCAAACATGACATGAGTCAAGAGTCTCACCTATCTTGTAAGAGTGCACATTTGGTCAACTAGTTACTACACGAGAAGCATAAAATACTCTTAAAACTTATGCACCACTACCTAGATGTATATTAGTCATGATCAAGAGGAGGAAATAGTAGGTTCCATATTTGGAGGTGTGATTAGTTGATTTAACACCATCATAACAAGTTTAATAAGTTAAGGAGCTTGCACCAAATCAACCAATAGTAGAGGAGAAATATGAGATTAGGGAAGAAGCCACTTGCATATTTAAATTCTAACTGAAGAAGGGATAAAAGAAGAGAAATAAAGAAGAATCATAGTAACAACATGCCACATAATAAGTCAAAGAAGATAAGGCCACACAAAAGGCTAAAGATGTAAGTGAGAACATAGATAAGGCCATAGAGATGACCAAATAGGATCAAAAAGTGGCTAACATAACAAAGCAAGCACATAGTAAAGAGAAGAAAGAAAAAGAAGAAGATGATGATGAAAAGAGGAAATAAAATGTAGTAGCCTAGGTATAGTAGTAGGAAGTGAAAGATTCTAATAAGAATAAAGAAGAGGATGATGAAGCCTTGTAGTAACAACAAGTGTATGTACAAGCACAAGCATAAGCACATGCATAGGCCCAAGATGCATAGGAATAATACAAGGCTACAATTCTAAAAGTAGAATAGAAAAAAGAGAAAAAGAGGAGTAAAGGAAGAAGGAAGAAAAAGAGAAAAAGAAAAAATAAGAAGAAGATGAGAGAAAGAAGAAAGAGAAAAAGGAATAAGAAGAGAAGAAGAAGAGAGTAGAGGAAGAGAAAAGGAAGTAAGAGGAATAAGACAAATAAATAAATAAGATGAGTAGGCCAAAGGGAAGATTTTTAAAGATGTTGTGTAGTAAAGTAAGGTGGTAGTAGAGGTCATAGTGAAGCAACAAGCACCACCCATAATGTAATCATGCTCACAGTTGCCATAGCTTCCTCTAACAGGTGTCTAGCTTTGGGATGTCACCTTAGTCACTTCTTGGCACACTACCTTCTCCTTCTTAGTAGCTATTAAGACATACCCTAACCCTACAACATCAATAAGCACATTGGCTACACTATCAGTCAAGTAGGAAGATTTATTTAATGTCTCCCAATTGTCTTTAAAAAATCAATTAGAGGGTGTAATAGCTTTTTAGGATTCTATCATACAAAAGGCCACTTCCGTAGAGCAATAATGAGATCAGTCAAAGGTAGAGAATGTAAATATCAAGGCTTGCCTTTAAGAAGTGTCAAAGATGATTAAATACACTTGACCAAACTTGGCATATCAAGTAATTAGGGACCAAGTGATGTCTGATTATAGTAGGCTCAAGACCTTAGTCTTGGAGATCATAAAGGAATGGTGCATAGCACAACAACTTCATGTAGTCAACACATTGGGCTAAGGTATCAAAGTTGAGGCCACTACTTTGATTACTTTACTATAGGAGTATCAAAGGATGATAGACATTTCATCTCTCCAAGCTCATTAGGTTACACAGATTCTACTAAAATAAAAGTAGTAGCTTGATAATTCTCTTGCTAAATCTAGTGTAGATTTAACCATAATTATATTGGTTAGGAAAACCATGCATAGTTAGACTACATTGGCAGATGAAACTAACCTTTCTTTCTATAAATCATTCAATGCTAGGGATAATGTGCATGATTAACTCATTAGTTGGTAGCATAACCTTTGATGTAGCACATTTATAGGTCTCTAGATATAATGCCATGATAAAAAGTCTAGTAATGCAAAGGTAAACATGAGTATTACTAAGGACTCAAACCTGAAAGAGATCATTGGATTTTATGCACTAATGCATGTCCTGATCTACATGGTCTAGGAAGTGATGCTCTATTGGAATACATTCAAAACTGACCTAGTTATGTTCTACAGTGAGGTGGCCCTGATTCTCAATGTTCCTATTTAAAATCCATTATCTGAGCTCCAACAAGAAATCATACAACACATAGATGCTCAGTCTAGGGCCAAAGATCATGCTGGCCAATCTTCTTCCTTACCAAGGCCACCTCCTTCCAATTGAGTATTATGCAATGCAAAAAAATTTGGAAAACATTGAACACATTTTTTCATATTGGTAGATTAGTAAGATTAGTGGGGCTAGGATGGTTGAAAAAACCATAAAGGGTGGCCACCTGGTTATGCTATCCTATTGAAAAAATAAAAGGGTGGTAGGTTGTTATGCTATAAAGGTGGATAAGTAGTTTGTAAGAGGTGAAAACCAAAAATGACACCTTAAGTGATGATTAAAACTCTTACTAGTCTATCTAATTTTTCAACTTCTTCCCTTAACATATAATCAGATGATCCTGCAATGTTGCCTTAAGACAAGATAAAATTTTAAGTTTGAGAAAGTGTTGGGAGAATAAAAATGATAAGTAAAGATTCATAGGATATCCTTTAGATATGCATGCATTATGTATGAAATTTTTAGCTATATGTATTTTGTCTTATCTTGCATAACTTGTAAAAGGATAGAAGATGAACAGTTCCCTGTTTTATTGTCAATGTATAAGAAGAATGTGAATAGTTAGGAACTACAAATGACTATAAATACATATTCTTATATGAATAAGATGATGAATCTTTATTGAGATCAATATATACCTTTTTGTTATGGTTACCTATTGTATTTCTTATGTTCTTACTTGTATGCATTAATATGCTTAATGTCTAGTTTAATCCTATTTAAAGTAATTTGAATGATCTACAAACCCTAAGAAAACTCTGGTTATTCTTAGTTATTATTTATCGCATGATATTTCCTCTTTGACATGTTTTTGTTAAATATGAATTCTCTACACTATCCTATGAAGTATAATAAAAATTAGCCATCCTCATCCTTATCATGCTCTATTATATCAAAAACCTCTACTAACAGATGGTGTGAGCCTAAATTATTAATTTCTTGAGTTGGAATTAATTATAATTTTTTAAAATAAAAATGTAGATTGGTTGGATACAATGGGAATCTAATTATCAAAACATGATTTCTCCTAGCTGAGCAAATAAAGATGATAAGTGTAGTTTGTACATGCCTAATTCATCCTTCATGACATTATGAACTTCTTAGGGGTTTTCTACATGTAACTTTTACATTGTTAGGGTCATTGAGTATTACACCAACTAGGCACAATAAGTAGATCTTTGATTTGATAACTCTAATTATATGATTTTTCCACTTAAGATTAAAAAGTACACATAGCATTTTGTGATTAGGTAAAGGTTTGAACTATACCTTTTATGACTTCTTTATACCTCCTAGGGATATGACAATTTTGACACCTTTGGATGAACAAATATGTGTGTGACTTGCTCATTGGTTCACAACTCCTAGGGATTTAATAATTTAAACATCTTTGGGTACATAGAGACATATGGTGCCTCCTCATTGGTTTAGGCTCTGAGGGCTGTAACACATCTAAGTTCATGTAGACACCTAGTGACTCTTCATTACTTTAGGCCCCTTAGGGATCTAATTGTTATGACACATTTGAGTGCATAGATACATGTGTCACTACCCTAATGGTATGGGATTTCAAAGGGTCTGATAATTATAACACATTTGGGATCATATAGACACATGGAACCTCCTAATTATTTCAATCCTTTTGGGGATTGAACAAATCTAACACCTCTAATTGCATGGAGACATGTAGTGACCCCTCATTTATTCTAGCTTCTTGAGGCTCTGGTATATCTTGACACCTCTAGGTGCATGGATTTATGTGTCAAATCCTTTTTACTTTTTTCCTCTTAGGGATATAATAGATCTAACACCTTAAGGTGTTTAGAGACACATGGTGACTCCTCATTACTTTAGGCCTCCCATCATTTGAAATTTTTTACATCTATAGGTCCAATGATATACATGGTGCGTCTTTATTAGTTTGGTCTTCCTAGGGCTCTAAAAACCTTAACACCTCTATGTGAATAGAGGTGTGGTATCTCCTCATTGATTCATGCCTCTTAGGGATCCAATAACTTTGACACCTTTAGGTATATGAAGACATTTGACACCTCTTCATTGGTTTGGGCCTCCTAGGTCTCTCATACCTCTAAAACCTTTGGTTGCATGGATCCACATGGTACTTCCTCATTAGTTCAATCCTCTCAAGATTCAATGGCTATAATACCTATAGGATCATGGAGACACATGTCACATCCTCATTGGTTTGAGACTCTCAAGACTCTAACAACTCTAACACCTCTATGACCTAAAAATTTATACAAAAGGGGAAAATTTAGTCTAAAGTGATTTATAATAAAAATGAAACTTACCTATCTAAAAAAAGGGCTCCAAAAAATCTAGCTTAGACTTCAAGACTTAGACTCTGGGAAAGCGCTTGGGCAAGAAATTTTTATATAAATATCTAGTGATACAAAAACAAACTAAGTATAAAACACTTAAATAATGTAATGTGATTATTTATTTTGACAGTGAATAGATACAAAATATGTGCAAACATGAACAAATGGCCTATTATTAGGACTAAATAAAATTTTAAGGATTCAATTGTGATTGATATAGGGATGAGAATTTTTGAATTTTCCATGATGCAAAGCTCCCCTTTTCTTACATATAAATAAATGTGTTGGTCATAAAAAATTGTGACTATGTATATAAAACATTGCTTAGTGTTTATAATCTCGACTATATACCTCCATTATTGATCAATTAGATAAGTGGATAGACCTTATTTCAACAAAACTAGAGGAGAAATAAGCACTTACATCTACTTAAACACATAACATATCAATATCAATTATTAAGCTTATATAAAACTTAATTGTTTAAAGATATAAAAATGAACTTATTATTTTGCATAGATTGGTTGTAATATTTTGCCTACCAGGACTATATATCCCTAATAGAGATATATTTGGTTCTACTCCAGGTGTTGCTTCATTTCCATCTAGGCTAGAAAGACTATGATGGAGGTTCCAAAATCACCCTTTATTAGGAAGATACTTGTGATTCAATTAATATTTTAGGGTTCCTTTAATTTTTATGTTATATTTATTTATGGTCCATGAGAATTTAGAATTAATGTAATCAATGTGAATGGTTAATTCATTGAAATATTTGGCATTAAATTAGACCATTTGCTTATTAATTGAATTCATAATGACCTTTTGATGTTATTTTAAATGTGGTGATGACCTATTTTTATAAAAAAAATGTTTCTAAATTTACTTGCTAAGTTTTAAATCAATGGCCTCTTTTTTACTAGTTGTTGTGAAAGAAGTCACTCCATTTATCAGATTGTTTAATAATGGGAAACCACTTGCTATATTTATATTTCTTGATTTTATTCTTAAATTCATGGCCTACCTCTGAAATGGATATTATAAATCTGAGGTACACCCTTTAGATATGTGGTTTCAAGGCTTATCCCTTTAACTGATATAATGGAAATACCCCTCAGGTTGTGGGTGACCTTAGTTGAGGGGTGATTCTTAAGAGAAGGATGGTTATCCTATTGAATCACCTAAAATATGATGAAATATATTTTATCAATGATAAAAATTGAAATAAGGAAACATAAATAAACATAAACTAAAAAAAGGTGACGCAAAAAATGTAATTTTCCTTACTTTCTTAAAATTTTCACAATGAAACCCCCCAAAAATTGATATGCTTACATAACTTCCAAATTAAATATTCTTGCATAAGTAGTTCATATGAAGGATTAGGTCTAAAGGATGAAATAGGAGGAATGAAACTTATTCACAGTTAATTTTTTATCAAAATCTGAAGGCACACAACCTATAGCCTATAAAAGGAAGCCTATCTTGCATAAAAGTGAGAAAGTTGGATAATAATGAATGAGTTTTCATTTTTAAACACAAGATCATATATATAAATTTATAATTCACACATAATTAAAGTGTATAATAAATTTTTTTTAATGGTTCAAAGGCAATTACAAGTTCTTGACTGGGCAAAGTCTTATTATACCTAGTAGAGGGATACATAAAGAGGCATTCTCAACCCACTTTAAAATAAAATCATAAGGAAATCACTACCAAGGCCACATAAATATATTTGTTACAATTTTAATGATCCTACTCAAGGGAAAAAATTGAAATGTTAGGCCATTATGCCTTTTCCAATGCCTTCATACCTATCATAATGAATATTTCTTGAAGAGAGTGGTGTAGGAGTGGCGTAGAGAGCCTTGTCTTGGCTAAATTTTTCTCTTCTTGGTGGTTTGATGGAAGATAGGTGTGTTTTAACTCTTGAAACTCCTACATCTATATTTAACTCACCCCATTTACACCTCCTTATGCATGCACATGTCAACTTCATGGTTAACTTGGTGTAAGACCACTACTTTACTCCATGAGAGTTACCTTTTAGGGTAATTTTCAATGTCATTATTAGGCCTTAATAATGGTTGACATGCATGAAATAACATCTACTAAGTGTCTACATGCTAATATTATCACCCTCTTAATTCCTTAAATATCCATTATGATCTTAAATCACCTTAAACCTACATCATGGTCATGCTTTACCATCTTCATTAGCATAATCAAGTTGAAACTCACTTTATATCTCTTTGAATGGACTTAAATAAGGATATAAGTTTTGATACTCCTTGGAATTTATGATCTTAAATTTCCAATCCTAATCATTTTCATCTTACATTCTCACCCTATCAACAAACTTGCAATAGTTAATTATATTTTAGATTATCCATGCTTCATAATGCTTAGTGACTCCTTCACTAAGTCTATTTATAACTATTCACAAGACCATGCTTGAGATTTGAAGTTTATTGAATCATTTATTTGTAGGTATGAAAAATTTTCCCCTCTTATAACAATCATTCTCTATAACTCATGAAGTTTGTAGAACACACACTAACCTACAACTATGTTTTTAATCTTACTTTTAGAATAGTCAATGCTATCTAATGCATCATTAAGGGATATGAGAATCCCCATGTTGCAACAATTATGATATTATTTTTATGTGAATAGTTTCATAAAATTGATATCACAACATGCATCATTTTTAAAAGGTGAGATAGGTTAGAGGGGCTCTTAAAGAGTAAAATATAATTAGTATTCCCTTCTTCATTCATAGTCAAGCAACTTTACTTCTTGGTCTTCTTTAACTTAAACTCCCTCTTAGTTTATTATGAGAGATTATCATTTTTATTTATCCAAAACTTATAATTTATAGTTGATAAATCTTTCAATAGCATAGAAATAACACAGTAACAATGAATTCTCTAAGAAGATATGTAGTATTACTCAAGATCGCAATACAAATATATGCTTATCTTTGGGAAGAGATGTTTGCCTTCACATTTATGGTTACCTATTCATTTATACAAATTTTTAAATAATGGAGAGGATGTGGAAGGTCACCAATATCAAGGGAGATTAAGTGGTTTGACTTCCAAGATTTAAAACAATATAGAATTTGAGAAATTACTATTTTTAGAAACTTACTATTTTTAGACTATACTAAAATTGAAATTTGGGGCACTTTCTTTGGGTTTTCGAGGGTCAAACTTCATCAAGAGGATATCCATGCCATCTCATGACATTATCCTCACTATTATATTTCTAATGGTTCAAACGGTGAGTCAATTAGAGCTATGGTGCAAAAGCCATGGCTCTCAAAAGTTATGTCATTAATTGGGGTGGAATTGTCACCTAAATTTTTGCCTTGATCATTCCTCCCTCCTTGAAAATCAATGGTCCCCATTGCATCAATGTTCCCCATCAAGTGTGGTAGTTTTGTCTTGATTTGATTCTCTATGAGCCACTCACCTTGGTGGCTAAGCTGGCCCCTTTTGACCACTTGATAATGCAAAATAGAGCGTCCTCTTGTTGTCTTCATCCAGGTGTCCACAATATGATCATATTCCACTAGAACAAAACTCTGTAGGTAAAGCTCATCAATGTCTTTTTGTTATACTATAATTTAAGTGTCTAATAGACGTGGGTGATATGGTTTAAGGAGCTCCACATTGAATATTGGATGCGGACCAAGGTAGGCTGGTAGGTTCAACTCAAAAGCATTTTCTCTAACTTTTATAGTGATGGTGTAGGGACCATATTGTAGAGGCTAAATCTTTATATGTGGGCTTGCAATTCATTCCTTTTAAAGCCACAAACAAACCTTGTCACCCAAATTAAAATGGTGTTTAATCCTATGTTTGTCATGGCATTGCTTATACCTTTAATTCATCTTCTCCAAGATGTCATGAACTTGTTGGATGTGTTGCATTTGTTCAATAAGCTTTGTTGCTTTAGCTACCTCAGATCTTCCATGAGGTGTGTATTCCATGGTGGAAAATGGAACAACTATATCAATTAGTACCATGGGTTGGAACCCAAAACATACTTGGAATGGACTATGCTTGGTTGAGTTGTGTAATGCCTGATTGTATCCATGTTGTATGAAAAGAAGTCCCTCATCCCATGTGCATGGATGTTTAGAGTGATAAATCTAAATCATGTGAATAATCAAGTAGTTTATCACCTCTATCTGACCATCAGTCTATGGATGGAAGGATATGGACTTCATCAGCTTAGTATCCATCATCTTCCATAGAGTAGACTAGAAGATACTCAAGAACCTGTTATCTCAATCTAAGATAATGGACTTGGGGAGACCAAAATGGAGCCATACATGACTAAAATATAGTTGAGTAGTTTCCTTAGTAGATATATTTTTCTTACAAGAAATCATGATATCCATTTTTTTAAAATGATCAACTACCACAAAAATACAATCCTTACCATGTTTTGAAGTGGGCAGACCTGAGAGAAAATCCATTGAGATGGATTCCCAAGGCCTAGTTGGTTATGGCAATGGCATGTACAATCCTTGCTTCTTATTTATTGGCTTGGCTATCATACATGGGGTGAAATATTTGAGATATCTTTCCACATCCTTTCACATATGGGGCTAGTAGAAGTGTTTTTGAAGAACTGCCAATGTCTTTTCGATACCAAAGTGTCCAGCTATCCTACTAAAGTGTGCTTCCCATATCATCTTTTGTTACTCTAAAACTGGAACATAGATGTGCCCCACATGATAGAGGACATTATCTTTCAAATATAAATTAGAAACATGTTTACCTTTTTGAATCACTTGATATGTATTAGCAAAGGTAGGATCTACTTCATACAGAGCACCCTAAGTGGCAGTCTCATGTCTGCATAAGTCAAGAACTGTTGTGAGTGCAGTAATTGGTGGGTGGCTCAGATAATCTATAGCTATATTTGAGCTCCCCTTTTTGTGTTTGATTATTATGTGGAATTGCTAAAAATATGTGGCCCACTTTTGGTGCCTCTCATTTCATAGTTTGCTTTGTGTCTAGATGAATTCCAATGGTCTGTGGTCAATGTGGATGACCGTCTCTTTCCCTAAGATGTAGTGTTTCCATTATTTATAGGCTTACATAATGGCATAGAGATCCTTATCATATTTTAGATATTTCTTGACTGTATCAATAAATTTTTCACTATGATATGCAATATGATGGCCATGTTTCATGATGACAGCTCCCATGGCATATTCAGATGCATCTATTATCAACTCAAAAAGTTGATGAAAATTTGGCAAGGCAAGAATAGGAGCTAAGCAGAGTTTAATCTTCAAATTCTCAAATTCCCTTTGTTGTATTTCACTCCATTGAAATGTAGCTTTAGCTCCTCCTTTAGTCACTTGGGTTAGTGACCAAGCAACATGTGAAAATCCAAGAACAAACCTGTGGTAAAAATTTGTAAGACCCAAAAGGCTATGAAGCTCAATGAGGGTCCTTAATGTGGGCCATTCTCAAATAACCTAAATCTTTTTAGATCAACATGGACCCCATCCTCATTCAAAATGTACTTGAGGTACTAAATTTTTGTCATCTTGAATGTGCATTTGTCAATATTTGCATACAACTTGTCCTCTCAAAGAGTTTGAAGCACCTTATAAACATGTTGAAAATGTTCTTCCCATGTTCATCTATAGATGAGTATGTCATCTAAGTAGACAACCATGAATGAGTTGGTTAAGGGTTGTAGGATGTCATCCATCATCCTCATGAAGGTTGTAGGTGTGTTAGTTAAGCCAAAATGCATAACCAACCATTCAAAGAGCCCCTCCTTAGATTTGAATGCAGTCTTTTAGACATTAGTGAAATTGATGCAAATTTGGTGATAACCAAATTTGAGATCAATTTTGGTGAAAAACTTCATACCATGAATCTGGTCTAGCAAGTCATCAATCTTGGGGAGAGGGTAGTGATTCTTCATAGTGATTTTATTTAGGGCTTGATAGTTAATGTAAAGCCTCCATGTTCCATATTTCCTTAGTTTCAAGACAATTGGGCAAACACAAGGTGAAGAGCTTGACCTAATGTGACCCTTTTATTTAGATCAACTCTTGAATCTATCTTTTTATCTCATCATTCTCTAAAACTAATTTGTGATACATAAGATTGTTAGGCAAAGGTGATCCTAGAATCAAATCGATAGAATGTTTTACCTGGCAATGTAGTGGAACTCCTATGGGTGACTTAAAATAAGTCATCATATTCCCTTATGATTCATCCTATCTACTTTTGTTGTTGTTTTGATTGTGTAGTCAGGACTACAACATCAGCCTTCTTGGAATTTTGTGGTTTGACCACCATGAGAACAAATTGCTTTGTCTTCTCCACCAATCTCTTACATTGCTTAGCACTAATCAGGGAGACAGATGTGGGAGGTGGTACCTCTGGTACCCTATAGCACCCTATTTTGAGAGTGAGGGTGATCCTTTGAGTTCATGATTCATAGATGCCATGTCACTCATACATGAACGACTGACCAATGAGTACATCACAAACATCTAGATTGACCACATCACACAAGACTTTATCTTGAAATGGTTTTATAGAATATGAAAGAAGACACTGGTGGATGACATGGAGGTCTCTCCCTAGGCTCAACCATCCAATATTGTAGGGCTTTAGATGAGGCTTCATGGATAGATTTAGAATTTTCACAACTTTACTAGAGAGTAAATTCTTTTAACTCCCACTATCAAGAATGAAATGTAGAGGCTTACCTTTTACCCATAAATTAGAGTGAAACAATCTTTCCTTATCATCTAGTCTTTCCTCATAGGTCTACGATGAAGTGATGATGGTGTTAGGATCAGCATCTACAATTTATTCTTCATCTTCTTCAACTATGGGTTGTGTATGAGGTACAGTAGTAGATGTATAGTATTGTGACTCAGAAAATAGTGACTTGATGGCTTGACATTCTTCTTTGGAGTGAGTTCCATTTTTGTGGTAATCACACCATTTTCTAGCCTTCCTCTTCTAGGATTTCTTATCTTGAAACTCCTTCTACATCCAATTTTGGCCTCATGTTTGACCTTCCTTATCATTTTCCCATTTTGAGGGTTAACTCTTCATATTCTTTTTGCCATGCTTCTGTTCAATCTACACTACGAATTTATATGCCTCACCAAGGGTTTCCAAATTGAAGAGTTCCATTCCTCCCCGTATGTACCATTGTAGTCCACAACAATATTTTAGAGTCTTATATTTCTCACTTTCTTGAATGCCTAATCTTGTAGACAAAGAATGAAAAGTGTCTATGTAATCTTGAATAGATTGGTCCTTACCTTGGTGAAGTTGTTGCCATTGTATGTACAAATCATCATATGCTCTAATGGGATAGTATTCTTCTTTCACCAATTCCACAAAATCATCCCAGGTAGGTTCCACCTCAAGGCCAATGTAATCTGTATTGAACCTCTTTTTTTACACTTCCCACAAGTTTTTCATGGGCAATAATGCTTTCAAAAGAGCAAAAGTGATCTTTTATCCATCGCTGAACTTATTTACAAAGAAGTAGGAAGACAATTGATCCAACCAATTTTATACTACATCAACATTGATTTTGCCTTCAAATTTAGGAATATCAAATTTTACCTAGAACTTGAAGGGTGTTGGGGCAATGAAAGGATGTTCCCTAGATGAGGAGCTAAGAAGTATAGCTGTAGAGCTAGAATTTCCCATTGTGAGTGTTTGAAGAATTTGCAAAAATTGTTGTAGCATCTGTGCTTGTTTCCATTGGATGGCTTCATTCACCATTTCCTTGAAAGGATCAGATGTCTCGGTGTCATCCACCATTTGAAGTCATTTGGAGCGAAGAGGTGGAAAGTTTGGAAGCTCTGTTGTTTCCCACCCAAGCTTCTTGTAGCTTGACCTCATCCTTGAGATCATACACTCTTAAGATAAACCACTCTGATACCACTAATCCAAAACTTAGAAGTTCTATTTGATAAATATTTCAATATCATAGAAATAACATAGTAACAATGAATTCTTTGAGAAGAGATGTAGTATTACTCAAGATCGCAATACAAATATATGCTTATCTCTAGGAAGAGATGTCTATCTTCACATTTTGGGTTACTTCTTAATTACATTTTTAAAGCATGGGGATGATGTGGAAGGTCACAAATCTCGAGGGAGATTAAGTGGTTTAACTTCCAATATTTAAAATAATACAAAATTTAGGGAATTACTATTTTTAGAAACTTATTATTTTTAGAATGCACTACTAAAATTGAAATTTAGGTCACTTCTATTGGGTTTTGAGGGGTCAAAATTCATTAATTGGAGATCCATGCTATCTCATGACATTTTCCTCATTCTTAGCTTTCCAATGGTTCAAATGATGAGTCAATTAGAGTGACGGTGCAAAAGTTATGGCTCTCAAAAATTTTATCATCAATTGGGGTGGAATTGTCACCCAAATTTTCACCTAAAATATTGCCCAAATCATTCCTCCCTCCTTGAAAAGAAATGGTCCCCATTGCATCAATGTTCCCCATCAAGTGTGGTAGATGTGTCTTGATTTGATTCTCTATGAGCCACTCACCTTGGTGGCTAAGCTGGCCCCTTTTGACCACTCGATAAAGTAGAATATAGCGTCCTCTTGTTGTCTTCATCCAAGTGTCCACAATTTGATCCTATTCCACTAGAGAAAAACTCTATGGATCAAGATCATCAATCTCTAGTTATTCTTCTACAACTAAAGTGTCCAATAGAGGTGGGTGATATGGTTTGAGGAGCTCCACATTGAATATTAGATGGATTCCTAGGTAGGTTGGTAGGTTCAACTCAAAAGCATTTTCTCCAACTTTTCTGGTGATGGTGTAGGGACCATATTGTAGAGGATAAATCTTTCTATGTGGGATTACAAGTCATTCCTTTTAAAGCCACAACCAAACCTTGTCACCCATAGAAAAATGGTGTGTAATCTTATGTTTTTCATGGCATTACTTATACTTCTAATTCGTCTTCTCCAAGATGTCATGAACTTATTGCTAGATGTGTTGCATTTGTTCAATAAAATTTATTGCTTTTGCTTCCTTAGATCTTCCATGAGTTTTGTATTCCATGTTGGAAAATGGAACATCTATATCAGTAGGTACCATGGGTTGAGACCCAAAACATACTTGGAATGGACTGTGCTTGGTCAAGCTGTGTAACACCTGATTGTATCCATGTTGTATGAAAAGAAGTCACTCATCCCATGTGTGTGGATGTTTGGAGTGATAAATCCAAATAATGTGAATAATAAATTAGTTTATCACCTCTGTTTGACCATTATTCTATGGATGGAAGGCTATGGACTTCATCAGCTTGGTATCCATCATCTTCCATAGAGTGGACTAGAAGATGCTCAGAAATCTACTATCTCAATCTGAGACAATGGACTTAGGGAGACCAAAATGGAGCCATACATGACTAAAATATAGTTGAGAAATTTCCTTAGTAGATATATTTTTCTTACAAACAATCATGATAGCCACTTTTTTAAAATGATCAACTACCACAAAAATATAGTCCTTACCATGTTTTGAAGTGGGCAAACCTGAGAGAAAATCCATTGAGATGGATTCCTAAGGCCTGGTTAGTTCTAGAAATGGCATGTACAATCCTTGCTTCTTATTTATTGGCTTGTCTACCATACATGGGGTGTAAGATTTGAGATATCTTTCCACATCCTTTCACATATGGGGCTAGTAGAAGTGTTTTTAAAGAATTACGAATGTATTTTCAATACCAAAGTGTCTAGCTATCCTACTGAAGTGTGCTTCCCATATCATATTTTGTTACTCTGCAACTAGAACATAGATGTGCCCCATATGATAGAGGACATTATCTTTCAAATAGAAATTAGAAACATGTTTACCTTTCTAAAGCACTTGATATGTATCAACAAAGGTAAGATCTACTTCATACAGAGCACCCTAAGAAGCAGTCTCATGTTTGCATAGGTCAAGAACTATAATGAGTGTAGTAATTAGTGGGTGGCTTAGATAATCTATAGCTTTATTTGAGCTCCCCTTGTTGTGCTTGATTATCAGGTGGAATTGCTGAAGATATGTGGCCCACATTTGGTGCCTCTCACTTTGTAGTTTGCTTTGTGTCTGGATGAATTCCAATGGTCTGTGGTCAGTGTGGATGACCATCTCTTTCCCCAAGATGTAGTGTTTCCATTGTTTGTAAGCTTGCATAATGGCATAGAGCTCCTTATCATATGTTGGATATTTCCTGACTGTATCAGTGAAATTTTCACTATGATATGCAACAAGATGGCCATGTTGTATGATGATAGCTCCCATGGCATATTCAGATGCTTTTGTCATCAAATCAAAAGGTTGATGCAAATCTTGCAAGGCAAGAACAGGGGTTGAGTAGAGTCTGTTCTTCAAATTGTCAAATTCCCTTTGTTGTATTTCACCCCATTGAAATGTAGCTTTAGCTCCTCCTTTAGTCACTTGGGTTAGTGACCAAACAACATGTGAAAATCCAAGAACAAACCTGCGATAGAAATTTATAAGACCTAAAAATCTGTGAAGCTCTATGAGGGTCCTTAATGTGGTCGATTCTTAAATAACCTAAATATTTCTAGATCAACATGGACCCCTTCCTCATTCACAATGTACCTGAGGTACTAAATTGTTGTCATCCTGAATGTGCATTTGTCAAGATTTGCATATAACTTGTCCTCCTGAAGAGTTTGAAGCACCTTATGAACATGTTGCAAATGTTCTTCCCATGTTCTGCTATAGATGAGTATGTCATCTAAGTATACAACCATGAATGAGTTGGTGAAGGGTCATAAGTTGTCATCCATCATCATCATGAAGGTTGCAGGTGCGTTAGTAAAGCCAAAAGGCATAACCAACCATTTAAAGAGCCCCTCCTTAGATTTGAATGCTTTCTTCTAGACATCAGTGGGATCAATAGAAATTTGGTGATAACTAAATTTGAGATCAATTTTGGTGAAGAACTTCATACCATGGAGCTGGTCCAGCAAGTCATCAATCCTGGGGAGAGGGTAGCGATTCTTCACAAAGATTTTATTCAGGGCTCGATAGTTAATGTAAAGCTTCCATGTTCTGTCAGGAATCTAGAACAAAAAACATGCTCTGACTCCACTGTTAGGATCTAGGAAGCACCATTGATTACCATGTACAAGCAACTTAAATATGCAAAATTAACCAAAATGCACAAGTAACTAGAATTCAGTATTAACACAAAATATGAGAGACAATACCCAATTATATTAATACTCTTCTAGAAAAGAATTACAAATGAAGAGATGCCACACTCTTCCACACCTTACAGGCTTCCCACACCAAGTGTACAATAATTCACCTTCAAGAGTTCACTCTCTCAATTACGGTCCCAACACACAACTCAAACACAGAGTTGGTGTTCACCTCCAACCAGTCAGTATCACTACTACTAGTACCACCAGTTAGTATCACTACTACTAGTACACAAGTACTCCACATACTCCATAACTTAGTATACACACATACTCCAAGTACACAACATACTCCAAGTATATCTCCCCTGATCTTACTACCTATTGTGTTGCTGATCTCCTTGATCTTGCTGCCACCTACAGATCAACTTGGTTTTGCAACACTTGTAAACCTAGACCACACACACACACACACCTGCAAATCAATGATCTTACTTACCACATGTAGATCTCCTTCCTAATCTTGCACACCTGTAGATCAACCTGATCTTACATACTCAGATAGAACCCTTGTCCTTACCTCACCAAGTCCTTATGATTCTACCATACCAGCACCCCTGTGGATCTTCTACCAGACCTTACAACAACTTGCAAATCTACTTGATCACACACACTTGGCACTGTGGCACTAGGAGGAACACACCTTGCTCTCTTCACTCTAAAGGAGCTAACTTTGCTCTTACTCAACTAGCACACATTACAATACAGCCCATGAGTCTATTATATAGATCTCATGCAAACAATAATTAGACATCCAATTACAATAATTAAATCCATGGATCAAGTCTAAAATTGGCCTCTTAACATGCAAACAATTGGTTTGTTCACTAATTGTTCATCAACAAGCAGTTCTGGAACCGCATAGGCGATCGATGTCAGTCCCTATCTGGCTGGAGATGATCGACATCAACTGATACCTAACTGATGTTAGTTTGCTCTGCACTAGATATGATTGATGTCAGTTGATCAAACCAATGCTGGTTGCTTTGCAACTCAACAACCTCTCAAAAACCTCCTCCATGTCTACAATCAGTGAAGCTTTTAGCTCCACAACCTAATAATCTCCCACTTGGAGATAAACAACTGCACTATACCTATAGCATGTACACCGTCTAATCTTGTTCCCTGGCTTGTATCTCTCTTCAAGCTCAATCTTGAAGACCAACCACCACACATCCTACGGTGCAACTCCTATCATCCAAGTAACCTGCCATATCTGAAGTGCCTGACCCTACATAGTAAGAATCCTTGCTATTGGTCCCTCTCAGATACCTGAGAACCCACTGAACTTCTTTCCAGTGATTCCTTCCTAGATTGGCCATACAAACCTGCTGACAACTCCCACTACTGGGGAAAACT
This sequence comes from Torreya grandis, assembly GCA_037957365.1. Taxonomy (NCBI): domain Eukaryota; kingdom Viridiplantae; phylum Streptophyta; class Pinopsida; order Cupressales; family Taxaceae; genus Torreya; species Torreya grandis. Next base: position 6,185,436 of record JARHVA010000118.1, read on the forward strand.
TAGGGAGTGCACATGTACTCAACCTCATCATGTGATTGGGGACCCTATTTTGTGAACTGTCCATCCATAGGTGTGTTGCCCAGTTTCTGCATCCTACACTACCTTCACATAATCATCTTGTGACAACATCAACTTGTGATCTTCCCTATCTCTAAGATTACTCATGCCAAAGAATTTTGTTGCTCCTCTAAATTCTTCATGACACAGCCTCTAAACTAACTTTACCTTTAGCTTAGCAAAACCCTGTATGTGTAACCCTGCATCAAGCTAAACACACAACATACAATAACAAGATGATGTTGCATGATCATCACCCATCTTAATAAGACAAACACAATGGTTACAATGACATTGACTAAAGCCATGCTTTGTCATCCACCTGTCAAACTTGTACCACTATCCTGGAGCTTCCTCAAGACCATATGACCTAGCCTTCCATCTCACATGTATCCATTCTCTCTATTCTTTAACTAAGGAATCCATTCATCTTTCATTGCTTTCATACTGACTGGCAACCCTACCAAATCTCCCATTTGGTTCTGCATCCTAGGAAACAAATTTCTCATTCATGCCATGCTCCCACTGTTTCCTAGATCCTTCCTACTCTACAGTGAGCAATGAGTATAAAGAAGAGGAATAACAAATTTGAGGCTTACTTACCCTTTCAATCCTCCATATGGGCATTTGAGACTCCTTAATAGCTTGTTGTCTACCCAAAATCCATTCTAGTGACTAACCTCGATCACCACACAGTCTGCATCCGATCGACGTCAGTTCCATGTAATTGTCCTAGTCATCGACACTAGTTATCCTATCGACGTCAATCTCCACCTACCTGACACCACTGACTTTACCTGTCTACATGTGATCGATGTCAGTGCCTGTCTATTCGACGCTAGTTTCCCCTAACTGACATTAGTACCTGTGTTTTCCTATGGGTGATGACTTTTTACCTGCGAGCTTACTTTGAAAAACCCTATCCAAACTGCCCTACTCAGAGATATCTAGTCCCATCCACTGATCTCTGTCCATCATCTCCTCCAAGAACACTAAGGCTTTCCAGTTCTTGAGTTTGTCAAAGACATCTGACTTCCACTTAAGAACATGCATCTCCTTCTTGCTCATGTGGCCAAGCCTATAAAGCCACGTCTTTACAATAGAATAAGAATCAATAATATAAGTAGATAGATAAAGGATACCTACTTTCTTTCCACCTGCTAATTCAAGTGTATCCTTGGTAACATTCCAAGAATCCACTGTGAGAGTTATTGTGCATCTCTCATCACCCAACTTTCCTATAGAAACTAGCCACATCTCCAGAATTGGGACCTACATGACCTCCTTCAACACCCATGTATTGGCCATCTGCAATTTTAGCCACACTTCCCCTTTGTCAAAACTTTGACAAGGCACACCAGCACTTAAATAAATGTTTCCAAAGTCTCCAAAGACCTTAACATGGAAAAATACTCTATTTCAGGCTGCATGGAAAGAGGCAATAGAATCTATAAAACAAGATTCTACTTTATCCAAGGAACATCCTAGAGCATCCTGTGTAACAACACCTACAACATCTGCTTCTTTAGTTCTTTCATGCTGATCTTCTACCAACCAACAATATTTCTTGTTCCTACTCTTTCTTTCCATAACACCGTAATTGACCATTCATGTTTTTCAATTCCTCCATTCTTAGTGTACTTTCTTTTGTCATTGCTATACTCCCACTCAATCAAAAACCCCTGAGAGTGACCTGTAACCAAAAAACACTTAACACGCTCTATGACCAAGGTGTTAGTGAACCTCACTCTGAGAACCTCCAACCTCACTCTGATACCACTTGTCAAGAATCTAAAACAACAAACATGCTCTGATTCCACTGTTAGGATTTAGGAAGCATAATTGATTACCATGTACAAGCAACTAAATGCAAAATTTAATTAGAAGTAACAAGTAACTAGAATTTAGATATAACATAGAATATGAGAGACAATACCTAATTGTATTAATACTCTTACAGAAAGAAATTACAATGAAGAGACGCCACACTCTTTCACACCTTACAAGCTTCCCACACCAAGTGTATAGTAATTCACCTTCAAGAGTTCACTCTCTCAATTACGGTCCCAACACACAACTCAAACACAGAGTTGGTGTTCACCTCCAACCAGTCAGTATCACTACTGCCAGTACCACCAGTCAGTATCACTATTACCAATACACAAGTACTCCACATAATCCACAATCGAGTATACACACATACTCCAAGTACACAACGTACTCCAAGTAGATCTCCCCTAATCTTGCTACCTGTTGTGTTGTTGATCTCCCTGATCTTGCTACCACCTATAGATCAACTTGGTTTTGTAACACCTTTAAACCTAGACCACGCACACACACACACACATACAAATCAATGATCTTACTTACCACATGTAGATCTCCTTCTTGATCTTGCACACCTACAGGTCAACTTGATCTTACATACTTAGATAGAACCCTTGTCCTTACCTCACCAAGTCCTTATGATTCTACCATACCAGCACCCCTGTGGATCTTCTACCAGACCTTACAATAGCCTATAGATCTACCTAATCATACACACTTGGCACTGTGTCACTAGGAGGAAAACACCTTGCTCTCTTCACTTTGAAGGAGCTAACTTTGCTCTTACTCAACTAGCACACTTTACAATACAGCCCATGAGTATATTATATAGATCTCATGCAAACAATAATTAGACATCCAATTACAATAATTAAATCCATGGATCAAGTCTAAAATTGGCCTCTTAACATGCAAACAATTGGTTTGTTAACTAATTTTTTGTCAACAAGCAATTCTAGAACCACACAGGTGACTAACGTCAGTGCCTGTCTGGCTGGAGATGACTAACATTAGCTGATACCTAATCGATGTCAGTTTGCTTTGCACTGGATATGACTAACATCAGTTGATCAGACTGATGCTGGTTGCTCTGCAACTCAACAACCTCCTCCATGTCTACATCAGTGAAGCTTTTAGCTCCACAACCTAACATGTTCCATCTTTCTTTGGCTCTAAGATAATTTGGATACCACAAGGTGAAGAGCTTGGCCTAATGTGACCCTTTTGGATCAATTCTTGAATAAATCTTTTTATCTCATCATTTTCCAAAATTGATCTACGATACATAAAACTATTAGGCAAAGGTGATCTTAGGATCAAATCGATAAAATGTTTTACCTGGCAATGCAGTGGAACTCCTATGGGTGACTTGAATAAGTCATCATATTCTCTTGTGATTCATCCTATCTACTTTTTTTGTTGTGTTGATTGTGTAATTAGGACTACAACATCAACCTTCTTGGATTTATGTGGTTTGACCACCATGAGAATAAATTACTTTGTCTTCTCCACCGATCTCTTGCATTGCTTAACACTAATCAGGGAGACAGATGTGGGAGGTGGTACCTCTGGTACCCTATAGCACCATGTTCCAAGAGTGAGGGTGATCCTTCAACTTCATGATTCATAGATGCCATGTCACTCATACATGAATGACTAACTAAGGAGTGCATCACAAACATCTAGATTGACCACATCACACAAGACTTCATCTTGGAATGGTTTTATAGCATATGAAAGAAGACAATGATGGGTGACACAGAGGTGTCTCCCTAGGCTCAACCATCCAATACTATAGGGATTTGGATGAGGCTTCATGGATATATTTAGACTTTTCACAACTTTAGTAGATATTAAATTATCTTGACTCCCACTATCAAGATTACAATATAGAGGCTTACATTTTACCCATAATTTGGAGTAAAATAATCTTTCCTTGTCATCTGGTCTTTCCTCATAGGTCTATGATGAAGTGATGATGGTGTCAGGCTCAACATCTACAATTTATTCTTCATCTTCTTTGACAATGGGTTGTGTATGAGGTAGAGTAGTAGATGTTGAGTATTGTGACTCAGAAAGCAATGACTTGATGGCTCGACATTCTTCTTTGGAGTGAGTTCCATTTTTATGGTAATCACACCATTTTCTAGCCTTCCCCTTCAGGAATTTCTTATCTTGAAACTCATCCTACTTCCAATTTTGGCCTTGTGTTTGACCTTCCTTATCATTTTTCTATTTTGAGGGTTGACTCTTTGTATTCTTTCTACCATGCTTCTATTCAATCTTCACTGTGAATTTGTATGCCTCACGGAGGGTTTCCAAATTAAAGAGTTTCATTTCCCCCCATATGTACCATTATAGTCCACCATGATATTTGAGTCCTATATTTCTCACTTTCTTTAATGCCCAATCTTGTAAACAAAGAATGAAAAGTGTCTATGTAATCTTGAACATATTGGTCCTTACCTTGGTGAAGTTGTTGCCATTGTATGTACAAATCATCATATGCTGTGATGGGATAGTATTCTTCTTTCACCACTTCCACAAAATCATCCTAGGTAGGATCCACCTCAAGGCCAATGTCATCTATATTAAACCTCTTTTTTTACACTTCCCACCAATTTTTCATGGGCAATGATGATTTTAAAAGAGCAAAAGTGATATTTTCTCCATCGGTGAACTTATTTATAGAGAAGTAGGAAGACAGTTGATCTAACTAATTTTCTAATGTATCAACATTGATTTTTCCTTCAAATGTAGGAATATCAAAATTTACCTAAACCTTGAAGGGTGTTGGGGCACTGAAAAGATGTTCCCTAGATGAGGAGCCAGGAAGTATAGCTATGGAGCCAAAATTTCCCATCAAGAGTGTTTGAAGAATTTGGGTAAATTATTACAGCATATATGATTATTGCTATTTGAGGGCTTCATTCAAAATTTCCTTGAAAGGATCAGATGTCTCAGTGTCATCCACCATTTAAAGTCATTTGGAGTGAATAGGTGGAATGTTTGGAAGCTCTATTGTTTCCCACCCAAGCTTCTTGTAGACTGACCTCATCCTCGGGATCATACACTCTCAATACAAACCACTCTAATACCACTGATCCAAAACTTAGAAGTTCTAGTTGATAAATATTTCAATAGCATATAAATAACATAGTAACAATGAATTCTTTGAGAAGAGATGTAGTATTACTCAAGATCTCAATACAAATATATGCTTATCTCTAGGAAGAGATGTCTGTCTTCACATTTCAGGTTACCTCTTCATTTATATACATTTTTAAATCATGGGGATGATGTGGAAGTTCACCAATCTTGAGGGATATTAAGTGGTTCAACTTCCAAGATTTAAAACAATACAGAATTCAAGGAATTACTATTTTTAGACTACAAGACTAAAATTGAAATTTAAGGCACTTTTATTGGGTTTTATAGGGTCAAAATTCATTGATTGGAGCTCCATGACATCTCAAGATGTTCTCCTCATTATTATCTTTGCAATGGGTCAAACGACAAGTCAATTGGAGCTACGGTGCAAAAGTTATGGCTCCCAGAAGTTCCATCATCAATTGGGGTGGAACTGTCACCCGAATTGTCACCTAAATTATTGCCTAGATCATTTATTATCATGGATTGTTAATTTTTAACCTTGTATGCTTATATTTATGGTATTATAACTTTATCTCTATTATAACTTACATATAAATTGCATATCATGTTGATCACTAGAAGTGGTTCAAACAACCCCCATACTTTAATATTTTAGAATTTTCTCATATACCTATTATAAGGATTCTTATTTTTATAACACATTATCTTCAACCCTTATGAATTACACACATCTCAAAACTCAACTATAGGGTCATGATAGTTACAAACCTATTTTAGAACCTTAAATACCCTTAATATTTAGGCTTGAAGAGATCTATCTCTCTTAAATAGATCTATTAAGAGTGTTTATAACTTGAAACATAAGAATAAGGTCTTACCTCTAGTATATCATCAAGATAATCTTGTGAGATAAAACCTTGAAGAGGATTTTTAGGCTTACTCAAGGTTTAAATACTCCAAAAGCATGTTGAAATATTCCTTCATTTATTTCTTTATTTATAAAATCCTTGAAATACTTGATAATAATACCTTTACACTTACTTATTAACTTCCACATTGTTAGTCCATGGAGACCTTAAAGTTGAATTCTATGTCTTACAACTTCTTTATCATGACCTCAAATGTATTCAACATTATATTTTTTCATATAAATTTGTCTCTTGTTCTTTTAAGACTAAGATGGCTCTCTTCGTTAAGACCTCTTATCTAGTCACTTGAAGCTCTACAAAGTTATTTGTACTTGGAATTCATGATATTATAAAATCCTTTTGATAACTCTTTATCTCATTATGATGTAATTATTCTTTTAATTCTCTCACTACCCATCATCTAACCCCTAGATGATTCCAAACTCAGACTTGATAGGTTTTAATTGTGTTTCCTGATCTACAGGTCTATGAAATGAATAAACTTTTATTTGAAGGCATCATAACACATAAAACCATATAATACACTTTTAAAATAAAATCCACCATATTAATCTATAAATTTACCAATTTTTTCTATGTATAACAAAAGTTATAGGGTTTTTATTGAACTCTAGAGACCCTAGATAAGGAACAAAGTTGGGCACAGGTTGAGAGGAATGATTTTTGAGTGAGTTACCTTTGATGAATTTTTTCAGGGGACCTAAGGATGAATCATGGTTTTATATGTGGTTATATTTCTTATATAACTTCCCATACCATTGAAAAATATCCAATTATGGATCATAGCCTTGTCTTAGCTATTCAAACATGCTTAGCTTAAGACCAAACCTACAACTTAAGATATTTTTGTTAATTATATTTTTATCTTATAGAATACCATGTTTGGCACTCATATTTCACCATTATAACTCCATTTAATCTTCATGTATTATTTTAAACTCCAAAATATCAATGATTTTACATGATGAACAACTCCTTTAAGGTTTCTCAAAACTAGGCATGTTTTTTAGGAGCTTCATAACATGATCTAGTTTTGATCATCTTTGTAAACTTAAAACTTTGTTGAAAAGATATTAAGAATTATTTGAAAGCTCGTTATGGGTACTATAAGATGACCAAGGATTTAAAAACCTCCTAAACCATGATCCATACAAAAATATGCTCTATAGGTCTTGAGTATTGATGTAGCTCTCTTGAACTCTTCCCCTTTTCCATTCCTACTTAAGAATGATTTTGACCTTCTCTTCTTTGACTTGGTTTGTTCAAGGAACATTATATTTATACTATAAAAATAATAGGAAAAACTCATAATGTTTTTCAAGATTTGGAGATCATGAAAGCTTGAAAAACCTCTTTTCGCACAAGGTCTACCTTAATATGCATAGTCATACTGGTTCCAAAACTAGGCCAAGAGACCCTACAACATTAAGGGATGCACATGAAAACTTCCCTATGACACTCTAAATTGAGATAAGGATGAGTAATATTTATTATAAATCTACCTTGATGCCTATACACCTATACATTCTATACTAAGCTTCAAATATCATTAAGGCATTAAGGATGTTTTTCTTGAGGCTACTCTATTTGTTTCTTAACTAGTTATGAGCCCTTATAAACATTTTCATATCCATTTTACCTATTATACATATTGAATAATTTAAGGTCCTATTTTAAACCTATAACTTACCCTAGTTTTTATTGGAAATATGGCCTATAAAGTCCAAATGCCACCCCCTGCAACTCAAAACTTTTTATGGTACCGTTTTAAGCCTCTTTAGTGATTAATATACTTGTGAAACCATGTATTTTGGCCTAAAAGAGACAAATTTTGGTCTTACAATGTGATATATGGTGTATAAATTCCATAAAATAATTCAAAAAAATTTCTAAATACATTTGAGTACATGTAATTACCTTATTCATAAAGTTTTATGCTTTGAAGATAACATTTTATGCAAGTTAAAACATGGAAAAGGTCTTTTATAAGCTCACACGTGCCAATTTTTGGACCAAAAACATGTATAATGGATTAATAATTATCCCAAAATGTGTTATGACTCTTTTTCATACTTATATTTACCTAAAACTGGTGGTTTAAGTTTTATTTGTTAATAAATATGCAAGAAAAGGCCATTTTCAATGTATTTTTCATGCAAGGTATATAATTGTATGATTTTTTTCATATAGATAAGTCTAATATCAGGAAGAAGATGTAATATTATGTGTTTTATAAGAGTTTAAATACAATAATATTAAAAAAGGGACCAAAACTATTTCATTTCCTTCATCTTACTTGTTTGCACATAAGGAGAGCCCTTCAAGTTTATAGGTGGTATGGCCATGAGAGAAAATCTAGGTCTACAATTTTGGTCAAAAAAAGTATTCTAAGAGAGATTGTAGTTATGGTAAGTGGTTATAAAAAATTTCATCTCTCCTTCATGAACCATCCCTTTGAATTCAAGGCACTCATTATGGCCCCTTCATCCAGGTAGGCAATCGATTTTCCTAAATTTCTCTTCATCAAGGCATCACAATAGAAAATTTAAAGATTGTGGAGCTTCTTAGGATCAAAATTCACCTTTTCATAGAATTAATCATTCCTTTTCCATATGTAATAGGGTTAAATATAAATCAAAAAGATAAAGGAGTGTCATTCTATAGTCTAGAAGCATATTAAAAATAATTATATGGTCTAGGAGAGAGAAAGGGTTTCAAAGTTTTGTTGAATTCTTTTTTGAGGTGTATCATTCATGTTATTATGTTTTACAAGAAATATTCTTAAATTTTCATTCATAATATTCATATAAATAATCCATCAATGGATCTCAAGAGTCCTCAAAAGTCATTGTTTAGCAAATGTTAAGGTTTTCTAGCATTTATTAATGTTTTTGGCAAACGTATAGGTTTCAATTTCACCCTCTTATCCTCATTCAAGGGCCTAAAAATTTATATTTGTGTGTGTGTGTGTGTGTGTGTGTGTGTGTGTGTGTGTGTGTGTGTGTGTGTGTGTGTGTGTGTGTGTGTGTGTGTGTGTGTGTGTGTGTGTGTGTGTGTGTATGTATATGTATGTATGTATATATATATATGTATGTATATGTATATATATATATATATATATATATATATGGTATATTATAACTCTATATATGCATAAGACCTTCAAAGTGGTTGTGTGATCCCCATTTAATTCTCTTATCACTCCATCTTAGTTCATCTTCATTATCACTATCTTACACTACCTTTCTCACTGCAATCATGATCCTTTCCACCCTCCATTCATGGTTTTCCATCTTAATTTCCCATCATCCCCCCTTCCATTCATTTCCTTATCATGAATTGACTATAAATAAAATTCAAGGACTATAGGGAACATGGTAGTTATAAGAATAATGATATGAAAAATTTGAAACATTTCTAAACTATGGTAAAATTATCATCTATAGTCATCAAGAAACAATCAAGACTTTGTCATGAAAGTACAAACTGAGGGCAGATAAAGAATATGGTTTATTCAATATCTTTGCTCAAATATGTCTCCCCAAGTTGACATGGATCAATGACATGTTCATAAGAGACTATTTTTTAGTCTTCTTAGGGCCTAATTCCTACTCACAATCCATATAATAGAGTGCATATAGTCATCTTTAGTTGAGAAAGGACATAGTCTTGTTGAAGGATGAAATCATGGTTCAAGTGCATGAGTGAATTACAAAGGAGTGAAGGTTTCTTGACCCATATTATGTCTTCATTCATGTTATAAAATATAGGCTTGTATTCAAGTGTCCTTTAAGACACCTATGTGCCTATGTTTAGGTCAAAACCAATATTAGGTAAGGGTCTTGGTACTTTTAAGGCTTATCAAGGTGAAAAAGAGGCTAATTGCACCAAAAAATGAATGACTAGTATGAAGTTGATAGCATAAATGAGGGAGCTCAAGAATAACATAGGTTGAAATTTTTTAATAGCTCAAGAAGCACAAGAATAAATACCTATAGTTAGGGCTTTCTATTACACAATCATAAGTCCAAGAAGGTGAATAATGATTTAAGGAGACTCAAATGATGTTGAACTTTAAGAAAGGTTATTGAAATTGAAGATTATATCATGAGAAATGGAGGACTCTTGAACCTCTTACCTATTGTCAAACTTCCTAAGCATTATTAAATCATGTTACAGTCCATACAAGGACCTATAGTAAACAAAAACATAACCAAGTACATATAAGATAAAGGCATGTTTTCAAGAAGAAATGGTGAACATATGAAGGAGATAGTTTTATTAATAAATACATATAAGCTGTTGACCAAGGGATAGACCTCAAGGAGAACCAAACTCAGTTGAATATACATTTCCATGAAATCTCCACTTATAGCTGGGTCAAGAACTTTTCAAGTATGTTGATAATCAACCACTAGGACAAAAGGGTCTTGTCATGATATTTCATTTCATAGGGTTTTTTCCATGATAAAAGAACCTCATAAATGTTTTAAATATATGTATCAAGTTATTAAACTAAAATTTCATTAAGACTCAATCAAAATCTCATGAAAAGCACACCTATAACCATCATCTATAGGCCTATCTCTAGGCATATGAAGTTGATAGCGAATAGTCCATGATGGAGTTTAATGATCATATGGAGGGGATAGTTCATGAGAGAAATAACAATGAAATGGGACTAGAGTATAACTATTGATTTCCCCAAACATCACATAGTCAAGCTTAAATAATAAATAAGCACACATATGGCCATATTAGGTGGTAATGACATTGACATAGTCGTATACTATCAAGATGCATTTAAGATCATTAAATTCAAATAAATATATATAAACTAAATTATGCAAGTCAAGAAATCAATTTTAATTTCCAATACTTATCAAAAATACTAAGGCACTGGCAATACCATGAAAATGAAGGTACATAGGTTGTTATATAGAAATATGATTGTGTGTAAGAGCCTAAGAACATTTCTTAAGGAGAAAATAAATTAAGAAGGAGATAAGTATAAGGTTTAAAGTGATATGAAGGATATTTAAATAAAAAATCATGGTGTAATAGATACTAAATACCTCTACACTTCATAAACATTATCCACAACATTTTTGGCATACAGTCATGATGAGGGTTCTTGAGGAGTTCAGGTTTGAGATAAGTTGCATAAGGTTGAAAGGTAAAAAATGGAAGATGAAAACACTAAAAGAGGAATTTTCATAGTATATTCAAATAAAGTTCATAATTTTCAATTCTAAATCAATGTGGAAAGAACTAAAACTCAACCTTAAGACTCAACAAGTAGGCAACCTACTGATAAGTTAAGGGGAAAAGCACCTAAAGGCCACTAAAAGAAGAATTCAATCATGAAATTTGGTGGAGTTTATCCTTGTGATTTATTATATATAAATATAATTTTTGTGATATCATTTGAAGAGTGTAATTATCCACTATTTTCACACATTCACCTTCTTATCTAATCACAACCGAAGTTGAAGCAGGCAGACTTCTTGAGGTGCATATAGGTGATAGAGGGTTGGAACTTCATTGAAGTATTGATAAGCATGAGAGGGTGTTGTTAAATCTTAAAAAACATTTTTATAGGTAAAAAACTCCATATTATATAAAAATCATGCCCTTGAGGGATAAAATTAGTAGTTAAGCACCAAACCCTACAAACACATAGTCCTCCTTTTGGACTCTTTCATCGATTTTTTATTTATTTGATGAACATTGGGATAGTATAGAGGATAAATGAAACATTTTAAGAGATATTATATTAAATAAATTTTTAGAAAACTATTTTTAACATCACTCCTAAATCTTCTTCATGCACACACAGTTCTTAGCAACCTCTCGAGGTCCATTTTCACCACATAGAGAATTTGATGCATCCTTTACATGGGAGCTCATGCTTTTAAATATTGATGAGGGGGTTAGTGTAATTAATTTTCATATCAAGTGGTTTATAATTAGAGGTATTTAAACTATTAACAATCATTAATAATTTATGGACCTCCAAAATCCTTTCAAAACCTTTATAACCACCCAAAAGAGAAGGGAAGTCAAACTATGCATCCAAATGGTATGATGAAGCCATGAAATGAACTTTAAGGTATTATAAGCCACCCTAAGTACTTCCATCACTAATTAGTTGGCATATATAGTACCTTTACTATATAGATTAGGAGAATAAGTTAATGTTGAGATAGAAAGAAAAGGAATGAAGGGTAATTGCACATTCAAAGCATTTGATAAGAAATATGGGGTATTGAAAACCATAAATAACACTTACATATCCATCAACAAATGTCATTTGGGTCAATTACATAAGAAAATAGGTCTATAGGTCAAGAAAAGGAGTTCTTTTCATGTAAGGTGTAGAAGAATGTCTTGATAGAGCCAATATGATGACTCTAGAGAATCATCTATAGGTTATTCATGTTGATAAAATTGTATAAGATCATTTAAACTCATAATGAAGTCAAATATTAAAGGATGTTAAGCATACCCCTATGCTTATCCTTGACATCCCTAGGCAAGGCCATCAAAAGTGGGTAGCAAGAGCCAAAATAAGGTCATGAGGGCACTCCAAATCATCATTACCAACATCATCAAGTCCTAAGGTTCTAAGAGAGATGTATGATAAGTTTTAGCCATGGAGAAACTATCATTGATCATCTTGGTCTAAGAACACTAGATGTTGTTTAAAGAGCCTATTTTCCACTTTAAGAGGAAACATCACATGCTCACCTTGATACACACCTTTTACATGGGAAGCTAAGGAATCTAGGGGAGTTAACTAGACTAATACACTAACATTATGTGGTATTGGTTTAGGAATTTAAGGACCATGATTTATGAATAATCATTAAGAACCTAGAACACTCTTAAACCCTTGTAAAATCCTAATAGTAAAATTATTTGTGAATATTTGGATAAATATGCATTCAAAATCATTGAAACCTCTTGAATATCACCTAGATCATAAAGTAAACTTTGAGAGCTTAATGAATGGGACCATTCATTATACAAATTCTATATGAAAATGGTAAAAAATAGGTTTTTGAAATAAAGATAAATAAAAGGAGAGGTGCAAGGAAATTTAAATAAATTCAAATCATTTTTATAAAAAAATAACACTTTTTATTCATCCTCAAATCATCATATGATTATAAATGTTCCTGAAAGTGCCCTTGGAAGCTCATCCAAAGTAGCTAGTCTGTAGGAAATAAAGGAAATGTCACCTAGTCAGCTAGTTTGACTAACTTGTAGGTATTACTTGACAAGGATAACTATTTTTATGATATAATACATTGGTTCATGTCTTGAAATCATCATATTTTCAAGGTTCTATGAGCGTTCTAATGGACATTGAGCACAACAATTTAGGCTACTAGGTTTATTTTGGCCTATAGGCCTATTTACTCAATCAAGTGAAGAAGAATGGCATATAAGTTTGTCGACAAGGATAATGAGGATTTATTATGACATTTAACTAATATAGATCATGTAAAACTAGTCCTTGATGTCAATTATATGATTAACTAGTCCTTATGATGAGTTAACTAACCTTCAACTACTCCATTCACATACATAACTCATCTTGAGTTTTAATTCACAAGTTAACTCACTTCAAAAATAGTTATCTAATAAAAATTTGGCAGAACATGCTCGAATAAGACCTTGGATAAGACAAAGAGGACCCACCACCTTGTTTTAAATGCTAAGGAGATCATGCAAAGATCATGAAAGATATTAGACATAAGGATACTTCTTGAAGACTATTGTTATGTTAATGTATCTTAAATTTGACTTGAGATGATGTTTAGTTATCTTCTCCTTCTCTCCTCTACACCACTTTGGCTAGAGATTACATCTTTTACTATATATTCATGATCTAAGGACTATTTTTAAAATCTCTCATGGGCATGATGAAACTATGCCAAGATTGAGTTTTGTAAAACTCTTGAGTAAATAAAATGACTATTTTTATTTTCCTTTATACAGGTTTAGTGTGATTATATTAGTTTTATTTTCACATGTGGTATAAATTTCTCCCTTACTAGGTCCTAATCTCACCTAATTACTAGTATTTCATATTATGCAGGTGATATATAGTATTTTATGTTGAATGATATAGCTAACAACGGATATATTGATTGGTTAGCATAGTGAATCAGGACTTCCATCATTACCCTCGTGATTTGATCACTTGATGAAACCTTTATGTGAAATACTTTTGCATAGAAGTCCTTTGGAGTTGTAGATTCAATGATTTTAATTGTTCATTAGTGTTCTATAAGTTCAAACAGAGTGGATGAACTAGAAATATATGTGTATTAGCATCAATGGAATAGTATTTACCTTTCAGTAATCTTTCTAACCCTTTTTATCCAAAAAAGTCAAGTACATTTTAGTAAATTATATAAAGTGATATATAAAGAGGAGCTAACCTTACAAATCTATAGTTATAGTCTAATATATAGGTGAACCACACCTTATACCATTCTAATGTTAGTCCATATTTTAAGGAGATCTAAGCAATTTGCCTTCAATAAGGTGCAACTTGGGTTGATAATTATTTTTTCTCAACCTAACCTTAAATAAACATGTCATCATTATTTGTATGAGATTGAAATCCTTTAGATGTTGGGATGCATATTTGACACCATCCCTCTCCAATTGATATCTTCTTCTTGAGAACCCCTACATTTTCTCCATAGGTCTTTGAATGACTTATATTTCCAACATCCTCTATAATTATCAACCCTTAATATTTACTTGAGGATATTGTCAATGTGCTTGGAAACCTATAGGTATTCATGTTTATTTAACCATCACCACTATAAAATAAACACTTTCATATCATTGTAAATATCCATCATTTCCTTGTAGGCCTATTTGAGGGTGTCCAAGACTCAAGTCTTCCTAAAACCCAAAAAAATGATCTTCTTTAAGAAAATGAATATTTTAATTACTTTGATGGACTAAAGGGGTTAAAATAAGATCATATGGATTATTCAAGATCTTTTTATTAGATTAAAAACACTTCAAAATGTATTTTAGTGTATCCTTATGTGTGTAGGCCTATATGGGATTATTCAGGGCTAAGACCTCTTTTAAACTTTGAAATTCTGAAGCTCCTAAGGGATTAGTGTATCTACCACTTTCATATATAAATTTAAGATATGGAGGATAATTATTATGATTTTTCAAGATCCTTGTGTTAGGTCAAGACACCTCATAATACTTTTAAAACCTCTCTCCTAGATATGCATGCCCATGTTATTTTCTTGAGCTTGGAAAAGCATTGAAACCCTAGAATTTTAGAACTTAAATATCATGTACCCTATGTAAGTGCTATTAAATAAAAAATGTAATCTCTCTAGTTTTATATCTCTCCATTCACCTTTAATGAGTGTCACAAAATGCATAGAGGATCTTCACTTTGATTTATAGACCCATAAATGATCCTCCAAACTTGAATCATCCACAAAACCCTAGGATGGCTCATAAGAATTTAAATATACTAAAGTGATTTTAAAGATACATTTAGATAATTTTATCCATATTATATCCCCATACATCCCATTGTAATAGGCCTAAAACATCATAAGGTATGTTCTATTAGTTTGGGGTTTAAGAGGGTTTCAAAACCATTAATGAAGTTCTGAGTGGACTAATGTGTTTTGAATCTATTAGATCCATCTTAATGTATACAAATTATTATCAATAGACTCCCTCACATCCTCAAAGAACCTTTATTCACCATGGAACACTAGAAAGGAGATCTCCATCAAAAATTTGCCTTTATTGATGACTCTTGAAGGTTATTTTTACTTCTAAATGATTGTTCAAATGCCTACCTAGATAATTATCTCTCCTAACACCTAGGGTGAACTACTTATGACCTCTTTATTCCTCTCCAATTTCCTTATAATCCCATGCATCTTCTCATGTCTTTTACCATGTCCTAGAAAATAGCTTCTCTAGGCCTGTAAAAGAGCTCTTAAGTCGATTTTGGTATTTTCTTGGCTTCTTGAGCATGGATATTCTTCTATGAGACTTGTAATGAATTTTACATTATTTTCATGACATTTCATGACTCTACCCTAACTTTAAAGTGTTTTTATAAATATGTAACCTTGAATAAAACTCCTCAAAACTCTATCTTTTTCATAGAAATCTTCATTTTGAAGGCTTTTTCTACCTTTTTGCTTGAGATTGGTGATTTTAAACCATGAATAGATCTCTATAACACAATAAAACTTTATAATTTTTTTTAAACCCATGAAACCTACATGATCATGTGGAAAGTAGAATGGTTTTGGTTTGTAAATACAATCTTCCACATTGAAAGAGTGATAAAAACACCAATTACATGGAAGAGAGGGAAAATAAGCCATTAAATGAACTTTATCTCCATTTAATATGGATTAGTAGAGGTTATATGGGTATTTTATTGTTATTTGGCATTATAACACATTAGAAAATGTTTATTTCTAAAGTGACTTGAATGACTCAAATAATATGACATTTAGACTTTTCAAACCCTCATATGCACTTTGGAGACTCTTTTGAAAGAATTTATGACTTGATTATGTCTTATATAGGTCCTTTTTACCTCATTTTATGTTAAAACCCACCTTATAAACACTTTTAATTTTTTTCATATGATGGCATAGTTGTGTTCTTGGTCAAAGACTATATTGCTTCATTTTGAATGCATTTGAGCATGCAAAGAGGCCTAATCAAGGTGAATCAAGAGTTGAATATTGGGACCCTAACCTTATGAGTTGAATATTTTCACCAAAAAAATATCCACCTAGGTGTAAGGTGATCCTTTTATGTAGTGATTATCCTTTGACATTTTGTATCCAACTAGAGGATGTAGTGCTTATCATGCACTAGCTAGTTGGTGACTAAATATCTCCTCAATATTTTGGGAATATTCAATGATTTAAGGATATGTGTAAGGTACACCAATAATTTCATGAAGTCATGGAGATGGTAGGTGCGACCACCAAAGTTCTATCTTATACTCAGTGTATACCATCCACCCTAGAAAAGATACTCTTGAAGTCTATTTAAAGAGATCAAGCTAGATGAAGAAAGGGAGTCGAGAGGAATAACTATAGTAGAGCTCTGATGATATGAAGTCACTCTATATGTATTGATCTAATGGCCATTAGGGATTTACATATATCATATAGGTCATTAAGTATCTATTTTTATATGCACAAACTCACTTGTGATCATTTAGGTTAATAGAGTTATGATCTAAACATATACTCTATTTTTAACTCTAATTAATGATGAAGTTTACTGCATTAAAACATAATGTGTCTAGTTTACATGTCTTTTTATATTTCTAATGAAATGTGTAATGGTGGTAATGTCATATTTTCAATACAATTATGATAAGTAATTCTCATGTATGATATTGATTCACATATTTAATGGAGTCATTGTAAAATTGCATGATTTCATCTTTATTTTGCATAAATACCAAGTATAAAGTCAATTCCAAGTATTCCAATCCTTGTTAAGATTACATGTCTAGTATGAGTAGTTTCAGTGGAAGTAGTTTTGTGATATCTTAATTGCTTATATCACATTATTATTAGTACACAAAAGTCTTGTGCCTATAGATATACCTAAATATTTCATATAAATTTCATAAGTCCCCTAAATTAACCTAACACCATGGCACAACTATCCCAATGCAGGACCTAGTTCCTTCTCAGAGGCACTTTGGATAAGTGTATAAGGCTTGTGCCTTATGTGGATTGATGTTTGTGTAGAAAAGTGATCAAATATTGAGTAAAAATGGAATATCCCATACTTGATCCATATTGTAATAAACTGAGAGATAACTAGACAAATATTTTCTACAACATTTTGGTTCTATTGTTGGGACCCATGTTGAATTTTGTTGTTGTGATGGTGCGATAGAATGATATATCAATGTTATCTATGAAAACATTAAATTCTAGATAAAATATGTGGAATATATATTTATACTAAATAATCCAACCTATAATGTAAAAATAACAATAAGATGGGTTTAATACAACTTATATGATGCTTTATACAAGTTATTTTTCTATAAGTTACCTGAGCATGCATACTAGTGGTTAGCTTCACATTTAACCCATAGAATAATAAGTTATGGATGGAACTATGAGTAGTAAAAGGATCTCCTAGGAAGGCTTGAGACCTTGGATGCTACTTGGAATATACTAGTAGATAAATGGTCGTAAGTATCCCTTAATAGATACATCTTTGAATTCATAGTCTCAACATATTCATGCCCTAAGGAAGTAGAGTACCAATTTTTATGTGACCCTAAAGGAATGTTTGTGAAGGAGTTGAGTCTAAAGCTCAAAAATATAATGGTGGATTATGGTTTTGAAACATATGGGATGGAAGGATAAAGTCCTTTTACATATGAGAGAAATAAAAGGGGGAGAAGGGGATGTATAGGTGAGGCATAATGGAAGGGGATGAGTAAATTAACACCCAAAAGGTTAGAAGCTAGACCTATAATAAGAGATGACACTAATTTATGGAAGATATATAACCTATAAGTTCTAATAAAATCCATATCAAATTGGAAGGGAATAGGGAATGATCTCTTGAAATATAATAGTGTGAAGATGAGAGATATAATGAAGAAATGAATAAAGCTCAACACTTGATAGGTGTGGAATTCATTGGGTTCTTATAGAATTGGGTGACTATAGACACTATTGACACTCTTACCCATTTTTAATCTATGGTACATGCTCACATGATGGATCCTCCACTTGAAGAAATTATATAATAAATTATTGACTCTCCTAACAACTTAGATCTTAGGCATTTTTCAGACTTGGATTGTAACTTTGTGATTGAATAGATTATTCCATACAAATAAGTGAGTGTAATGACCTCTAGACCATTGGGTGCCATCTCACCACAATATCACTTGAACATGATCATACCAACTAATAAATTATCAATAATTCAAGGTGGAAAACATCCCAAAGGAAGTGGTTTGGTACCATAAGAAAGTAACACAACACCAGCAACATCAACTATTACAATAGTAACGAGCGGTCCAACACTTAACCCCATAGTTAGAGGTGTTGGAGGAACATCATCAGGATAGGTGCTAGGGGGAAAAGTGCCTCAAGTACCATATACACCACCATAAAATATCTACTATGAAATGGTTATGTACTTGCTAGAGTATCATGGCATGGAGAATGTCAAAGAACATGAGCTGAAGTGTGAACTATAATGACATGCATAGGGAATAAGCTAATTAGAACACAAGGATACCCATTTTATAACCACTTTAACTAATTTCACCCATAGATGTTATAGAAAATTTTATCCTAACTAGGCCATGGTTGACTATGATACCCTAAAGGATGAATTCCTTAAGGAATTTGACATTCCATAATTTGAGCAATAGAGCATCATTACATTAAAAGATATTACCTAGGGAATCTCAAAAAGTGTGTGCCTATATGATACAAGTTTCAAAACTCTCCTATTGAATTTTCCATATGATATTCACCCTTTCTAGAATGTGTAGTGGTTCATTGGGGTGTTACTTGTGTTATTATGAAGAGGACTTTCCATGAAGACTTTTACAGACCCTTGAGAAGTGCTTAAAGTTGCTCTTAGAGCCAAGGAAATAAAAAGTGTAGATACTAAGATCAACCCATTTATGAAAGTGAAAATTACATATATGGCCTCCCAACTCTATAATATTAATGTTAACTTGTTACATTATGTTTGAAGAGAACTATGGTGAATTTAATATGAAGAAAAATGCCATAATAGAACTAACTACCCACAAAGGAATGTGCACATCATGCTTATAAGTTATAAATTATATCAAGAGGCGCATTACATTCAAAACTACCCTTTGTTGTAACATGTCCCTCAAGTCAACACAACCATATGTTGTTATTTTTTCAATGCCTACACCCACACAACTATTGATTATCAAGTGATTGATGAAATATGTAAGAACACGGAAAGAGGTACACAATAGGCCACTACAATAGTCAAAGAGTAGGATAACCAAGGTAATGAGATCTATGACCAATAAAACACATGATTTAGGATGTAATGAGTATCTAGAGGGCAAGGTGGAGAATGTAGTGGTGGAATGTTTCCACCATGCTCGTGTTATAAGTGTGGCTCAATAGAGCATTATCATCATGATTAACCTACACATCCCATGTATGGGTATTGTTGAGGGTCCCATAAGGTCAAATAATTCCCTAAACTATATAAAAAAAAATCACCCAACATAGGCCTTACATAGAAAAGGGTGCATGAATAACCAGGCATGAGTAGAAAATAGAAAAATGGACCCAAAGGTGCATCCTACATACATAGGTAGTCAAGGTATAGGCAACTACACACAGTGGATTCACCTCTCAGTGACCAATTGTGATAATACCTAAGTTACACCTTGAGTATGGGGATAATGGTCATAATGAGCACATAATGTGACCTAAACCTAAAGTTGTGCCATACTTAGACCCATCTTACTAGAAAGATGTGTTACATCAGGCTATGAGTGTCATCCAAAACCTGTAAGGAGAAATCTAATTAGCATGAGACTTAAAAGCATATGATATCACCTCCTATAAAAATTAGGATAGCTAAGAAGATGAATTAAAAGAATTAACTAAGATCTTACACCTCTTGTAGATAGAAGGAATGTTTCCCTACTAAAAAACTTGCTCCTAGAGCATGCAGATCAAAATCAAGTTGAGGTCACCACACCATGCATGGAGAGGGAAAGAGAAGTTTAACATACACAAATTTTAACTATAACCATGAAATCCTAATGGATGCCACTATTTATGGATGGTATATCTATGAGTTTATTATAGACATATGCATTGAGGTAAATGTAGAGTAAAAAATACTCTACACTTCATTCTGATTTTCAGCAGTGCATGATCCAGATCACTGTCCCCACATACTTTGGTTCGAGATGGAGAAGTTTTGGAAATAGAACATGGGTTCTAATTTCCTTTTGATTCATTTTTCTCTAAGTGTTTAAGTAAAGCAGAAGCTACCAAGTGTCACTTTTTGAGGTACCTTTCATATTTCAATAAGGCTACAAAATGTGCCATGTGTCCCACAACAACTCAGCAGAACACGATAGGTGTCGGCATCCACATTTCATATCGGCATCAACATTTCATTTTTTTTTGGCAAAAGGTTTTAACAAGCTAAGTATCAAAATCAAGTGGAAAGTGCCAAGTGGCAGTCATCGAAGGTCTCAGTTTTACTTTTCTAAAAGTGATAAAAGCTGCCACATACTCCATCAAAAGAAATCAAAAGCCACAATGTGTCGTGATCTGAATTATCTTCATCTTTGCTTCGCTAATATAGCAAAGACTGTGGTGGGTCCCAAGTTTTGTGTCTGAAGCAAGCAAAATCTACCAAGTGTCACTGTCTGTGTAAATATGAAATTAGACCCATTTGTCTCTATGGTATAAATAGAGTAAAGTGGAGAACGTCACGTGTCATCTTCTGCAGGTTTCTAAAAGGGTTGCTAAAAGGAATGGAGACCACCACGTAATGCCAGATAAGTAAAGTAGAGATTGCCATGTGTCCTTTAATGAAGCAGTGGAGATTGACACATGTCCCTGTGTCACTTTTAAAGTTACTCAGGTAAGAAATGTTGTGGGTCTTATTTTCTTTTAAGCTGTTGAAGTCTCAAGGAAGCAGATTACGACAAGTGTCAAAAGTGGAACGATCATGAAAAAATACACAAAAGAGTATAAGATAGGAAAACATTGTTTCATGTCTTCAATGGGTGCTATAGAAAATGACAAGTGTCATCCTCCAGTGCTTCCTAAATGTAATAATAAAAAATTGGCTAAGTGTTACCTAGTGTTTAAGAGAAGGGAGCTTCCTAAAATCTGTTAGAGCCAATAAACTACCAAAAGACAAAGCATTTTAGAATCTATAAAATATCTTCTGTTAGACACTTCTAGTTGGGTTATTTTTCATTTTGGGCCATTAGATTGGGAACAAATAGACAATCCAGAGTGAATCCAAGGCTATAAATAAGGGTGCAGAGATCACCAGAAGGGAAAGGATTTATTAGAGAGAATTTCGAGAGTGATAGATTGTAAAGAGTTTAGACTTTCTAGAGCTGTGACTAGTAATATCATTTGATTTTGTTTTATCTTCTCAAGTTGGAAGGTTTAAGTAACTGTGTGTGTTTTTGTGCCTCTTATGTGACTAGAGAATTAATGAGAAGATTGAATTGTATGCCTTTGTTGATATTTTTTGTGTCATTTGCAAAAGTAGTCTAGGCTATAGACTTTCTAGAGCTGTGATTAGGAGTGTCATTTGATTTTGTCTCATTTTCTTGAGTTGAAAAGTTTATATAATTGTACATGTTTTTATGCCTCTTATATGACTAGAAAATTCAAATAAGAAGGTTGAACCTTATGCCTTCGTTGACATTTTCTGTATCATAGAAAAATTAGTCTATATTGTGAGCCTCTATTTCTATTGTTTTCATCTTTTACATTGATCATGCACTTGTTTGATCTTAAATGTAAATGAATCCTACATATAGTCTCACTGTGCTCAGGATTAAGGTCAAATTACATTCAAGTGCATCGTCATAGATTAGATTTACTTTCTTGCATTTGTGTTTTTGATTTAAATTCCTATCCCTTTTCTGGTATCTACTTAATATAGAGAAGAACTAGCTTCTTTAAAATCTAGAGGTTGTTTCAAGTCGTAAGTCCCACATCTTGAAACTTCCCATTGTTGGTGTTTATTACAAAGTGAAATTTTAAATCATCAATAGTTTTTAGCATGCTTGATGGGACCAATCTTGAATTTTCTTTCAAGATCATATGAACCAAAGAGCTATGAGGAGTCATAGCTGTGGACTAGTAACCAGATCACAATCTGCTACAAATCTAGGTATTCTTTTGCCACCTTTGGTAACAAGTCTAAGAAGAAGAGCCAACCAATTTGTACCAATACCAAGAGCAAATATGGGAGCCCTTATAACCCCAAGAAATTATACAATCTAGAACACTGATATTCCATTAGTTCTCCCAATACCACCAGCCACTTGGGACCCTATCCTAGTGAATGGCCTAAAAGTTCTGCCCAAATTCAATGGGCAAGACTTTAAAACACCTGAGGAACATCTTCAAGATGTATCAGATGTTTGTGCTATACAAGTTGTCACACAACAAAATGTGGCCATAAGATTATTAGTAGCTTTTTTTAAAGGGAGATATCTAGAATGGTATCGGTCTTTGACCCCAGATACCATATCTACATGGGATCAGCTCAGAGATCTTTTCTTTAAAAGATTTAAAGAGAAAGGTGATACATATTCTTTGTTACATCAATTAATTACCATTCGAAGGGCACCACAAGAAGCCATGACTGACTTCAACTCTAGATTTCAAAAGACTTGGGAAAGAATCCCTACTACAGCTAGACTATTACTAGGTATGGCTATAGTATTTAATCTTAAGGCTTTGAATTTAGATATATCTATTATGATTCAGTCACTTGGAAGACACACTTTGCTTGAGGCTTATGACTATGTGGTTAGAGTTGAAAATAATTTGATAGATGCTGGAAAATTACCCTCAAGGCCTCCCATGCCCATGTTCCCAAAAATTTCCTTACCATTATCTCAAGAAGCTCCTAAATATATAGCCCCACCTGTGTCTATGTACACCTATCCTCAACCATCTACTAAAGAAATTGTCCCCACTCAGTCATCTAAGCTAGATGATATCAAGAATATCCTAAAGACATTTTCTAATGATCTGATCAATATAAAAAGATAGTAGAATACTTTCCCTAAGCCTCCATATCAAGGCTATCAAGGAAACAGATTTTCATCTCAAACAAACCAATATCAGGGTCCTCCAAGACATACTAACCATCAGCCAACAAACCAATCAGTTGTAGTCCCTACACCCTCATAGACTATTCCTCCCAATTCAAATAGGGAGATTGTTCTAGGGCAAAATAATTATGTGGATAACACTAATGCCTGGTGGCTCCCTTGCAATAATGCTCATACACCTAGAGATTGTCCTATGGGTAATCTACAACAAAAGGTGGCAGAGTAAAGAATAATGGATGGTTAGTTTGTAAGTTCTAGAGACAATCAAGCCTGCCAATCTTTTGATATGCAGAATTCAGTCTTAATGTCTCAAATGCAAGGGATGTCTTTGCAACAAGAGGAAGAAATACCCCTGAAATATGCTTTGTTCTCATGGGTTGAAGATGAAGAATTAGTATTTTTGAATGAAGCTTCTATTTCCAAGAAACTAGTGGTGAAATTAGACTACTGTATTAGATTAAAGAGAAGAATGTTGGAATAGCCTAAAGTTGTAAACAATGAGGTTATGGAGAATCCTTCATTTTGATGTAATCAACACATAGCTCTTAGACAAGAAATGCTTCAGCTAGTACATAATCAATAAGTTCCCGAACAAGTTCAAAGAAAGACAAGATATCCTAATCTTTCCAAGAATTCAAACTTTTGGACCAATGAATGTGGTGTATCAGCTGAAGATGACCCCAACATAAGTATCAATTTGGGACATGTTAGATATTCTTGAACAAAGGACACTATTACAAGAAGCTATTCAAAATCAAGCAATGCCCAAATATATTAAAGGACCTACTGATAAAAGAAAGCTCAAAGACATAGTTCATCTACAAACAACAACCTTAGTGAATAATGTATCAGAGGTAAGCAAATCCAAATTGGATTCCTTCCATTTTACTCAGATAGGTGACTGGACTAAGCATAATCAGGAAAAATAAAATAAACAATTGTTAGCTATGACACATAGTGACCCATATAACTCTATTGGTTTGGGAACTTATGTTATTTTTGATGAGGACCATGAAATCCCAAATGTTTTAAGGGAAGAGACATCAATTACTCAAGGATCTGAAAAAGATTCAGAAATGTAGACTTTAAATTTTGATGGGGCTAGAAGTAAAAATGGTGCTAGAGCATGAATTTGTCTTATTGCTCCAAATGGTGAAAAAAAATTAAGGGCTATCCATTTTCAATTTTCTTATACTAATAATGATGTTGAGTATGAATCTTTATTACATGAGCTCCTATTAGCCAAGAAAAAGGGAATAAAGAATCTAATAGTAAAAGGAGATTTAGAATTAGTAGTAAAGCAAATTAGAGAAAAGGCAATAACAAAGAATGTTAGAATAAAATCCTATAAACACAGAATTCGGGACTTAATAGAAGATTTTGAAGCTTTTAATATTGAAGTAGTTCCCAGGATTCAAAATTTTGAAGCTAATAGAGTGGCACAGTTTAATCTAGCAACTAGCCTATTAGTTAACAATGAGTTAGTAAAGGTTATAGTAAGGCCAGCTATTCTTGATAATGATGAGAATTGGCAAGTATTTGAGAATGATTCTCAAGTACTCTCATTCTTGCAACAATCAGGGGAATTTTTTGATCAATTGCAACCAAAGATTGAAGAGGCATATGAGGATCAAATTATACAATTAAATAATAATAAACTTCCCAAAGGTTTCATCACTTTAGAAAGCCTTTTTGATCCAGAAGATGTAAGCCTGGAGAAGAAAAGGTTCCAAGCAAACAAAGCGGATTATTCTGAAATAGAAGTAAATGAAGGGAAAAAATTAAAGGTTGGAACTTTTGCAACTCAAGAAGAAAAGGAAAGGCTAATTGAATTATGCAAAAAATATGATAGAGTCATAGCCTGTAGCTATGAAGACCTTCATGGATATAATAGAGACATCGTTCAGCACACAATATAACTAACTGAAGGATCTAAACCTATCAGATAAAAATAGAGGCCAGTGAATCCAAGAATTGAGCCTCTAATGGTAGATGAGTTGTAAAAACTTTTAGATTCTAAAATAATTTTTCCAATCAAACACTCAACCTGGGTATCAAATCTAGTACCAGTTAGGAAAAAGAATGGTGATATAAGACTTTGTGTAGATTTCAAAGATCTAAACAAAGTGTCTTTGAAGGATCATTATCCCTTGCCCTCTATGGAATAGATTCTAAAAACTATGGCTAGATCAGAGAGATTCTCTTTGTTAGATGGTTTCTCTGGATACAATCAGATTTGGTTGGCTAAAGAAGACCAATACAAGACTGTTTTTACTACCAAATGGGGAACATTTGCATATGCTAAAATGCCATTTGGCCTATCAAATGCTGGAGCCACTTTTTAGAGAGCTATGGATGTTGCATTTGGGGAACTGATAAATAAAATCATTCTGATTTATCTTGATGATCTTACTATTTTTTCAAAGAATGATGCTGATCATTTTGATCATTTAGAAGCTGTGTTTAAAAAATGTCAAGAATTTGGAATATCCTTGAATCCTAAGAAGTGTATCTTTGTTATCCCTCAAGACAAATTATTGGGACATATAGTATCTAAAGAAGGAGTTTCCATAGACCCAGAAAGAGTGGTAGCTATAATGAACTTACCTCTTCCAGTTAATAAGAAAGCAATTCAATCTTTCTTGGGAAAGATTAATTTCATTAGTTGATTCATATCTGACTTTGCAGGCTTAGTAAGACCAGTGACACTTTTACTAAAAAAGGACCTAATTTTCAAGTGGACTAGAAAAGGAAGGCAAGCATTCGAAGAAGTCAAGAAAGTTATCTCAATAGATCCAATACTTAGAAACCCAAATTTTTCTAAGCCTTTTGTAATGTATGTATATGGAGGAGAGCTCAGTATTACTGTTGTTCTAACACAAAATGATGATAAACAAGAGGGAGAACATCCAATAGCATTTTTCTTGAGGACTCTTAGATAATATGAAACTAGATATAACTTTGTGGAAAAACAAGCATATGCTATGGTAAAAGCCCTCAAAATGTTTAGGCATATAGTATCAGGAAGTAAAATCTTGATACTTGTGGCTCATCCAAGTGTCAGAGAATATATCATGGAGGGTGAAATTATTGAAAAAAGAGCAAACTAGATAACCAAGATTCTTGAATATGATGTAGAAGTCAAACCCACTAAATTAGTTAGAGGTAGGGGTTTGTGTTAATATATGACTCAAGAGCTTGAAAAGATGATACCTGAAGAAACAAATTCAAGAATGCAAGAAGAATTTGTATTGATAATACAAGAAGTTGATCAGGAATCTTGGGTTACAAATAGGATTCATTTTATGAAAAATGGGATTTAGCCAAGAAAACTTCCTTAAAATAAGAGAAGATACTATAGGATACAAGGAGTTCATTTTGTTTTAATTGAACAGGTTCTTTTTAGAAGAAATTCTGATGGTAAATTGTTAAGATGTGTAGAAAAGGATGAGGCTAAGAAAATACTACATGAAATGCATCATGGAGTATCAGGTGGACATTTTTCTAAAAAGACCATAGCTATAAAGATAAGTGAAGCAGGTTATTTCTGGCCTACTTTATTTACAAATTTTATTAGTTGGTTAAAAAATGTCAATCTTGTCAATATTATGTGGGGATGAGAAGGAATGCAGCAATGCCTCTTAGTCCTGCAATTGTGGATGAACCTTTTTCTCAATGGGGTCTTGACTTCATTAGAATGATAAATCTAGTATCTAGTATGGGTCACAAATGGATCTTAACAGCCACAAATTATTTCACTAGATGGACCAAGGTAGTACCACTCAAGGAAGCAACAAAAAGTGTGATCCTAGATTTTTTAGGGAGTATCACTACTCATTTTGGGGCTCCTCATACCATAATTTCAGATATTGCTAAAGCATTTTTAGGGTCCAAAGTATTCAACTTTGCATTAAAGCATGGAATATATCTAAAAACCTCTTCCAATTATTACCCTTAGGGTAATGGTTTGGCAGAATCAACTAATAAGAACCTGATTAGACTCATCAAAAGAATAGGGGCTGATCATCACAAGGAATGGCATAAAGTGCTTAATTTAGCACTGTGGGCTGATAGAATTACACCTAAATAGGTGATCAAAATGTCCCCATATGAATTAGTATATGGGAAACATGCTATAATTCCCCTAAGCTTGGAGATTCCTGCACTTCAGCTGATCAAATGGATTGAAATTGAAGAAAATGGCCCCATCCAGGTCAGACTCATAGAGCTTCTAGAAGTTCAAGAAAAGAGGGATGCAACACATGATTCATTGATGAAGCATCAAAAAATAGTTAAAGATTATTTTGATAAAAGGACTTCAAATCCCCATTTTGAAATAGGCTCAATTGTTTTAAAATGGGATGCAAGAGCTACCAAACCAAGTCAACACACTAAGTTTGAAGCATTATGGACTAGCCCTTATAGAATTCTGGCATGTAAACAACAAAATTCGTTTGAGCTAGAAATGATGGAAGGTGAACTTGAAGAGATTCCTATAAATGAAATCTATTTGAAACATTTTAGTTAAAACTATGTCTTTTAGTAATTTCATATCATGCGAGAGTTGTAGATTCTTTTTGAGTAGGCTCAAAAGTCCTTGTGGTCACCAATAACTGTAGAGTAAAAAATACTCTACGTTTCATTCTAATTTTTAGTAGCACATGATCCAAATCACTGTCCCCACATATGTTGGTTTGAGATGGTGAAGTTTTGGAAATAAAACATGGGTTCTAATTTCCTTTTGATTCATTTTTCTTTAAGTGTTTAAGTAAAGCGGAAGCTGCCAAGTGTCACTTTCTGAGGTACCTTTCATATTTCAATAAGGCCACCAAGTGTGCCATATCTCCCATAACAACTCAGAAAAACATGATAGGTGTTGGCATTCACATTTCATATCGACATCTACATTTCATATTTTCTTGGCAAAAGGTTTTAACAAGATAAGTATCATAATCAAGTGGAAAGCACCAAGTGGCAGTCACGAAAGGTCTCAGTTTTGCTTTTCTAAAAGTGACAAAAGCTACCACGTACTCTAGAAAAAGAAAGCGGAAGCCACCACATGTCACATTCTGAATTATCTTCATCTTTGCTTCACTGATATAGCAAAGACTATGGTGGGTCCCAAAATTTGTGTTTAAAGCAAGCAGAAGCCACCAGGTGTCACTGTCTGTGTAAATATGAAATGAGACCTATTTGTCTCTATGGTATAAATAGAGTAAAGTGGAGAACATCACATGTCATCTTCTACAAGTTTCTAAAAGGGTTGCTAAAAGGAGCGGAGACCACCACGTAACCCTAGAAAGTAAAGTGGAGATTGCCATGTGTCCTTTAATGAAGCAATGGAGATCGACACCTATCCCTGTGTCACTTTTAAAGTTACTTAGGTAAGAAATGTTGTGGGTCTTATTTTCTTTTAAGCTATTGAAGTCTCAAGGAAGCAGATTGTGACAAGTGTCAAAAGTGGAATGATCTTGAGTAAAGACACAAAAGAGTATAAGTTACACAGAAAGTGTCGTGTGTCTTCAATGGGTGTTGCAAAACATGACAAGTGTCATCCTCTAGTGTTTCCTAAAAGTAATAAGAAGAAATTGGCTAAGTGTTACCTAGCATTTAAGAGAAGGGAGCATCCTACAATTTGTTAGAGCCAATAAACTGCCAGAAGATGAAGCATTTTAGAATCTATAAAATATCTTCTGTTAGACACTTCCAGTTGGGTTAGTTTTCATTTTGGGCCGTTAGATTGAGAACAAGTAGACAATCTAGAGTGAATCCAAAGCTATAACTAAGGGTGTAGAGATCACCATAAGGGAAAGGATTTATCAGAGAGAACTTTTGAGAGTGATAAATTGTAAAGAGTTTAGACTTTCTAGAGATGTGACTAGTAATATCATTTGCTTTTATTCTATCTTCTCAAGTTGGAAGGTTTATGTAATTATGCATGTTTCTGTGCCTCTTATGTGACTAGAGAATTAATGAGAAGATTGAATCCTATGCCTTTGTTGATGTTTTTTATTTCATTTGCAAAAGTAGTATAGGCTATAGACTTTCTAGATCTGTGATTAGGAGTGTCATTTGCTTTTGTCTCATTTTCTTGAGTTGAAAAGTTTGTATAATTGTACATGTTTCTGCACCTCTTATATGAATGGAAAATTCAAATAATAAGATTGAACCCTATGCCTTTATTGACATTTTTTGTATCACAACAAAATTAGTCTATATTATGAACCTCTGTTTCTATTTTCTTCATCTTTTACATTGATCATGCACTTGTTTACTCTTAAATGTAAATGAATCCTACATATAGTCTCACTGTGCTCAGGATTAAGGTTGAATTACATTCAAGTGCATCACCATAGATTAGATTTCCTTTCTTGCATTTGTGTTTTTAATTTAAATTCCTATCCCTTTTCTAGTATCTACTTAATATATAAAATAACCAACTTCTTTAAAATTTGGAGGTTGTTTCAAGTTGCAAGTCCCACATCTTGAAACTTCCCATTTTTGGTGTTTATTACAAATTGCAATTTTTAATCATCAACAATAAACATCTTGACTAAGAAATCCTAGGAGAAAATGAGTAGGATAGACCTAAGACCTTCCCCTCATGTACTCTTTATGGACAATAAGACATGGGTATATCCTATCATAATTTTAAAGAGCATTTTTATAGATATAATTGGCACCAAATTCTATGCTAAATTTGAAGTGATCAAGTTAGTAGAGAAGGATAATAAATTGATGCTTATAGGAAATACATGGTGTGTTGGGCCCCTTATTTTGGTATATAAGGATTCATTATAGCATGACAAACACATTGGAATGATACATCATTTTGAGTAATGATGAATTTTTGACAGCTTGGTACCAATTAGAAGAATCAATGCATAACTTATGCTAGCTGGTAGGTAGCTAACCAATTCCAAGATTCTTAGGGCATCTTCTAGTTTGGATGATATATGGTGATTGTAGTGCTAAGGGTTCAATGTGATGGTGTTGGTAGGAATGATTACAAATGCTCTAGCTTAGCACCCAACGTGCACACTTGACTTTGGTAGAGATGTTCTTGAAAATCTATAAAAGGATCTCAAACCAAGTGATCCAAGCATGTGAACTTAGTGAAATGAAGCTATGGAAAGTTGGTTTTATATATAGTGTAATAGCCATTGTTAGATATAATAATATCTTAGATATTATGAAGGATCCATTTGTATATGCTGAAGCTTACCTGTGAGCCTTTGGGCCATTAAGTAGAATGAATTAAACATGTAATTTGTTTTAAGTTTAATAAACTCTATTTAATTTTAACTATGATGAATGGTAAAAAATTGTATCCTTAAAACATTATTTTTGGTTATACATATTTAAATTACTATTGGAACGTAAAAAAATTGTTATAATGTTGAAATTTCGATATATGTATGTTATGTTCACATGAACTTCTAGTTCATGTCATTAATGGCATCCTTATAATAAATAATAATGTCATCACAAAACTATAGAGATTATGAGCATAAATTTTGTGCCAAGTATTCTTTCTTTGACTAAGAGCATGATCATATTGTGAGTGTATCAGTTGAAACTTATCTTTTGAGCTGTTAGGCACCTAAATGATGCTATCCTTAGTTTAACAAAGGATCATGCCATCATGACTCTAGAACTAGTCCACCAAAAAGACTTATACATATATGTCATCAAGTTTATCCCATGAAGGTATTGCACCTATGAATCCTCTTGATACCTTCTTGAAATTAACCAAGTCCTAGAATTGATGATTTGTGTCATGGCAAAAATAGCCTAATTTGGGCCTTAATTCTTTTTTTTTTGCATTTTGGGTGAGTGCATAAGGCCCGTGCTTTATGTGAATTGATGTTGGTGTAGTCAAGTGTAAAATTTTGAGCATAGAAAGATAATCCCATGTTCATGCTTGAGTGTAATGAGTCCAAAATTGACTAAGACACCTTGTGTACCTAACGTTTATACAATATTTTGGTTCTAATACTAGGACATGTGTTGAATTCTATTGTTTCAATGGTGTAGTAGAATAATGTATTGACTCTCCCTTGAAAACATTGAGTACCAATTGTAATAGGTATAAGATAGCTTTGTGCTAAAGCATCTAACCTAAAAAAGGCAAAAGTTGATAAAGTGGGTTTAGCAAAACCTATATGATTCTCTATATGAGGTCATTTTATATGAGTTACTTGAGCATGTTTATTGATGGTTGGCTGCATATTCAACCCACCATATAATAAGTTATGGATAGTGATATGAGTAGACAAAAGAGTGCTTAGAAAGGCTTGAGACCTTGGATGCCACTTGGACTAGAGAATTAC
This sequence comes from Torreya grandis, assembly GCA_037957365.1. NCBI lineage: Eukaryota > Viridiplantae > Streptophyta > Pinopsida > Cupressales > Taxaceae > Torreya > Torreya grandis. Next base: position 6,217,616 of record JARHVA010000118.1, read on the forward strand.
ACAAATGGTGGTAAGGAGTGTTGAATAGTTATATGCTTGATTTCATAGTTTCAACATACTCATACTATGAAGTAGACTACCAATTTTTATGTGAACCTAGAGGCATGTTTATGAAAGAATTTGGCATAGAGATCAAAAAGCTAATGGTGGATTATGTCTCTGAAACTTTGGGAATTGAAGGTCAAAGTCCTTTCATGTATGATTAGTGAAAATGGGGAAAAGGGGATGTCTAGGTAAAGCATAATGGAAGGGGATGAGAAGATTGAAATTAGATAGATTAGAAGATAGACCTATAATAATAAATGACATAGACTAATGAAATATCTAGAAATTAGAAGTACTGAGAGAACCCATAGTGAGTAGGAAGGGCATGGGAAAGGATATATTGAAATACATCATTATGAGTATGATGAAAACAATGAAATAATGGATCAAATTCAATATTTGATAGGTGTGGAATCTAATGAGTTCTTATAAGACTTGGTGATTAAATATATGATGGATTAACCCACCCCCTTTAAACCTATGATACATTCTCACATGTTGGATCCCCCACTTAAATAAATTATAAAAGTGATAATTTACTCTATTGTTGACATAGATTTTAGATGTTTTATAGACTTGAAGTGTAACTTTGTGATTAAATAAATCATTCCATACATGTGAGCAAAATTACTTCTAAACCAATAGGTGCTAGCTCACCACAATATAACTTGAGTGCAAGCATACCAACTTAGTCGATGTCAGTAACGTAGCATGGGAAATAACCCATAAGAAGTGGTTTAGTGCCATAAATAAGTAGTATAGTTTCATTGACATCACCAATGCTAGTAGTAACAATGTGACTAGTGGTTCGAGGCATCAAAGGACTACCACAAAGACAAAAACCAAGAGGACAACTGCCTTAGATCCCAACTACCCCCCTCATAAAAAATGTATTATAAAATGTCTATACACTTTCTAGAGTGTTGTAGCATAGATAATTCCATAGAGAATGTGCTAAAATTTGAAGTATAGTGGTGCACTTGAGGCATAACCAAATCAGAGAGAAAGGCAACCTAGTTCATGACCACTTTACTAGATTACACCCATACCTAGTATATAAAATTTGATCCTAGCTAGGCTATGGTTGATTATAATACCTTAAAGGAGACATTCATAAAGTAATTTGACATACCAAATTTTTAATAGCAGAGAATCACCACACTCAAGGGGATTACCAAAGGACTCTAAAAAAGTGTGTGCATGTATGATGTAAGGTTCAAAAATCTCCTATAAAATCTTCCATATGGTATATACACTTCCTAATTACATAATGGTTCATTTTAGGATTGTTTGTGCCATTCCAAAGAGCACTTTAACTGAATACTTTTATAGACCCTCATGAATTTCTTGAAGCTATGCTTAGAACTGATGTAGGTAGTAGTGTTGATAATAGGATCAGCCATTTATGGAGGTGGATATTGCATCCATGGCCTCCCAACTCCAAAATATTATCATTAGCTCATCTTAAGATGCTCAACATGGATTATGGTGTACTAAATGAAAAATATAAGGTGATAATAAGAACAAATACCCATGAAGGAAGTGTTCACCCTACTTATACATCATGAATTCTATTAAGAGGTGCATGATGTTTATAACTTCCCTTTATTGTAATGCAATAGACAGGTTAACAAAACTATCTATGTCAGTTTTGTGATGCATATACCCATACCAATATTTATTTTTGGGTGATTGATGATATGTATGATAACATATAAAGTGGTATAATGCAATCCACTAAAATAGCTAGAGGATAGGCTAACCAATGAAATGAAGGGTACGGTCAACAAAACATAGGATTTGAAATGTAATGAGGCACCAAGGGCATTGTGGAAGATGATGTGGTAGAATGTTCATGTTGTCACAAAATATTTCACCCTATAAGATGGTGTTTAAGCCTCTTCAATGTTTGGGCAACATGAGAATACTTATAGGTATGTGGGTGTACCTATGGTGGAAGTAAGCCTATAGATTTAAGGGCTAGCTCCCTGAATGTATCATGAAATGCTTATCACCTAACTAATTTTTGCTTATGGGGAAAAGAGTTATAAAATTTTGTTAAATGTAACTATTATAAGGGGGTGATATACCAAGACGATTTATACATGACCTTGATATTCCTATCACAATGAAACAAGGCATAAATACTAGCTTCAGAGTCTTAAAGGATTCTAGCATAAGTGTTTCAATATAAAGGTGAGATTCATAAATAAACACAAGGTAAATGAGATAGAGGGAATATTTCACACTCCAAGAATAGTTTTACATTTTAAAGGAGCCTAACACACCTAACTACACTCTATATGACTTGTTAAAATAGGAGCTCTTGCATAAACATGAAAGGACAAAGAAAGTAAAGATATAAGATTATCACTAACTTCACCATACATAACTTGAAAACTTAGATAATTGTTCATGGACTCAAAATAAAACTTATATTGATTGTTAAAAGGAAAAATACAATGTAATTGTATTAAGTATTTTCCATACATGGTGTGGTATTATCTTACAAGAGCTAAAATGGCTACTACTTATAGAATTTTAGAGATAAGTGAGAAGAGAGAAGACAAAGAGTCATAAAAACACTTTTCAAACTAATATTAGGAGTTAAGCATGCAGGAGAATCAGGTGTGAGATATACCATGTAAGGTGTGATAGGATAAATAGCCCTCAAATGCATGAAACTCCTAAAATGTGGTGTATAACTCATTGTTTTCATAGAAGCCCGCCTTCATTTGGCCCTTTTGGAACATCTCAAAACTAACTAGGGATAGAATTTATGATTTTAATAATGTGGAGGGGTTGTATAAATTCTCTACCATTCATTTTTTTCATACCTAATCATCAAGATTCTTCTAGAGATGAGCTATCACTGCCTATAGTCCAAATAAATCCCCTTTCACTCACCCCTCACACTTGGCTTCAAATTTGGTTTTATTTTTACATGAAAATAAATATAGATGATTTTATGACATATTTAAAGACATCCCATATCCTTATATTCATAAGGTATACCTTAAAAGGCCTCCCATTTGAATTTCTCACCCTTTTCACTATCTTACTGACTGTGCCAATTTTGACTAGCTAAGATGGAGGCACTTGTAGAAGCACTTAAGAGTTTAAATATTGAATTAAATGAATATTATAGTAAATATTGAGTCCCAATACTTCTCCAAAATCTCATTTCATCTCTTGAAACCTTACCATACCTACACAATACCAAAAATAATCAAGAAAAATGCATTTCCCCTATCTGTACAAGTAGGGAATACTTCAAGTGAGTGGGAAGGATATTTGGAGAGTTTTTTTCAAGTTCCAAACATTTACAAAGCCATTTCATGTCATATATATTTCTATCTTGCTTTATTTTCTCCATCAGGTCATGAATCAAGATTTTGGAGGGTTTTAGGCTCTTTCCACCCATAGCCTTTGTTAATAGAGTTGTGACATTAAACTCAAGAATAAATATCACAAAATGCTTAATTAGGACCCTCTAAAACTTTTCAAATCTCCTTGAGCTCCTATGAAAAGTATCTAAGAAGATGTGAGCACTTTAAATTACCTTATCAAACTTTGTTCTTCATTTTTCACAGGCCTAATGTGGTTTTAAGCCCAAAAATGAATTTCTTGTGTTTTCTATGCATTTTATAATATTTAAAACACCATATAAATCCCATAAAATATGTTCTAATTCATTTTATTTCTCACCTAAGGTTATAAATGAAATTGACCCTCTAGTTGGTCTTTAGGCCTAGTTGAGACCTAATAGGTCTACCTCCTCTCATGTGAGTTTTGAACAACCTGACTGGTGTTAGCCACCTATGCATAGTTTTCCACGTTTAACCATACCTATAATAGTTTTCAAAACTTTATTTCAAGGTATCACTACTCCTTATTCTACCTTGTCATCCTCTTTCTCAAAACCTATAAGATTTACATCCTAGGGAAGTACCATCTATTTGAGATAAAATAGAGGGTACTTACCCTATTATCATAAGTAAAATGGATAATATAAGGGATTATAAAAGTTATTTATACCTTATATTATGATTTTAAACTCTTTACTATACCATTATACCCCTTAAAAACTTTTAAATCCAAGACATATCTTTTAGAAGTGGACTGTGTGTAGGATTTTATCATGTGACTGTATGTTTCTTTTAATAACATCCTTCACCCTATTTTCATGCCATAACTATCATGATAAGATGTAATAAACTATGATGATCCTTAAAAATTCATAATATTCATGTTTTATTTCCATCCTAAGATGCCCTCACCTTTCCTTGTCATGTTTGATCATAGTCAACAGTGACTATATTGTTTTGCCTAAAGAAGTGACACTTGTAGACATATATTTACATGGTTAGACCTTGGATATAGTGTTCCATGACCTTATAATATTTTTTTTGTAAATTTTAAATCTAACTATATCTATACAACTCATATTCATACTATGCTAGCCTCCATAACATCATATTTTTGTTCATTGTTTCCTACAATCAGCTATAGTTGACTATACTAAAGCTGAGTGGAGGGTCTATAGGTGACATATCAACCCTTGGAACTAAAAAATCACACTTAAGGACCTTTTTAAAACTTTTAAATAATTTTTTAAATTTTAAATTATTTTAGTTATCATATTCCTACCAAGTTCACCTATAGACTTGAAAACAAGTACACATAGTCAGTTATAGGTAAGCTCTTGAGGGTAGAGCACCTGTAGGTGGAGATGAGATTCAAAATACTACTCTTCACCCATTTTGATGATCTTTGAAGCACTGGTATTATTTTTCACTTGAAAAAGGCCTCATAACATGAATATGTGCTTCCATATTATAACTTTGGATGATAAAGTTATTTTGAAGTTCCAAACCTATAAATATCACTATTGAACCTTAGTGAACAATTGTACATCTTTGAACCCTCCTAGTAAGAAAACCAATTGAACACATTACTCACTTCCTTTCTTAAGTTGTTATCATAGGATATGGATATAATATTATTACATTTGGATTCATAATATTTCTTTTCAATGTTATCATGGGGCATCATCAGAATGGCTCAGGCCTCTATCTTGTGTTTTAAGGGATTTTGTACTTGAGTTCAAATCTCTTCCCTTGGAGTGGGTTTCCACTATTGTTTGCTAATCCAATGTTAAAAAAATATAAATTATGGTCTATTAAACATCTTATAACTTAAAGGAGGATTTAAAAATGTGTTTTAATGTTTCCATATAACACCTCTACCTCTTTGTTAGTACTACCTGTAGTTTGACATTTTCATATGTAGACAGTGAGAATGAGCAAGTTGGTAGTATGCAGGGTTTATAATATTCAACAAGGTTTAAACCCTCTAAAATACTCCAAATGGAGTTTTTTCATCATATATAACCTTATTTACCTTAGATACTCTCTCTGATTTAATAATTTTGGGAATATTGGGGTATTATTCCTAATTTAGTTAAAGGGTTTGCATAGTAAAATTAGTAAATAAATAGACAATAATTAAGATACTAATTTATGTAAATTAATTACAATTCAAACTTTTTAAAAAAATATTAATAAGCAGAAGAAATTAAAACTTATCTAGAAACTGATTGATCCAAAAGAGATAGAGGTTAGAATTCATAGTGTAGGACTGAGACACTATCATAATTTGAGATTTGAACTTCATTTTATGATTGGATAGGAGCACAAAAACTAGAAATTAGTGGCACCAACACTATATTCCACATAAATCACTATCATCCTAAGGATATAAATTTTTTTGGTTTTGTTTATTATGTCTATGTGACCCTATCTATGAAGTTTTGGTATTTGGAAGTCTATATAGCTCCCTGTAGAGTAGATTCTTTCTTCAAACCCTATCTTACATTATGTTTTGACTAATTTTGAGAAAGAGGTGGGTTATTGTGTGTAAAATGAAATGGACATGCTTTATACCCCATGTGTGTGTATGCTACCTACATACCAATACTTTGAATATGGATCAAGCCATATGTTGTTCTCCCACTATATATGCTTTATGAAATTGTGTATATGAAGATTTAGAATGATAAAATAGATGTGTTTGAGGTGGTTAGGGATTGGTGTAAGGATTTGAATGAGCTTGTAAGTGTTTTGGTTGGTTTTATGTAGATAATAGGGAAGATATCTTGAGTAGTCTTGCTTGTATTCTTGCTTGCTTAGTGATATTCACCAACCCTTTCTAAATGATCTTTGAATGGACTTTTATAGGATCTATTAGTCATGGGTTAAATGTACTCACATTAGATTGATAAGGATAAGGATGGGAAAATAAAATAAATTTACCATTGGGGACATAAATGGACTTGGATAATAGATCCAAAATTCTAAGTGTGGCAATGGGACCTAGGGGAATTGATTTGTCTTGGAAAGAGTAGTCTTTATTAGATGGGACCAAGTATACAAGGCTATATATGACTAGGAATAAGTGAAGATAAGATTAATAAGGTCATGAAATCAAGAAAGAGGAATTTAAGGGTTGGGTGTCATTATCTATGCTCAAGTTACCAATTTTTGCATTTTATATGACTATATTTACCCCCCCCCCCCCCCCCGCTTATTCTAGTGATGTAGCAAAGTGAAATACTAGGATAAAAGAAAAATATAAAGTACATACCTATAAGGGTGAATCTCATGAAGCTATTGTGGTGTTGGGTGTGTATAGAGAGAGAATGTTATGAAGTATGAATTTATAATAAAAATAAAGATTAGATCAATTTCTACTAGATACACTATATGTAAAACAAGAATGTACAAAATTGTGTAAGAGAGAGAGGAAGAAAAAGGAATGAATACACCTCATTGGGTATATGAGCCAATAAAAAGCCTATTATGATGTTGAGTAATGCTAGATTATGTTGATTAATGTTGAAATGTTTTGTACTAAGAGTAATATTGCGAATAGAGCTGAATGCTCAATTCTTTGAGAGTGGTTCAAGAATGAAAAGGCTAGCCCTTTAGCTCCATCATCACCAACTAAGTGAATCAAAGTGGTCTTTCATGTGTTGATAAATTTTTGGACTATGTGTCCAACCCCTCTGAATAGGTGGCTAAAGAATACAAAGGCTAGATAGTCCTTTGGCTCCATCGTTACCTCATGAGGTGAATCTATGAACTGATATTGATATGAAATGTATGTCATATGAGATGTCTTCTACAACCCATCAATGTACTATGATATGATAATGTTGGAATGGATAGCCAAATGTAGACTATAAAATTGGCCACTCTTGGCCACTTTGAAAGATGAATATTAGGCTTGTATGAAAGTCACTCCAAACTGGTGCACTAGGCTTATATGAAAGCCACTCAAGAACTCAAGAACTTAGGAATGCAAAAGTTGGGATTGTACAAAAGAGATTCCAAAATTATGCCAACTATATATAGATGTAATAAGGCATGCAACTACTAAGAATGCCTAGGTAATACTAAACTTGAAAATAAAAGAAAACAAATATGCTACACATATTGCCCCTAATCACTAGTTTATGAAACATGGATTATGATCTAGAAATTATATCAACTACCATGTTTAAAACTAAAAGTGAGAACCATCATGTCATGCATGATTCCCCCTATATCTAAATTTTGTAAGTAAAAGTGTACTAAAATCTAATGATTCTGAATTGATCTAAATGTGCAAAACTATAGTTGGACCCACGTTTTTTCCTATTTCTAAAAAAAATGGTTTTGTTGTTACTTGGAGTGGAACTGATGTTGTTCAAGTTGTGAAATATAATCCAAATCCAAATCTGATAACTAGTCTATATTCTTGACTATCTACCTAGCCTATTTTGACTATTTTGATGTCTGGTTGTTGTTCTGGGTGTGTTGAATGTATATTTTTCAACCATTAGGAGATTTGATATCTGTGAAAAAACCCCTTATTTATTTCCCTCTCTTTTGAGGGTAGTAATTAAGACCCTATAATGAATAACCTTAGAATAAAGAGCCCTGCAAGTGTGTTAGGATGTAAAGATACGTGATATAACAATGATAATTGACAAGATATATCAAAATATAGCATAATTTGTATTGATAAATTATTAGATCAGTATGGGTATACCTAGATGGATATAACAATGTAATAATATGTGTAATGTAATAAATTGAAAATGAAATTTTGGTTAATTTTTAATTGTTAGTTAGAGGGATGAATCATGATGTCCATCATGGCATCCAAGAAATCAAGATAAATGTATGATGTGAATCATGTCATTGCAAACAATGATAATCAAACAAACAACAAGCACATAAGGCAAGAATTAAGAAGCATACAAGGTGGCCAAAGTTCCAAGCAAATAAGGGACATGGACACATGTCACTCAAATTGGAAAGTAAACATATAAGGCATGTTCAAATGCCATATACACTTATAATTGAAACAAGCAAAATAGGTGTGGAAGCCATAATCATATATAGGGGTATAGGCAAAGGACATTAGTAAATTTCCTAAAATACACACATGAATAGAATCAAATGGCATTGGTAAATCTCCTAAGGCACATACAAGAGAAAAACATGAACTAAGAAATGTAAATAATTTAGCTATGTTAAGCAAAAAAAAGAATGTAAGAAACTATAAGTACAATCACATCTAACTAATAAAAAAAAGATGTAAAGTATATAAGACATGTTAGTACAATACTAGGTATATACTAAGAAATAAACAAGTGCTATACACTAGTGAGTGTCGATAGAGTAATTTGTGTGAGCTAGTAAGTAATGTACATCAACATGATAACTAGAGTGTGTGGTATAAGAATGACATAAATTGGATGGTGTAGTCATGTAGAAGATTCCCCTAGTGGGTATGTATATTGATGTGTGTTTCGATGTATAATTAGGATTCCCCCTCAATGGTTAGAGTGAATTAATCAAATATTTATATGTCACTGCACACACTTGAAAGAGATCAAATGAAGCATGGTAATGTAGGTAAATCAACAAATAATAGTATAAAACAATAGATTTAAGTCTAGCATGATAGTTAAAATGTTAAACATGGATGATGCATAGAATTGAAATATTTTTGGTGTTTTTGAATGTTATTTATATTTTGAAATTTTATATCATTTTTGAATTTTTGAAAGTTTTGAGCTATATACAATCAATCATAAGAAACTATGTACAAGAAATTGAAAAGGAACTATGTGCAATCAAGCATAAAAAACTATGTATAGGTGATATTGAGAAAATTATGTACAAGTAATCATAATGAGATTATACATAAATATATGAATAAAAGGCTAGGCTAGAGGGGATAAAGGGTCCAAGGATGGAGTTGGCTGGAGATGGATAACGAGGAAGGGATCATGACCATAATCAAATACTTCAAGATCATCATCATAAGTACCATCATATGTTTTTTAAATTTTGTACATGGTGTCATCCTATTAAAGGAAAACTCAAGGTTGATATAGTGGTGGAGATACTAATTCTTCTCTAGGACATTTAGTTCTGGTATTAGATTGCTTTGATGAAAATGAAAAAGCTGGTGCTATAATCTAAATAATACCATGAACCTATAGTTTATCAAATCTCTTCTATAAAGTTGTACATGAGTTTGTATCATGACCTATGATCTCGTGAAAAATACAAAATGGGTGGCCATCCTACTATCATAATTTGTTAATAGATCTATGTCTCACTATAGGTAAGGTGATTAATCCATGATCAAGTAACATATATAACATAATTTGTGCCTAATACTATGTGATGCCTGCCTAAATCTAAATGACTAGCTCTATAGCCATAGATGTAAACATGTGAACTATATGTGCCAAGTGATTTATCTATGGCTATGAATGTGGAGTATATCTTAAGATTGTAGTATGAGATGCTAAGAGTGATGTAGGATGTCTAATGAGAGATTTAGAGTCATCTTGGTACTCTCTTATGACAACTGGTGTAAATCTCAATCCACATAAATAGTCATTTATGAGTGTGGATGTTGTATCATCATTTGAATAATCTTGCGAATTTATATCAAAATCATGTACATATGGTAATTTAGAATTTAGCACAAGGGATAAATATTATATAGGGGTCTCATCAACTATAGTAGTAGAAGGCAATGGTATTGTGAGATTATACATAACCTGTTGAGTGATTATATCTATAAAATCAATTGTTACTCCTAGAACTATTATTAGTAAATGTATAACTATAATAGGTGTAAGAATCATGATTGATAGAGTAGCTAGAATAGTTGAAGCTAGTATGACTAGATAAATATATAAAGTTGAGGGCACAACTATAAGTGGAAGAGTGTGAGAAGTGCTAGTCTTTCCAACCTCATATGTATGTATCTAATAAAGATAAATGCAATGAGGTGGTGGTTTAACTATGATATGAGGTGTTCTATCTGACAAAATAGTCAAATATGACTCTATGGTTAGATAATATTTGAATGGTTGGTTATCTATTAGACATGTGTATAGGTATCCCTCATGGAAAAACTTAACACATAAATGAAGAGTAGAAGTAACTACCCCCATGACATGTATCCAGGGTCATCTAAGTAAAATATTATAATGAAGAGGACCTGGCATGGCTTAAAACTATGTAGAGAGGGTTTTGGGTCCTACCATGATATCCAAAGCAATGAAACCCAATGTTTATCATGGTATATCATCCAATCCTTGAATGTTCTTATATGATTTTTACATGGATTCCATGTCTATGCCCATGGTCTGTAAGAATATAATATTACATATATTAAGTCCATAACCACTATCAACTAGAACTCTCTTAACTATGCTAGTTTTGACTTGAGCTTGTATGAATAGTGGTAAATTTTGATCAATTACTATTTGAGATGGTATGTCATCATGATCAAAATTGATAGCATCTTCTATTGTTTTTAGTGTGTTAACCACTGATGAAAAATAAGAAGGCTTAGAGTTAATGGGCATAAAAGTCTGAGTGAGTGCCTAATAAAGAATGTCCTTGAACACATTGGATTTCTAAAGTAGTTCTAACATGTATATCTTAGCTAGAGTGTTTCTCAATTGGTCACCAATATCATATGCCTTGTGCATATCTACTTGTGTAGGTGGATTGGACCTAGGATGGGAAGGAATAGGAGGGTGCTAGGGCTCTTGACTACGTTGAGGAGGAATGGTGGCACATCAAGTAATATCTCTAACCACATTATCTACTATCCTTATAAATCTAGTAGTAAATATAGGAGGAGAGCAGAGATAATCTAGAGTTTGAGGTGGTGGAGGTACAAAGGGTGTTAATTAGGCTCTCTAGTTATGGGTAGTGATACAAGGAAGAGTGAAATAGACCATGCAACATGATTCAACATAGGATAAAGGCTCCAAATGAGGTGATGCAAAATATATCTTAGCTTGTTTAATAAGAATTTTCTTAACATCATCCCATATTATGAAACATAGTAATGAAATGTAAAGAATAAAGCTTTGTATTAACATATGATAAACTTCATCATTCATATACATAATAGGACCCATGATGGTCTCTTTATTATTTGTAAGAAATGTAAGAAAAAATTATAAATAAGTGAGATTCATTTTTTAAATGTGATTTTAGAATGTAAGGTGATATCTGAAAAGTAGTAGGACCTAGTGTATGCAACTAGGCTTTAAAAGATGATTATTTGAGCAATTTACAATGAAATTTTGAAATTGAAAGTGAATTTTTGAGTTCTATATGCAAGTAAAAAATCAAAAATTTATTCAAAAATTAGTGATTTAATAGCACCTAATATCTGAAACTAGGGTTTTGAATTTTTTTTTTTTTGAAAATTACTATTGAATTTTTAAATTTGAATGGATTTTCTAATTTAAATATGCTAGTTAAAATTCAAAAAATGATTGGAAAAATATTGGAAAATATTGGGACCTATTATAGATAACTAGGGTTTAAAAGAAAATTATTTTAAAATTACTACAAAATTTTAAAATTTAATGCTAATTTATGATTTTATTATGTAGGTAAAAAATAAAAAAAAATATAGTAAAAATTAGTAGGAAATTTACCCTAGGGTTATTAGGGTTTTTATGTGCAAATGAAGTAAGTCAGGTTCACCAAATGATTTAACAATTTTTAGAATATTAGGGTATTATTCCTAATTTAGTCAAAGGGTCTAAGTAGTAAAATCAATAAATAAATAGACAATAATTAAGCTACTAATTTTTGTAAATTAATTGCAATTCAAACTTTTCTAAAAATAATAATAAGGAGAAGAAAACAAAACTTAGCTAGAAATTAATTGATTTGAATGAGATAGAGGATGGAATTCACCATATAGGACTAAAAAAATATCATAAAATAAGATCTAAACTTCATTTTTTTATTGGATAAGATTGTCAAAACTAGATAGTAGTGGCACTGGTGTTATAGTCCACCTCTACCATTGTTGTCTTAAGAATCTAAGTTTTCTGGGTTTTGTTCACTATGTCTATGTCACCCTGTTTGTAAAGTTTTAGTAGATGGAATTCGTATATCTCCTTTTGGAGTAGATTATTTCTTCAAACCCTATGTTTCATTATTATTTGACCAATTTTGAGCAAGAGGGGGGTTAGTGTGTGTAATATGCACTAGACGTGCTTCAGATCTTATGGGTGGGTACACTACCTACATACCAATACTCTAAAGAGGGATTAAGACATATGTAGTTATCCCACTTGATGTGCTTTGTTAAATTATGTATATGAAGATTAAAAATGCTAAATTGGATGTGTTTGAGGTGGTTAGGTATTGGTGTAAGGATTTTAATTAACTTATAAGTATGTTGGCTAGTTGTATGCAGAGAATAGGGAAGATTGATTGAGTAGTCATGCTTGTATTCTTACTTTCTTAGTGATATTTTACAACCCTTTCCAAATGATCTTTGAATGTGATTTTATAGGTATCTATTGGTCATGAGTTGATTGTACTCATATTAGGCTAATAAGGATAAGGATGGGGAACCAAAACAAATTCACCATTGCAGTCAAAAATCGACTTGGACAATAGCACTAAAAGTAGACAAGAGTGAAACCATCACTATAGTCCACATGTGGCACTATTGTCTTGAGTAGATGGCACCTAGAGGGATTGATTTTTCTTAGAAATAAAATTTTGGGTGAGGTAGGACCAAGTCTAGAAGGTTATGAATGACTGGGAATCAGTGAAAATAAGCTTAAGAGGGTAATGAAAACAATCAAGAGGGGCCTAATGGTTAGGTGCAATTAGACACACTGAAGTGACCAATTTTTTTATTTTATATGACTACACCCTCTCAACATGATTGGTCTTCATGTGGTACTTGTAGGCATGCATTGAGTTGTAGACAGGTAGTGAGTATGGAGACAACTAGTTTGTATGGTATATGGGTTTACCATAATTCACAACCTTCTTAAAAGGTGTTAAAATGAATTATCATGAGCTTGACATATTTCAAACAAGTTTTAATATACATTCCAAAATGGAATTCTCTCCATGACACTTATAGGTGCACACTTATGGCTGACTGACTGTGTATGTATAACATTGACTATCAACTTTCCCTCTTTTACTACTTAGAGGATCAAACTTGATTATGCATGTCCATTTCAAGATTGAGATGTGTGTCTAGGGATTAATAAAATTATGTAATTAAAAATCCATAAATAGGCTCATCAATATTTAGGATAGAGGGGCATTTAAGAGGCATATAAGGTATTAATGAGACATGGGAGGGGTTAACCTTAATATTTTATGTATTTATGGCCTAGGGATGTCTTCCCAAGAAATGATGTCACATGATGATGTAGTTATTCAATATTCATTTCTAAAAGAAAGTATTCAACAAGTTTCCGTGGAATTCTTAATTAGGCTCTAATTTGGTTTAATTAACTCTTAATCATGATTAAGCACTTTGTGCACAAATTATTTAAATTGATCAAAATTCCTTGTTATTAGTCTAAAATTTGACTAGATTAGAATTAGAAGTCAGTGTTAGATGCATTGGATCCAATATCCCATTTAGGATGTTACCAATACCAAATAAAAAAGGCACACATCTTGTATAATAAATTTGACAAAAAAGAGTATTCTAGAGCACCCACATGCAAAATTGGCATTTGACTTGAAATGATTTGATCAAAGTTAACTAGCTTATAAATTGCATTGTCCCATTTAGTGATACCCTAGCCAAAATCAACACTTGAATATATCAATTTCAACTTATTTAATGTGTTCTAGTGTTTTTAAACCAAATTTATCAAAATCTTTATTGGAGGTTATCAATGGCCAATTTTAGGTGTCTACAGTTGCCCCTATTTGGGAAGATGGTGCAAAATGTAGACAAATCAATGTCTTCTCAAATAATGAGAAAAGGCTTGTATGCTAAAGAAATGATGATGGTTGAACAACAAATCTCCAAATGGTGTTTGGGAAGCCTAGGATGATTCCCATTGAGGGAGTGGCCATCATATTTGTTGAGGGATGGTTCATTAAAATGAAACAAGAAAAAAGGTGTAATTAACCCATTCTTGAGATTAATCCAAACAAGAAAATGCTTGCATGCATTTATTTAAAAAGGATGCTAATTTTCCCAAAGGTAGTTATAATCAAGAATAAAATTCAAAATAATGATTTTTCCATAGGTAATTATTATCATTCATGGGACTTAGATTGGCTAAAGATGATGGTGCCCCAGTTAGGGATGATTATCAATCATAACTCAAGGATATAACCTAGAATATAGATTAAATATGAGTGGATGCAAAGGGAGGAAATAGATGAAAATAAGAATAATATTGATCATTAGAAATGATTTAGTTGTACCTACAAACAAGGAGATGATCATCCTTATTAGCCATTATACATCTAGAATGGGCAATGGGTTGATTTGATCAATATGGGTGGAAGGATTTACCAAGGTGCCAAGGAGAAACTTATGTAGCTCCATTGGTTATAGACCTTATTGAATCTATTTTTTTTTTTACCATGTGATGGTAGACATCATGATAGAATACCATGAATAATTTGCCAAAATATGCATAAGGACTGAATCTTGATCCTATAAACACTCAAGAATAATGCACCAATGATAAAAACCATGATGACAATGTTGACATATTAATATGGATGGACTCAAGAATAATGTGTGCAAAGAATCACCCAATTGAGCACATATATACTAAGTCAAGGCAATAGTGTTGAAAGCAAACAAATAGGTAAGAAGACAAACAAGCAAATAAACACACAAAAATCACACAAATAGACAAAAAAATTGTAATTAATAAAAAAATAGAAATACCAAAAATAAAAGCAAAAGAAAGCATCCTAATAATGACTTTGCCCTAGTAGGGTGTATTTAGGATAAATGACTAAGCTTATACTAGATAAATATTTTTGGATTTTTTTGTAATATTATGAATGTTTTTTTTTTAAAAATTAAGAGGTATCTCAACTTATTAGAGAATGACGACATACCTACTTGAAAAATATCAAGAGCATTTGGCATAGGTTACTCACAAAATGATGAGAGTATTTGGCTTAGGTTGCTCATAAAATGGTGAGAGCATATGGAAAGGGGGACTGAGGTAACCTCAACATGAATTTATCATGACCTAAATATCCTTTAAATGACCTCAAGTCATATTAATTCCATCCACACAAAATGTGGGAAAAACCAACTAAGTCCCAATAAGCTCTCAAATCTGATAAATGGCTAGTCAAATGAAAATAGTAATGGTAAGGTGATGTGCTAATGCATGATAAACAAGTGTTTCCCCTAGTTTTCCCATAGGTAGTTATAAATAAGATACAATGGCATAGACAAATGATACTAATTTTAACATACGTAGTTATAATTAGTAGCAAGACTGGTGAGACACTAATTTACCCATAGATGATTATAATTAGGATCACATAAACAAACTTGATACAAGATGGAAAATGAAAGATATCTTGCCAAATAAACTATCACACAAATTTCATAGAATGTCATTATAAACACATATTTGATTGATTATTGAAACTTGAATGGAATCCCGCCATAAAAGGTGTGAGAAGAACCAATGTAACCAAGATCAAAATAGTATTGGATAAGATGACTAAAAATAGGCTTTGGTCTAGACAAGAATGGAATGATAGGATGGAATGGCATTGCTTTAAGATAATTATGGTTTTTGATAGGTTATATAAAAATGATAAGAGGGATGACCCCAAGTGATGGGCTAAATGGAAGGATACGTGACAATGGAAAAAGGATATGTAACAACAGTAATGGCATGATAATGTGAAATGGTATGGTATATATTTTTGACTTGGGTGTTTTTTTTATTCTATTATTCCTATTGATGGGTAAATACACATCCTAATCAATAAATGATATAAATAGAATACTTGATCATGTTAATTTTTATCCCACACCTCATCTAAATAACTACTCCATCAAGAACTACCTATAGATTTGGATCCTGAGAATGATTTTACAATCTTTATTGGTCATTGATTTTGATTCCTTCAAGCATCAAGGCAAGGTATACTTGTAGCCTTTACAAAATAAAGTGTGGCCATAGATGGTAAACAAGGACAAATAATGGATTTTAGGTTTGATTTTGAAATGGAATAGTAGATGATAATAGAATGGGCAATGGTTGGGAAACAAATGAAGATTGGGAATTTTAGTCACATGTAATGTTGTTGATGCTAGATTCAACATAACTTTGGTTGTGGTGTGGCCAAAAACTTTTTCTCTCAATAGGACCATCATATTTTTATATTGTTTGGGATTAAGAGTAGATACCATCTGATTAGGCTATAAATTAGAATCTATTTTGATTTGATCTTGAATAATGTCTTCATAAGTAGTGAAGGACTTTTGTGCTCAAATATTGGCACCTCAATGAGGTTTCCATCAATGAAGTTGTCTTGATTGTCTCATAGCATCTTTGAGAAGGTTTCACTAATAAACATTAGCTTTTGACTTTGATTTTCTTCTAGTACTTCTAAAAAAATTTCACTAAAAGATGCTGAGTTTGAACTTTTCTTGTCCCCTAACACCTCCAAAATGGTTTCACTAGGAGAGTATTCTTATACTACATTAATTTGGTCTTGGCCTCCCTACTCTTCTTTAATTACTATGTTACCATCGATGTAGCTCTACAAAGTGTGATTCTATCAATCCTAATCAACACTTATGGGAGATGGAATGTCAATAATATGGCTATCTTGGTTGAGGGTAATGGCCTATGGAATGGTAATGGAATGGCAAGAGGCTACACAATCCTTGTATAAGATACTAGGATAACTCATGTTGAAGTTAAAGTACTCATTCTCAAAAACTATAGAAGGATAATAAATGTATTCAAATTGATATGCAAGATATGTGTAACCAATGTTGTAACAACTATGAACATATTCTTCTTCTAAATCTGATTCTAACTTAAGGGACTCTAAATCCAATGTTGAGACTAATGTTGATTTAGATTTTGATTCTAAATCTAATGTTGATCCTAGAGTAAAACCTAAATCTAATTCTAATTTTTCATCTAATGGGAATTTTATTCCAATGATGTCTTATTGAATTCCTAGTATTGGATAAGTAACAACCTCTAATGGCATGATAGGCTCCACCAAGACTAGTTTATCAAAGTGAGACTCCTTTAGGATGGGAAAAGGGTCAAGGAACAACTCTTTAGATATTAGTTTATCTATAGGAGGCTCTTAATAAATAAGCATATGGTTGAGGTAATGATTTTCCTAAAAGTGGTTATAATCATTAACAAGTGACTCATTAAAGACTAGCTCATCAAATTGAGACTCCTTGACAATAGGTATAGGATTAAAAGGTAATTCAACATAGGTTGACTTATCAAAAATGGTTGGTTCAACAAAAACATCTTGGATGGGTTGGTTATTTTGGCCTTAGTTTCCAATGTGTTATAAAATACTAGATTTGAATAAATCTTAGTCTTTGAATGATTAGATCGATTGAGGTTTGGATGGGATTGGTACTAGATAAGGAATGCCCTATGGTTGGATAATGATAAGGCATTTTAGAGCTTGATTTTTCTCATGACCCAAAGGATGAAGTCTTAAAATTGTAACGATAGGGTGGTATGGATCTTGATTTCTCATATAAGTCAAAGGACTAGGTCTTAGAATGATGAAATGGTGTTATGGAGACTAGTTACTCACACAAGCCAAAGGACTAGGTCCTAATATGGAAATGGTATGATGTTGTGGTCTTGGAATAGAAATGGTAAGACATAGTGGAACCTAATTACTTATAAAAGACAAAGCATCCAAGTCCTCCTTAGAAACCATATCATCCTAATTATAATTTTGAGTTGGATTGTAAGCTGGCCTTTGACTTTGTTCCCTATATGAATTATTGTAGGAAAAATAATAAAACTCCCTAGAAAACCTATCTCTGTAGGGGTTTCTAGAGGGATTTTGTGTGGCCATTCTATCATAAGTTGGTTGTACATGAATCCACCATAATTATAGCTAGACATATCTATATAAATGATGAAAGCTCTAAAATAAAAAGGATTAGAGTTCTACAAACTCTAAAAAACTATGTCCAAAGGATAATTGGTTCAAACTTGGTCCAACATGGTTGAATTTGGAGTTGTATCTCTAAAATGGTTTATGATAATACTTTTCATAAAATATTCTAACATCAAATTCTTAATATCAATTGTCATACACATAAAAGGTTAAGCAACTGAATAAAAACTAGTATGTTTAAAGTCTAGGTTAAAGTGTTCCAAACAAGTTCTAAACTAGGAAAAAGGAAAAAAAAGTTGCTAGATCTTTTATCGAAATGTGGAGTCAAAATTTAGGATCAAATAGGTTATGCTAGTACTTTAAGACAAATGGCATCAAAATCTAGACTTTGAAACAAAGGATGATGTGATTTGATTTAATCTAACAAGTTTGGAAACAACTTTGACATAGGCCTGACACATGAAATCAAACATAAACATGATCAGTTGGCATAAGGTATGAGGGAAAAGGCTCTTGGAGAAAGTCTATGTTCTCCCTAATAAAGGCACAAATGATGATGAGGATAGGCTTTAAAAAAATAAAAAATCAATAGTTTTCAAATTTGGGTAATTGATTAACCAAAGTTATGTAACCCAAAAGAGAAATATCTATGTATCAACCCCATGAATTAAATCCTAAATAGAAATCAATCAATCCAAACTTGAAAAGGTTAATTGAAAAATAGGATTTGATAAAACAAACTTGACAAGTATGATGATGAATAAACAAGGTCCAAATGGTATACTTGACATGGTTTAAAAGAAACAATTTTTGGCACAATGGTAAACAAGTTTTTGAAATAAATTAAGCATCCTAATAGCATAAGCATGCTCAAATTATTTTATTAATGTTATGTTTCAAAGACTCAAAGGTAAAATGGTTTGATATGATTTCGATAGTGTAACACTACATTTTTTGACTCAAAATGTTGTAGTGCATAGACTCAAAGTGCAATTGTTTAGCACAAAATGACTTAAGTCTATCAAGTGGTGATAATTATTATGAGTCTTAAATGACCTTCAACCCAAATTGGAAATTGAACCTAAGCTCCCTCAATTTTAGTGCAAATGGTGAATCCACTTAACACATTAACCCTATGAACTTATGAAGGTGAAATTTTGAATTTAGATTATAAATAAATGACTTAAACAAATTTTGGAAAATGTCTAGACTCAATTGGGCAGCATAAATATGTTAAAGTGAATGATATGACTCCAAGTTTTGATAAAATTTTAACAAGGAAAATTGATGATTCATGTGGGCAACATAACACCTCTTTATTCAAAGGAAAATGAGGACTATGTGTTTTGGTTTGTATCATTTTTTCACACCAAGTTTTGACTCTAAACAAAACTTTAATCTAGGACAAAAACAACTAATTAATCTCTCTTAGATCTTAAACTGACAAGGTTTCTTGGTATTGTTTGAATCCATCAATATACATCATTTGAGAGGATTTTAAGTGTTTATCCAAAATTAAATACACATTATATAGTAGGGGTTTTCTACCCCCTTCTCTCAAATGATATTATTTCAATATGGACCTTGAGGCATGGGAATTTGGACCATAGATCTTCCCCCCATTTTCCTATAAAACTAATCTCTCCCCCCACTCTCAATCCATATATTGAGCTCATACCAAAACCATGCCAAAATAATTCTACAAATGATATTAGCAAAATCCATTATCAACCATCAAATCATCCATTATCAAGCATCCAACATCAAGCTATCACTTTGTCAATATGAATATAATCATATGCATTTGAATCCTAGAATGGAGGCATGAAAAGGTAAAGAACATGGTAAGAATGTTTTACTAGTTCTTATTTATCTTATCTATATTTACTATTGGTTTCATTAGATTTTGGGTGTTTTATTATCATTTGATAATATTGAAAGTATCCCAAATTTGGCATACAGATGGTAAGGATGATCTAGAGACATATTTGAGAGATTTTCAAGTAGCATGCTTGAACTATATGCCAAATGACTGGCTACTTACCATATATTTCCATGGAGTCTAAAGGATTATGGCTTATAATGGTTCTATAGTCTACCAAGTTATTAGGTCAATGTATTCAATCCTTTAGCTAGCATGTTCCTATCTCATTTTAGCATTAACATTGATAATAAGGTTTCTTATGGCCAAGTTTCACAATAGAAAAAAAGTCAAATGAGCATCTCATAGACTATGTTCTTAGATATAAGACTATTTTAGCTGAGTTGACTAGCCCCATGGCTGATCAAGAGTTATAAGATCTCTTCAAACAAAGTCTTCTACCAGTTTTACATGAATCAATAAGGTTCAAAAGGTTCTCATCCTTCACTGAGTTATGTCTTACACTAAAGGAAAAGGAAGTCAAACTTATTTCAATGGGAAAACTCAAGTACACAAATATATCAAAAATAAAAAACAAGAGTAACAACAAAGTCCCATACAAAGTCAAGGTCAATGATAATAAAAGTGAAAATCAACCTATAGTCAATGTGACTTTCGAGTCCCCTCAGCATGTGGCTTTGTCAACACCTCCTTGGTGAATCTTTACCAATCTAATAGTTCCTCTAGCTAGAGTTTTACATCAAATTTTGGAATGTATTATCATATCTCTCCCTCCTATTTGGTAAGTTGATCCAACAAAGCCTCTTTCACAGGGATATGATCAACATGCATTTTGTGAGTTTCATAGGGCACCAAGCCATAAAATAAATAGATGCATCAATTTGAGCCATAAGATATAATACTTGATAGATGGTAACATTATTGATCTTAAAACTTTAGTTGAGCCTCCTCAGGAAAATCAAACATAGGATAAAGCTTTTAAAATATTCTCAAATACTTTTTTTGTAACATTCTAAACATGAAGCAGGGGACACATCAGGGATTCACCATGTACATCCCCACTAGATACATATAGAAAACCTTCAGTTGAGTTACATCATTTGAAAAACATGATTAGTGTATATAATTATAGAGTTTCAACTAGATCTTCCATCTCCTTCTTAGAGTAGGATATAGTCAAGGATAACTCATATTATCATGCACTACTTATCAGAGCTTACATTCATAATCATCCTATTCATAACATTCTCATAGACCATGGATCCAATGTGAACATGTACACTATGACATTGTTATAGGATTTGAGATATTAAAAGTAGGATATTTCCCTAATGGACACAATTATTAGTAGATCTAGTGGGCATGTACAAAGTTCATTAGGTGAGATTATATTTCCTCTATAGGTTAGTCCAACATATATGGCCACACCATTTAATATTGTTCCCAGTGTAGGAATTTTTGATAAGTTACTTGGTTGACCATGGATTTAAAAACTTTGAGTAGTACCTTTTATGGTTCATAGATGCATGGAATTCATTCATGCTAATTAGGTTATTACAATTGGTGGAGTTCTATATGAGTTAGCACTCCCCACTTTAGAGCCATATACTATTTTATAGTCACCGATTTCAATTTTTCCTCTAGTTTTATTTTTTCCACCAGTTTCAATTTCTCCACCAATTTTAGTTCTTCTTCCAGTTTAGATTCAAACATAGTTGAGGCCTCCATTTCCAACACAGAGAGTTCATACACTTCCATAGAGGTCTCTTTTAAACCAACCATAGTTTCAAGATTATAGATAGCTTCTAATTATAGTGTTCACACCCAGGGTAGTACTCATAGAGAAAATGTTTAGAGAGCTTATTATTTTACTAGATGGTTCCCTAAGAGCCCTATAGTTGCATCCACTTCTTATAGTTATAATGGGACCCCACAGTTAGTTTCTACTTCAATATTTTAGATCATTTACAACATATACAACTTTTAGAGCCATAGTCTCAACCCTTCCATCATTATTCATGATCACACATGATCCCTTTCTTTAATATAGGATACCATGATAGGGAGTTCCCATGAGACTCATCAGTTAGTATCATACATTCCTAATTTACTTATACATATCTTATTTTCAATTTTTTGTACATTATTTCCTTATGAGTGATTGTATATAAATTATATCAAAAATAAAAAAATATTTAAATATTCCAAAATATAAAAACATTCAAATATGTGAAAAATCCAAAAACATTCAAATAATTGAAAAAAACAAAAAATATTTCAATTGTATGTATCATCCATTCTTTACATCTATAATACAATGCTAGACTTACATTTTTTGTTCTATGTTATTGTTTGTCGATCTATCTACATTACCTGGTTCACTTGATCTTCTTTGAGTGTGTATAGTGACATCCTAATCTTTGATTGCTTCAATATACCCATTGAGAGGGAATCCTATTTATACATTTGAGACACACATCGATATACATACCCATTTTGAGCATCTTCTACATGACTACATCATCTAGGTTATGTCATTCATACACCACACACTCTAGTTATCATGTTGATGTATATTACTTACTAGATTACATAGATTACTCTATCAACACTCACTAGTATATAAAACTTGTGTATTATATTTGTATATACCTAGTCTTGTACTACATGTCTTGCATACTTCTACTTATTGATTTGGTTAGTTAGATGTGATTGTATTTCCAATATTTACATGCTTTCTTTTCTTTCTTTGCATAGCTAGATGTGATTGCATTTTTCATTTCTTTATTTGTTTGCTATATGTGCCTTAGGACATTTTTCAATGTCCTTTGCTTTTATTCTTATGTGTGTCTTTGGACATTTGCAAATTTCCTTTACTTTTACTCTTTTATATGCTTGTGTCCTTTATGACAACCTTGATTATTTCAATTTTATATGTATGTGGCATTTGAACATGCTTTGTATGCTTACTTTCTAGTTTAAATGATATATTACCATGTCCCTTGTTTACTTGGCCCCTTATCCACTCTTGTATGTTTCTTAATTCTTGCCTTGTGTGTTTTTTTCTTGTTTACTTTTCAATAGTTTGTAATTAGACAATCCACATCATGAATTATCTTGCTTTCTTGGATGCCATGATGGACATCATGCTCCATGCCTTTTTAAAAAATAACAAATAAAAAATAGCCAAACTTCTAGTTTTTATTTATTACATTATACATGATATTACATTATTATATATATATATATAGCCATACCACTATTGATCTAACAATATCTCATTACAAACCATGTTATATCTTGTGATATCTTCTTGATTATCATTGTTATATCATATATTATTATATCATAACACACTTGTAGGGCTCTTTCTTCTAAGGGAAATCATTGCAGGGTCTTCATTCATACCCTTAGAAGAGGGAAAAAACAAGGGTTTTTTTATAGAGATAAGAGCTCTTAATGATCAAAAAATCAATTTTGAAAACACCTAGAATAGTGACTAGAGTTTAAACTAGGTAGAACAAACCAAGTAGATATTAAAAATTATAGAACAATCATCATAATTAGCCTAGGATAATAGTCCAAGATTGGAATATAACACAAAAAAATAGGGTGTCTATTTTTGGTGCTCCTATCCAAATATCAAAAAAATTAGGTTTTCTATAAATAGGCAAAAAGTAGGTTTAACTATAGTTTTGCACATTCAAACTAGTTTAGATACAATAATTTTAGTACAATTTTTCTTAGGGAATATAGATATAGGGGGAATCATGCATGACATGATGCTTCTCACTTATAGTTTTAGATAAGGCAATTGGTATAACTTCCAAATTAGAATCCATCTTACAGACACTAGTGATTATAGATAATGTGCATGACACATTTGTCTTTTTCTCTTTCTAAGTTTAATACATTACCTAGGCATTCTTAATAGTTGTGTACCTTATTCCATCTGTAGGTGGTTGGCATCATTTTGGAGTGGCTTTTATACAATCCTAACCTCCACATTTTGGAGTGGCTTTCATATAATCCTAGTGCCTAATTTTAGAGTGGATTTCATACAAATCCTAACCTCCGCCTTTTAAAGTGGCCAAGAGTGATATAGTTTCTAGCATACATTTAGCTATTTAGGATATATTGTTAGATTATATAGCATTCATGGGATTCAAGAGCCATTTCATATAACACACATTTCATATTGGTATCAATTCATATCTTCAATTCATAGAGAAATGATGAAGCCAAAGGACTAGCTAGCCTTTATATTCTTGAGCCACCTAATTAGAGGGATTAGACACACATTCCAAACATATATTAACACATGTATGATCAAATAGCTTCACTTATTAGGAGATGATAAATACAAAATAATATCCTTTGAATTATTTAGCCACTCTCATGGAATTGAGCACTCATCTCCATTTGTGATCTAACTCTTGTTACAACACATACCCAACATTACTCAGCATTATCTATCATCACACAACATCACAATAGGTTTTGTATTAGTTTGTGTACCTAGTGAGGTGTATTCATTCCTTTCTCTTCCTTTATCTCTTACCCAAATTTATATTTCTTATTTAATATATAGATTATCTATTAAGAACTAATTTACTCTTTGTTTTTCTTCTAGATTTACACTTCACAATGTGCTCTCTTTATACACACCCAACATCACACAGCTTCATGAGCTTCACCCTTATATGTAAGTTTAGGTGCACTTTATATTTTTAATTTATCCTAGTATTTCAATTTGTTACATCACTAGAATAAAGTGGGGGGGGTGGGGGTATAAATGTAATCATGTAAATGTGAAAATTGGTAACTTGAATGTGGCTTATGACACCCAACCCATAGGTCTCTCTTGCTTGATCCCATGACCCTCCTAGGAACCTTTTCACTGATTCTCGGTTATCTATAGCCTTATAGATAGTGATTTCACCTCCTCCAAGAAAAATTTCTAATGATGATTCCATGCCCCTAAGTCCCATTCCTTCAAGATTATAGTGCCCAACTTGGAAAATATCATCAAACCCTAGGGTGTCCATTTTTGACACTCCTATCCAAGTGCATTTTTACCACCAATGGTCATTTCCTTCTAGTTCCTATCCTTTTTATGAGCCTAACATAAATACATTTGACCCATGACTAATGGATCCACATAAAATCTCATTAAAAGTTAATTTAGAAGGGGTTGCTAATTATTACAAAGTAAGAAAGAATAGAAGAAAAATCATTAAGGCAATCTTCCCTATTCTTTACATATAGCTAGATAATATTAATACATATTTATTCAAATACTTACACTAATCCCTAGCCACCTGAAGCACATCTAATTTATAATTTTGAATCTTCATACACACTATTGCACAAAACACATAAAATGGGAGAAGTACATATGGATTTAACCCTCTTTGGAGTATTGGTATGTAGGCAATGTGCCCACACAAAGGGGTGTGGATACACGTTCAGTGCATCTTACACATACTAACCCTCCTCTTTCCCAAACTTTGTCAAATCACAATAGATTCTAGGGTTTGAAGATTAAATTTTCTCTATAGGGAGTTCCATGAACATCCAACAGTTAAAACTTCATAGGTAGGCTCACACAGACACAACAAACAAAACCCAAAAAGCTTAGGTCTCTTGGATAGAAGTGGTAGAAGAGGATTATAGTACCAAAGCCTAGGGTGTCTTATTTTGTCACTCTTATCCAATCATATAATGATGGTTAGATCCTAATTTATGACACTATCCCAATCCTACATAGTGAATTTTAGACTCTGTCTCAATCATCTTAGTCTATTTCTAGCTAAGTCTTATTTTATTCACATTTATTACTATTTATAGAAAGGTTAAAAATATAGTTAAATTATAAAAATTAGTATCTTAATTATTGCCTTTTACTTAGTGATGTTATTAATCTAGACCCTTAACTAAATTAGGAATAGAACTCTAATATTCCCAAAATTATTAAATCTAAATTTCACATGACATAAGGACTAATTAGACTATGACTAAGGATAAAATGGCATATAATTAAATATGACACACCCTATGACATTATATTATACCCATATATAAGTTTTTGACTATAGAGGGTTGACCCATTATGACTTGTGGTCAAACCAGTCAATAGTTCCCACCACATTCATGTTATAAGCATGGTTTGATAGAGAATTATTAGCATGACTTCCCTACACATCAGACATATGGATATTTTCAAGGGTCCCATTAGGTTGATGAATGTCTTGACTTGAATAATAAGTTCACCCAAGGTAATCCTAGTGTAGGCAAGGGTGTATGAATGATTAAGCATTAGCCAAAGATGGAGAAATAGAACCTAAAGGTGAAATCAATCTATATAACAATGGTTAAAGTAGAGTGACTACTGAAAATGGATTCACCACTCAGCCACTAGTTATGCCAATATCTAATTTATGCATAGAATATGGGTATAAGGGTCACACTAAGTTCATAACATAGCATGAACCTAAAGCTACACCTTACCTAGACCCAATGTGCTAAGAAGTTATATTATAGCAATCCATGATTGTAATCCAAGACCTATAAGGGGATCTCTAGTTAGTGTGAGACCTTGAAGCACAAGTTGTCATCTCTCAAAAGAATCATGATAGCCAAGGAGTTGAGATGAAATTATTAATTAAGATCTTGTACTTCCTACAAATAGAAAGAATGATGCCCTTATTGAGGAACTTGATCTTGGAGCATGTGGGTGAAAATATAGTCGAAGTAACTATGCCACACATGGAAAGGGCATGATAAGTTTAACATACATATAATATGGAGTATGACCAAGAAATCCTAATGAATGCCACTATTAATGGTTGTTTTATTTATAAGGTCCTTATAAACATAGGCATTGAGGTTAACATCTTGACCAAGAATACCTAAGAGAAAATGGGTAGGTTAGCCTTGAGGCCTTCCCCTCGTGTAATTTTCATGGCCAATAAAACCTAGGTGTAGTCTATTAGAATTTTGAAGAGCATAATTATATACATCATGGGCATAAAATTATAGACTGACTTTGAGGCAATCAAGTTATCAGAATAAGACAGCTAACCAACATGTATAGGAAGGCCATAGTGCTACACAAATAACATAAATATGTAATTCAAGAAGAGATACAAGATTAAGGACCCCCTATATCAAGAGTGTGGACCTTGAGGATGAGATCAACCACATTATATAGCATCACAACACAAGGTAACAAAACTCTAAACCTTGATGATTAATGATTCCTCTCCTAGTAAGATGGATAATTAGCCTAATACACCATTGACATTATTTGTGACCAATGGATCAAGTAAGCATGAGACAACTAGTCAAAGATGTCATTTTATACATGTGAAGGCACCAAAACTAGTAAAGTTTGGTTTGGTCTAGATTGACCATGATTCTAAAAGGTGGGTCACTTATGTCAAGAAGGGAGAGAAAGTGTTTTTACTTAGTAAGGTCAAACTTTTACTGATCCCAAGATATGAAAGGATTAATCTAGTAAAAGATTATGTTTTAGACCTTAAATCATGCATCCCAAAAAAAGAGGATAGGATGGGTGGACTAGTGTATATATTAAAGATCATTGCCACTCATTGGTGCGAAGAATAAAGGCCTATCTTTCCAACTTGTAAATATGTGACGGCATCCATTTTCACTAGATTTAAGAAGAGTAATGAGGACCTAGACATCTCAACTTTGGCAATTTTGACCCCATAGTGCATGTGCACCTTTATGAATAAACATGGATTATCTATGGTGAAAATGCCCCAAGATACCTATGGGTGAATGCCTTATATAAGACCCTAGAAAATTATACAAAGGCATGGTAAATTGTCAATTAGATGTGCCACAAGACATCCAACCTTGTGATGCACTCAAGGAGCAATTTATCCACACCTTCTCCTTTTCTTCACAAAACCTTAAACTGATTGAGCCACTACAAATAGTAGGTCATTATTTAAGGATACTTTAATATTATAGGAGTGCCTAAAATACATGTTCAGTTAAAATGGGTTGGTGCTACTAATTTTATTTGAACAACAAACCCTTAATAGTGACCCTAGTGATGAGGATGATGAAACATGAAAGGCATGCAACTGGGCAATTTTGATAGGTAAGAGGAAGTTAGTGTGTTAGGTTGAGGATAATGCTCCAAAATAAGAAAACCTTACCCATATTCACATAAAAAAATTGATGGTAGCAAACAAGTTGAGGATTTGTACTAGGAGAAGAATGAGCCCTAGTATGTGCCACTAAAAATGATAAAGGTAGATATCAGCTCAAAAGGGAAACCAAATATTACCACTCTGGGTGATAATTAGTCTAACATAGAGATGGTGAATATTTTGGATCTCTTAAATTAATTATAATACTTGTTCCCTCATAACTACCGAGACATGAAAGGCACACACCCATCCCTTAGAAAGATGAGCATAAAACTAGTTGATGGCAAAAAACTTGTTAAGAAGCAACCTTATAAGATGAACCCCAATCTTCACACCAAGGTCAAAATCGAGATTTATGGTATTATATCCATGTGCATCACCTACCTTGTACAATAATTTAAATGGGTTCACCCTATGGTCATTATAATTAGGAATTATGGGTACATCTGGATTTGTGTCAACTATAGACTTTTGAATGTTACCTGGATAACCAACTCATTTTTGAATCTATTTATTGATGAAGTTTTGGATAGCATCATAGGTTATGAGAAATACACTTTCACTGATGGGTTCTCAAGATACCATCAAGTCTAGATGGAAGAGGAGGAAAAGACCACAATGTCCTCTAGGATAGAATGGGGTAATTTTGTATACAATGTGATTCCCTTTGGACTCAATAATTTTCTAGTTGTGTTCTCTTGAGTGGTGATCACCACTTTTAAAGACTTCATTCACAAGTTCCTCCAAGTGTACTTAGATGACTGAACAATGTATGGGCTAGTGAAGGATCATTATGACAACTTATACTTGATGTTTGAAAGGTGTAGGTAGTTGAAAATGTCTTTGAACCTCAAGAAGTGTGTTTTAACAACACACATTAGCACTTTTCTTAGACACATCATCTACAAAGATTGTTTGCTCATTTATCTAGTAAATATCACCATCATCCTTTAGCTCTAGACCTCATCAATGTATAAAGACATTCATGCCTTTCTTGGCCATTATGGGTACTACAAGAAGTTCATAAGGAACTATGAAAAAATTGTAGTGCTAATAGAAGATCTCTTGCAAAAATATGGCCCATTTTATTGGGGCACAATCTAAAAAGATGGATTTGAGACCCTGAATCTCAAATTATCTAGTGCACCCATACTATAATTTCCCAATTGGACCACTCCATTTCATGTCCATGTCTATGTATCTGGTACTACAATTTGCACCATTTTGGTACAACTAGGTGAGTGGAAAATGGACCATCCTATTTCTTTTCAAAGCAAAAATCTAACCAAATTAGAATAGAAATATGCCATAATTGAGTGTGAGGTACTTTGCATGGTCTACAATGTAAATTTCTTTTGATAGTACCTATTGGTAACCACATTAATATTCTTTACTTATCATGAGGCACTTAAGTACATGGTAAACAAGTATGTTATCCATAGGCACATTTACTAATGGATAGTTTTATTTTAAGAGTTCCAATTCTCTATTGTAGTCAAACCTAGGAAACAAAACTCTAGCCCTAACTATCTATCCTATATCAAATATGGTGATGTAGTATCACCTATTAAGGATGATATGCTTGACATGTAACTCTAAAAGGTCTAGTGTGTCCCTAAGGACTTAGTGGAGATCATCACATTTTTGGCATCTAGATCTGTGCCCCAAACTATGATGATTAAAGAGAAGAAATTGCTCATAGTTCATTCCACCCATTTTAAACTCATTAGTGGGGAACTATACAAATTGAGACATAATGAGGTCCTTCAACTATGCATCTTAGAGCATGAATGAGACTCAATCTTGCAAGAGGTAGATAATGGGATTTCTAGAGGCCATTATGTTAGTGATGATATGATGTGAAAGGTTCTACAATGATGGAATACTTTGTTCTAAGATGCTATAGATTATTCCAAATCATGTGACATATGCCAGTGTATAGGAAATCTTAACCATAGAGATGATATGCCTCTCATCCCCATCATTTCTTAGGCACCATTTGAAAAATGGACCATTGGCTTTATTGGGCCTATTGCTCCTAATTCAAGGTACACATGTGCACTATACATCTTGGTGGACACATATTACATCACCAAGTAGGCCAAGGTAGTGATGACCAAAAATTTCACAACCACCATATCCATAATGTTTAGATGGGAGAATATCATCAATTTTAATGGTGCCCACTATTTTGAATAGCAACTATGGTGTGCACTTTATTAACAAAAATATTTAAATCCTACTAACTAAATACATGGTGGTGCACCATAAGATAACACCTTATAATTCCTAAGAAAATGGCATGATTGATGCATTAAATAGGATATTGGGAACATGCCTCAAGAAAATAAACAACATTGCTTACAAGGATTGGGATGACCAGGTGTTAATAGTGTTATGGGCCTATTGCACTACATATAAATGCTTAAACAAGGTGATACCATTTCAAATTTTGTTTGGATTAAAGTTATTTTTATCGATGGAATTCATAGTTCCCTCATTTCACATCATGCCTTTTGGTTGATTGGATGACCAAGAGTCTTTAAGTGCTCACATAGAAGACTTAGAGCACTTAGATGAGACATGCACCCAAGAAAGATAGATTCATCAAGTAGAGAATGCATCCCAAAAGTTATTGCATGATAAGAATATCAAGTCCAAGGTATTTACTAAAGGATCATTGGTCTTGCTATATGACTCAAAGTACCTCAAGTATCTAAGAAAGCTACTTATTAGGTTGATGGGACCCTATATCATTAATAATATATTGTATACTAGCATATGTAAGCTATGTATATTGATAGTTGAAATGTTCCTTGGGAATTTTAATGACAATAGACTATATCCCTATAGTCAATAAAATGGCACTTTTACTATCAGATACCAACTTTCAAAACATAAGTTGGTTGCTTAATGTTGATCAGAATAAGATTTGACACAAGCAAAATATTTATTATGTGTTTTAATTATGTTAGGTGAATAAGTGTGGCACTTTTACGCTCATATGATAACTCTTTTAGCACTTACATGCATTAATCCAATTAGGTGAGTCAAGAATATATTCTCTCTAAGTACCTAAGGCTAGACACCTAATTTTTTTGATGTATGGATTTTACCATATATATAAAGACATAAGTACAAGTCAATAAGGGGAAGAACACAAGATGCTAGGACATAAGAGAACAAAATCAAATGAATCACTCGAGGACCATTATAAGGATTTATATGGGGTAAAGGGAAGTCCAAATCAAAAGATGAAAGCATAATAAATCAACCAAGAAATGGAAGCATGCTTGAAAGGAAGCATAACATGAAGGAGATATTGAACCAAGGAAGCTAAATCATGTGTATGTGAAGTAATGTGCCTAGTATGCAATAAGAAAGGTTAAGGTCACGCCAAGGTGATTGAATCACAAGAGAGAAATCATTGAGATAGTTGGTACCCACCCAATGATTAGTGGGAAGTGATCATTTCAATCATTGGGCACTTAACCAAATACACCATTAAGAAAATTTAATGTGGTGATGGTAGAGTCATAAAGATATACAATAAATGTGAATGTGGTAGTGGATTTTTATAGATTTCATAGGTTTAGTGAATTTAGATATATTTATGTGTTTTCATGCCATTACTCACTAGCCATTAATGAAGTAGTTTAAACTAGGGTATAAAGAGGGGAATGACAGACTATAATAGGTTATTAACTTTGAGATAATTTAAACCTAAATAGAGCTGAACCAATAAAATGCTACCATATTTGAAACCAAGCATCCATAGACATGAAGCAAGAAAGGTTGAAATAAAATAGATATTGAATTCCATTTAGAATTGAATAAAAGGTGAGTGGAAGAGGAATTATGGGAGAACAAGATAGTATAAATTCTATAAAATGATGAGGCCACCATTAACAGTGTTGTAAGCTCAAGAGTCAAAGTTACAGTCATAGACCCCATGATTTTGAATAAGTGCTAATTAAGATTAAGATCTTTATAAAGATCAACAAACCATTCTTTAACACTAATAAATTTAGAATGGGCAAAAAATGATTAATTTTAGGTCTATCATAGGTTCATAACGATGTGAAAAAAGGTATAGATAGTAAAAGAAGAAACCACTATGAATAAAGATGTGCAACTAGTATAAGGTGTTAGCATCATTATGGTAGACCTAAAATCAAGTGTAAAGCCTACTTATAGAGAAATGCATTTTCCCCCTGAGGTCATAGTGGGGAAGAAATGGGTATCCTTCACACACATGTGTAGATTGAAGGATTATAACCATCACACATAAAATAATGCTTAAGAACCAAACTAGGACTAGATGGTTGATATAGGATAGAATACCAAGGTTGGCATGTCTCTTTTTGACATCTCCATCTAAGACAAACTAGTAACCACTGGTGTGATCTAGTTATATGAGCTACCAAGTTTCTACAATCTAGAAGAAT
Organism: Torreya grandis; assembly: GCA_037957365.1. Classification (NCBI taxonomy): domain Eukaryota; kingdom Viridiplantae; phylum Streptophyta; class Pinopsida; order Cupressales; family Taxaceae; genus Torreya; species Torreya grandis. The sequence continues at coordinate 6,250,665 of JARHVA010000118.1, forward strand.
TGGTGCAATTCCTCCTCTTATGAATCCATGGTGATAGGTTCTATTTCATATGGAGGTGCATGTAGATATTAGCTTGCCTTATCAACAAAATCATAGGGCTCCCAAGTTTAGGGATAGACATCTTCTAAAGGATGGAGGATGATGTGGAATTGTAGAGGTTTTATAAAACTCCTAGGTTACTACAAGGTAGGGTTTGAATTCCCTATTAAAGATATACAAGACCTCAGCATGAGGGTTTTAGCATGCCTAATGAGCTCCAAGTTTTTCCTTGGTAGCCACTTGTCTAACATCATTAAGACTTATTTATTCATTTCCCAAGACATGGTGCAAGGGGAAAAGTTTAACATTTCCAAGTTTATTATGGAAGAGATTATTCAGAATACACTAGAGTGCCATAAGGCATACTAGAAATTTTGGTGGGTTTATGTTGATATTGATTGTTATGGAGGAGATTGGCATGCTTAATGAAAATGATGATAACCTTTGGGTGTTCCCACTGCACAATGGCTTTCCAATGTTGAATAACCAAGACTTAATTTTCCTACTCAACTTCTCCCAAAAGTACAAGATAAGAGTATAAGGGTGGTGTGACTCATACATCAAGGAATTTGAGATTGAATGGTACATATAATAAGAGATCCCATATCACGTGGTATGAAAGACAAAATTTACCATCATACATCACTTTTATGTAGTGCACATGGTGCTCATAAATAAAACCTATCTGATTGGCTATATCTATCTTATGCATTTTCCATAAAATATTTCATGGCAGTGCTAAGGAAGATTCTTAATGTGTAATAAGTAGAGATCCTAGTGAAGACCATGGACTAATAAAGAAGTAGATTGAGGTTCTAGTATGTGTACCTAGGATCAAATGTCACTAAGGATGAGGAGGATGACTCTGATTAAATGGACCTACATCCCCTCTAGAGGGAAATTATAACCAGTCACATCTTAAATCTATATTATTATATGAAGTTGTGTAATAAGGGTGTCATTATAGAAAAAATATGATGATCTCCACTTATTTATCAATGATTAATGAAATCCATCATTTAAAATTTAGGAGAATACCCCCTAGAAGAAGTAGGGAGATACACTTAAGGAGATCAAAGAGTGCATCAAGTTGAATATTGCCTCCATCAAATAAGACATACCTCTAGATCCCAAGAAGCATGTAACATTCATGCTAGAGACTAATTCCTCTAGCAAGAATTAGAAAAAAGAAGAATTTTAAGGGATTAGTTGTGCTCCCAATAATAACTCTAGTATAAGTGGAAGAAAGACCATTGTATGTAAGTTAGAGGGAAAAAATAAGGAATGAAGTGAAGGGACCTACATAATGTAGGTCAAATAATAATAGGATCCCAATACCAAAGATGTATAGGAAGCCCTCCAAAATGGAATAAATACCATGCTTGAAGAAATAGAGGAGCAGTATATCTTATCATCTGGTAAAGAACCCTTTACACCACCTCCAAAAATAGAAGAGGAGAAGAGAAGGTTGTGGAATAAAATTGGTTTCAGTGATGTAGACATTGATAATGAAATTAAACTTAAGGAGAAGCATAAATTAGACCCAAAAAAAGTAGAGAAGGTAGCAAGCTCCTCATCAAGAGAATAACCCTCCACATAGCCTCCATGAATAGAAGAGGAAAAGAGAGGGTTATGGAATAAAATGTACCATAATGAGGAATAAATTTAGATGGTGATGGAAATTGAAGAGAAGTATAGACATAGAAAGGAAAAGGAAGTGGACAAGGTAGAAAAGGCTAAGAAGGATCCCAAAAACATGGGACCAACTATTGAAGTAGTAAAGAAGGTGCCCAGTGCCCTCACTAGGAAAGTAGATGAAGCTCCATAATAGGAATGCCTAATTATTGAAGGATCACATAAATAAAATTAAGGAAATACTAGCACCTTAGAATAGTAATTGAAGACACCTAAGGAAACCTGATAGGAATTAGGTAAATCTAGTGCCAAGGGAATAAACCTAGAGGTAAACATTGAGAAACCCTAGGAGGAAGACATGGATGAAGAAAAAAATTCTGAGGAAGAACCCCTTAAGGAACAATAATATTAATCCTCTGAGGAAAGAGTCAAATAAATCAGTGGCATAAGTGAAGAGGAGGAAGAGAAAACAAAGCTGGCCAACATCAAAGAGGACAACATAGAGTTGAGTATAAGAGAGAAGTTGCAATAAGGGTGGAAGGATGAATATTTTTATATGTTTGACACCATGCCCCTTGAAGCCACCATTTTCAATATGTACAAACAACTTGTATTTACATTTGATCACTATATGAATGAGCCTCACTTTGAGGTGCCTAAAAAGTATATATTGGCCACATAAGACCCTGAAGAGGGGTAGGACTCCATCCTCATAAACCCATGCACCATGAACCTAGTCTAATCTATGAATGTACTTATTAGAATGGCAATTGAGTTTATGTGTTTCAATATAATCAATGATGACATGGCATTAAAATGGAAGAAACTCTATAAAGAAGCTAAAGATAAAGTATAGGCCTTAAAATTTATACTAGTGTAGATATGTGAGTGCATAGAGACAATCAAACCATCCCTTCTAGTTAGCATGTATAATTTGAACCTCTTTGAGGTTGAAAATATATATGTACTAGTACAGTAGATTCTCCCCAAGATGAAACTAGAATTGGCACAAGAAGAGTAAGAAGAAGAAGAAGATCCCTACATCATGATATAGAAGGAGATTGATGCTAAAATCAAAGAGGTGGAGGACCTCTTTATGAATATACAAGAGGGTGTTGGAGTGTTATTAATGATTTCATGGTAATGTAATGGAGGTGTATTGGTGAGTAGATGAATTGCCTTGATAGTCTAAGTGATAATGATAAAGTGGTCCTTGTCCTAGGATGCTTAAAGTATGATTGGTTGATATTTAGTGTTGACATGGATAGAGATGTTCAAGGATGAGTATGTAGTATTTATCATGTTAATATGGTCTTATAAGAGGTTTTATATATTTTGAGTGCTTGTCTTCATAAGTGGATTTCATTTGATTGGTCATAGTTTTCATTTAGACACTTTGGGTCTAGTGGCGAAAAATTTGAGTAGGTAATTTGATGATATCACCATTACCATGTGTGGATAAGTCAAGGGAAGTCGATCATATGGTTTTGATCACATTAGTCCCTAGTTATTATGAGCTAAACTTTAGGTCATGTTCCTAAGTGTATCAAAAGATATGCAAGGGTAAATTTGGGCTCTCAAGAAGTTTGATTGTATTTTCCCATAGCCAACTTTGCATGAGGTAAGAAATAGCTGAGTAATTATTTTGATGGTATCATATCTTAGATGTTTGGATGGTTCAAAATAAGATGATCATATGGGTTTATTCAATTTTATGCCTAGTTCTCATTTTTTAAATTTTAAGTCATGCAATATAGCATGATAAAAGATATGAATGTGTAAAGTTGGGCTCTCAGGCATTGTGATAGTGTTTTCTATGTGTAAATAGAGCCAAGTAAGAATTTTGATGGTCACATATCTATAATGTGTGGATGTTTTAGGATATGTTTATCATAATATTTTATTTATTTTTAAGCCTAGTTGATTTGTGCTAAATTTTAGATCGTGTATCGAAGCAAACCAAAAGTTATGTAGGAGCAAAGTTGGTCTCCAAAACAAATACTAATCATAGTTGGCTATATGATAGAATATTTTAATAAGGCATTTTAATGGCAATATATCTCATATGTGTGAGGGTTATAGGAATATTTTGTCACATGGTTGGATTTTCCTATGTGAGGAGATCATATGGTCCAAATTTGAGAATATGTGAGTGAGCGAGGCAAAATTTATGACTATGTAAAGTTGACCTTCTAGGAATATTTCAATGGTTCTTGTACATAGTCATTTTTGCACAAGTGAAATTTTGAGTAAGATCAACGGAGCATGTTTGCTCCAAGATGTTAGGAAGTAGCAAGATGAGGATAGGTGCATGATGTTTAACACTAAGCAAATATAAATACTAAACTTCTTCCAAGGATAAATGGTGAGTGGGTGATTGTAAAAATAGAGATAAATGGTGTGTATGAAAATCAAGAGGTCAAAGTGACAGTTGTTTAGCTTTATTAAATACCAAGATACGTATAGAATATCAATAGAGCATATTGAGTCAAATATTCTAGATTACACGAGATGAGGTCAAATTTTAGGTGTTTAACATTTAAACATTGGTGCCTATGTATTAAATTTTGGAAAAGATCAATGGTGTGTAATTTATCTAAGTATCAAGGACATGGAATGCGAGCAAATTGGTCAAATTCTAACTAACTATTGTCATTTAAATATTCAAATTTAACAAGGGAAAAACTAGTGTCTAGTTTTTGGGCCATATCTCTTAATCTAGATAGAACTTTCTCATGTTATAAGAAGAAAAGATGAAGATGACTCCATGAAACATCTAATGAACCTAATTTTAAGATCTAGATTTATGTACAATCAAAGTTATGAAGGTTATAAGTTGAATGTGTTTTCTTGTTTGTTTTACAAGTGACCCTAGAAGATTGTTCGAACTTGTTTTGATATTTCATGATGAATTGGATATTGAGGAGTGTTATAGACTCCATGAGAATGATATATGTGCATTTTGGAGGTTTGACCAATTGATATTTTGTATGAAAAAATGTTAATTAATTAACTATGTTTTCATTCATAACTTTCCTATGCACTAGGTCAATATTTGAGTTGTTTGAGCATACACATAGGTGAGAAAAGATGATTGTGATAATTTTAAGATGTCAAAGGAGACATAAATAGTGGAACCATGTATTGAAAGTGGTCCTATGTTCTATTTTTTCTTGATGATGTGATAAATGGGTGAATAGGTCTCAATGAGACCTATAAGAGCTACAAGGGCCTTATTAAAAGGTATAGGTGTTTAAGGTGACCCATAGATGTTATGGCTAACCTATGAATATTGTATTGAGATATGTTGTGATGAGTTAGTTTTATTAAGGTTTAAGGCATGCCTAATGGCCCACCAAGATGGTGATGATCATGATTTCTCTATAAATAGTGAAACCAAATGTGTTGGTTTCTAGACTTGTAAGACTTGGATAAGGGAGTGTGAATATAGAACTAAATGAACGTAATAAAATTTGAAAGAGAAGGTACAAGTTAGTAAAGACCAAAAAAGAGTAAAGAGGATCAGACATGCTTGTTTGAGTAAGGTTCCAAAGGTGATCACATAGGTCAATGGATCTAATAAACGTAAAAGAGGTAGAATGGGTGAGTATGCTCAAGAGGCTATTTGAAAAAGACTTGGGAGAGATAATGAGGGGTAGAGTTACCTATGGGTGTGTTAATGAGAAGATAAGTTTGAAGACTATCTATATGACCTATTAGTCATAATTTTATTAGTAGAATAGGTTGCTTACTATTTGAGTATGAATGAAGTTAAAGAGTGATAATTAGAGGTCCAGCATTAGGTGTTGAAGACATTAACACAAAGGTGGATGTGTTCATATGTTTTTTTGTGGTAAATCAACATCTAAGATAGTTTTAGCCTCCTTTCAAGGTGAAACTTGTTAAAAGGATTATATTTCCTTGATCATTTTTAGTTGATCTAAATTGTTTCTTGTTATTATAGGATAGTATTCTGATTATAGGTTTCAATGGGTTTTATTCCCCAAGAGGGTTTCCCACATGTCATGTGTTATTTACTTGATCTTTCATTGTCTTTATATTTCATTGTTATGAATGTTTTGTATACCCCATGAATGTATGTATTGACTGATTAAGAGTTTGGAAGGATTAGCATTAAAGTTGAATTATCTTGGTTCACTGATTCACCCCCTAGTGATATACCTCTAACAAAGGGCATAGATGTAGTCTATACCATATTATTGATATTCTCTAACCAAGAATCATTCATAGATGTAGACCTCAATTAGGTAAGGGAGGAGAAGGAGAAGCTAATGGTGCAAGTGTACTCTACAAGTAGGTCAAAGCACACATAGATCATGGGGAGTGTCAATGCACTAAGAACATAGATAAAGGACTAATAATAGAACCTATAATCACTCTTACACACTTTATAAACTAAGTCATGTGAGTAAGGATCAATCTTAGATGGGGGTATGACAAAGGCTAAGGCAAATCTAGAGTCTTTCAGGAAGGAACTAGACAATATCAATGTGTTCTCACTTAGTGAAACCTCTACTGAGATAGACAACACCATTGAATAAATCAAGCTCACAATAATGGGCTTTAAAGACTTTAGTGATGAGCTTAAGGAGAGAGCACCTAATGTCTACACCCCAAATGTTTTGACGTCCTAGTTCAAGGATGGACTAGAAATTTTGTATGGGGCAATGTTGGGCCCCTTATTTTTGTAAGGATTGGTGCCAACATGATATACACATCGACATGAAACATAATTTTGATTAATGATGATTTTTTGATATCTTGGCACCAAGTAGAAGAATTAGTGCACACCTTGCACTAGTTGGTAGATGGCTAACCAATTCTAGGATTCTTGAGGCATCTTCTAGTTTGGATGATAAGTGGCAACTATAGTAAAAAGGGCAGAAGGTGATGGATTTGGTGAGACCAGCTTGATACCTAATGTGCATACTCCACCCTCATAGAGATGTTTTTAAAAATATATAAGAGGATCTCAAACTAGGTGATCCAAGGATGTGAACTTAGTACTATGAAGTTCTGGAGAATTAGTTTTATATACAATATACTAGCTACTATTAGATCTAGGAATAGCCTAGATGTCATAAAGGCTCTATTTATATATTCTCAAGCTTGCCTATGAGCCTCTAGGCCATTAAGTAGAATTAATTAAGAATGTACTCTATTTTAAGTGTTATTAACTTTGTTTAATTTGAACTATGATGAATGATAAATAATGGTTGCCTTAAAACATTATTTTTAGCTATACATATATGAATTGTTATTAAAATGCAAAATAATTGTTATATTTTTGAAATTTCAATATATGTAAGTTATATTCACGTGATTTTTTGGTTTATATCATTAATGATATCCCTATAATAAATAATGATTTCATCACAAAATTATAGAGAGTATGAGCATAGATTATGTGCCAAGAACTCCTACCCTTGATAAGAGCATGAATCTAGTTTGAGTGTATAAATTAAAACTTATCCTTTGACCCATATAGCACCTACATGATGCTATCATTATTTTATAAAATGGTCACACCCTCATGACTCTAGAAATATTCCACCAAAAAGGCTTGCACCTATAGGCCATCAAGCTTATCACATGAAAGGCTTACACCCATGAATCCTCATGAAACCTTCTTAAAATTAACCAAGTCCAAGAATTAATGACTTATGCTATGGAAAAAATAGCCCAACATGGGCCTTAGGTATTTCTCTATTGCACTTTAGGTGAGCACATAAGGCTTGTGCCTTATGTGAATTGATGCTAATGGAACTAAGTGTAAAATTTTGAGTGTAAAAGGGTAATCCAATGTTTATGCCTGAGTGTAATGAGTCTAGAATTGACTAAGATAACTTGTGTGCCTCACTTTTATATAACATGGTGTTATGCAAACAATGTAGATATGCACTTCAAAAATTCCTACATGATTTTTTAAAATGGAAAGGGGAGGGTAGTTATACCCCTCTCAAATAACCAAGGAACCCCTTATGTCAAGAGCATAGACATCAAGGATGAGATCAACTATATTTATAACATCACGGTGTATGGTGTCAATACTCTAGACCTAACTGATCAAGGAGTCCTCTCTTGGGAGGATGTAAAATCAACCTCATACACCACCAACATTGCTTACAATCTATGGGTCAAGGAAGCATATGAGACCACTAGTCAACACTATCATTTGGTGCATGTAAAAGCACAAAAATTAGTAAATATAGGATGGGTATAGATTGAGCACATTTCAAAAATATGGGTCCCTTATGCCAAAAAAAAGGGAAAATGAGTGTTTTCTACCTTATTAAGGTCAAAATTATAACACTCCCAAGATATGAAGGGAGTAATCTAGTGGAAGACTATCTATGACCTTGAGCCACACATCTCAAAAGTGGTGGATAGAATGGGTGCACTAGTATACAAATTGAAGAGTATTATCACTCATTGGTGGGCAATGAAAAATCCTAGCTTGCTAACTTGGTAGGATGTAAAGGTAGCTATTTTTATGAGGTTCAAAAAGAGTAATGAGGACTTGGACATTTTAGCCTACTCTAGTGAATCTAACCCTATAGTACATGTACATATTTGTAAATAAATGTGGATTATCTATGGAAAAAATTCCCCATGAAGTTTTTAAGTGCATGCCTTCTATATAACTCTAAAAACTTGGGTGAAAGAATAGTACATAGTCAATGAAATGCACCATGAGACAACCAATTTGGATTCCCTTAAAGAGTGGTTTATTCACAACTTCTCCTTTTCTTCACAAAACCTTGAATTTATTGAGCCATTACAGGTAGTTTAAAGGTCCATATTTGAGAACACTAAAATATTGGAAGATCACCTAAAATCCATGTTTGATGAAAAAGGGTTAGCACTCCCAAACTTATTAGAAGAGAAAACTAGAAGAATTTGATAGGTAAAAGGAAGTTAGTGTGATAAGTTGAGGATAGCACCCCAAAAGAAGAAGATCATACCCATATTTGGGTAAAAATAACTAAAGGTAGTCGATAAGTTGAGGATTCACACCAGGAGAAGAATTAACCCTACCAAATACTATTAAGAACTACCAAGGTAGATATTAGTTTATAGGGGGAGTAAAATTTTACCACTCTAGGCACTTATTAGTCAAACACAAAACTAGTGCATATTGTGGATCTCCTAAAGGAATTCCAAGACTTGTTCCTTTGGAACTAAATGGATATAAAAGGCATTCACCCATCCCTTGGGAAGATGAGTATCAAACTAGTCGATGACACAAGACCTATTAATAAGTGGACTTATAAGATGAACCCAAATATTCATGCCAAGATTAAGATAGAGATTGATGGAATGCTAGCCATAGGCATCATCTACCCTATATAAGAATATAAATGGGTTAGTCATATGCTCATCAACATCAAAAAGTATGGGTGTATCTAAATTTGTTTTGACTATATACTATTCAATTCCACCTACATGACTAACTCCTTTCCAACTCCATTCACCGATGAACAATCAGATGACATCTTAGGTTATGATATATACACCTTTATTAATGGGTTCTAAATATACCATCAAATATAGATTAAAGAGGAAGATAAGCCCAAATCCATCTTTATGATTAAGTGGGGTTATTTCACTTATAATTTGATTCCTTTTGGGATAAATAATAAACCATTTGTGTTCTCCTGAGTGGTGATCACCATTTTCAAAGACTTCATTCACAAGTTCCTCTAAGTATACTTAGATGATTAGATAGTGTATGGGTTAGTGAAGGATCACTATAAAAAAAATTACCTTATGTAGGCAATTGTAAATTTCATTGATCCTCAAGAAGTGTGTTTTCACAATGTCATTTGGCACTTTGCTCAAGCACGTCATCTTCAAGGATGGTTTTCTCATTAATATGGCCAAGGTTGCAATCATCCTTCAACTTCATACCCCATCAGCACAAAAATTATGTTTTCTCCTTTATTGGGTATTATGGGTACCAAAAAAATTTCATTAGGAATGATGCCAAGATTGTAGTACCTCTAAAGGAAATCTTGAAAAAGGATGGACCATTATATTGGGATAGAATGTAAGAAGATGCTTTTGAGACCCTAAAACTAAAATTAGCAAGTACACTGATATTACAATTTCTTAATTGGGTGGCTCCCTTCCACATCCACATCAATGCCTCAAGTAATATAATTGGTGACATATTCATGCATCCATGTGAAGGAAAAATGTATCATCCCATTTATTTCACAAGCCAAAAGCTAACCAAGGTAGAACAAAACTACATCATAACTGAATGTGAGGCACTTGCCATAATCTACACCCTATAAAATTTTTAACAATATTTACTGGTGACCCACTTCATCTTATTCACTAATCATGAGTCAATTAAGTACCTAGTAAATAATCTTTTTTTGCATGGGTGCATTTGTCAATGGATTATTTTATTTCAATAATTAAAATTCTCTATTATAGTGAATCCTAGAAAATAGAACTCAGGCCTAGACCATCTATATCACATCAACTCTGGTGATAAATTAGTGACTATTGAAGATGATATGCCTAACGTACAACTTTATAGGGTTTAGTATAACCCAAAAGACTTGGTATAAATTTTCACATTTTTGACCTCCAAATTTGTACCCTAGACCATTCCAACTAAGGAGAAGAAGTAGCTTGTTAGTTTACATCACCCCTTTTTAAATCATTATCAAGGAGCTATACATGTTTATCTATGATTAAGTCATGTGTTCATGTGTCCTAGAGCAAAAATGGGACCCAATACTATAGTAGATGCATGAGGGGATTATTAGAAGCCATTATAATAAAGATGTTATGTTGTACAAAGTACTATAATTATGCTTATGGTGGCCAACTCTATTTGATGATGTAAAATAATATGCCAAATCTTTTGACATTTACCAATGCACAAGAAAACCAAACCACAAGGATGAGATGCCTCTCATCCCCATCCTTGCCTAAGCACCATTTAAAAAATGGGCCATTGACTTTGTTGGACTTATTCTCCTACAATGAGGTGAATAGGTACAAGGTAAATTTTGGCTACCGTAGATTAAATTACCAAGTAGACCAAAGTAGAACCAACCAAATATTTTACTAGCACCACAAAAGTAAGATTCTTTTAGGAGAATATCATCAGTCACTATAGATGCCTGTTATGCTTGACTAGCGACCACGGCATGCACTTCATCAAAAAAATTGTTTAGATTTTATTGATTGAATATATGGTGGTGGACAATAAAATGACACCCTACCACCCCTAAAATAATATTATTGCAAAGGCATTTAATAAGATATTGGGGATGTGTCTTATCAAAATATGTTATATTGGTCACAAGGATTAGGATGACCATGTCTCTATAGTATTGTGGGCCTATCACACTATGTACAAGTGCATGAACAAGGTTACACCATTTTAACTGGTGTTTAGTATAGATTCTATTTTACCTAATGAATTCCTAGTGCCCTCATTGTGCATTATGCATATTGTTCAATTTTAGATGACCAAAAATCATTAAAGCATACACCTAGAAGAATTAAAATGCTTAAATGAGAAACACACCCAAACACATTAGAGCTAGTAGATAGAAAAGATGCACCAAAAGTTATGGCATGATAATCCCATCAAGTGTAAGGTATCTATATAAGGTACACTAGTCTTGTTAAATGACTCTAAGTACCTCAAGCACCTAGGAAAGTTGTAGATTAGGTGGATGGGATCTTATGTCATCCATAATATATGGGAGACTAGCTCATATAAAATATGCACATTGATGGTTTAAATTCTCCTTGGGCATTTTAATAGAAATAGATTGAAAATATACAATCACTAGGATGGTGATTATACCATATGATACCAATATCCTTGTTAGAAGGCAATTTCTTCATTTTGTCCATAATTAATTTTTTCGCAAGCCAAATATTTTCTTATGTTTGTTTATTTTATGTTGAAACATGGAAATTTTAGGCCCTTAAGATAACTCTTTTGGCATTCACATGCATAAATCTAGTTGAGTGAGTTGATCATAATCAATTTTTAAATGCCTAAAGATATACACCTAAGTTTCTAAGTGCATGGAAAGTTTTCCAAGTTTAATAAATTATAAGTATGAGTTAACAAAGGAAGACGTACAATATGTTCATATGTAAC